>OU612058.1:95230317-96430317 GCA_914767635.1 Melanostoma mellinum
TTCCCTAACTTCCAAAAACACTTTTCCGTCTTTAAAGACGCAAGTAACTATGCGATTGGAGCAGTGTTAACACAAGAAGGTCAACTAGTTTGTTACTCATCCCGCACCTTAAATGAGCATGAAAAAAAGTATTCAGTAACGGACAAAGAATCTTTAGCAATAGTTTGGGCAATAACGTACTATAGAGAAAAATGTTTTGTCTTTACCTTCAAAATACGCCGAAACTGCCTCTTGGACTTTATTTTCATTTTTGGGAACAGATAATAATTACTCGGGCCAGGTCTGGATTGTAGGGTGGGTGATCCAAAACATCGAAGCCCGCTTTAGACAGGGCAGCCAACGCAATGCGGCTCTTGTGCACGGGCGCGTTGTCGTGCAAATGCAGCACACTTCCCGTAAATTTCCCCCGCCTTTTCTTTTTAAGGCTTCTTTTAATCGCTCTAATATTGAAGCGTAGTACTCTCCAGTTATAGAAACATTTTTATCTTTATAATCGATTAGTAATACTCCTTCCGAGTCCCAAAAGACCGTTGCCCTGAGTTTTCCCGCTGACTGTGACACCTTAAACTTTTTGGGAGGGGCTGTGCCTTTTTTGTGCCACTGCATGGAGTCTTGTTTAGACTTAGGCTCATAATGATGAACCCAAGTTTCGTCTCCAGTAACAATTCGATTCAATACACGATCCTTGTCTTCATAACAGAGGTCCAAAAATGCACGTGAACACTCTACGCGCTGTTTTTTTCCCATATTTCTTTTTTTACTCCCGATTATGTTGCTTGGTTGACGATAGCTCGAAGACAAATTGTCTAAGAACAATGACACCTCGTAGTTATAAATTATGAGTAGCTGAACTCGTTACGATTATAATGAGCATAGTCACTCCCCTCTAACCCCCTCATTTCGCGAATATAAAAACGCTCCCTCGTAGATACTGGTTTTAAAAAACTAGGAAGGGAACATCTTATTCACATTAAACGCCCTCGCATATTTGCATATGAAAATTTTAGTATACGCACTAACCATACGGATGACGCCAGTAGCGGTGACCTTAACAGTCAACAAGTTAACAGCTAACAATGGGTATACCACTATTAACGTGGGACAGACCGAACTGATAGAAAATACAAGGACAATGCTGCATATCATAATCACGGACGACTTAGAACAAACAAACTTTTAATTTTATTAATGAAAATGTAAAAAATCTTCAAATAGGAAACGACTGGACTGGATATAGTAAAAATAAGACAAAGACGAGGACTTATAAATATTATAGGCACCGCACAAAAATAGCTGTTCGGAATAATGGACGATATCGACAGACAAGAAATAATAGAACACTTGAAAACAATAAAAGAGAACGATAGTAACGCAATTTTTAACTTAAACAATCAGATTAAAATAACTTCATATTTTATTGACACAATTTTTGACCTAAAGAATATTATAGAAACAGATAAAAAACAGCTAACCCAGGCACACAAAGAATTAACAGGAAATGAGAAACGAATTATAGAACAACAACTTAAGACTGATCAAGTATTAAAGTTACGTTTTTTGGAAGACAAACTGAATCAAATTGTAGATACCATTGCTCAAATAAGATTAGGTCTAATTCACCCAAGCATAATGACGTCAGAAGAAATGACGGAAACAGGTTTAGACATTTACAAACTTAAAAATGCAAGGGTAGGAGTCTTAAGATACGAACAAAATAGAATCATTATAGCCATGAAAATCCCAAGTACCTACGAACTAGTAGACTTCAAACTCACAACAGCAATCCCTACAGAAAATAATCTGTATTTCTGTATTTTAAAAGTTCTGGTAGAAGTTATATTGCAACTTTTCACAACAAACGTTCTACCATGAAGCATGTCATTCAGAATATATGGCAGTGGTTTACTCATGCCATACCTGATCAACTTATAGAAAAGATCGTCTAACCAAACGGTATCGAAAGCCTTCTCCAAGTCAACCAGGCATGCACCCGTACACTGATTTTAAGCTTTGTTCCATTGAATATCTGATACTAGTTTAGACGCGGCATGTGTGGTATCATGGCCTGCCTTAAAACCGAACTGATTTTCTGAAATAATATGTTTGTCCTAAGCCCATGTGGACAGAGCTCTGTTGAGAACTTTCTCGAATATCTTGCTGATACTCGGAAGAAGACTAATTGACCGGAGATTTGCTGGATTGGAACCATCCTTCCCTTTTTTAATGAGAGGATGGACCACTGCCGTCTTCCAACGCACTGGATAATATTCATTATTCAGCGCATTGTTGAACAACGTGGTGTATATGTCCACCGCTTCCGAAGGGAGGTTTCGCAGCACAATATTGGGTATGCCGTCGACTCCGCTGACTTCTTTTTCTTTATTTTGTGAAAGATGTCTTAGAGGTCCATTTTAGAAATAAGCAGGATGTTATCCCCGTTTCGCTGGGCGATTACTGCATTTGCAAGTCGGTCGTCATTGAACCTTGTGAAACCAGGATTCTCAGATCGCCAATGTGAAATCTCGTCTCTAAGATAGAAGTGTCCAACGAAGGCTCTGTTCTCAAGTTTGTAATTCGGGCGAATGCACTCATTCTTGAGCATCTTCCACTATAAAGTGGTCATCATCCAAGATGGCGTCATCTGGATCTATTCCTATTGTCCTTTGAAGTTTAATACTCTGAAGGTCATTTTGATCTTTTCTCTTAAAGATTTTGTTTATTTCAGGAAACATACTCGGGTTGTTGGACTGCACAGCCCGAATTTTATTGTTTCAGAAACATGAAATAGAAATTTTAGAGTTTTCTTTAATAAGTTGTTGGAGATTTTTGATCTGTGACCTCTGAGTTCTAATCTCCAAATCATGTCGGTCAGTAAACCTCCTGTGCAAGAGTTTGAGTCTCGACAGGAGTCTACTTTTTTGTTTGTATAGTGCGTCTATTGTCGCGTTTCTGTACATGTTCGTTTGATCGTTTTGCCTATACTTAGGAATTGTTCTGTCCATTGTTCTACGGATTGCATCCTCCATACTTTGCAGGTATCCATCAATCTCAACGTTTGATTGATTCCTGTTGCAAGGCCGCACAATACCGTTCAATCGAAGTCCCTTGAGACGGCACCGGAAAAGCGCGGCCAACGTGGCTTACCGTAGTTGTAAGAGTGCGTCGGCACGAACTCCTCCAGTTCCACAAGGTCGCTCGGAAGCAGTATGAGGCGGCAAGTCCACAGTGGTCACTGTCGTACTCAACCGTCGTCAAACAATTCTTCGTCCGTCGCAGATTTCGTCGGTCAGTTTGGGTCTTGAGTCTAAAAGCAATAGATCCAGATATGAGCCATTTCGAGGGTATGAAGGCCTGGCAGTAGCCAGCAGATCGACTTTACACTCAATGCTGTGGAGCCTCAGCCAATTGAATAGGTGGGTCTACCTTGAATTGGCTAATTGATTTCTCCCAATCTTGGTGTTTAGCATTGTAATGACCGGCCAAGAGGAAATAGTTTTCATCTGAGTTCAGTTGCAGATATCGAAAAAGTGTTTGAAGCAACCCCACCCGCGAAAGTCGAGTTGGGTCGGTTCTTTACGATAATGTTATTATTATTCGTCAGATCGTGATGCTGATTTAGCCTCGTTTCGCTAACCATATATACATCGGGATGTTGGTCTTTTAACAACTCAAAGAAGTTGGCTCGTCGTTCTACCCTAACTAGCGAATTCACATTCACGGTAAGGATCTTAAAATGCCTCTCCGGCAGCGCGCCCGTTAACCCAAAAATTGCGCAAGCGACGGCACTGCACGGTAGATTACATCCACCCTACGCGCCTGCTCACTTATTTGCCGTGATAGTTCGCTCATTTGTGTCTGAATGACACGCAGAGCGACCATCACCTCTGACTCCCCATAGCAGCCTTTGACTCAGATGGCTGTGCGGCCGCTTTCTGGGGAGGCTGTACCGTTTTCCCAGCCCCCCCCCCCCACGCCATTTGGGCGTAGGAGACTTCGGGAACGACGATCCTTGGAATTGGTTTGGATGTTTGCCTTTTCTCATCCTTAGTTGCTGTTGGAACAGCTTTTTTTGATTTTTTAATAATACGGTATTGAGGACAACCCCGATAACACTGTGTGACAAATTTTTGTTTTCGTGCTCTAACATTTAATGAAACATCAATTTTTTATCAAAATAGACCTGCTAAACTCAAAAACGTAAACATATTTTTTGTAACACGTTTCGTTTTAAAGTTATGATATGTAAATTGATGTACTATCTATCTATATCTATATCTTCTATACATATAATAAAAGCGTAACAGTTAGTTTGTTTGTGCACGCTAATCTCAGAAACGTCTTATCCTTTCTAGATAGAATTTAATATATAATATATTGTGGTAAGCTTAACTTAACATTTAGTTTTTATTTCATGTCAATCGGTTGATAAATTGAAAGTTATGCCAATTCTTGCGGACGAAGCCGCTGGAACACCTTGTAAATAAATAAAGACAGTTTCAAAATTGTATATTATATTTTTTACTTAAATTTATAATCCGGTCAAATTAAACCAAAAATTGATAGTGAAGTTACATAAATTCGCACCAAGCTGAAAGTTGGTGAGATCGTTTAAAATTTGATTCAAAATAAAACTGGAAAGTTCCCCAACTTTCCCCTGCAGGGAAAAAATTTTATTCGAGGTCAAAGTTCAAAAATATGATTTTTTCCCCATTTTTTTGCAATTTTTGGCAAAACGGTAAGTTTTATCATAAAATTATGTCAGACGCAATTGTAGGTTATAAATTTATCCATAAAAAATGTTAAGCTACTTTTTTTCTTACGAGTCACAGTTTCGGAGATATAACGATTCAAAACTTTAGAACAGTTATAATCGTTATAATAAGCGCACGTTTTCACGCAAAGTATAGCGCGTTTTTTTAAACTTGGTTTCCCAAGTATTCTATTCTATCTGTCCGTTATGATCCTATTTAATAAAAAAAATGAATTGAAAAATGCCATAAAACAAAACAGTTCAACTTTTTTGCAACCACATTTAGCACTGCATCCCTTTTTGCAGTTACAAAAAATTGTGTTCAGCAGTTTTTCCGGCGCAGGTGGAAGTGCAGTTTGAATTGGTTCTAGAGTGTTGTTGATTAGTTTCCAACCCCAGTCTGTAGGGTCAAGCTGATTACCAAGCCACACTTGAACTTGATAATATACGCGAAGAAGATGTTGATGAGCAGCTTCTGAAGTTGGAGGAAGACAAG
The DNA here is from genome assembly GCA_914767635.1 of Melanostoma mellinum. NCBI lineage: Eukaryota > Metazoa > Arthropoda > Insecta > Diptera > Syrphidae > Melanostoma > Melanostoma mellinum. Next base: position 95,235,564 of record OU612058.1, read on the forward strand.
CTAATTGAACTTTTTTTGCTTTTAGTGTTTTTAACGAAACATGCATATCTATACTTATCTAAGCATGTAGTTTTTTTAGGAGCTCCGTACATAGAAAGAAGAAAGCGAAAACCGTTGGTGAGAACTTTTTGCCGGGTTGAATTATTGTTTTTAAATACTTCAGCACATAGAAGTAGATCTTGCTTTTCAAACATTTTGAAAACTGTTATTTTACCCCTCCTTTTAAAATGCTGATGTCGTATCGCAGCCACCTATTCCGTGTAAAAAAATTACACGATTTTGACACTTTGCACAAGTAGATAAGCTTTGTGATGAATAAATTTCCGATTGATTTTGAGCATGCATATTACTAAAACGATGACAACTTTTCTAAATTTTTGAATCGTTATATCTGCTATACAGTGGCTCGTAAGAAAAAAAGTAGCTTTATATTTTTTATAGATAAATTTATAGTCTACAATTGCGTCTGATATATTTTTATGATAAAACTTACCGTTTTGCTGAAAATCGCAAAAAATGGGGAAAAAATCATATTTTTGAACTTTGACCTCAAATAAAATTTTTTCCATGCAGGGGAAAGTTGGGGAACTTTCAAGTTTTATTTGAAATCATATTTCAAACGATCTCACCAACTTTCAGCTTGGTGCGAATTTATGTAACTTCAAATGTCTAGATTGATCGGACTATTATTAATTAAAAAAAAATGTTATGTATATTTACAAGTGAAGAAGAAATGAGCCAAATATTCCAAAACAAAAATGATGAAAAATTTTTTACTTTTCCTCTTGTGAAGAGTAGACTCCTCTTTCATTAGAAACGAGCAGAAATCTGCTAACATTTTAGCATTTCATCTTCCTTGACAACGCTCTTCTATCTGTTTAATGTGTAACGGGCTGGTTTTGGCTACTGGACCGATGCTGGCATGCATGTGCCTCTCCTTAGCTCGTCGGTGGGGTGGTTCTTGGTCCTTTCTTAACCCGGTTACAAAAAAAAAACCATGCCAGGCTTTGGCTACTTGCTGTTGTTAGCCTGCGAGATGCGCTATCTCTACCCTCCCTACCTGACTACTTCACTCGCTTAAGTAGTCCCTTAAATGGCATCAATTCCCTGCCTAAGTGATCATGTTCACTTCCCTCGATTCCTCATCCTTTTAGACTACTCGATTTAAACACTCATGTTAAATTTCATGATACTTCAACATAAATTCCGTTTATTGTGCATTGTTTTAATGTGTATATACGTTTGTATTAATTCAAAATGTTTATTATTCTATGGTTGATTGTATGTGACTAAATGTGTATATATGTATAGTATTAATCTAGATTGTGTATATTTCTGTTGACTTGTATGTTGCTAAATATGTATATATGTAGTATATTTTACTGTATCTTTAGCTTTTTAGTTTATGCTGAGTTATTATATAGGTATTTTATTGTGCTTTGCACGTTAGATATGACTTTGTGAGCAATTTGATTGAATTTAAAATGGATTCACCAACTCTTTTAATTAACAAACAAAAAAACTATAAAAACGAAACTAAGAAATCCGAACTTAACTTGAATACTTTAATATATAAAAACAAAAATGGATTCGACTTCCTCTTTTATCAAACAAACTAATTCAAATAAAGTCCCCACTTACCCCCCTTTAGCATACTTATATACGTATAAATTCTAATAATCTCTATAAAAATAACAGGGAAATGACTCACCAATTTGAAGAAGAATCCGGTTGTTGTGGCCACAGCATCCAATTCCTCCGCTGGTTCACCTGTTTTTGCACTAAATTTGGTCGCGCTTTCTCGCGACTAATTATTAAATGTTACAAATATATAAATATGCAAAAAAAAAAATTTTACTCTAAACACATTCTTAAAGTATCTACCATTAAATTCGCACTTCTTTTACAGTATATAAAAAAAAACTCTATTTTACTTATGACAAAAAAAAAATCAAAGAAACTCGAAAACTAATCACACAAAAGTAGCACTGTTATATCGGCTTCCGCTGCAATTCGAACCGGGAACCCAGGTTTATTAGCGTACGACGCTACTGTTACCCAACTGCTGAGGGTCAAATTGGTTTATTTCTTAAAGTGTCTTAAGACACAAAAAAAATCTCCCGTAGCTGAATGGGAACTTTTCACAGCTTTTCCCTTATAATTCGCAGCGAGTGACTATAATATAACGTAAGCCCTATATGGAACAAGAGTTCAGACAAACGTTCAGTTTGAGATTAAAAAAGAATTTACCTTGTTAAAGATGAGCGATATATATATATATATAGGTTTTCTCCATCCACAATTTTCAATAATGCACTTATTTTTCTTTTTTTTGGTATTCTTACTTTTGAACTAAACTTTTGTGAAAACAAGATTCAATTTAGTCTTTTAAATAATATTAAATATTTAACAACACCTACTTTTCCAAAGTTAAAACCTTTGCAATATATAAATGAAACTTCCTTGAATAATAAAAATTCAAACTGCGCGGCTTAAAGTTTCAAGACACAATGAAATGTATCAGAAACATACAGTCTCCCCTTCGCCGTTGATTCAAATTACATAGCCTCTAACGTTTTCTACATACACAACACCCTAACGTTTTCTTTTCCTAGCAACTTTTAGAACGTTAATTTTTCTCCTACTTTAGCAACCTTTTTAAAGCTTAAGTGAAAACAGGCCTTAGTTCATCCTATGCAACAACCTAAAAACAAAATATAAAAAATCCCTATTGTGACCTTGTCCTACTTTTCTAGGGAATTTTCTACTTGTCAAAATGACATCGATTTCAATTGTCAGATAGAAGTTGTTTGTTGATCGTCGGTCGTAGAATTTCTCGTGCGCGATTGGAATTTTATTTTAAAATAAGTGTTCTATTCATTTCGTTACAGGGCTTCGCTTATTTTGGATGTAAAGAGAACATTCAAAACATGCGAATGAACCCACGATCCGTGCGCGAAGTGAAAGTGTTTTCTATGCAAGTGAATAAAAAAAAAAAAAAAAAAGGCCGACCGGCTAGAAATCGATTTAGAAAATCTTGCATTGGCTATTGATAAAAAGGTTAGCTATAGTGAAAAGTGGAATTTGTGTGATGAGAAAATGAAAAAAAAAGAAAGCGTAGTAAAATAAATGAAGTGAATAAAGTGTAGATATCCGAAAAAACATGGTTAAAGTACCATAACCTGCAATGTGAATTCAAGGTACAGTGAGTGTAAAAAAATATTCGGGCAGATTTTAATACTGAATTTTGTTAAACCCAAAAAAAATTAAGTTTCAAAAGAAAATTCTTTTAAAACTGCACAAAGCAAAGTTGACGGAGAATGGTACAGACCTTGAAACTAACGTGGGTGCCGAACCTACCTATTTAGCCGGGCCATCTTTTAACGTCAGATAAGTACATTTTATTATTTCTTTACCTGATCTCGATACTTTGTGGTGCTTTTGTTTTCTAATTACAGACTCCATCACTGTCGAATGTCCTTGGCATGATAGATGCCTATTAATTTACCACCAAGGGTTTCCAGCTCATACATACAGCTGCAAAAACTCGACGAACTCGAGATTTTACAAACTTTGGAAGGAGTTTGGAATTTATACCCTTCTCAAAACTACTTTGACTGAAGTTTCTATGGAATACTTCTTGTCCAACCTTGAATGACACCGGATTAGAACGTAAGTTATATGTTTTTTTAGACTTAACGTGTGCCCTGAGTAGGTTCTCCGACAACTTTTGTCTGGCAATGGCTGTCTTAGCCGCGTTAGGGACAACCAATACTTCCGGATCAGCCAACGAGTGTAATTCTCTAAGTAAACGGTAGGAAGAACCATGTGATATCATCGTCTGTCCAAATAGTGCAAAGTATGGCTGACATCCTATGGACTCGTGCACATCGGATCGCAAAGCACAAGCTATACTAGACAGATGTATATCCCAATCATTCTGCTCTTTGGATATGAGCACCCTAAGTTTACTTAGAAGATTACGGTTGACTCTTTCGGAATTATTTCCTTGCGGCGAATATAAAGCTGTACGAACATGTGAAATGCCATAGTTTGCTAATAAGTTTTTAAACTCCTTAGAAACAAATTGACATCCGTTGTCGGAATGAACAAACTCAGGGGTGCCGAAAGTATGAAAAACCTCACATTCTAAATATTGTCCTATTCGGGTCGCGGTGGCTTTCGGTAAAGCTTTCAAGAACGTAAATTTTGTGAAATGGTCTGAAGCGATAAACACATATACGTTTCCTCGTTTTGTTCGCGGGTATGGTCCTAAGAGGTCAATGAATAGGCGTTGCATCGGTCTTTCCGAAACAATCTGCTTGACAATGGGAGGACGAAGAATTGTATTAGGCGCCTTTACAGACTTGCACGTTTCACACTCACTCACAAATGTTTTGATATCTAGTACCATTTTCGGCCAGTAATATTTTTCACGTATCCGGGCATAAGTTTTGGCGAAGCCACTATGACACGTCAACTTGGTATTGTGAGACATTTCAATGCATTTTTGTGTGAGTGTGTCCGGTACCCAAAGTCGCCACAACGAATCCTCATCGTTTACTTCGTCATTCCTGAACCTAACTCTTTTGTATATATATTTTCCCGATACAACTAGGTCCGGAAGTGCAGATTGTTCCGAATTGACTTTTTCTCTCAGCTGGGAATATTGCGCCGAATCGAACTGATCCGAATCGAGGTCCACCTCTAAACCTAATGGTGTCAACGAAAGCTCATCCATATCCATTCGCGATAGAGTGTCAGGAACGACGTTTAGGGATCCCTTTCGGTGTTCGATTGAAAAATCAAAACCTTGGAGTTCCAAACTCCACCTTGCCAATCTTCCACTCAAATCCTTCATTGACATAAGCCACTTGAGACTTGAATGATCGGTGATGATTGTAAAAGGAAACCCGTCCACGTACGCTCTGAACTTCCTTACACTCAATATCGCAGCAAGACATTCCAATTCGGTTACAGTGTAATTCTTTTGAGCCTTGTTAAGTTTCTTAGACATGTAGGCGATCGGTTTTTTCATTCGAATTCTCATCCAACTGAAAGAGAACACCGCCCACTCCCTCCGAGGATGCATCACACTGAATCGTAAATGGCTTTGTGAAATCTGGTTGCGACAACACTGGAGCCGAGGAAAGTGCGTTCTTCAGTTTGTTAAAGCCTTCTAAGGCTTCAGGTGTAAGCTCAAATTTACTTTTTTGGTAAGGATTCGAATATGGGTTTCGAAATCCGCCGTACATATGAGGAGATCGTCCAAATAGACGAACACATTTTCTCTAAGGGACTGTGGAAGCATTTTATCAATGACTCGAGACATAGTGGATCCTGCATTGCTTAGACCAAATGGCATGACCTTAAATTGGTAGAGTGGTCTACCCGGTACAGCAAATGCGGTCTTTTCCCTTGACTTCTCGTCCAATGGGATTTGCCAATACGCGTCCTTTAAGTCGAGTCCAGTGATAAAATGTGTGTCGCTTATTCTACTCAGCAACCCCTCAATATGTGGTAACGGATACGCGTCTTTTACGGTTACTGCGTTTACCTTCCTAAAGTCTAAACAGAGACGAGCCTTACCCGGTTTTCTAACTAAAACCACTGGGCAACACCAAGGAGAGTTACTCACTTCGATGACACCAAGTTCCAACATGCGGTCCAATTCCTTGAAAGCCTCCTCTTGTCGCACTGGCGATAAGGGATAGTGGCGAGATTTTATCGGAACTGCATTACCTGTATCAATGGTGTGACCACCCAAAGTCGATTTTCCCAGACCTAAAACGACAGAATTCGGGAATAGTTTCTTAGTAGATTCTAACAGTGCGGATTGTTCTAGAGTCAACGCTATCAACTCGGCTTCATCCTTCAGATTCACGTCTCCCTCATTTGCCCAAGCATCGGTTTGGATTTCGCATATTTCCGGCATAAGATGGAACTCTCTCCAAAAATTCATCCCAAGGTAGACCTTTTGAGTAAGGTTTGGAATAAGATAATAAGAAATGGGTTTAGTGACGCCCTTGTATTTGGTCTGTATTTGGCAGTGACCAACAATGGCATGGGACTTCCCATCGGCTGTACGTACAACATTTTTGTACGACTTCACTTCAACTCCAATTCTTTTTACCAGATCCCAACACTCACTACCTAGCACAGAGATAGAAGCTCCGCTGTCCAGTAAACCAAAAACTGACTCCTTGTTCAAATGAACGTTAGCGTACATTCTACCATCTGCGTCCGACGAAATGATTGAGTCCAAAATTTCCTTGCGAATTTTTTTACGATTCCTATACCGATGACGACATTTTTGAATCTGAGAGCTAACTGCATTACTATCAGTTCCCATAATCCGAGAACGAACCTTATAGTAATTAAGCTTGCGCTCGTGAAGAGATTTCAAAGGAACACAATCGGCAGCGTTAGATTCTAAAATTAAAGGTTCTTTTCTTTTTAAAATTTCGGTTGGTAGGTTTTTAGACGGTGTTGGTATTGTATTTATTGTGATTCGGGGTGATTCGAGGGTGCTTTCGACGGACGAAAGTCCCCGCTCTTCCTTTCGCCCCTCTGGAAGTTTCCCGAGTGTTTTGTGCACTCAGGAGTGCTTACTCCCTTAGCTCCACAAGTGAAACAAAACAATTTCCTCACGTGTGATGGGCAAAGATGGAAACTATGCCCTTTTTCATCACAGTTCCAGCAAACGAAAGTGGAGGCAGTATTAGGCCTTCTAAAAGTATTCATGGCCGCAATTTCCTCACCAGTCAGATCTACCGTATCTTGATCTTCCTCGACGGAGATCTCATGCACGGTCTTTTGGGAAGAATATCGCTTCGCCAGAAACCTCTCTGCCTCTCGAGCTTTGTTCCTCAATTGCTCAAGACATTTGCAGTCCGCTGACAACAGGATTTCTCCAAGTCTGTCCTTGGCATTGTTTCGTAGAACATCGACAAGTTTCTTCTCGTCAAACGGCTCCTTAAGACGGTCGTTAAGACCAACGACTGAATTGTAGAAATCGTCAAATGATTCCTTGCACCCCTGCCTACGAGTAAGTATGCGCATGTACACATCTACATCGTTCTCCAACCGCCCAAACTCCTTTTTCATTGCCCTCTTCACTTCCGCAAACTGAACTTCAGGGTTCCTTTTTAAATAGGCCCAAAACCAACTGTTGGCTCTTCCATTTAACAGCGTATGGAAGTTTGAAGTCAGTTGCTCATCAGTGTAATCGCACGAAATTTGAAGACGATCCACCTTAAATAGAAAATCGCTAACGTTTTCGGTGCCATCATACTTGATGTTCCAGCGGTCTAATCGACACTTATTCGTGGCACTGGAAAACGTATTCGACAATGAACTTCGGGGTCTGGGGGTAGGTTGAAGACCGCGAGATGTGCTAGCCTCTGCACCTGTGCAGGTCTGGCTGCTTCTCGCAGTATCAAGGGCACTTGGAATCGAACCTGGTCTACTAACTTCTTCCATTTTGCTAATAATGTTAACCATGAACTGGTCCATTTGTTGGAAAAAGCGTATTTGATTGGTCATCAAACTCCGATCAATCTGAGACGCCAAATTAGCAACTGAAACTTGTTCGTTTACCCGAGATTGCTCTCCTACTCCCGCTACTTGATGGTTTTCATCATTGCTGGTAGGATTTCCTTGTGGAGGCATATTATTATTTTCCATCTCACTTGATTGATCGGTCACTGTCGAATTTAAACTTGAAAAGCTAAACGAGTTGTCTAAATTGAACCGATCAATAGTGGTGTGAAACCTCCGATAAAATCTTTCAAACTCTTCGTTCGACCACGCTTGGAAACCTTCAAAATCGTCTGTTATAGAAAATCTCCTATTTGAGTTCATAACTCGAAAGCACACAAAAAAAAATAAAACGCCGATGATCGCCAAACAAACGACTAAAACTGATCAAAATTAAACTCAATCACGTCTCTTCAACAGATAAAAACTACTCCGAAAAGCAACAAAAACAAAATCAATCAGCCAACCTGAACGTCTTCAATAAAAACAAAAACCAGATCAAACCTATCAAACTACACAGCAAAACGACTTTCAAAAGCAGAATTAAACTTTTCAAAATCTAATAAAACTCACTCAAAACTAAAATATAATAATCAAATATAACACTCCAATGCTGAATCAGACAGAATTGCCTAAACTGAAATTTTCAAGTTTTAGTATCTATGTATAATGCGTCTAAGGATGAGGAAATCCATGGAAAGTAAAATCACTTGTGTTGGCAGGTGGCAGGGAAGATGCCGTAGTCCTGCGAGTCTTACAGAAGAAGAAAAGAAAAGAAAAAGGATGATAGAAAAGAAAAAGAGTAAGTAAACTAAAATCTGAAACTAATTAACTAAATGACTTTATATTCCAGGACATGTGTCGCCAAATATTCAGCAACAAAGACTCTGGAATTGACTCTTGCAAAAACGGACTTCAAAACGACGGCTTTTCCAACCATCGTCGAGTCTCTTTCCGCTGCTAACATAGGTGCGTGCCTAGAATTCCGGGCATTGTCTCACTCGGTACACAAATAAACCAATGGCTCGAAATCTGCACCACCTATTATAGACTGCTGGTTTGAATAACAAGGGTTATGCTTCCCTCATCGCAACGCGGTATCAGACGCTAAACATCAATATCCGGGACTTATGCGGGAAACCAACCAATATTCAAACCAAAAAAAAAAAAAAAAAAACATAAAAAAAAGAAAGAAAAGAAGAAAAAACTAAGTGATAGAACTAAAAATGAGCTAAATGAATAGAATAGAAAAAAAAGATAGAAAGAAAATTAAAGGAAAATGAAAAAAAAGAAAACAGACTCATAAAAACTGCCACGCTGTACTCTATAGCGTGTAACGGGCTAGTGGTGGCTGTCGGGTCGATGCTGGCATGCTTGTACCCTCCTTAGCTCGTCGGTGGGGTTGGTTCTTGACCCTGTTTATATGCACCGCTACAAAATTCATGCCAGACTTAACATACATAAATATCCTTTGAATTTATGGTGGTCTAAATTAAACGGACGGACGTTGTCAAGGCATTGACGATAAGCGTTGGCATATAGATGTTTAATACCTTAAGCACACTTTTCCCACCCCATAAACCTTGGTAATATAGGTGCTCGTAATTTGATATTACCCCGAAATTGACTAATTCATTTCGCTTGACCGACACACATCCTCAGCAACCCCTTAAATAAATCTTCTTAGATTATTTCCATGTTCTCTACATTATCTCAATTTTATTTTAACGTTATATTTCACATTGTTTCTTTCTCAATTTTTTTATATTCTATGATTATGGCTAATGACATTAAAAGAAAAATGTATTTGAAAAATATACTTGTAAGTATTCGTAAGGAAAGAAATTATTATTAGTAATATGAAACAAATTTTCAAACAAAATTAAAAGCTTCAAAATTGATTATGGTATACCGTAAAAGTGTATGTCAGATATAGGCGGCAATATAGTAAAATAAAAAAATTAAACTTACATGGATATTCGAAGAAATGTGCGCACACTTGCCTCCAATGTTCCGGGGATTCCCTTAGGATATCTTCTTGAATCAATTTTCTACCTTTTAATCACAACACACACTTTCAACAAATTATAAGATGGAATGAATGATTAATTAAACTAAGAATATTTAATACAGACTAAAGTTATTTATGAAACGCAAATATTAAAATTAAATTTGAATTGTTGAATTAGATGAAATTGGCAATAGGTTTGCAACAAAAAGGAAGGAAAAATGGCAGCGTCCGTTTTTAAATCAATGAAAGTTAATTTCATGCGAAATTATATAGATAGATCTCATCACACTAGATAATTCGTGTATTATTTTCCAACGTCGGTATAGTTGTACGATTTGAATGGAAAGGATACGAAATTGTATACGTGGAGGAAGGAGCCTTCCCGTATCCCTTTCTCACCCAGCGATTCAATAATAACGATGAATCTTTCGAATTTCTTAATTCTATTTTCTAAAGCAAACTTTAAAGAAATTATTCGTTTAGTCAAAATTTTAAACATACAACCTTTCAATGAAATCTTTCTCTCCTTAATTTGTAGGAACTTTCTATTTTTTTCCAAAATTTTCTCTTATTTCCTCTTGGCTTGGTAACAGGCTTTCTTCTTTATATATATATATGTATATATTTATATTTTTTTTCCCCCGGTTAGTGTTTGGGTTTTGAAAGTCGTTGAGAGAATGAAAATATTTCTAAATGAAATATTTTTATTAGGCAACTGAGCTACTATATTCAAAAAAAAAAAAAAAATATTTTCTTGAAGTGAATAGTGCAAAGTAGAAAACTTCCATTCACAACAAACCTTCTTTGTTTGAGATTTACCAAGCTACAAACAATAAGGAGAAAAGAATGGAACCAGTATTCAACGTGTGGCTCGACCCACAACCCTGAGATTAAGAGTCTCATGGTCTACCAACTGAATTAACCGGGCACAAACAAAATCAGATCAAGGTCGGATATCCTTCACATGGAACTTTCCGATAAATTCCCCATTCAGCTTTTCAAGCTCATAAAGACAATTGCCAATTTTTTTTCGGATTCGGCACTTAAGAAATTTCGGAGAGAATTTTGCATTTCGAGAATCAATAAAACTACTTTGTTCGAAATTCCTTCGGTATACCTCTTGTCCTACTATGAATTGAACAGGTTTCGCCCTAGTATTATATGTTTTGGCCGATCTAAGATGAGCTGCTTTTAAATTCTGTGATATACCGTCTCGTATTCTGCCTAATTTGTCCGCATTGAATAAAACATCTACGTAAGGATCTTTCAAACACCCAATTTTAGCAAGTATGTCATAGAACGATCCATGCTGCGACATATTTTGACCAAATACTGCGAAATAGGGAGAACATTTTATAGCTTGATGATAGTCGCTTCTCAAAATAGCTGTTATTTGAGCCAGATATTTATCCCACTTAATATGATCACGACCAATGAAACAACGAAGCTTCGTGATAATCTCTCGATTAGCCCTCTCAGATACATTGGCTTGTGGTGAGTACAACCCCATTGTGACATGTTTGACTCCATGCGAGTTGAGAAATGCCGAAAAGTCCTTAGAAATGAACTGTCGCCCATTGTCGCTGTGTAGATATTGTGGCACACCTACGAGACCGAAAACTTCAGATTGTAGGTAATCGATGATATTTACAGATGTAGCCTTTCTCATAGGTTTAAGGAAGAGGAATTTCGTAAGGTGATCTATAACGATAAAAACGACCGTATTTCCGTTTCCAGTCCTAGGATATGGACCCAGGAAATCAACATAAAGTCTTTGAAAGGGGCGTTCCGTTATTATTTGATTACCCATGGTCGGTCTTAGTGAATGATTGGGAGCTTTTACACCTTTGCAAATATCACAACTATTCACATATGCCTTTATATCACGAGCCATTCCTGGCCAAAAATATTTTTGTCGAACACGGAATAAAGTTTTTGCATATCCGCCGTGACAGGCTGATGGAGAGTCATGTGCGTTAACAATTACATCTCGGGTAAGACCTTTAGGTAGCCAAAGCATCCAAAGATTATCTTCCTCGCTATCTATACCTTCTCTAAACCTTGTTCTCTTATACACGAATTTTTCCGATACGCAAAGATCCGGCAGGACTTCGCTTTCAGACTTAATATTTTCCCGTAATCTGATATATTCTTCGTCTTCGAATTCTGGTGAGTTTAGATTGATTTCTCCAGGAATGTCATTGATATTCAGCTCATCGACATCTACCCTTGAAAGAGTATCAGGCACTACATTCAGGGATCCTTTCCGATGCTCGATTTCGAAGTCAAAAGCTTGAAGTTTCAAACTCCAACGTGCTAGCCTACCATCCAAATCCTTAAGCGACATAAGCCATTTAAGACTTGAATGATCTGTTATTATTCGAAAAGGCAATCCCTCAATGTACGGTCTGAACCTTTTCACGCACACAATAGCAGCTAAACATTCTAGCTCTGTGACCGTATAATTTCGTTGAGCTTTATTCAACTTTTTTGAGACGAAAGCAATTGGCCTTTCTTGGCCCTTCTCATCCAGTTGAAACAAAACTCCACCCACTCCTACGGTTGATGCGTCACATTGGATTACAAATTCTTTCGAGAAATCAGGTTGCACGAGTACTGGAGCTGAACTGAGAGCAGTTTTAAGTTTGTTGAAGCTTTCTACGGCCTCTGGCGTCAACTCAAATGTTTTACCCTTCTTAAGACAATCCGTAAGTGGTCCGGATAAATCTGCAAAATTTGCGATGAATTGCCGGTACCAGCCAGCCATACCTATAAAACGACGAACTTGTCGAACTGATTTTGGCAACGGAAAATCAGTCACTGCTTCCACTTTAGACGGATCTGTTTTTAAACAGCCACGTCCAATTATGTATCCCAAATACTTTATCTCAGTCTGACAAAATTTGCTTTTCTCTATATTGATAGTCAATCCAGCATCTCTGAGACATTGGGATACTTCCGAAAGTACTTTTAAATGTCCTTCGAAAGTCTCCGTGCAAACTAACAGATCATCAACATAGACAAAAACACATTCGCGTAACCTTGATGGAATAACCTTGTCCATAAGAGCACTTAGGGTTTGTGAAGCATCGCTAAGACCGAATGGCATTACATTGAATTGCATAAGAGGCATGCCTGGAACTGCAAAAGCAGTTTTTTGCTTATCACTTTCTTTTAACGGAATCTGCCAGTAAGCATTTTTCAGATCAATGCCAGAAATAAAGTGAGTATCTTTGACTCGACTTAATAATCCATTCATGTTCGTAAGTGGATACGCACTCTTCCTAGATTTACTATTCAATTTCCGAAAATCTACGCAAAATCTCACTTTAGCTCCTTTGTTGACAAGAACTATTGGGCTAGACCAAGGACTATCGCTGGGTTCTATTACTTTCAGTTTTAGCATTTCCTCAATTTCCTTAAATGCTTGTTTTTGTCGAGGTGGTGACAGAGGGTAATATTTGGACTTCACAGGAGGCGCGTCGCCAGTGTCAATAGAATGTGTAATTAAATGCGTACGACCAAGGCCCTCCTTGGCATATGAAGGAAAACTTTCTATGACTTTGTCCAGTTCGTATTTCTGAAATTGACCAAGCTTGTGTAAATTTGATGGTGTTGAAGCAGAATTATCAAGGCATATTTCAGATATAATATTTGGAGCTATTTGGAAATCTTTCCAAAAATTTACACCTAAATAAACTTTTTGTTGTAAGGAAGGCACAACATAAAACACAATTTCCTTAGAAATCCCATTGAAAGTTACCGGAATTTCGCAGAATCCAACAATATTTTGTTTTGCTCCGTCAGCGGTAGTAATGGAAGATTTAATGTTATTGATTTTGAAATGATTTCGTTCTATGAATTCCAGACTTTCTTTACCAAGTGCGCTAACTGATGCACCGGAATCCAAAAGAGACAATATTTTCTCTGAACCAATTTGAACGTTAATGAAAGGTCGCACATCAGTATCCATACAAATGGATGTTGATTCAATAGCCAAACGAAAACTTTTACGCTTCTTAAATCTTTCTCGGGCCTTCATAATTCGCTTAGAGGGTTCGGTATTGAAAATTTTGCTTCGCACTTTGTCATAATTCAACTTCCTTTGATGTAAGCTGATATAAAAAGATTTATTGTCTTTTGAAGAACTCACAACATGAGAAGCCCTTTTCAATATAGAGATTTGGTCAGTTTTTGGTTGAATGATAGTCTCATAATTACTTGAAAGATTGTCTGACCTTTGGTTACTGCAATCTTCAAGACTTAATGCTGGCTCGGGAATGTTGGGAATGAGCGAGAGTTCCCGGCGGCCTTCTCGCCCATCTGTCGGTTTCCCATCAAATGTTTTTTGCATGTGACTGTAGTCACGTTTTTAGTGCCACATTTATAGCAAAACAGATTACGCTGTTCTAAAGGACATTCAAAAAATGAATGTCCAATAACATCACAATTCCAACATTGATATTTGGTTGTATCTATTACACGATTTTGACTAAATGCCGCTACATTAAAATCATTATCGTTATTTTCCGTTATATTTTCGTATAACTCCTCTTGAATTTCGTTTATATTGGGTTTGGATCTAAACGAATTTGAAGGGTGTTGTCGAGTTAAATGCTTTTCTGCCCGTCTTGCGACTTCACGAAATTTTTGCAAATTTATGTCGTCATAAGCGAATAACAAAAAACCTAATGATTCCCTAGCATTGCTTTTAATGAGATCTATAAGTTTCTTATCGCTCATGGGTTCATTCAAACGTGAATTCATCGTGACTAGAGCAGTGAAAAAGTCATCGAAAATTTCTTTCTGACCTTGTCGGCGTTCTAACATTCTTACAAGTTTTTCATGGTCATTCTCAACATAACAAAACTCACGAATCAATGCTTCTCTAAAATATTGATATGAAAAATTTCGGTTTTGTTTTGAGAAAAGCCAAAACCATTTTTCCGCCTTTCCTTCCAATAAGAGATGGAAATTAGAAAGTAGATGTTCCCATGAACACTGGGAACGTTCTTTCAAGGTCTCCACTTTAAAAATGAAATCATGAACGCTGTCAATACCATTGAAGGATATTTTCCATTTTTCGATCTTACAATTTTGTTCAAGTCGGGTATGAGAGGATTGATTTAGAGCGGGTGATCTCTCTCGAAAGCCTCTAAATTCTGGTGAGGAAATGGAGTTTTCCCTCAAATTGTCTTGATGGGTATCACGCCGAATAGTCTCAACTTGGTTCGTTATATTATCTTTAAAAGATTGGAATTCTTTTAAGAGAATGTTCTGATTACCAATCATACTTTTTTGAAGATCTGATATTAATTTGCTTATATCGTTTGAAACCATCCCTTTTGTTCTGGAATGAATATCAGAACTTTCATTTACGTCTGCAATATCTCGTTGTGGTATCACAGAGGAAACACCTGCTCTTTCCATATTATGATCTACAGATTGGGAGATTTGATCAGTCATTGAAAGGGTGTGAATTGGAATGGGAGAGTGAATATTTTTTCTTATTGCGCCAGTACTTTTAGTTGGCTTATCACTATTAAGAGAATCGCTTTGACTCAAATTCATTTTCGCACTATTTTTCTTAGGTGTTTTCTTTTTATTATTACGTGATGACATTTTCCTTTCCTTAAATGATTATTTATATTTGTCTGTTTTACTTCACTTTAATTATTTTTATTTTATTTACTTCACTTTAACTATTTGAAAAATCAAGGTTGCTGCTTGGACGTGTCGTATGAGGTCAAGCAAGTTATTTTTGTCAATGCCTTAACAAGAATTAAATTTAAATTTTGAAATTTATCACAGCTACATTTACACATTCGTTTTGATATAAAGGACTTGTGATAAAACAAACAGCTTCAGTTGTTTAAGTTTGTCGCAATGTAAATCACAGATTGGGCTGTTAGTTACAGACTGACAATAAATAAACAACTTACTTGAAAATGTTAAACGCTAAAAAAAAAAAATATAAGGTAAACATGCATAAGTTTTCCATATTAGATTTGAAAAATTTGACTATGTTTAAGAAAAGAAGAAACATTCATGGTAAATCGACATCAAAATTTTTAATAAACGACACTCATGAATTTAATGATTTGAAACTGTTATCGAAACTCAATCGTTGGGCGCCATATTTGTAACGGGCTAGTGGTGGCTGTCGGGTCGATGCTGGCATGCTTGTACCCTCCTTAGCTCGTCGGTGGGGTTGGTTCTTGACCCTGTTTATATGCACCGCTACAAAATTCATGCCAGACTTAACATACATAAATATCCTTTGAATTTATGGTGGTCTAAATTAAACGGACGGACGTTGTCAAGGCATTGACGATAAGCGTTGGCATATAGATGTTTAATACCTTAAGCACACTTTTCCCACCCCATAAACCTTGGTAATATAGGTGCTCGTAATTTGATATTACCCCGAAATTGACTAATTCATTTCGCTTGACCGACACACATCCTCAGCAACCCCTTAAATAAATCTTCTTAGATTATTTCCATGTTCTCTACATTATCTCAATTTTATTTTAACGTTATATTTCACATTGTTTCTTTCTCAATTTTTTTATATTCTATGATTATGGCTAATGACATTAAAAGAAAAATGTATTTGAAAAATATACTTGTAAGTATTCGTAAGGAAAGAAATTATTATTAGTAATATGAAACAAATTTTCAAACAAAATTAAAAGCTTCAAAATTGATTATGGTATACCGTAAAAGTGTATGTCAGATATAGGCGGCAATATAGTAAAATAAAAAAATTAAACTTACATGGATATTCGAAGAAATGTGCGCACACTTGCCTCCAATGTTCCGGGGATTCCCTTAGGATATCTTCTTGAATCAATTTTCTACCTTTTAATCACAACACACACTTTCAACAAATTATAAGATGGAATGAATGATTAATTAAACTAAGAATATTTAATACAGACTAAAGTTATTTATGAAACGCAAATATTAAAATTAAATTTGAATTGTTGAATTAGATGAAATTGGCAATAGGTTTGCAACAAAAAGGAAGGAAAAATGGCAGCGTCCGTTTTTAAATCAATGAAAGTTAATTTCATGCGAAATTATATAGATAGATCTCATCACACTAGATAATTCGTGTATTATTTTCCAACGTCGGTATAGTTGTACGATTTGAATGGAAAGGATACGAAATTGTATACGTGGAGGAAGGAGCCTTCCCGTATCCCTTTCTCACCCAGCGATTCAATAATAACGATGAATCTTTCGAATTTCTTAATTCTATTTTCTAAAGCAAACTTTAAAGAAATTATTCGTTTAGTCAAAATTTTAAACATACAACCTTTCAATGAAATCTTTCTCTCCTTAATTTGTAGGAACTTTCTATTTTTTTCCAAAATTTTCTCTTATTTCCTCTTGGCTTGGTAACAGGCTTTCTTCTTTATATATATATATGTATATATTTATATTTTTTTTTCCCCGGTTAGTGTTTGGGTTTTGAAAGTCGTTGAGAGAATGAAAATATTTCTAAATGAAATATTTTTATTAGGCAACTGAGCTACTATATTCAAAAAAAAAAAAAATATTTTCTTGAAGTGAATAGAGCAAAGTAGAAAACTTCCATTCACAACAAGCGGGCTCCACGTTGATGGGCGCCATTTGTAACGGGCTGGTTTTGGCTACTGGACCGATGCTGGCATGCATGTGCCTCTCCTTAGCTCGTCGGTGGGGTGGTTCTTGGTCCTTTCTTAACCCGGTTACAAAAAAAAAACCATGCCAGGCTTTGGCTACTTGCTGTTGTTAGCCTGCGAGATGCGCTATCTCTACCCTCCCTACCTGACTACTTCACTCGCTTAAGTAGTCCCTTAAATGGCATCAATTCCCTGCCTAAGTGATCATGTTCACTTCCCTCGATTTCATTTCATTTCATTTCATTTATTGAGCATAAAGTTTTACATGACACTTCAAGATTGATATCTTTTAAATAAGCATCTAAAATAAATTACAGTTTTTTAAATATAAATAAATTTAGTATATAAATAATATAATTAGATTTAATAACATCAAAAAGTATAGAAAAAGAAAAGTATCGAAAAATAATAGTTACAAAGATTGGCAATATAAAAAGCAAATTAGATTGATTTCTTCATATATTTTGTGAAATATGTAAAAAAAGTTTATTAACAAAAACGGTTGATGAGTTTAGCCTTTGCAGTTGATGTGGAAGATTATTCCACAACTGAATAACCTTGACAAAGTAAGACCGCTGTCCCACCGTATATGTGAACCGAGGAATATTAAGTGTAAGTCCTCTTGGTGATCGAGCAAACATAAGATAGTCAAATAAATACTGTGGGCAATTGTTATGTATAATGTTGTGGAGTTTGATCATGATTCTGAAGCCATAATATTCATCGAGACTCATTCCTAACAGAGATCTTTTATACTGAGATACGCTGACATATCTTGGTATATTATAAATGTATCGTAAGCAATCATAAAAAGCAACATTTATCTTATACTTACATCCAGCATCTAAGCATGGATACACATTGCAATTGTATAAGAAAAATGGTAAAAGTAGGCTTTTGACTAGATGCATTTTCGTGTTTGGGAAGAGCATGTGTGAAGAGGCTCTTAGATTTCGAAGTCCAGCGTAAACTTTTTTGATGGTGTCAGAAGTAGCATCACAACAACTCATCTTCTGGTTTATTCTGAACCCTAAGTATTTAACACAGTCCACGTAAGGTATTGTGACATCATTTACAACAAGGGGAGGAACATTTAATGAACATACTTCTCTTCGGGAGCACACGATTCCGAGCGACTTCACAGGGTTTAAATATAGTTGGTTTTCATCAGACCATCTTTTAACATTTGACAAATCTTCATTTATTCTCATAACACAATCTTCAATCAATCCAATCCTTTTATTTAAATAAATAATAACATCATCCGCATAAAGATGCACACAACAATTTTCAAGAATGTCTGGAAGATCATTAATAAATAATAGAAGTGGTCCTAACACAGATCCTTGAGGTACACCTTTATTGACCAAATATGGCATAGAACTGCCAAGTTTTGTGTGCACTGTCTGATAACGGTTGCTTAGGTACTGGTGAATCAGCTTAACAGAAGAGTCAGAAAACTGAAATTGTTGTTTTAATTTATAAAAAAGAATGGGGTGATTAATGGAATCGAAGGCTTTAGAGAAGTCCAACAGTGCCATTATACAAATTTCGTCCTGATCTAATGCTCTTCTTATATCGGTTGTTACTTTCAATACTGCTGATTCACAACTATGCTTTCTACGAAACCCAGATTGCCATTTAGAGAGCAAATTGCAAGTATCTAAGTGCTCTTGAATCTGATGAGCCAATATTTTTTCAAAGACTTTTGATAAATAGGGCAATATACTTATGGGTCGAAAGTCTGCACTGTTGGCTGGTTTAGGCTTTTTTGGGATGGGTACAATTTTTGCATACTTCCAGGCTTCCGGAAAATGACAACTATAGATGCAGTAATTGAAAAGGTGAACGAAATATGAAATCAGAAACGGTAGGATTAGCTTAATAAATTTTGGTGACATATTGTCCATACCAGTTGCGTTTGATTTAACTGAACGAATCGCCCATTCAACATCAATGTTTGTTACGCATCTGAATGAAAATCCAGAACCAATAAAATTAGGGCCCCGTAAGTCCAATGGGGACGAGTAAGATGAGGCTGGAACCAAAACTGCAGCCATCTCCGAGGGTTCAAAAGAACAATCACAGTTTTCATTTGAAACCACTCCTACATTCTTTAAATTTTTCCATAAAACTTTTGTGTTCAATTTCGGATCAAGAAGTCTTAAGAAATAAGAACGTTTAGCGGAACGAATCAGTGCAGTAACATTATTACGAGCATGTACGAATTGATATTTGTTGAAATCTGTAGGTGTTCTTTTAAACCTCCTGAAGAAACGTTCCTTTTCCTGGATTAGCAATTTAATCTGATTGGAGAACCATGGGCAACTTTTTGGCTTTAAAACTTTTGTCACTTCAGGCACATAGCATTCATACATTTCAATGGTCGCCCTATTCAGCACAGATAATTTTGAATCAATATCGGCGGTATTATAGATTTCATCAAGACCAAAGTTACCAATATTTTGCTGTATTTGTTCAAAATCTATGTTATGATATGATCTGTACCTAACCGTTCCTGCACGTGGAGCACCAAACAAATTAAAATCAAAGGAGCAAAAGAGGAGATCATGAATGAAATCTGATGTAAGTCTCACTTGATCGTTTCTTACCACTCTGTTAATTGAGTTTGTTAAAAACATGTCAATGAGTGATGGATTTCTAGCAGACTGAAAACATGTAGGCCATTGTTTGTTAACAACATTAAAACCAGTTTTTTCACAGAAAAACCTGAACATTTGTGACGAAGCAGAGTTTTCCAAATAATTAACATTAAAGTCCCCACCAATCAGGATAGCATTATATTTTGAACCAATTAAATCTAATGTTTCCTCAAGTTCCTTTAAGTTTTCTTCTTTGAATTTGTATGGTGGACAATAAATAGTAATAAGCAAACACTTTTCGACCTCACTGCTTATTTCAACGCACAGAAACTCAATTTCAGACATGGTGGAAGTATAAACAAGTTTTGAAGTTAAACTCTCTCGTACAAACATACAAACACCCCCTCCAACTCTGTTTTTACGATCATTACGATGCAACTTGTATCCCGGAATAGAAACAAGCCTAGACGAAATATTGCAATTTAACCAAGACTCAGATATCATAACAACATCCATTTTGGACGTACTAAGCATTTCATAAAGAATTGTGTACTTTGAGCTAAGGCTTCCAGCATTTAAATGACAGACGTTGACACCGTTACTTAAACCACACATCACGTTAAGAACACATCTTACTGTATCAGGGCTTAGACCAAAAACCATATCAATCGAAAATTACACGGAAAAGTTATAAATATCGGTATAGTAAATACTTTTAAGAGTTAGTTTAAACAATATTTGGGCTCTCTTCAGAATATAACTGAGCACAGCAAAATTTAAAATTTCAAAAGGAATAATATAAAAATAAAATAAATAATAAAGTGGCAGCACTTGTAAGAAATGAACTTGCACTACTTTTACAGAAAAGTGGCAGCACTTAAAAGAATTAAAAGAGAAAAGTGAGAGAGAAAATAGAAAATAGAAAATGTTAGAGAAAGAGTTTAACAACAACTAGGCAATAACAAAAGAATACTTAAATCAGCTGGTAACTGCATCATCAGCAACGGCGTCATCGGCATCAGGTTCAGCATCAGGTGTATTGGTAATGATGTTTACTCTTTGTTCTTTGTAGCAAATTGCGTCCAGTGAAAGAAGAGTGTTGACATGGATCGGATTGCTTGTGGGTGTTGGTTTAACAAAGACTTTACCTTCTCTGGTGAACACGGAATGCAAAAGATTACTTCGTCTTCGATCATTGGCATTTGTAAACAGTTTATGATTTTGCTTTGTTAGGTTCTCATAAACCCGTACAAATTTGTTGCTCTCAAAGCCCAGGTCACGGAGAGTAACTGATCTTTTGTTTGTTTTGATGTAATTTGCTGCAGCAATCAGTAAAGTTTTCTTTATTTGTGCATGTGGCAATTTCACAATAACCGGACAACTCGATGACTTCTTTGCAGGATTTGTGCGAAAAATGTGTGTGGGTTTAATTGTAGGCTGATTAAGTTTGTTGCATAGCCTAGAGAAGATCTCATCAAGATTTTCATTCTTAGTGAAGGGGATTCCATGAAGAACCATATCACCGGATAGCTGTTGGCGAGCAAGCAAGTCAATTTGTTGATGCAAATTGTTGTTTTCATTCTCCTTCTCATACAAAATTGTCTCTAAAACAGACATTCGTTCTTGAATGGTGTTGATGTTGTCGTCCTGCTTTTCTACCTCCGATATTCTACTGTTGCATGTAAACAAACAGTGATTAATAGAACTAAAGCGTTCATTGAATTTTTGTTCAACCGCTTTTATTTTAGCTTCAAATTCTTGTTCAATTGCCATGATACGTTCAGACAACTTTTTGTGAACATTATTTATTTCTGTTTTAAGCTGCGATACAATGGAATCACTTAGATCTTTTTTTAAGGTATCAAGACGAGTGTCTATTTTTTCCCATAATTTTGATGGTGGCAAAGGTGATCCATGTGATGGTGTGACAGAGCTAGACTTTTCCACAGCAGATCTTAATTTTCTCTGTTGTTCACTAACACTTGCACTAGCCATGTTTTGTTTTTACTATAGTTTTTCTTATAATTTCAAAAGTAAAGGGCTATAAAAGATTTGAACGTTCTTTTGTTTAGTAGTTTTTATAAGTAAACTCGATTTTATTCAATTATGTAACTTTAAAACTTAAGTAACGATAAAAATTTTGCGGAGCTCAAACTGCACGTCTATGCGCTGATCATACTCGAGAGAGAATTTATGATCATCCTTTTAGACTACTCGATTTAAACACTCATGTTAAATTTCATGATACTTCAACATAAATTCCGTTTATTGTGCATTGTTTTAATGTGTATATACGTTTGTATTAATTCAAAATGTTTATTATTCTATGGTTGATTGTATGTGACTAAATGTGTATATATGTATAGTATTAATCTAGATTGTGTATATTTCTGTTGACTTGTATGTTGCTAAATATGTATATATGTAGTATATTTTACTGTATCTTTAGCTTTTTAGTTTATGCTGAGTTATTATATAGGTATTTTATTGTGCTTTGCACGTTAGATATGACTTTGTGAGCAATTTGATTGAATTTAAAATGGATTCACCAACTCTTTTAATTAACAAACAAAAAAACTATAAAAACGAAACTAAGAAATCCGAACTTAACTTGAATACTTTAATATATAAAAACAAAAATGGATTCGACTTCCTCTTTTATCAAACAAACTAATTCAAATAAAGTCCCCACTTACCCCCCTTTAGCATACTTATATACGTATAAATTCTAATAATCTCTATAAAAATAACAGGGAAATGACTCACCAATTTGAAGAAGAATCCGGTTGTTGTGGCCACAGCATCCAATTCCTCCGCTGGTTCACCTGTTTTTGCACTAAATTTGGTCGCGCTTTCTCGCGACTAATTATTAAATGTTACAAATATATAAATATGCAAAAAAAAAATTTTACTCTAAACACATTCTTAAAGTATCTACCATTAAATTCGCACTTCTTTTACAGTATATAAAAAAAAACTCTATTTTACTTATGACAAAAAAAAAATCAAAGAAACTCGAAAACTAATCACACAAAAGTAGCACTGTTATATCGGCTTCCGCTGCAATTCGAACCGGGAACCCAGGTTTATTAGCGTACGACGCTACTGTTACCCAACTGCTGAGGGTCAAATTGGTTTATTTCTTAAAGTGTCTTAAGACACAAAAAAAATCTCCCGTAGCTGAATGGGAACTTTTCACAGCTTTTCCCTTATAATTCGCAGCGAGTGACTATAATATAACGTAAGCCCTATATGGAACAAGAGTTCAGACAAACGTTCAGTTTGAGATTAAAAAAGAATTTACCTTGTTAAAGATGAGCGATATATATATATATATATAGGTTTTCTCCATCCACAATTTTCAATAATGCACTTATTTTTCTTTTTTTTGGTATTCTTACTTTTGAACTAAACTTTTGTGAAAACAAGATTCAATTTAGTCTTTTAAATAATATTAAATATTTAACAACACCTACTTTTCCAAAGTTAAAACCTTTGCAATATATAAATGAAACTTCCTTGAATAATAAAAATTCAAACTGCGCGGCTTAAAGTTTCAAGACACAATGAAATGTATCAGAAACATACAGTCTCCCCTTCGCCGTTGATTCAAATTACATAGCCTCTAACGTTTTCTACATACACAACACCCTAACGTTTTCTTTTCCTAGCAACTTTTAGAACGTTAATTTTTCTCCTACTTTAGCAACCTTTTTAAAGCTTAAGTGAAAACAGGCCTTAGTTCATCCTATGCAACAACCTAAAAACAAAATATAAAAAATCCCTATTGTGACCTTGTCCTACTTTTCTAGGGAATTTTCTACTTGTCAAAATGACATCGATTTCAATTGTCAGATAGAAGTTGTTTGTTGATCGTCGGTCGTAGAATTTCTCGTGCGCGATTGGAATTTTATTTTAAAATAAGTGTTCTATTCATTTCGTTACAAATGTCCTGGTGAATGCGTTCACCTTGTTCTTCACTTACCACTCCAAGATTAGGGAATGCAAGAAATGTATTTTTAAAGACATTCTGCACCCCATCGTTTTGAATCTTTGTAATTAGTCATTCACTAAAAATATGTTCGTAGGGCAACTCTGCAACTCGTTTGAAATGTCATTTGAAAGAACGAATTCCACACAGCTACCAACTTGAAATAATAAAAAAATATGATGATCTAAAGCTGTTTTATTATCATGATCAGTTCCGGATTGGATCAATAACGACGTTCGATCTTTTGTTTTTAAAGAGGGCACACGCAAATAGTATTGACACTATTACTTAGAAACGTGACGTGTTAGACACCCATATTATCAGACAATGTTTTCAGCAATGGAATAAGGAACTCAAAACACGTAATTTTATTCATGTTAGAAAAATCGTGTCACACAGTGTAATTAGCAGGGTGCCCATCTCCACCACAGAGAACGCATTTCAGTAGGGTATTATCTTCGACCCTTGTCTCACCGAGCTTACACTCTTTGTTGTTGTGGTTCTCTCAACACTTGACGCACCTCGACTGCATTTGGCAGTTGAATGCGGCGTGACCGAACCGTTGGCAACGAAGACATTGTAAAATGTCCCCGCGCCTGTTTGATTTTTCCCATCTTACCATCTGGTAGTCCAGGACGGGGATGGGGGACTCTCCAGATGGCTACTGGGTGATAGGGCAACGAGAAACATCGGCAATAGCCGCTTCTCCCGTCTTGTCTTGGTCGTGGTGAACGACTTGACCCCGATGAACTCGAGATCGTCGCCCGCCAACCTGCGGAGTTCAACTAAGAGCTCCCGCTTTCAATAGCATTGTTTTCGGTTTCTCCTCTTTGGGAGTAAAAGTAAAATGTTCGGTGGTTGTTGTTTGCAACAACGCCTGAACGATCTTGTGGTCACCAATGTTTTCGCATTGGATCGCATGTCGATCTTGGCATAATCTTTTAATTGTAAATTTGTCACCAATGACGGACTTACATAAGTTTTTGGTAGCTTGGAGTTCCATCTTTAGGGTGTTGATAGGGGGCACCCTCCTGCTCTTTGGCTTCTTCTTTTGTTGTTGTTGGGGCTGCTGCTGCTCTGCTGGTTGCTGTTGTTGGTTTGCTGGCTGCTGCTGCTGCTTCTGGATCTGGCTCGGTATCGCGGCTTTTTTTGCCGCGGTCCCCCGTGGCTGCTCTTCGATAGCAGTCTTTTTTATTTAACTCAGTTTTTTAGCTGTTTTCCCGCGTTGCTGCACGGGTGCAGTTTTTTGTTTGCAGCATTTTGTGCTGCTGTTGCTGGTCGCTGTTCTTTTGGCGCATCAACTTTTGGTTGCGACTGTTGTTGATGCGCCTCCCTCTCCGCTCGCCTACGAGCCTCTTGCCTATGTTTTATTTCGGCAATTTCTTTGTTAAGCTTAGCCAGTGTCTCTGTGAGAGACTGGATCCGCTGTTCATCTGTTCATCGTGGTTGTCGATGTTATCTGCATCTTTCGATGCCCCTGCCTTCTTCTCTTTCACCATCTGCTTTTTCTCCCAATCGATGACGTTTTCAACCTCCCGGTTATGAAAAAAAGCTTCCAAGATTTTGGTCGCCTCTGTATGGGATCTAGAGTCCGCCACTCTACCACTGTGCTAACTTTTCAGTTAACAAATCGATAGCTAAATTAGCACTTAAACTTGCACTCACTTAAAACTACACTGTCTCTGCTCTGCTTAAGCCTTTCCTGCACGAAAGTCAAAGGTCGACTGTTACTAAATATATGAATATATATCAAGTGGCGACAAGTATTTAACATGGAAGAAGCGTTAAAAGAAATGCCTAAATCCCAAAAGGAATGGATCAATAAAATATTAGCTGACAATAAAGTTTCTATTGAAAAATTGGTGACCCAATGTCCATCGCAGGGTACAGCAACAATTCCCGAGTTCCATTCATTTGATAGCGAAAAGGAATCTTGGGAAAGCTATCTCTTCCAACTGCAACATCATTTCACTGCTAACTCTCTACAAGACGACAATCTAATGTCGAATTCCTTTCAACAAAAAAATCGACTGCAGTCAATTTTTTTTTCAATGGAATTCATTTAGGAGGGAAAAAAAATCGACTGCAGTCGATCTCTTTTTTGAGACGGATTTGCCCACGGATTTTCACACACACAACAATTTTGACAGATCGAAAACGGCAAACAAAAACATCAGTATATGAAAAAAATTAAAAGAAACAGGATTGTTTAGTATTTAGTTGTGAATTTGAAAAACAATTGGTGAAAAAAAATATAAAAATTGTGTGCTTAACAATATGAATGTAATTGTTTTGTTCCATGGTGCTTGTTTTTCTTCATTAGTCAGTTGGACACACATACATTCATAAAAAAGAAAATCGCTACTTTTTTAATTTCCTAAATACCCAAAAAAGAATCGAATTTAGTAGCGACTGCAGTCGACTGCAAATTGGTGAAAGGAAATCGACATAAGAAAATCTCATTTTCTTTTAACGTGTGGCAGTAAGGCCAACGAGATAATGAATAAGCTGGTAGGAAGAGGTAAGTCGACTCACATTCAAAGATCTCACTTCGAAATTAACCAAGCATTATTTTGAATCCAAACTTCACGTTCTTGCGTTGAGTTGCAAATTTCTTCAACAAAAGATGCTCCCAGGGCAGTCATGCTCTCTCCAGTTTTGCACTCTAAGTCGGTTGAGGTCCTCATCCACTTGATTGCGCCACCTAAGACGAGGTCTTCCCCTTCCGCGATTTCCCTGCAATGTACTTTCGAACACCCGACGAGCCGGAGCGTTTGGGTCCATCCGCTCTACATGGCTCAATCATCGTAGCCTCGCGATGCGTACTCTTCTGGCTATGCCCATGTCGCAGTACAGCTCATACAGCTCGTTGTTGTATCTTCTTCTCCACACATTGTCTTCGCATACGGAACCAAAGATCATTCGGAGAATTTTTCTTTCGAAACGACCAAGGGTTTCCTCATCCTCTTTCGATAAGGTCCATTTCCTCAAACGAGCGCTTCTCACGCTGCTTCTTTTTCTTTTTGAGAATTCGGTGTTCTTCCCTTCTTTTCTCCTTGTAAATCTCGTTATACTGATCGTAAGCAGCCCTTGTTCGTTTTTGCATCAGCATTAGTCGTGCTTTTTGATTGGCTGCATTTGCCTGCCTGCATTCCTCATCGAACCATGGGTTTCGTTTTGGTGGCCGAGTGAAACCCAGAACCTCAGAGGCAGCGGTTCTGATGGCTCCTTGGCATTGCTGCCACTGGTATTCAATGCTTAATGCTGACGGCAAGGGATTCAAGGGTAATTGAAGAGACTCTCGATTGGAAAAGGCATTGGCAATCCCTTGCGATTGTAGCTTTCCGACGTCATATCTCTTCACAGCGTTTGCTCGTGCAGGTCGTGAACAACATATCTTCATTCGTTTCTTGGCTACAACAAGGTAGCTAACACACTTTAAGAGTGCCTTGCGTCGATCGCAACATGATCAACTTGGTTGACGGTTGATTGAACTGGGTATCGCCATGTACCTTTATGAATTTTGAGATGCGGGAAGCGTGTACTATTTACAACAAGATTTAGCCCGCAGCAAAATCGATTAGCCTCAGTCCGTTTTCGGAGGTTTTGTCGTGTGGGCTATGCTTACCGATTGTATTTCCAAAGATGTCCTCCTTCCCTAGCTTTGCGTTAAAATCGCCAAGAACGACTTTCACGTCGTGTCTAGGGCATTGCTCATACGTTTCTTCGAGGAGCTCGTAGAAACAATCTTTGGAATCGTCGCCTTTCTCTTCTCTGGGGGCGTGGGTGCATATAAGGCTAATGTTGGCGAATTTAGCCCTGATGCGGATGGTCATTATAAGCTCATTAACTGGATTTTGGCTAATCACCTCATCCCTGAGTCTTCCTCTAATGTTACGGGCCGTTTTTGGTCGTCGGGGTCGCGCTGGCATGCTTGTCCGGCTCCTGCTCGTCGATGGGTGTGGGACTTGACCCCCATAACCCGTATACAAAAAAATCATGCCAGTCTTTGTGGCTTATCAGGTGTTATTTTAGCCTACGCGAGAAATCTCCTCAACCCACCCTTCCATGTCACTATACTCGCCTAAGTGACCCTTAATTAGCCATCTCCTATATCCTTCGGTCCATCTATACACTTCCAATCACCCCTTTATGCCTAACACAACCTAGCAACTCATCCTAACAATCAAACCACAAATATTCATTTCATATCCATACAATAATTCATTTAATTATTCAAAAAGTAAGTTCTAAATTAACATTATTCACCTCAGTGGGTGCTTATATGTATTAACTTTAAGTATTATTCTATGTACTAATTTATTAATCCTCTTCCAAGTTTATTTATCTATATATACTAAAAACTTCCCGTCAGAATATACCG
Source organism: Melanostoma mellinum (assembly GCA_914767635.1). NCBI lineage: Eukaryota > Metazoa > Arthropoda > Insecta > Diptera > Syrphidae > Melanostoma > Melanostoma mellinum. The sequence goes on from OU612058.1 coordinate 95,263,765, forward strand.
CGCCTTATCTACTTATATTCAATGGTCCCCCAAGAACTCAACCGACTAACAAAGTTTATATATATGAAATCAAATAATTCGAATCAAACAATAATGACTCACCGTTTTCTATTATATCCGCTGACGATGATGTGGCCAAAGCATACGGGCAGGATTCTGGTGGTGTGCTTGATTCTGATGATTACTACGACGCACTGTTGGCTTATTTTTTTATAAAAGAAAATTATTTGATTCTATACTATGCACTCTATTAAGTTGATGAGCTCGCGCCCCGCCCACTTGCGCACTTTATGGGTATATTCCGGTATCGGTATATATAGATATATATACCCGTACTACGGTATTCAAACGCAATCTTAACTCACAATTTTATGCCTTATGGGCCAAATCAAAAAAATAAATGAAAATCACCAAAGTGGTGCAAGAAAATTAAATAAAAAAAAATAATAAAAGTTAACACTGCCGGGAGGTGAACCCGGGACTGCTGCCGCAGCTCCCTTCTTGGGTGAGCACTCAGCCCACTCAACCAAAAGTCTGTCTGGGTTTTGCTGGAACTGGTCAGTGTTTTAATCGGAATCTAGAACCACCAATCCAAAAGTAGTGAATTTTCACTTAGCTCTAAGTTCACGGATTTTTTTCCGAGGACGGCGTAGATATAGAGTGTGGCGACTACCAGTTATGCTAACACTAGCCACCATCCACGGGTTCTATGTGGCTTTAACCTTTTTGAAATAAATTAAATTAATTCACACTATCACTCATACACAACAACAATCTAACATACCTTTCAACAAATATCAACCTGGATTAAATTCCACAGGGTATCAATCTCCGCAATTACACTCCACAATCCAAAAACTATCGTTAGCCAAATCGTAAAAAACTAATAATCAAACTAAAATTAATTTCACAAAACTACATCAAATTGCACTATCACTACCAATGTCAGTTATTCCAACGATGCTCACTCTTCGACAGTTTTCAAACCTTTGTCCAGCTTCACCGGTTAAATTGAATTAAAACCGTCAACTTCTCCTCTCCGGTTTTCCGTTGACGGAGATCTTTACCGGCTGGAGGCGGGACTTACTTCGGAGCTTTCTCTCACTAAACCGATTCACTGACAACTCAAAACAACCATATTGGGATCAAAGTAGTGTTGCCACTATCCCACACTCAAAACAAACACTTTCGCATACAACACTTCAGCCAAAACCCATATTTCGTTACACTAACGACAAATCCGCACCCAAATAAGCGCTGTTTCTGTTGTCTGTAGCAGTCGCCATAGTAGATGTCACAGTTTTTCATCTTCTTTATGCCCGGTCGACTCCATCGCTTTTCTTGGATGGCGGTTATGTCTGCTTTGCAGCAGTCCAGGGCGTCCGCTTATTCTCCAGCTGCACGTAGTACGTTAAGAGATCTTACGTTCCACGTGCAGATCCGGAGGTCATTGTCCTTTTTTCGTTTGCTTGGGTCGTCAACTTTGAAATCATTATCGTTATCCGAGGCTGTTAGTTGTTTCGGATCTGGGTTTTTTTTACGTGGTTGTGTAGTTAACCCTACGCGCAACCCCCAACCTGGAGGGCCAGGTCCTTTTGAATCCCTTTGGACATAAAGGGCTGGAATATCCAGTATCAGTACCCTGCTGCAGGGGTGAGAGTGCTGCCGTTGTCTCACCAGGAGCTCGTCCGCCACCATCTCTACTTCAATACCCTGTCCTAGTATTGAAAGACCCCAAAAGACCTTTAAACCAAATATGTTGGAGTAGCTCTTTCAGGGGTTTCTGCTTTTATGGCTGCTGAAGTCCGCCGTTGATTCTGTCATTCGAATTCATCCGCTGGGACATTTACGCGAAAGCTCTCGTAGACAACTGAGATTCATGCAGTCAGTCATTGTTCGCAGAGCAATTATAGTGTTGATCAGAATTCTTTTATCCGCATTCCTTTGTCAAAACTCGCACTTACTAGTTTAGCAGGTTAGCTCTGGACGGAGCATCCCAGGTCCCAGTGGATACCGCTTGGAGGTATAGTAAGCACAATTGACGTGTACTATAAGTTGCATCATCTGGGCGCCGCCAAGTCAGAGCCTACCCGAATAGTACAACGCCCATCCACCGCCCATCGAACGGCTGCAACACAGAAAAAGATTCCATCACTGGATGAAATAGAAGAACTTACCACCGCAACCGCTTACAATCCAACACAACAAGCTTCATATATACTGAAGGGAACCAGCGCATCAAATCCATCAATGTCGTCAGAAGTTACTCTTGTAAACACCTCAAGTTATTGAAAGCCTTCAAGTTAGTCTTATGATACTAATTTTTAACTTAAGAAAATTTGCCCAAGTTGTATCACACAACACCCAAGAAGTTCTTGCAAACATCTGGACTCGCTTTGCAACCTTTTCCAACGGCGTGGTCACATACGAAGTGTTTGTTGTCGGCTAAGCAGCACGATAGTCCACCCGCATCGCAATCACAGCCGCGCCACCAAGCTAAGAATCGCGAAAATAAACATTCAAGCAGTACTGCAGCTAACCAACGAAACCACAATCGGTTTGGCAGCAACCAAAGGCAGACAGAATGTGCACATTCGATTAATGAAATCGTAGACGACAACGTTATCGTTGATCGTGTAGCTGGTGTAGTGTCATCTGCAAGCTCAGTCAACGATGTCAATAAAAATAAACATCGGGTCCTCTGCCTTTCTAGTTGGTCACCGGCACCGGTGCCTCATGCTCGCTAATAAGTCTGTAAGGGAACAACAGTCTTGGCAGCCCCCCTTACGAACCAATCTTGCGGTCACTTAAAGCTTATGGTGAGATATCGGTACCAGTTAAAGATTTATTAAAGGTATACATATGTGCAATGTAAATCCCAAAAACAAACTTTACAGCTATTAGTTTGTGATATTGCGCGAGGCGCAAATATTATGGGTTTAGATTGGTTTGCAGTATTTGGTTTTCAGATTCAAGAGGCTAATTCAGATTCCGTACTGCAAATCAGAACGGATTCAAGGAACCAATTATTAGCTAAGTCAAAATTACTATGCAAGAAATATGAAGCAGTGTTTAAATCCGAATTAGGATGTAGTAAGTTTTATGAAACACATCTTACTTTGCAAATGCGCAACCTAAATATTTCAAATACCTAAATATTTTAAATCAATTATCTTTTGAAATGTAAAAGTTACCAACATACCGTTTTTTTCGCGGGACACTTATAGCAAGCAACTTATGTATATAGTGGCGACGGTTAACGGCAGTACATTTACGTAGTCCTGTTTACAGTGTGCTATCTTATGTTTTACATCAACTTGAAACTTTTAATGCGATTATCCCAAACCCATTTTTTGGAATCGGTACACGAGATAACTCAAAAATGGTCGAACCGATCATCCTATAAAACTTCACACTTATTTTCAATACAAAAACGAATTGCTTAATAGTGGGGTTTCTGTTTTCTATCTCAATAGAACCCATTTTATAGCCGATTTTTTGGTGAAATCGAATTTTTTTTTCTACTTAAAGTTAACAATGTGAGCATTTATATTTTGTTAATAGATATATATGCGTTTTTGTTGGCTATAGGTCAATAAAAGATGCTGTTAAGTTTTTTTTGAAGATTAACGACGTTTCGAGCATGGTTATGCTCTTCATCAGGTCTTTATTTAACAAAGAAAAGAAGTAATACAAAATTAAATCACAATTCGTATATGAGACGTCAGAAAAAACTTACAACAGTATTAAAAGAAAGTTTTTTGTGACCTTCACTCCATTTATGCGTTTCGCCCAGGTACAACAGTGGGCTCATCAGTTAGATGATGTTGTACCCTTCTAATACGCAATGTTTTGGTCGATGTTTACCGACACCTATATAAAGTTTACAGTGCAAACACACTGTAATTATACTTTTAGGGGAATGTGATTACATTCATGCACCTAAAAATATGTTTGCCCGTGGTCTGGCTAATGTTTATATACAAAAATTAAATAATAAAAGAATTTTATTATTTTTATTTGGAGTATTGTGATTTAAAAATCAAAAAAGAAAGTTTTTTGTGACCTTCACTCCATTTATGCGTTTCGCCCAGGTATAACAGTGGGCTCATCAGTTAGATGCTGTTGTACCCTTCTAATACGCAATGTTTTGGTCGATGTTTACCGACATCTATATAAAGTTTACAGTGCAAACACACTGTAAACTTTATACTTTTAGGGGAACGTGATTACATTCATGCACCTAAAAATATGTTTGCCCGTGGTCTGGCTAATGTTTACATACAAAAATAGTTGGAGTATTGTGATTTAAAAATCAAAAAAGAAAGTTTTTTGTGACCTTCACTCCATTTATGCGTTTCGCCCAGGTACAACAGTGGGCTCATCAGTTAGATGCTGTTGTACCCTTCTAATACGCTTCTAATTCTTTCCATCATAAAATCCAATTTACGCTAGAAAAAGAACAAAACGGAGAGCTTCCATATTTAGATGTAAAAGTGACAAGCCATGTTGACAAACTTATTTTTGATTGGTATAAGAAACCGACTGCCTCGGGACGCCATTTCCATTCAAAACAACCCAAACAAGTTATAATGAACACTGCACAAAACTTCATTAACCGCGTTCTGGATATAAGTGATAAATTGTTTCATTCAAAAAACAAAAAGATTATCCACGACACCCTGTGTTCTAACTCATTCCCAACAGCCATCATTCACAAGCTCATCAAAAACCACGGGCAAACCACACAAACAAACAAACCAGCTGATGCTGAACAAGCTACGGTTTACAAAAGTGCTGTGTTCATTCCTCACCTTTCTAACCGTATCATGACTGCGCCGATTAGAGATAAGACAAAGACAAAGATAGCTTTCAAGTCTTCTAACTCTCTGAGAAGCAGGTTGTTTACCAACATAAAAGGAAAGGTTGATATCATGGACAAGTCAAATGTGGTATATAAGATCAATTGCTTGGGGAAAAAAGAGACATGTTCATCCATTTATATAGGTACATCAAAACAAAAATTAAAAAATCGTCTGTCTGGTCACAGGTCAGACTTAAGAAATGGAGAAGGACAAAAAACTGCTCTTACACAACATTGTCTGCAGGAGAAGCATCAACCAGATTTTGATAAAGTTGAAGTACTAGAGACAGAGCAACATTATTGGAAAAGAATGTTACTGGAGATGCTTCATATACAAAAAAAACAACAACAAAGCTGTCAATAGGAGATCAGACTGCGAAAACCTTAGCAACTTTTACACGCAGCTGATAAAGAAACCAATTAGTATAAAAAGAAAGTGATGCGCAATGGATGTTTTGATCCCAATTCTGCTTGTTTTAAGTAATTTCAATTTTATTTTTTACTTTTTTTAAATTATCCGGCATTTACTAATGTCGATTTCCTTTCACCAATTTGCAGTCGACTGCAGTCGCTACTAAATTCGATTCTTTTTTGGGCATTTAGGAAATTAAAAAAGTAGCGATTCTTTTTTTTATGAATGTGTGTGTGTCCAACTGACTAATGAAGAAAAACAAGCACCACGGAACAAAACAATTACATTCATATTGTTAAGCACACAATTTTTATATTTTTTTTCACCAAATGTTTTCCAAATTCTCAACTAAATACAAAACAATTCTGCTTCTTTTAATTTTTTTCATATGCCGATGTTTTTGTTTGCCGTTTTCGATCTGTCAAAATTGTTGTGTGTGTGAAAATCTGTGTGCAAATCCGTCTCAAAAAAGAGATCGACTGCAGTCGATTTTTTTTCCTCTTAAATGAATTCCATTGAAAAAAAAATTTACTGCAGTCGACTGCAGTCGATTTTTTTGTTGAAAGGAATTCGACATAACTTAATTTGTTAATATTTTTAGCTCATTTTCATACGCATTGTGTATATAGCTTGTTTCTGAACATGTTTAACAGAAATCTATTGTCCTTTAATATTGTTGTAAGTTTTTTCTGACGTCTCATATACGAATTGTGATTTAATTTTGTATTACTTCTTTTCTTTGTTAAATAAAGACCTGATGAAGAGCATAACCATGCTCGAAACGTCGTTAATCTTCAAGAAAACTTAACATCATCTTTTATTGACCTATAGCCGACAAAAACGCATAAAACGCTAGTAAGATTTAAAAAAGGTCACAAAACTCATTATATAATTTATATATTGTTGGCACAGAGGGGCCTAACTTTCTTACATTGACCTAGATAAAAAATAATTAAAATTAATTGTTGCTGTGATTGGTTAATCTCATCGTCTGTCGTTAACTTCTCTCGGATTGTTCAAGTCCGGTTGTCACTGTGTTTTGATGGGGAGGGGTGAGGGTGGGGGGTTGGTTCCTAGCCTCGGCGTATGCTGACCCCGGGTCATCATAGAAGTTGATGTTCACTTCATCACTTGTAGGTATAAGATCCTCATCCAGAAGTTTTATTGGTAGAAGGTACCGCGGGCTGGGATGTCTTGGCTGGCTGATGATGCTCCTTATTAGGGGATTCGGGTGGTCGGTCATGTTTCGCAGACAACTACGGCTGGAGTCGATGAGGTACCTGTCAAGTTTTAATATGTTCGCTTCTTCGTAGGGTCTCCTGATGCTGACGTGCTTCCTTCGTATCCTGTCGTAGTGTAGTCCTGTGCAGATCCGCAGGATCTTCCGCTCGAGAACTGCCAGCTTGTTCATGTGGGTTTTTGTTGCAGTGTACCAAGTAAGAAAACAGTACGTGATGGCTGAGTTAACTTTGAAGCCCCAGTGCTGGTAGTACTCGCAAAGCTGTCTAACGTGAGCTTCAACTCTTCTGGCAGCAATTACCGGGGAGATGGACTTTGCGTATGTGAGGGAGTCATCGGCAAACAGGAGAGTTTGTGCGTCTTCTGGCTGTCGTTGGTTCGATGCGTAGATGTTGAACAAGAATGGTCCTAGCTTGGATTCCTGTGCAACTCCAGCGTTGATTGTCCTTGTTTATGACTGGCAACTTCCTATTTGAACGAATAATGACCTGCAATGAAGAAAATCCTAACTAATATTATAAATGTGAAAGTCACTATGTCTGTCCGGCTTTCTATGTTACCGTCTCCTGCCCAAACTACGTAACTGATTTAAATGAAATTTTGTACAGAGATAGTCTAGATTCTGAAGAAGGACATAGGCTATACATTTTATCCCTATATTCCCACGGGAATGGGAACGTATATGGGAACTTAGAAACTACAACACCGATTTCAAAAATTTTTCCACCGATAGAATGCTTCACTATCCCAGAGTAAAATAAACTTTAATTCATCCACATATTCCTACGGGAACGGGAGTCCTTACTAATATAATAAATGTGAAAGAAGCCCTGTCTGTTCGTCGTTCTATGTTACCATCTCCCGCCCAAACAAATAAACCGATTTGAATGAAATTTTGTACTAAGATTGTTCTGAACTTAAAGACGGATATAGGCTGTATTTCATTCGAATATTCCCACGGGAACCGGTCCTCACTATTATTATAAATGCAAAAGTAGCTCTGTCTGTTCACCTTTCTATGTTACCATCTCCCGCTCAAACTAATGAACAGATTAAAATTAATTTTTGTACAAAGATTGTTCAGAACCTGAGGAAGGACATATAATTTATATTTTATCCCTTTATTCCCACGGGAACGGGAACGTATACGGGAACTAAGAAACTACAACACCGATTGTGTTGTAGTTTCTTAAAAAGAAAGTGATGCGCAATGGATGTTTTGATCCCAATTCTGCTTGTTTTAAGTAATTTCAATTTTATTTTTTACTTTTTTTAAATTATCCGGCATTTACTAATGTCGATTTCCTTTCACCAATTTGCAGTCGACTGCAGTCGCTACTAAATTCGATTCTTTTTTGGGCATTTAGGAAATTAAAAAAGTAGCGATTCTTTTTTTTATGAATGTGTGTGTGTCCAACTGACTAATGAAGAAAAACAAGCACCACGGAACAAAACAATTACATTCATATTGTTAAGCACACAATTTTTATATTTTTTTTCACCAAATGTTTTCCAAATTCTCAACTAAATACAAAACAATTCTGCTTCTTTTAATTTTTTTCATATGCCGATGTTTTTGTTTGCCGTTTTCGATCTGTCAAAATTGTTGTGTGTGTGAAAATCTGTGTGCAAATCCGTCTCAAAAAAGAGATCGACTGCAGTCGATTTTTTTTCCTCTTAAATGAATTCCATTGAAAAAAAAATTTACTGCAGTCGACTGCAGTCGATTTTTTTGTTGAAAGGAATTCGACATAACTTAATTTGTTAATATTTTTAGCTCATTTTCATACGCATTGTGTATATAGCTTGTTTCTGAACATGTTTAACAGAAATCTATTGTCCTTTAATATTGTTGTAAGTTTTTTCTGACGTCTCATATACGAATTGTGATTTAATTTTGTATTACTTCTTTTCTTTGTTAAATAAAGACCTGATGAAGAGCATAACCATGCTCGAAACGTCGTTAATCTTCAAGAAAACTTAACATCATCTTTTATTGACCTATAGCCGACAAAAACGCATAAAACGCTAGTAAGATTTAAAAAAGGTCACAAAACTCATTATATAATTTATATATTGTTGGCACAGAGGGGCCTAACTTTCTTACATTGACCTAGATAAAAAATAATTAAAATTAATTGTTGCTGTGATTGGTTAATCTCATCGTCTGTCGTTAACTTCTCTCGGATTGTTCAAGTCCGGTTGTCACTGTGTTTTGATGGGGAGGGGTGAGGGTGGGGGGTTGGTTCCTAGCCTCGGCGTATGCTGACCCCGGGTCATCATAGAAGTTGATGTTCACTTCATCACTTGTAGGTATAAGATCCTCATCCAGAAGTTTTATTGGTAGAAGGTACCGCGGGCTGGGATGTCTTGGCTGGCTGATGATGCTCCTTATTAGGGGATTCGGGTGGTCGGTCATGTTTCGCAGACAACTACGGCTGGAGTCGATGAGGTACCTGTCAAGTTTTAATATGTTCGCTTCTTCGTAGGGTCTCCTGATGCTGACGTGCTTCCTTCGTATCCTGTCGTAGTGTAGTCCTGTGCAGATCCGCAGGATCTTCCGCTCGAGAACTGCCAGCTTGTTCATGTGGGTTTTTGTTGCAGTGTACCAAGTAAGAAAACAGTACGTGATGGCTGAGTTAACTTTGAAGCCCCAGTGCTGGTAGTACTCGCAAAGCTGTCTAACGTGAGCTTCAACTCTTCTGGCAGCAATTACCGGGGAGATGGACTTTGCGTATGTGAGGGAGTCATCGGCAAACAGGAGAGTTTGTGCGTCTTCTGGCTGTCGTTGGTTCGATGCGTAGATGTTGAACAAGAATGGTCCTAGCTTGGATTCCTGTGCAACTCCAGCGTTGATTGTCCTTGTTTATGACTGGCAACTTCCTATTTGAACGAATAATGACCTGCAATGAAGAAAATCCTAACTAATATTATAAATGTGAAAGTCACTATGTCTGTCCGGCTTTCTATGTTACCGTCTCCTGCCCAAACTACGTAACTGATTTAAATGAAATTTTGTACAGAGATAGTCTAGATTCTGAAGAAGGACATAGGCTATACATTTTATCCCTATATTCCCACGGGAATGGGAACGTATATGGGAACTTAGAAACTACAACACCGATTTCAAAAATTTTTCCACCGATAGAATGCTTCACTATCCCAGAGTAAAATAAACTTTAATTCATCCACATATTCCTACGGGAACGGGAGTCCTTACTAATATAATAAATGTGAAAGAAGCCCTGTCTGTTCGTCGTTCTATGTTACCATCTCCCGCCCAAACAAATAAACCGATTTGAATGAAATTTTGTACTAAGATTGTTCTGAACTTAAAGACGGATATAGGCTGTATTTCATTCGAATATTCCCACGGGAACCGGTCCTCACTATTATTATAAATGCAAAAGTAGCTCTGTCTGTTCACCTTTCTATGTTACCATCTCCCGCTCAAACTAATGAACAGATTAAAATTAATTTTTGTACAAAGATTGTTCAGAACCTGAGGAAGGACATATAATTTATATTTTATCCCTTTATTCCCACGGGAACGGGAACGTATACGGGAACTAAGAAACTACAACACCGATTTCAAATTTTTTTCCACTGTTAGAATGCTACACTATCCCTGAGTAACATAAACTTTAATTCATCCACATATTCCTACGGGAACGGGAGTCCTTTCTAATATAATAAGTGTGAAAGTAGCTCTGTCTGTCCGTCGTTCTATGTTACCATCTCCCGCCCAAACTAATAAACCGATTTAAATTAAATTTTTTTTAAGTCTTCTGCGTCCATTTCTGTCTTTGTTGAAGGGTTGTCAAGTAACTTTGGCTCCATTTTTTCCAAAATTGTTGTTGCATCCGTTCCAATAGCTGCCATCTTGTCAGTAACGCTTCTTTCTCGTCAAGTCTATGTTTTTTCCGGTGGTGCTAGTAGGGCTGCCCCGATTAAAAAGTGTCCTGCCGTCAGTACATCTGGATCGTCTGGATCGTTTGAGAGTGGATAAAGTGGCCGCGAATTTAGACACGCCTCGATTTGCGTTAATAATGTTGCTAGTTCTTCAAATGTAAGTTTGTGCTCTCCGATGGTTCTTTTTAAGTGATACTTTATCGATTTTACCCCCGCCTCCCACAACCCACCAAAGTGAGGGTCTCCAGGGGGTATAAAATGCCACTCCGTACTACAAGACATGAGCATATTTGACATGTCTTGATTGTACTTCTCTTGGGCTTTCACGTTTAGTTGGAGAATTTTGTTTGCAGACACAAAATTTGTTCCGTTGTCACTATACAGATGCGCGACATGACCTCTTCGCCCACAGAGTCTTTTGAAAGCTGCGATGAATGCGTTCGCCGTTAGATCGCTCACAACTTCAATATGTATAGCCTTTGTTACTAGGCATATGAAAATTGCAATGTATCCCTTGTATGATTTGTTGCCTCTTCCCTTTGACATTCTGATGTCTATTGGTCCAGCATAGTCGACACCGGTGTGTAGGAAAGGCCTGCTTCGATTTACCCTTGGTTGAGGAAGATTTCCCATCAATTGTTTGCTTCTATCTGATTTATATCTGAAACAGATAGTACATCCGTGAAGCCGTTGCTTAACTGCACTGGACCCATTGACAACCCAGTAACGCTGTCGTATATAGGAATTAACTGGTTAACTGGCTTCCTCCATGTAATGTTGATTTGTGAGCGTCGTCAATGAGAAGCGTGGTAAGATCACTTTTGTGTGGAATTATAATAGGATGTTTTTGTAACTCAGAAAGTTTGGCTTCCGTCAGTCTTCCTGTAGGTTAGGTTAGGTTAGGTTGAATGGGGGGTGCAGCCACAAGTGGCAACACCTCACTCGGATCTCGAGGATCCATTGTGCTCCCCGGGAAATCAGAGGATGAGGAAATGGGAGGATTGGAGAGGTGGATGGTTATTGTGGTAGGGAACTCCCACTGAACCATTTGGAGCCCTGAGTAAATTTCAGGACGTTGCTCAGTGGGAGGTTAGAGATGTCGCCCAGTTCGTCGAAGAAGTATTCTCCGAGGTTTTTTTTCCGAGTGTGGGCTAAGCTAGGACACTCACAGAGGAAGTGGAAAGATCCCTCCTCTGCCTCCTCATCTTGGCATCCTCTACATAAGTCGGATGTGCTAATGCCCATTCTCATCATGTGGGTACCCAACGAGTTGTGACCCGTGAGAATGCCAATCAACAGAGAGAGCCGAGGTCTGCTTAGCTGGAGTAGAAATTCTGTTTTTTTCTTGGAAATATCTGGCCAAAGGTTTCTAGAGACTCGGCATGTTTCTAAAGATGACCACCTGTCATTGGCGATCTTCCTGTAAATCGAATAATTCCGTCTTCGTCAATAAATGGAACAAGGCATCGTAATTTGCTCTTCTTTTCTACATCTTTTCCAGCTTTAAGACTTTTCATTTCAGAACCAAAATGTGTATTTTGGGTGTTTCTTATTAGAAGTTTGTTCGCACTTTCTATTTCATCACTCGATAAGGGTCCCGATCTCCTGTTTTGGCTGTGCGATTTCACGTTGTACAGAAATCGTTCGCAATATGCAAGAATTCTTGTGAGACGTTTGAGCGAACTGTGTCGTGTTGTCATTTGTCCTATTAAATCTTGCTTTTTTTCTTGTACGATCATCATCGCACAAATGTTGACCTTTTTAATTTCTAGGTCGGTACTGTGTATGTTGTTATCATTGTATAATACTTCTACATGAGAGAGCCACTTCGGACCATTCCACCAAAGAAGATGATCATTAAGCTGTGATGGGTTTATACCTCTCGAAGCACAATCTGCTGGGTTTTCATTGCCACTAACGTGATGCCATTTTGTTGAATCTATTACTTTCAGTATAGTTTCGACTCCATTCGCGACGTAATTTTTCCATTTAAATAGATTTCCCTTCAACCATGCAAGAGTAATCTTCGAGTCGGTCCACGCGTGTACTTCTAATTCATCTATTGCAAGCGCCACCACCGTCTTTTTAATCAATTTTGCTAGCAATACTGTGAGGCTTCTTTGTCCGTGGCTGGGGTAAAACTCAGCGGACCCAGGGTTTTTCCCCGAGGAAGCTCGAAGACTCGGGCTGCTTCAATCCAACTTCTAAATAAATAGGCGAAACACGGTCAATACGAATTTTAATGTTTTCTTTTAATAGCTGGGTAACTAATTCAATTAACAAAGCTTTACAAGAGTGTTCAAAAGTCTGTTGTCGGGCGGAAAATGCAATCTCTTAACTGCTGGCACGGTAGGGGCGACAATTGCTCCGAGTACGGCCTCTGGCTTTCCTTCTGGATCGATGGAGGTCGGTGTAATCGTCTTGGGATGGTATGGCCTTGTTTAGCTACTTAAGACTGGATCCGCTCCTGGAAATAAATAAATTTAAATATTAGGAACGTTGCCCAGATTATGGCGCACCGCTTCTTGAAATGGACAGGGGGACGGAGTGGCTATCATAAAAACCACAGATGGTGAATTAGCCCAAAGAGACCCGAGTGGTCACCGTTTGAGAAATTCAAATTTGGCCAAGAATTTCAACAATGAGACCCGAGTGGTCACCGCTGAGAGATTCTAAATTGGCAAGGAATTTCAACAATGAGACCCGAGTGGTCACCGCTGAGAAATTCTAATTTGGAAAGGAATTTCAATAATGAGACCCGAGTGGTCACCGCTGAGAAATTCGAATTTGACGAGGAGAAAGGGAATTTACCAATGAGACCCGTATGTTGGTCACCGTTGACAAATTCAAAAATAATTGGGAATTATTTGAGAGACCCGAATGGTCACCGTCGAATAACTCCAAGGTACGCAGCAGGGATAGAGAAACGAAAACAATATTATTAAAGAGGTATTCCCCCAATTAATAATGGTAATTGCTTCTCTGAATTTTTCGACAAATTTCACTTGTACTTATAATATTTTGCCTTACAAGTGAGTGTGAGGTATACGGAATAAGCGAAATCTTTACATTGTTTCACCCAACCACACGCTTACCTATCGTTGTTTACCTACCACCGCACATGAAAAAAAATTAATTCCATCGCAGATGGCAGAGTGCTTGTCGCTGTTGTGTTGAATTAATTTTTGCATGGAGCCGCAGTCGTGATGTGCACCAACCGAATAATGTATATGCACACACAATGGGTTTTCGGTGTTTGTTGTGATGCGGTGTATGATTTCACTTGGCTGCGTAATTTATTCCTATGTGCCCATGTCTTACGTGTGGCCTTTGTGATTATCTGGTTGTAGGGTGAGGTTTCGGCAATTCGGCGGTTCGGCGGTGGCAAAAGAAAATATAAATGTGACGCATCGTCACAGATCCCCCTCGCTTTACGAGACGAGAACCCTCTCGTCTCAGACCTCCTACGTGAAAATGTGAACTCGTTTACTACTTTTTTTTTTTTGTTTCTTTTATTAATGATTAAAACAAACTTAAACACTTCTTGTGAAACTATAATAATAAAAAAAACAAGCAACGCAAAAGCAAAAAAAAAATAATATAACTTAAATAATTCGTACTTCCGTGTTTCGTGTGTCACCCTTTTTGGGTTTGCGTCGCGATTCGCTAATGTGCGACCATGCTTGCGGCGTTGGCGTCGGATGAAGGAGGCGCAGTGCCCGACTCTTGTCGGCCCGGTCGCCAGGCGGTGGTCCATGTTGGGCGGCGCTAGCGACCTCTCGTCTGCTGGTGATCTGGGGCTATTCAGGGCAGGCTCCCTTAACGACGGCATATCGCAGAACTTGGGGTCGTATCCGGGAGCGTATCTGGCCGTCCGGGGATCGCGTCGTACTTGCACTGGGGTCATGCGGCTTGCGGCGAGCTGGGTATGAGCCCGTCGAGCGTCTTCTACCGGCGGCATAACTAGCTTATGCAGCGCCCATCTTGGTGGTTGGGCCCTGGGTGCGACTTGTGACTCGTGTGGGCGGTTGGGGGCGGTTGGGGGCGGTTGGGGGCGGTTGCTCCGACCGTTGAGAGCCGCGCGGTCCACAATTCGTTGGCTCGGCGCCTTGCCGCGCGTACCTGGGTCATGAGGCGCTGAGGAGGTATCGGCGGGTGAATGGGCGCGGCTCCGGTGCTGGATATCCTCCTCACCGTTACCCGGCGAGACGTCGTAGACGGGGTTGGGGTGGTAGTTCCCCCCAAAGTGACCGTCATTGAGGCATCGGTTCGTGGTGGGGGTCGGAGTCGCGACGGAGCGGTGCGTGCTTGTTGGCACGGATCGGTCACTGCTGGTGGTGGCATTCTGCCGAGTGTTAATGTTGTCGTGGGTATAGCCCTTTTGTTTGCCGGCTGCGCTGCGAAATTCGTTCTGACTTTGGGAAATGACCGTTTAATTATTTTATTTTGTTCAAGGTGCACACCACTTACCTCTCGAACGGTCGGTCCTAAACTGAAAAATATTCCCGTTGACGGCGAAGACTTCGATTCGGGCTGACTGCTCCTGGTCCGACTGTTCGTGGCGGTGGTTGACGACTGACTGGTTAAACTAGAAATAATATTTGATGTTACATCATTACCAGGGATATAATTTTTAATATCTCTTACGTGAGCTCGGACGTCGGTGAAATTACCTTTGGCATCTCTCTTCCGCAGAACAACAATGACTGGGGAAATGATTTTGGTGACCTCATACTGCCCCTCGTAGCGGGGTGCTAATTTCTCCGCGAAGTAGTTTACTCCTGAAGAGAGGACCCGGAGACGTCTGTATACTTGGTCGCCGACAAGGGGGCGCCAAGGGCGATGCCTGAGGTTGTAATGCTTGGCTTGAGTTTGAGAGGCTAAGTGTAGATTCTGTTTCACGAGCTCGAATAAGGATTTCATGCGTTCCGCTCGCTCATTAATATCTCCTACGGGACCATTGTTGTCGGTTTCGCTCCCCATGGTGCTGGGCATTCTTAATTCGCGACCGAAATTTAGCAATGCCGGGGAGTAACCAGTGGAACCGTGACGGCTCGTATTCATCGCAAAGGTCAGCTCGGGTATGTGGTCATCCCAATGTCGTTGGTTGCCTTGAATGTATTGGGCAATCATCGTTTTCAACACACGGTTTACTCGTTCGGTTGGATTCTCCTGCGGGGTGTACGGGGCAGTGAGGCGATGAGTTATGCCTAAATCGGAAAGTAGTTCTCGGAAGGAATGGCTAATGAATTGGCTCCCATTATCAGACAGTACCATCCTCGGGATTCCGAACCGAGTAAAAATCCTCTCGCGGACGGCTTTTATCAGGCTTGCAGCAGTAGCGGCGGGGAGGGGAACAGCTTCTACCCACTTGGCGAATTTATCGGTGAACACCAAAATCACCGTGTTGCCTTTCATTGAACGGGGCAAAGGCCCTATGAAATCCATACACACTTCATCCCATGGTCCTTCAGTTTGGGTCGTATGCATAAGGCCGTTTGGTTTTTGCTGAGAAGGTTTATATTGGTTGCACGTCTTACACTGGCGGACATATTTAGCGATATCGCGGCACATTCCCGGCCAATGATACTTTATCATAATTCGGGCTGTCGTTTTGGCGATGCCTAAATGACCAGCCGTTACCACGTCATGGTTTTCGTACAGCACCTGTCGACGGTCCGCTAAGGGTACACACAGTTTCCATTCATCGGCACCAGGATCGGATAAGGGGTTAGTACTCGTGAATCGACGGTAAAGCCTCCCGTCTGAAATTCGGAAGTCAGGGAACTTTTCGGGCGTTTGTCTCACTTGCTCGTATTTGATCTGGACCCATTCGGGATTCGCGTCTCGCATTACGGCTAGTCGGTCTATTTCGGTTATTGTCAAAGGGTCTCGCGACAGTGTGTCAGCCACCACGTTCAACGTTCCTTTTCGGTATTGGATGTCGAAGTCATACTGCTACAGCTCCAATGCCCATCGCCCCAACCTTCCCGACGGGTTTTCAAGGGAATGCAGCCATTTGAGAGAATGGTGATCGGTGATAACGTTAAAATGGTACCCTTCCAAGTAAGGGCGCATTTTACGTATCCCCCACAAAATGGCCAAGCATTCTTTTTCTGCCTTCAACGCGATCTGCCAATAGCCTTGCTTGAGATCGATGGTTGATAGGTATCGAGCCCCTCGCAACTTGTCTAGGATGGACGAAATGTAGGGCAACGGGTAGGCGTCTTTATACGAAATTTCATTGAGCTGGCGGAAGTCAAGGCATACCCTCCAGGACCCTTCCTTCTTGCGTACAAGTACCACGGGGGAACTGTACGGGCTTTTGGAGGGACTTATTTTTCCTGTCGCCAGCAAGTCATCGATCTCCTCGTTGATGATTTGCTGCATGGCCGGATTGCGCGGGTAATAGCGCTGTTTAAAAGGCTCGGGGTTCTTTAGGCGTATGACGTGGGGTTTTACGGTTGATATGCCCTTCGTTTCGCTAAACCGAGGCAACTCTGCGTCTAGGAATTCTTTTAAGCGTAGGGCCTGATTCGGCTCCTGTACTTCACTTGTACCTTCCCTACCCAGCGATTCTCCGTTGAGCGCACATAGTATGTCCGACGAACGAGGTCCCCTGCCCCTTCCGCTAGAGACTTCTTGACCTCCCAAAGTTATTTTGCAGCCTGCTTGGCCTAGGAAATCCATTCCTAGAATGGCGTCCTCCGCTAGGGTGGGCATGTATAACGCTTCCCCGGTCACTGTTTGCCCATTGACGTGCAAACTGATGCAATAGTGCTCCGATGTTTGCATTGAATGCCCGTCGGCTAGCTCGATAACGTGCGCTTGGTCTCGCGATGGGATACCTAACCGTCTGCACTCTTCTCTTAATTCTCTGCCGATAAAGGATCGGGTAGCGCCAGTATCGACCAGCGCGTAATACGTTTGGTTGGCGGTTGGTATCCTTATGAAAAGTCGTGGGTCATCTCCGACCGATAATCGTGCCACGGCGACTGGGTTACTGTGGCAAGGGCAATCTTTTGTAAGGCGGCCATCAATACCACAATGCGAACAGAACAGTCTGAACGGTCGGCGGCAATCTTTTTTCGTATGACCCCTTTGTTTACAATGCCAGCAATGGGTGTTTCTGTCGTATTCGGGAGTTGGGGCTAAGGGTGATTGGCCGTGCGGTACCATAGCACTAGTCTCCGGAAAACGAGCAGGTGGCGGTAGTCTTACGCGAGAGACGGCGTTCGGATTATAGGTCGGTTGAGCGGTGGCATGGGCACTAGGTCGGTCCTCCTTTTGAATGAACTCAAACTCACCTGTTAGTTCCATTAGCTCCTCTAAACTTCGGAAATCATTCCTCTTGATGTACAGGCGGTACTCCGGTCTGAGATTGTCGTAAATTCTCTCTAGGTGATCAGCGGTCGTCATACGTGGATGTTGGCGGATTAGGTATAGGAATGATCGGATGTAATCCTTAGCCTTCTCGCGCGCCCCTTGTCGTTTCCGCAAAATCTCATCTTCCAATTTGACGTAATACCGCGCCGGTAGGAAGTAACTAATGAAAGCGTGACGGAAGTCGCGCCAATCCCTAAAGTCGTCTCGGTTGATGCGCAACCATTCAAGGGCTGAACCCTTGAAGATGTCTGGTAGGGTACGTACCATCTGGTCGAGAGGGATTTCGTAGCACTGTGCGAGTTCCTCAATCCTCTCCAAAAATTCCAGAGGCTGGCCGGAAGAATCGAACCGCAGACCCCACTTTCGCACGACGTTCATTAGCTCTGCTTCGTAACTCAGCGGGAATCGGTGTTGAACATGAGGGTTAGGCGGTTGCCTGCCAGTCGTCCCAATGTCGACAGGTTGGCTAATCGGAGGTGCTGACGTAGTACGTTCGGTGACGGTACGCTAGCTGTGACGTAGACGGAGGGGAGGTCGGGTTAGCCGTTTGGAGTAGAGGAACTTGGAGGCTAGTCTGGTACACGGATGGCTTGACTTTGCGTGATACGTTGGGATTGGGGTCTTCCTCTTCAGCATCGTTCCGAGCCTCAATCTTCTTTTCCCACTCCATGCATAAGTTTTGGGTGGACTTATGCGCTCGCAATTCCTTCAGGTGCTGGCTCAGTCTCTGGCGTAAGTCACGTACGGTGCCGGCGGTGTTCAGCCCTCGCAGACTAAGCGTCTCGATGAGCTCTGGCTTTTTTAAAAAGTATATGAATCCTAGGTTCTCGTACGGGTTGAATTCATCGGAGTGTTCGGAGGTCTGGTCGGACATTTCGGGCTGGTTTTCGTGATTCGCCATGTTGGACGTCGGTCGGTCGGCAGCGGTCGGATGCGGTCGGTGGACAATGCTGTAGTTCCAGGTAACAGGCGGTCGGTGGTTGAACTTTCAGCAGGGTCCCTGCTCGGGCGCCAATTTGTGAGGCTTCTTTGTCCGTGGCTGGGGTAAAACTCAGCGGACCCAGGGTTTTTCCCCGAGGAAGCTCGAAGACTCGGGCTGCTTCAATCCAACTTCTAAATAAATAGGCGAAACACGGTCAATACGAATTATAATGTTTTCTTTTAATAGCTGGGTAACTAATTCAATTAACAAAGCTTTACAAGAGTGTTCAAAAGTCTGTTGTCGGGCGGAAAATGCAATCTCTTAACTGCTGGCACGGTAGGGGCGACAATTGCTCCGAGTACGGCCTCTGGCTTTCCTTCTGGATCGATGGAGGTCGGTGTAATCGTCTTGGGATGGTATGGCCTTGTTTAGCTACTTAAGACTGGATCCGCTCCTGGAAATAAATAAATTTAAATATTAGAAACGTTGCCCAGATTATGGCGCACCGCTTCTTGAAATGGACAGGGGGACGGAGTGGCTATCATAAAAACCACAGATGGTGAATTAGCCCAAAGAGACCCGAGTGGTCACCGTTTGAGAAATTCAAATTTGGCCAAGAATTTCAACAATGAGACCCGAGTGGTCACCGCTGAGAGATTCTAAATTGGCAAGGAATTTCAACAATGAGACCCGAGTGGTCACCGCTGAGAAATTCTAATTTGGAAAGGAATTTCAATAATGAGACCCGAGTGGTCACCGCTGAGAAATTCGAATTTGACGAGGAGAAAGGGAATTTACCAATGAGACCCGTATGTTGGTCACCGTTGACAAATTCAAAAATAATTGGGAATTATTTGAGAGACCCGAATGGTCACCGTCGAATAACTCCAAGGTACGCAGCAGGGATAGAGAAACGAAAACAATATTATTAAAGAGGTATTCCCCCAATTAATAATGGTAATTGCTTCTCTGAATTTTTCGATTTTTTTTAACGATTTTTTTATTGAACAAAAGGATATATACAATTGATACTTAACTATAATACGTTTCTTAATAATATGATTAATTTTGCTGTGTTGGCACATAAGGGGCCTAACGATATACATTGTCGGTTATTTAAATTAAGGGTAAAGCTTAAGTTTATGGTTATTAAAAAATGTAATAATTTGTTAGATTTATATAACTGTAGGAGTGTTCAGTTCCTGTTGTCCTTGGATCTGAATTTTTCGACAAATTTCACTTGTACTTATAATATTTTGCCCCACAAGTGAGGGTGAGGTATACGGAATAAGCGAAATCTTTACATTGTTTCACCCAACCACACGCTTACCTATCGTTGTTTACCTACCACCGCACATGAAAAAAAATTAATTCCATCGCAGATGGCAGAGTGCTTGTCACTGTTGTGTTGAATTAATTTTTGCATGGAGCCGCAGTCGTGATGTGCACCAACCGAATAATGTATATGCACACACAATGGGTTTTCGGTGTTTGTTGTGATGCGGTGTATGATTTCACTTGGCTGCGTAATTTATTCCTATGTGCCCATGTCTTACGTGTGGCCTTTGTGATTATCTGGTCGTAGGGTGAGGTTTCGGCAATTCGGCGGTTCGGCGGTGGCAAAAGAAAATATAAATGTGACGCATCGTCACAATACTGCTGCACATAGTTCCAGCCTTGGTATTGAAACTTTTTTAATCGGTGCAACTTTTGATTTAGCGCACAATACATTTACATGAACAGTTCCAGCCTCTGTTATCACCCTTGTATAAATAACTGCAGCAAACGCTCTCTTTGATGCGTCACAAAACCCGTGCAGTTCAACTCGGTGCTTCCTTTCGAACTGATTCCATCGTGGTATCTTTATGTTTTCTATGCAACTCAACTCGTTTTTGAATTTTTTCCAACTGTTTGTGATTTCTTCAGGTAGTATTTCGTCCCATTCTTTCTCTTCCTTCCAAAGCTCTTGCTACACTATTTTGGCTTTTATGATAATAGGGGTTAGCCAACCCAACGGATCAAAAAGTCTTGCTGTTTCTGATACAATAATTCTTTTCGTTATTTTTTCGTTGGCTGTTTCTAGATGTGTTTTAAATTCAAATGTATCAGATTCTGGGCGCCAGTATATGCCTAAGGTTTTGACAGGATCGTATGCATTTAATTTAAATCTCCCTTGGTCTTGGTCTTCGGTTGCAATGTTTTTTAATATAGTTTCTGAATTAGCGGACCATTTTCTAAGTTTAAATCCACCACTTGTCATTAGTTGCGTTAGCTTGTACAGGCTTTTTGCGCATCTTTTATTGTATCTGCTCCCGATAACAAGTCATCGACATAAAAATCTTCACGAGTAAGTTTTGATGCAAGTTCAAATTTTTCTTCTTCATCCAGCGCTAATTGATGAAGAACCCTTGTAGCCAAAAACGGAGCGGAGGACGTTCCGTACGTTACGGTTTTCAGTCTGTATTCCTTAATTTTTTGTGTTGGCTTTTCTCTCCATAGTATTCGTTGGTAATCCTGATCTTCTTGAGCAACAAGTATTTGCCTGTACATTTTCTCGATGTCTGCCCGGAATACAATTTTATGTTTCCTCCATCTGGTTATTATGCTATACAGATCATTTTGTATTATAGGACCTGTCAGCATTTTATCGTTGAGGCTTAGCCTAAGTTTTGTTGTTGAACTTTCCGGTCTTATTACTGCTTGATGTGGTAGATAGTATACTTCATTCTTTCTGGTGCTTATAGAGGTATCTACTAATTCCATATGACCAAGCTCAATGTATTATTGCAAGAAGGCATTGTAATCTTCATGCAACTGTTTATCTCGTGAGAACCTCTTCTCTGTTTGAAGAAAGCGGGCTAAAGCTCTTTTCTTCGATTCACCTAGTTCTCCTGCACCTTCCTTGAATGGCAGTCTAACAACGTATCTTCCAGATGGTTCCCTTTTATGTGTTTCCATGAATATCTCTTCGCATCTCAGTTCTTCCATCGTCAAATTAGTTTTTTCTTGTATCTCCTCTGTTTCCCAAAACAGCTTAAGTTGGTCATTTAGCTCAACATTTGTAATATGACAGGTTGATGATTCGTTGTTGCTAGTTTGATTGATACTTCCAGATAATATCCAACCTAGCTTCGTGTTTTGAGCTATCGGAGAGCCAGGGTTGCCTTTAATTACTCCGTCGATAATTATGTCTTGAAAAACGTCTGCTCCAATTAATACATCTATTGCTGCTGTTTTGTTGTATGACGGGTCGGCTAAAGAAAGATGTTCAATGTGGTCCCATCTTTTCTCAATGAACGACTTGTCCGGTTGTACTTTTGCTAGCTTCGGAAGTACAAGGAATGTTGCCCATGTTTGAAATGTCGAAGGATATATCGATTTTATTTGCAGTTCCACTTTACTTGTCGCAGTTCCAGCTTTAGTTGAACCCAAACCAGTCACTGATGCAAATGTTTTCCTCTTCTTCAGTTGCAGCCGTTGCACTGCATCTTCCGTGATAAAAGATGACTGAGAGCCTTGGTCAACTAAAGCTCTCAGAACGCATTCTCCACCACTCCAATTTGTTTTTATTAAGGCTGTGGCCAAAAGCACCGTGTTTTGAATTGTATCCGCAAAGTTTGATTGTTGTGATTGCGTATTTCTTCCTACCTCTGCAGCGTGAAGAAGCGTGTGATGCTGCCCCCTGCAGATTTGGCACGTTTTGAAAGATGTACACATTGCTGTGTTGTGTTCACTCTTAAAACAATTTCTGCACAATTTTTCCCTCTTAACAACTTCTTGTCTCTGTGTGGTCGGCATCGTAACGAATTTGTTGCAGACATGCAACCAGTGAGGTCCTTTGCATAACCTACAACATGGCGTGGCGACAGCATGGTAACTTCTGTTCATTGGCTTTCTGTACTGCGATTTTTGAGCGTAATTAGGTTGTTTCAGCTCTTTCGTGTTTTCTCCTTTGTTTTTTCTTCCTTCTAAGTTTTCGAGTGCGTTAAATTTATTTTCTAGGAATTTCAGAAACTCGTCAAGACCCTGTAGATCTTTAGGGTTGCTTAACGATTGCTCGTATGCTTTTCTGGTTTCGTTGTCCAATTTTTGTGAAACTATGAAGACTACCATTGGGTCCCAGGTTCCAGTATCAATTGTTAAACCTTTCAATGCATTGACGCATTCTGCTGTAGTATCGTGTAATCGCCTCAGGTGTTCTGCTGACTCGAATGGACAGTCGCGTTGATTAAGTAAAGCCTGTATTTGTGCTTTTACTAGTAGTCTGGTGTTTTCATACCTATTTATCAGCATGTCGCACGCCATATTATAGTTGGTGTCAATTATCTGGAGATGTTGAATCATTTTTGCTGCTTCTCCCGTCAGATTCGTTTTAAGGTAATGTAGTTTTTGTACATTACCTAAATTTTCATTTTTGTCGATGGTTTGTTGGAAAAGATCTATAAATGATTTCCATTTTTTGTAATCCCCGTCAAAAGCTGGTATTTTGATGGTTGGCAACTTCAGCTCCTTTTGTTTTGGGAAATTGTTGGAGGTTGGTTCACTTTTATCGTTCTTTAGCAAATCGTCAATGTTTTCTTGTAGCTTTACCATTATGTTTTCGTAAATTTGCTCGATTTCTTCATGGTCTCTTAACAGCTCTGCGTAGTAAGCATCATCATCTGCGTGCTCAATGATGTCGTTATGGGTTTTGGTAATGATCTCCCACAAGTTGCTTATGACTGCCATCTTTTGTGAATAATAGGCTTTGGAAACCTGCCCCGCTTGGTCCATACGTTCCAATGATCGGAAGAACGCTTGCTTTTGTGCTTCTTGCCGTTTGATTCTCTTCTTTTGTTCCTCGTTTGGCTCGTACCTATCGTTTCTTGATTGTCCCTGGCTTGCAGCTGCAATCATTCGTTTTTCTTCTTCATCAAGCTCCTTCATTTTAATATTGAGCTTATTTTTTATTTCCAGCACTGTCTTTTCCACTTGTTCAATATATTTTGATTATCATATGGATGTGCTTTACTGTAATCCGTGTGTTCCGTTATTGCCGTATGCCTTTCTTGGAAGTCCTTCCAATGAAATCCCAGATTTTGGTTCTTTCGTGTACTTTTCCGATACCTTCTTTATCCATTCAACAGTTTCTTTCTGCTTCTTGATAAGTTCGTCGAAAGTATCCATGCTCACTTTTTGTTATTCCGCCTTTACTCGTTGTTTTTCGTTCACCTGTCTTCTTTTCTCGTTCTCAACTCGTTATTTTCGTTCACTCGTTCTAAACTTTTTTTTTTTTTTTAACACTTTTCACTGATTCTAAATCTTTTCTCGAAGGACCATATGTTGAGGACCTACTATTAACACCTTACCACTGGTGGGGGGATATTAATAGCATGCACTCAATAACTTTATCAAACCGTTCTTTACCGCTGGTGGGGAGAACTTAATGATAAAAAACACTAGTTTGGTTTGCCGTTCTAACTGCAAGTGCCTTATTTATTATTAGCTCAAAGTATTTATACATATTAAGTGCTTACTAGACAATAAAGAATAACATATGCCTAAATGAGGTGCAACGATTCGTGCCAGCATAATAAATGCTGATCGTTGCAGGAGGTGTCGTATTCGTTTGCCTGTTGGTCATTCACCTGTTGTTGTTCATTCAGTTGGTGGTGTCTGGTGTAATTTTTTGTTATGCGCTCGTTTGGCATTTGTTGTCATAACAAAGGCAAACAGCCCAGATGCCTTATCAGCACAAATTAAGTACGTACTTGTACACCCACCCAGACCACTGATCCGATTTAAATGGAATTTTATTCAGAGATAACCTAGAGCCTGAGGAAGGACATGGGCTTAATAAGTAATCCCTATATTTCTACGGGATCGACACCGTAAACGGGAACCTTAAAACTGCTGGGTCGATAAAAGTTCTTTCACTGCGGGGTGATTTCTGTCAAACTGTCGAAAATAAATTTGACCTGAGAAGAAATGTCTATCTTGATCTTCAAATAAAAATTGGCAATCGGGAATGGTTGTGTGAAAGGTCGATTTCGGCGCCGACTAATGAGATAGTTAACCATATAAACTAATAAAATATATTTCGTTTAGAAAAAAAAACCCATGGCAACTTTAAGTGGCAAAATCACGTGTATCAATCCCATAAAACCTTTTTATTTCGCAAAAGATGGAAAAAATAAGAACGTCGTGTGCAAACATATACTTAAATAAAAAAATATAACAATAAATTATTAAAACGCATGAATGTGTCTTATTTGCAAACTAAGTAGCCTAAAAAATTAACAATGTTGCCGAAAGTCACTATTCCACGCGGACGAAGTCGCGGGCACAGCTAGCTGTATATAATTTTGATTGGTGTCTGTGGAAAATTTAGTTGGAAGAGTTTATGCACTAGTTCTTGAATCCAAACACTGTCAAATGCTTTCTCGATATCGAGAAGGCATGCAACAGTGACTTGATGGCAATTTAAGGAAGAGGCAATGTCGTGCTGAAATTTAATAAGAGGATGTAAGGTGGATTTTTTTCACGGAAGCCGAACTGTGTTTCTGGTATGATGTTGTTGTTGCTGCAAAAGGATTTCAGCCGTGTCAGTAGAAGCTCCTCTAGTATTGTGCTCATGTTGCTCAAAAGAGAAATGGGTCGGTATCCAGAGACGTCTTTGTTGTTGGATTTTTTAGGGATTGCAAGAATCTTCGCTGTTTTCCATTTGTTGGGAAAATAGCAGTTGTTCATGCAATTATAAAGAATAAGTCAGGAATATCGTCACTGATTGGGGTAGCCTTTTGAGGATGAATGTTGATATCTTGTCCGGTCCTGTTGACATTTTTGGGCGGCTTCTGTGTAGGAACTGTTGAATTTCTTCAGGAGTGGTGGGCTCAAGGTTGTGTGTTGGATCGCTGGACGGATTTTTATCGCTGAATTGGATGAGCTGTTGAGCGGCTTGTGCGAGTTGAACTGAGGAGTTGACTTCTTCCAAAAATGCAGGGTCCAAGGGTGGATTTGGTTTGAAGTGTTCTTCAAAGAAGTCCGCAAATCCTTTGGCTTTATCCGCTTTTGAAGCTTCGCCATGGGCTGTAGTTATGGTTTCCGGCATAAGGAGGTTTTTTTCTATAATCCTGTTGATTTTGTGGAAGGTGTCGGGTCCTGGCTCAATGGATTGGAGCCTGTTTTGGAGAGGAATGTCGTTTGGTAGTTCACTGCGTTCTTGAACATGATGTTGACGCATTTGAGCTCCCTGGAGACGGCCTGGTAGTTACTGTTGATGGTGTATAGTTCCCGTTGCTGAAAGCAGCTTTCTCAAGTGTTGCCTGTGGTGGTAGAGCTTCTGTATGTAGTCGGGCAGGTGCTCGAATCTGTCCCGGGAAGTTCTTGGCTGATTTGTTTCTCAAGCGAAGATTCAATTACGGTTTCCAGATTGTCGATTGCTGTATCAATTTCCTCATTCCGGAGGTTTGTGTTGGTTGGCGGCAGTGCGATACACTCCTCGACGTCTCTTCGGAGCTTAGCAGTGTCTAGCTTTTTGTAGTTGACGAAGCTCACCTCTGGTTGGTTCACAGAGATTATATGGTGCCAGAGGTTGATTGAAAGAAAGACGGCCTCCTGATCGGAATGGCTGGATATTGTCTTGCAGACGAAGTTTCGGAGTTCCGAAAGGATAAATATCAGATCGGATGTTGCGAGGAAAAAGTCGAGCGTCGATGGTGTCCTTGGGAAGGTGGGTTTGGGTTGCGACATTACTACCAGAGAGTGATGTTCAATACTTTCGTCCAGCCAATCGACAATTGCATTCCCGTCAGTGTTTTCTTGTGCATCCATCCATCTTCGGTGTCTAGCGTTAAAGTCACTTCCAATAAGTCCATAGGTGCTTCTGCATAATATCCTGTTCAAGGTATGGAGATCGTTTCTGATGTCTGATGCTGTTGCCGTGCATTTGTTGAAGATGCTGACTGTGATGGCGGTGGCCTCAAAACATCTTATACCAGTGATGATTACTTCGCTGGCACTGCTGGATATTTTGTTGCTTATGAAGGCGACAGTTCCTCTCCTTCCCTCTATCTCTCCTGAATTTTTTGTAGTTGGCGCCGTCAATGTGGTTTCTCTTGGTGACGTTCGTTTCACTTACGAGCGCTAAGTCCGGGCTGTTTTTCTTCATGAACAGGTTGAAGGCTGTTCTCCTTTCCCGGCTGTATAACGAGTTAACGTTATATGCCACTAAACGCTGTTTGTTGATGCGCCCTACGCGCTGCATAGTTGGTATATAAAAGCGGCAAGAGCCACGGACTTGTTTTCTTCGCTCAGTTGAGTATAGTCAGAGGGAACGGATTTCTTGGCCTTCTTCATGACTGTTGAAAAATCGGATCCAAATATGCGTTTGACCTCATTTTCCAGGGTTGTTTTTGTTGCTGTTAGGTGACTTTGGTGGGAGCTGGTACCTTCGTTGATGGGGCTGGAGTATTTGTTGGCTTGGCAGCTGGGTGACTTCTTGCGGCTGGTGTTGTATTTTTCCTGGCAATGTCTGCATATCTGAACGTCGGTTTGGTGAAGGTGCAGGCTGACCTAGCCACAAATTGTTGCTGCACTTTTTTGCTTTCAAGTGCCTGTTTCTTCTCCGTTTGCTTGGCTTTGAGTACAGGGCATCCCCTGACGCTGGCTGGGTGTCCTTCGGTCTTGCAGTTCGCGCACCAGACATCTGGACTGGAGATATACTTGCGTTTGCATTCACCCGGTAGACCTTTCAGCTTTTTCCAGTAGACCTTTTGGTTCATCAGCAGCGTTTTGGAGTAGACGTCGGATATGTCGCAGGTTCTGGTTTGCTCAACCACGAAACAGCTAAACAGCTTGGTTGCAGTCTTCTTCGATTTGAAGATTGAAACTTTGATGGCTGGCAGTCCTTCGGTTCTAAGTTCCTCTTCGACTTCAATGGCGGTGTAACTATGATGAATTCCTTTTCACATCATCAGAGTTTTCCTGTCTTCCTTTGGTGTGAAAGAAAGGTTTTGAATCTTCTTTTCTTGAGGAATGTCCGGATTTCATCGTAGTCCTTGCGCGTTGTTGTGTTTTGGTGGTGTTAAGGTTTTTTAGTGTGAAGCCAAGTTGTTTTCCTTTGCTTCGGTATTTCAGCAATATTTCCCAAGAACACTATTATGGGTGGCATACCGATCTTCTTGGTTGCTTCCTTGGCTGCTCCATTTGTGCTTTCTGATGGGGTGGGGATGTGTGGATGGATTTCCGTGATTGTCGTCTAGGCAGAGGTTTTAGCAATTTCCGTGCTTGCCTCATTTTTATCCGCTTTCCTTTTTCGGGACCTTGCTTATGGGTGCCTTCTTTGCCCTTTTCTTTCCGGTTGTCTCCTCGGCCTCGGGTGGGTTGCTGTCAGTGTCTGACAGTTCGTCCCTTCTTAGGCAGACCATTTCGTCTACCACTGGCTGGGGATTTTGGTAGTCGTCCATGAGTTGCACCTGAAGTTCTGATTACTGAGTCGTGGCCTTATTTCTGGCCCTAGGTCATCTGCTACTCGCTTCAAAAGTGCTGCAATTGCCAAGTGTGCTGTCTCGGCTGTGAACTTCTCCTTCATTGTTTTCATCATTCTGAAAATAAAGGAACAAAGAAAAGGTTCCTGGTAATTAGTCAAATATTAATAATAAACAATTTACAAGAAATTATCTGGTTAGGTTTTTTCGGGATAATCCTTTCTGCCGTTTGAGTCCTTTCTCGGAATTTCGTGTCAGGTACCTGTCAGGTAGTCGATTTATCGTCCCTCTTTTGTGCGTAATTTGTCTGTGGGTTTTCTCGGTCGTATGCTGTCTGACTCCTATGATGACTGAATTTTCCTACAATTGATATTTACAATTGATACTTAACTAAACGTTACTTAATTATATGGTAAATTTTGCTGTGTTGGCACATAAGGGGCCTAACGATATACATTGTCGGGTATTTATATTATAAGTAAAACTTAAGTTAATGATTATTAATGAAAAGTATACATTGTATGTTTTGGATATCTGAAGGAGTGTTCAGTTCCTGTTGTCTTTGGGGTAAGTTGTGGTTAAGGATGGCGGAGGACGGTGGTGTAGGAGGGGGAGTGGGGGTGGGATGATGTGGTGATGTAGTAGCTAGCCACGGTAGTGGGTTGACGCTGCCTCAGCGTAGAAGGCCATTGCCTCATCGTTGTTGAATGTGTCGTCTTCCATTAGTGTCATCGCATCGATGTATCTCGGGTCGGGGTGTCGGTCTTCTTCTGCTATCCTTCTTACTAAGGGGTTCGGATGGTTGGCCAGGTTTTCCAGTAGGCGTCTTCCAGATTGCACCAAGTATTTGTCTATGGAGATGATACTTGCTTCTTCATAGAGCTTTCTATTGCTGACGTTTTTCCTGCGTATCGGATCGTAGCCAAGCCCTGTGCATTTGCGCAGGACCTTCCTCTCGAATACAGCTAGTTTTTGCATTCTAGTCTTGGATATTGTAAACCAAACGGGGAAGCAGTAGGTTATCACGGGTCGTATTAGGTGCTTGTACAGCAACAATTTTGTGTTTTGGCTGAGTCCACTTCTTTTGCGCATCAGTGGATGGACGCGATGGAAATCAAAGTTAGCTTTTTTGACGACTGCAGTGGCGTGCGGGTTGAAACGCATCAGTTCGTTGAAGTGGACTCCTAGATACTTGACCCTGCTTTTTCGGCCTGAGTTGTGTACCGTCGGGAAGGTTTACGCAGATGTTGTGGCAGTTTGTGGCTGATCTCGAACGTCTCCGTCCTTGTGTTGGTCTTCTTATGCAAATTAGCTCGGACTTTGCTGAATTAATTCTTATTCCCGATAGTTTGTAGTACTCGAAGAGCTTCTTCATGTGGTCTTCAACTCTACGAGCAGCGATCACAAGTGACAGTGAGTGCGCGTAGGTCAATGAGTCATCCGCAAATAGAAGGTTGGTGGTTTTTTCTGGTTGAGTTTGGTCCGAGGTGAAGATGCTGTATAGGAAGGGACCTAGCTTCAATCCTTTCGCAACCCCTGCTCGGATGGGTCTGGCTGAAGACACGGTGCTGTCTACATGCACGTAGAAAGATCTGGAATGAAGAAAATTAAACAAAATTTTTATTAATGAACCTGGAAAGCGTAAAATGGTTAGTTTATTGATAAGTCCGTTTATCCAGACACTATCTAATAGTAGGGGAGCCCGAGCCGCTAAATTTGCAGTTACTAAAGCGTCATGGGGACTTATTGGATTGTGAAGTTTACGTTCTAAAACGAAAAAAAGTGTATGGCAGTTTTTCATTTTAGTGGGGCGCTGGGCGTGTATGAGCTTTTAAAAATGTAAAAAAAAAAACAGTTAAATTGAAATACTCGAGCGCGTCAGATTTTCATAGAGTATACGCGCTTTGTCTTTCTTATAACGGATATATAATAATCTGACGATTTACTGGGGGCAAATGGGCGTAAAGAGAGGTTAAAAAAACAAAAAATAAAAAGTTATTCGAGCGTGTCAGATTTTCAAAGTGAATGTTAAGTGTACTCTAAAAAGTGTATATTTCAATAATCTGACAATTTGAGTGGGGCGATCAGTCATGGCTGATTTTTAAAAATGTAAAAAAAACACGTGACCTTGAAATACTCGAGCGCGTCAGATTTTTATATAGAGTGATCAACTTGATGTCTTCGTCCTCCAGGATGATAATCTGACAATTATATGGGGGCGTACTCTTAGTCTGACAATTTTAAAGTAACAATTCTTTGTTGTTTCTATTTTTTGTTACTGGATGCAATCAAAAAATATGTACACATATTATGTATTTAAAAATTTTGTATCGAAATTTTGTTGAAAATACTTAAAAAAAAAATCCTGAAAGTTTGAGCCCTTAATATTAATTTTAAGTGCTCGATCAAGAGGTGTGAAGATTTTCCATTGAAAATACACGGAAACTCTGATTTTTTATTTTTAAATTTCTATAACTCAGCGGCATTTCATGGGATCGCTTTAACCGAAGATGTTTTTTTCTCAAAATTGAAAGCTCTACAAAAATGTTCTTTTTGGTAAAGTCGTTACTCATACCGGGAAGGTGGTACGGGCCACTTAACCAGATTTTTGCATAAAATTCACGTTTTGTCGCAGTTATCTCGTAAATAACAAAAGCTACAGAAAAATTGTAAATTACAAACTTGTAGAGAATTTAGTTTTCTACAAAAAAAGTCTGCTGGACCAATTGCTAATATCAATATTAACCGAGATATTAACCATCATATATTATACATTTCACTGACGATTTTACCTCAATCGCCCCAACCAAAATGTCAGATTATATGTTTTCTGTAATCCTGATAAAACTACCTTCAAAATAAAAAAGAAATTAATCGCGCTCGAGTATTTCGAAACATCGATTTTTTTTTACATCTTTGTGACTCGCCTACTTACGAAGGCCCCGCTCAAATTGTTAGATTATTGAAATATACACTCTTCTCGATGTAATCAACCTACCATCTTTTAATCTGACGCGCTCGAGTATTTCCGATGATCGACTTTTTTTTACTAATCTGACGGGCTGCTCTCAGCGAACGCCCCAACATTTAGGTTTAATATATGGTAGGAGTACATTACATGGTGCAAGGTTTCTCCCCATATGATTTTCTGACGCGCTCGAGTAACGCGCGAAATCCCCTCTTGGGCTCCCCTACTATAATGCCTTCTCAACGTCCAAGAAACATCCAACTGTTGTTTGGTGGTTGTTGAGTTTCCTCATAACGTCCCCTTAGAGCTTCAGGAGCGGATGAATGGTGGAATGTTTCTCCCGGAATCCAAACTGCATGTTCGGGATGATGCTGTTGTCATTGCAGAATGCCTTGAGCCTTCTGAGAACCAGATCCTCCAAAATTTTGCTGACGTTGCAGACACAATGTTTCGGTTTCCTTTTTTGGGAATGGCCACGATCTTCACCTTCTTCCATCGCTCGGGAAAGTGGCAGTTGCTGAGGCAGTTGTTCATCACAATGGCCAGAAAGATCATCACTGTCTGAGGAAGTATCTTTAAAACGAATTTTGAAATTTTATCCGGCCATCACAATGGCCAGAAAGATCATCACTGTCTGAGGAAGTATCTTTAAAACGAATTTTGAAATTTTATCCGGCCCAGCTGATTTTTTTGGGCGCCCACTTTGGATCAAATCTAGAATATCTTCTGGGTCTGTGAAAATGGTGCCGTCACTGGGATCACTTGAAGGGTTTTCGTCACTGAAAACGGTTTCTTCGATGGTGCTTCCTTCAATCAGCTGGATGGTTGAGTCCACATCATTTAGGAATGCAGGGTAAGGAGGTGGACTTGACACGAAATTTTCTTCAAAAAATTCGGCAAATCCTTCTGCTTTATCCTCGGATGATGATACTTCTCCTCTGTTGGTGGTGATCTTCTCTGGCATATCTGGCCTTTTGCCGACTATCCGGTTGATGTTTTTGAAGGTATCCGGACCAGGTTTGATGTTTTGCAGTCTCTTTTGGAATTGCATGTTGTTGTGGTGCTGAACTGCATTCCTGAACATTGTGTTGGTACAGTTAAGCTCGCTCAGCCAGGACTGGCAATCGAAATTGGTAGTGTTGAGTTCACGTTGCCAAATCCTCTCTAATTATATGGTAAATTTTGCTGTGTTGGCACATAAGGGGCCTAACGATATACATTGTCGGGTATTTATATTATAAGTAAAACTTAAGTTAATGATTATTAATGAAAAGTATACATTGTATGTTTTGGATATCTGAAGGAGTGTTCAGTTCCTGTTGTCTTTGGGGTAAGTTGTGGTTAAGGATGGCGGAGGACGGTGGTGTAGGAGGGGGAGTGGGGGTGGGATGATGTGGTGATGTAGTAGCTAGCCACGGTAGTGGGTTGACGCTGCCTCAGCGTAGAAGGCCATTGCCTCATCGTTGTTGAATGTGTCGTCTTCCATTAGTGTCATCGCATCGATGTATCTCGGGTCGGGGTGTCGGTCTTCTTCTGCTATCCTTCTTATGCCGTTCTAACTGCAAGTGCCTTATTTATTATTAGCTCAAAGTATTTATACATATTAAGTGCTTACTAGACAATAAAGAATAACATATGCCTAAATGAGGTGCAACGATTCGTGCCAGCATAATAAATGCTGATCGTTGCAGGAGGTGTCGTATTCGTTTGCCTGTTGGTCATTCACCTGTTGTTGTTCATTCAGTTGGTGGTGTCTGGTGTAATTTTTTGTTATGCGCTCGTTTGGCATTTGTTGTCATAACAAAGGCAAACAGCCCAGATGCCTTATCAGCACAAATTAAGTACGTACTTGTACACCCACCCAGACCACTGATCCGATTTAAATGGAATTTTATTCAGAGATAACCTAGAGCCTGAGGAAGGACATGGGCTTAATAAGTAATCCCTATATTTCTACGGGATCGACACCGTAAACGGGAACCTTAAAACTGCTGGGTCGATAAAAGTTCTTTCACTGCGGGGTGATTTCTGTCAAACTGTCGAAAATAAATTTGACCTGAGAAGAAATGTCTATCTTGATCTTCAAATAAAAATTGGCAATCGGGAATGGTTGTGTGAAAGGTCGATTTCGGCGCCGACTAATGAGATAGTTAACCATATAAACTAATAAAATATATTTCGTTTAGAAAAAAAAACCCATGGCAACTTTAAGTGGCAAAATCACGTGTATCAATCCCATAAAACCTTTTTATTTCGCAAAAGATGGAAAAAATAAGAACGTCGTGTGCAAACATATACTTAAATAAAAAAATATAAAAGCGGCAAGAGCCACGGACTTGTTTTCTTCGCTCAGTTGAGTATAGTCAGAGGGAACGGATTTCTTGGCCTTCTTCATGACTGTTGAAAAATCGGATCCAAATATGCGTTTGACCTCATTTTCCAGGGTTGTTTTTGTTGCTGTTAGGTGACTTTGGTGGGAGCTGGTACCTTCGTTGATGGGGCTGGAGTATTTGTTGGCTTGGCAGCTGGGTGACTTCTTGCGGCTGGTGTTGTATTTTTCCTGGCAATGTCTGCATATCTGAACGTCGGTTTGGTGAAGGTGCAGGCTGACCTAGCCACAAATTGTTGCTGCACTTTTTTGCTTTCAAGTGCCTGTTTCTTCTCCGTTTGCTTGGCTTTGAGTACAGGGCATCCCCTGACGCTGGCTGGGTGTCCTTCGGTCTTGCAGTTCGCGCACCAGACATCTGGACTGGAGATATACTTGCGTTTGCATTCACCCGGTAGACCTTTCAGCTTTTTCCAGTAGACCTTTTGGTTCATCAGCAGCGTTTTGGAGTAGACGTCGGATATGTCGCAGGTTCTGGTTTGCTCAACCACGAAACAGCTAAACAGCTTGGTTGCAGTCTTCTTCGATTTGAATATTGAAACTTTGATGGCTGGCAGTCCTTCGGTTCTAAGTTCCTCTTCGACTTCAATGGCGGTGTAACTATGATGAATTCCTTTTCACATCATCAGAGTTTTCCTGTCTTCCTTTGGTGTGAAAGAAAGGTTTTGAATCTTCTTTTCTTGAGGAATGTCCGGATTTCATCGTAGTCCTTGCGCGTTGTTGTGTTTTGGTGGTGTTAAGGTTTTTTAGTGTGAAGCCAAGTTGTTTTCCTTTGCTTCGGTATTTCAGCAATATTTCCCAAGAACACTATTATGGGTGGCATACCGATCTTCTTGGTTGCTTCCTTGGCTGCTCCATTTGTGCTTTCTGATGGGGTGGGGATGTGTGGATGGATTTCCGTGATTGTCGTCTAGGCAGAGGTTTTAGCAATTTCCGTGCTTGCCTCATTTTTATCCGCTTTCCTTTTTCGGGACCTTGCTTATGGGTGCCTTCTTTGCCCTTTTCTTTCCGGTTGTCTCCTCGGCCTCGGGTGGGTTGCTGTCAGTGTCTGACAGTTCGTCCCTTCTTAGGCAGACCATTTCGTCTACCACTGGCTGGGGATTTTGGTAGTCGTCCATGAGTTGCACCTGAAGTTCTGATTACTGAGTCGTGGCCTTATTTCTGGCCCTAGGTCATCTGCTACTCGCTTCAAAAGTGCTGCAATTGCCAAGTGTGCTGTCTCGGCTGTGAACTTCTCCTTCATTGTTTTCATCATTCTGAAAATAAAGGAACAAAGAAAAGGTTCCTGGTAATTAGTCAAATATTAATAATAAACAATTTACAAGAAATTATCTGGTTAGGTTTTTTCGGGATAATCCTTTCTGCCGTTTGAGTCCTTTCTCGGAATTTCGTGTCAGGTACCTGTCAGGTAGTCGATTTATCGTCCCTCTTTTGTGCGTAATTTGTCTGTGGGTTTTCTCGGTCGTATGCTGTCTGACTCCTATGATGACTGAATTTTCCTACAATTGATATTTACAATTGATACTTAACTAAACGTTACTTAATTATATGGTAAATTTTGCTGTGTTGGCACATAAGGGGCCTAACGATATACATTGTCGGGTATTTATATTATAAGTAAAACTTAAGTTAATGATTATTAATGAAAAGTATACATTGTATGTTTTGGATATCTGAAGGAGTGTTCAGTTCCTGTTGTCTTTGGGGTAAGTTGTGGTTAAGGATGGCGGAGGACGGTGGTGTAGGAGGGGGAGTGGGGGTGGGATGATGTGGTGATGTAGTAGCTAGCCACGGTAGTGGGTTGACGCTGCCTCAGCGTAGAAGGCCATTGCCTCATCGTTGTTGAATGTGTCGTCTTCCATTAGTGTCATCGCATCGATGTATCTCGGGTCGGGGTGTCGGTCTTCTTCTGCTATCCTTCTTACTAAGGGGTTCGGATGGTTGGCCAGGTTTTCCAGTAGGCGTCTTCCAGATTGCACCAAGTATTTGTCTATGGAGATGATACTTGCTTCTTCATAGAGCTTTCTATTGCTGACGTTTTTCCTGCGTATCGGATCGTAGCCAAGCCCTGTGCATTTGCGCAGGACCTTCCTCTCGAATACAGCTAGTTTTTGCATTCTAGTCTTGGATATTGTAAACCAAACGGGGAAGCAGTAGGTTATCACGGGTCGTATTAGGTGCTTGTACAGCAACAATTTTGTGTTTTGGCTGAGTCCACTTCTTTTGCGCATCAGTGGATGGACGCGATGGAAATCAAAGTTAGCTTTTTTGACGACTGCAGTGGCGTGCGGGTTGAAACGCATCAGTTCGTTGAAGTGGACTCCTAGATACTTGACCCTGCTTTTTCGGCCTGAGTTGTGTACCGTCGGGAAGGTTTACGCAGATGTTGTGGCAGTTTGTGGCTGATCTCGAACGTCTCCGTCCTTGTGTTGGTCTTCTTATGCAAATTAGCTCGGACTTTGCTGAATTAATTCTTATTCCCGATAGTTTGTAGTACTCGAAGAGCTTCTTCATGTGGTCTTCAACTCTACGAGCAGCGATCACAAGTGACAGTGAGTGCGCGTAGGTCAATGAGTCATCCGCAAATAGAAGGTTGGTGGTTTTTTCTGGTTGAGTTTGGTCCGAGGTGAAGATGCTGTATAGGAAGGGACCTAGCTTCAATCCTTTCGCAACCCCTGCTCGGATGGGTCTGGCTGAAGACACGGTGCTGTCTACATGCACGTAGAAAGATCTGGAATGAAGAAAATTAAACAAAATTTTTATTAATGAACCTGGAAAGCGTAAAATGGTTAGTTTATTGATAAGTCCGTTTATCCAGACACTATCTAATAGTAGGGGAGCCCGAGCCGCTAAATTTGCAGTTACTAAAGCGTCATGGGGACTTATTGGATTGTGAAGTTTACGTTCTAAAACGAAAAAAAGTGTATGGCAGTTTTTCATTTTAGTGGGGCGCTGGGCGTGTATGAGCTTTTAAAAATGTAAAAAAAAAAACAGTTAAATTGAAATACTCGAGCGCGTCAGATTTTCATAGAGTATACGCGCTTTGTCTTTCTTATAACGGATATATAATAATCTGACGATTTACTGGGGGCAAATGGGCGTAAAGAGAGGTTAAAAAAACAAAAAATAAAAAGTTATTCGAGCGTGTCAGATTTTCAAAGTGAATGTTAAGTGTACTCTAAAAAGTGTATATTTCAATAATCTGACAATTTGAGTGGGGCGATCAGTCATGGCTGATTTTTAAAAATGTAAAAAAAACACGTGACCTTGAAATACTCGAGCGCGTCAGATTTTTATATAGAGTGATCAACTTGATGTCTTCGTCCTCCAGGATGATAATCTGACAATTATATGGGGGCGTACTCTTAGTCTGACAATTTTAAAGTAACAATTCTTTGTTGTTTCTATTTTTTGTTACTGGATGCAATCAAAAAATATGTACACATATTATGTATTTAAAAATTTTGTATCGAAATTTTGTTGAAAATACTTAAAAAAAAAATCCTGAAAGTTTGAGCCCTTAATATTAATTTTAAGTGCTCGATCAAGAGGTGTGAAGATTTTCCATTGAAAATACACGGAAACTCTGATTTTTTATTTTTAAATTTCTATAACTCAGTGGCATTTCATGGGATCGCTTTAACCGAAGATGTTTTTTTCTCAAAATTGAAAGCTCTACAAAAATGTTCTTTTTGGTAAAGTCGTTACTCATACCGGGAAGGTGGTACGGGCCACTTAACCAGATTTTTGCATAAAATTCACGTTTTGTCGCAGTTATCTCGTAAATAACAAAAGCTACAGAAAAATTGTAAATTACAAACTTGTAGAGAATTTAGTTTTCTACAAAAAAAGTCTGCTGGACCAATTGCTAATATCAATATTAACCGAGATATTAACCATCATATATTATACATTTCACTGACGATTTTACCTCAATCGCCCCAACCAAAATGTCAGATTATATGTTTTCTGTAATCCTGATAAAACTACCTTCAAAATAAAAAAGAAATTAATCGCGCTCGAGTATTTCGAAACATCGATTTTTTTTTACATCTTTGTGACTCGCCTACTTACGAAGGCCCCGCTCAAATTGTTAGATTATTGAAATATACACTCTTCTCGATGTAATCAACCTACCATCTTTTAATCTGACGCGCTCGAGTATTTCCGATGATCGACTTTTTTTTACTAATCTGACGGGCTGCTCTCAGCGAACGCCCCAACATTTAGGTTTAATATATGGTAGGAGTACATTACATGGTGCAAGGTTTCTCCCCATATGATTTTCTGACGCGCTCGAGTAACGCGCGAAATCCCCTCTTGGGCTCCCCTACTATAATGCCTTCTCAACGTCCAAGAAACATCCAACTGTTGTTTGGTGGTTGTTGAGTTTCCTCATAACGTCCCCTTAGAGCTTCAGGAGCGGATGAATGGTGGAATGTTTCTCCCGGAATCCAAACTGCATGTTCGGGATGATGCTGTTGTCATTGCAGAATGCCTTGAGCCTTCTGAGAACCAGATCCTCCAAAATTTTGCTGACGTTGCAGACACAATGTTTCGGTTTCCTTTTTTGGGAATGGCCACGATCTTCACCTTCTTCCATCGCTCGGGAAAGTGGCAGTTGCTGAGGCAGTTGTTCATCACAATGGCCAGAAAGATCATCACTGTCTGAGGAAGTATCTTTAAAACGAATTTTGAAATTTTATCCGGCCATCACAATGGCCAGAAAGATCATCACTGTCTGAGGAAGTATCTTTAAAACGAATTTTGAAATTTTATCCGGCCCAGCTGATTTTTTTGGGCGCCCACTTTGGATCAAATCTAGAATATCTTCTGGGTCTGTGAAAATGGTGCCGTCACTGGGATCACTTGAAGGGTTTTCGTCACTGAAAACGGTTTCTTCGATGGTGCTTCCTTCAATCAGCTGGATGGTTGAGTCCACATCATTTAGGAATGCAGGGTAAGGAGGTGGACTTGACACGAAATTTTCTTCAAAAAATTCGGCAAATCCTTCTGCTTTATCCTCGGATGATGATACTTCTCCTCTGTTGGTGGTGATCTTCTCTGGCATATCTGGCCTTTTGCCGACTATCCGGTTGATGTTTTTGAAGGTATCCGGACCAGGTTTGATGTTTTGCAGTCTCTTTTGGAATTGCATGTTGTTGTGGTGCTGAACTGCATTCCTGAACATTGTGTTGGTACAGTTAAGCTCGCTCAGCCAGGACTGGCAATCGAAATTGGTAGTGTTGAGTTCACGTTGCCAAATCCTCTCTAATTATATGGTAAATTTTGCTGTGTTGGCACATAAGGGGCCTAACGATATACATTGTCGGGTATTTATATTATAAGTAAAACTTAAGTTAATGATTATTAATGAAAAGTATACATTGTATGTTTTGGATATCTGAAGGAGTGTTCAGTTCCTGTTGTCTTTGGGGTAAGTTGTGGTTAAGGATGGCGGAGGACGGTGGTGTAGGAGGGGGAGTGGGGGTGGGATGATGTGGTGATGTAGTAGCTAGCCACGGTAGTGGGTTGACGCTGCCTCAGCGTAGAAGGCCATTGCCTCATCGTTGTTGAATGTGTCGTCTTCCATTAGTGTCATCGCATCGATGTATCTCGGGTCGGGGTGTCGGTCTTCTTCTGCTATCCTTCTTACTAAGGGGTTCGGATGGTTGGCCAGGTTTTCCAGTAGGCGTCTTCCAGATTGCACCAAGTATTTGTCTATGGAGATGATACTTGCTTCTTCATAGAGCTTTCTATTGCTGACGTTTTTCCTGCGTATCGGATCGTAGCCAAGCCCTGTGCATTTGCGCAGGACCTTCCTCTCGAATACAGCTAGTTTTTGCATTCTAGTCTTGGATATTGTAAACCAAACGGGGAAGCAGTAGGTTATCACGGGTCGTATTAGGTGCTTGTACAGCAACAATTTTGTGTTTTGGCTGAGTCCACTTCTTTTGCGCATCAGTGGATGGACGCGATGGAAATCAAAGTTAGCTTTTTTGACGACTGCAGTGGCGTGCGGGTTGAAACGCATCAGTTCGTTGAAGTGGACTCCTAGATACTTGACCCTGCTTTTTCGGCCTGAGTTGTGTACCGTCGGGAAGGTTTACGCAGATGTTGTGGCAGTTTGTGGCTGATCTCGAACGTCTCCGTCCTTGTGTTGGTCTTCTTATGCAAATTAGCTCGGACTTTGCTGAATTAATTCTTATTCCCGATAGTTTGTAGTACTCGAAGAGCTTCTTCATGTGGTCTTCAACTCTACGAGCAGCGATCACAAGTGACAGTGAGTGCGCGTAGGTCAATGAGTCATCCGCAAATAGAAGGTTGGTGGTTTTTTCTGGTTGAGTTTGGTCCGAGGTGAAGATGCTGTATAGGAAGGGACCTAGCTTCAATCCTTTCGCAACCCCTGCTCGGATGGGTCTGGCTGAAGACACGGTGCTGTCTACATGCACGTAGAAAGATCTGGAATGAAGAAAATTAAACAAAATTTTTATTAATGAACCTGGAAAGCGTAAAATGGTTAGTTTATTGATAAGTCCGTTTATCCAGACACTATCTAATAGTAGGGGAGCCCGAGCCGCTAAATTTGCAGTTACTAAAGCGTCATGGGGACTTATTGGATTGTGAAGTTTACGTTCTAAAACGAAAAAAAGTGTATGGCAGTTTTTCATTTTAGTGGGGCGCTGGGCGTGTATGAGCTTTTAAAAATGTAAAAAAAAAAACAGTTAAATTGAAATACTCGAGCGCGTCAGATTTTCATAGAGTATACGCGCTTTGTCTTTCTTATAACGGATATATAATAATCTGACGATTTACTGGGGGCAAATGAGCGTAAAGAGAGGTTAAAAAAACAAAAAATAAAAAGTTATTCGAGCGTGTCAGATTTTCAAAGTGAATGTTAAGTGTACTCTAAAAAGTGTATATTTCAATAATCTGACAATTTGAGTGGGGCGATCAGTCATGGCTGATTTTTAAAAATGTAAAAAAAACACGTGACCTTGAAATACTCGAGCGCGTCAGATTTTTATATAGAGTGATCAACTTGATGTATTCGTCCTCCAGGATGATAATCTGACAATTATATGGGGGCGTACTCTTAGTCTGACAATTTTAAAGTAACAATTCTTTGTTGTTTCTATTTTTTGTTACTGGATGCAATCAAAAAATATGTACACATATTATGTATTTAAAAATTTTGTATCGAAATTTTGTTGAAAATACTTTTAAAAAAAATCCTGAAAGTTTGAGCCCTTAATATTAATTTTAAGTGCTCGATCAAGAGGTGTGAAGATTTTCCATTGAAAATACACGGAAACTCTGATTTTTTATTTTTAAATTTCTATAACTCAGCGGCATTTCATGGGATCGCTTTAACCGAAGATGTTTTTTTCTCAAAATTGAAAGCTCTACAAAAATGTTCTTTTTGGTAAAGTCGTTACTCATACCGGGAAGGTGGTACGGGCCACTTAACCAGATTTTTGCATAAAATTCACGTTTTGTCGCAGTTATCTCGTAAATAACAAAAGCTACAGAAAAATTGTAAATTACAAACTTGTAGAGAATTTAGTTTTCTACAAAAAAAGTCTGCTGGACCAATTGCTAATATCAATATTAACCGAGATATTAACCATCATATATTATACATTTCACTGACGATTTTACCTCAATCGCCCCAACCAAAATGTCAGATTATATGTTTTCTGTAATCCTGATAAAACTACCTTCAAAATAAAAAAGAAATTAATCGCGCTCGAGTATTTCGAAACATCGATTTTTTTTTACATCTTTGTGACTCGCCTACTTACGAAGGCCCCGCTCAAATTGTCAGATTATTGAAATATACACTCTTCTCGATGTAATCAACCTACCATCTTTTAATCTGACGCGCTCGAGTATTTCCGATGATCGACTTTTTTTTACTAATCTGACGGGCTGCTCTCAGCGAACGCCCCAACATTTAGGTTTAATATATGGTAGGAGTACATTACATGGTGCAAGGTTTCTCCCCATATGATTTTCTGACGCGCTCGAGTAACGCGCGAAATCCCCTCTTGGGCTCCCCTACTATAATGCCTTCTCAACGTCCAAGAAACATCCAACTGTTGTTTGGTGGTTGTTGAGTTTCCTCATAACGTCCCCTTAGAGCTTCAGGAGCGGATGAATGGTGGAATGTTTCTCCCGGAATCCAAACTGCATGTTCGGGATGATGCTGTTGTCATTGCAGAATGCCTTGAGCCTTCTGAGAACCAGATCCTCCAAAATTTTGCTGACGTTGCAGACACAATGTTTCGGTTTCCTTTTTTGGGAATGGCCACGATCTTCACCTTCTTCCATCGCTCGGGAAAGTGGCAGTTGCTGAGGCAGTTGTTCATCACAATGGCCAGAAAGATCATCACTGTCTGAGGAAGTATCTTTAAAACGAATTTTGAAATTTTATCCGGCCATCACAATGGCCAGAAAGATCATCACTGTCTGAGGAAGTATCTTTAAAACGAATTTTGAAATTTTATCCGGCCCAGCTGATTTTTTTGGGCGCCCACTTTGGATCAAATCTAGAATATCTTCTGGGTCTGTGAAAATGGTGCCGTCACTGGGATCACTTGAAGGGTTTTCGTCACTGAAAACGGTTTCTTCGATGGTGCTTCCTTCAATCAGCTGGATGGTTGAGTCCACATCATTTAGGAATGCAGGGTAAGGAGGTGGACTTGACACGAAATTTTCTTCAAAAAATTCGGCAAATCCTTCTGCTTTATCCTCGGATGATGATACTTCTCCTCTGTTGGTGGTGATCTTCTCTGGCATATCTGGCCTTTTGCCGACTATCCGGTTGATGTTTTTGAAGGTATCCGGACCAGGTTTGATGTTTTGCAGTCTCTTTTGGAATTGCATGTTGTTGTGGTGCTGAACTGCATTCCTGAACATTGTGTTGGTACAGTTAAGCTCGCTCAGCCAGGACTGGCAATCGAAATTGGTAGTGTTGAGTTCACGTTGCCAAATCCTCTGAAGTCTTTTCCTCAGTCGTTGTCGATGGTGGTACAGGTTCTGAATGTAGGCTGGTAGGTGCTGGTATCTATTTTTGGATGTTTTCGGCTTCTTTGGCTATCTAAAGCATTTCTGGCGACTATTTCCAGGTCCTCAATGGCAGCATCAATTTCCCTGTTTTGCAGGTTTCTGTTGGTTGGTGGGATGGTTATGCCGTGCAAGACATCTCTTTGAAGCTTCTCAACATCCAACTTCGAGTAGTTGATGAAATATTCTGGTGGTCGTTCTGAAATGATAAAGGGTTCATTAAGGTTAACAGATATTTGTACCGCTTCGTGGTGGGAGTCACTGGGTATTGCCGTGCAAACAAAGTTTCTTAGCTCGGGTAGTACATGCACTAAGTTAGATGTTGCTAGGAAGAAGTCCAGAGTTGAAGGTGTCCTAGGAAAGGTCGTCTTTGGTTGAGATATAACAACGAGATTGTGATTCTCGCTGTTATCGTCCAACCAATTGGTAATGGCCATTCCTTCAATACTGCATGTGGTGTCCATCCATAGGGTATGTCGAGCGTTGAAGTCACTGCCTATCAGTCCGTATGTCCTTCCAATGACGAAGTTGTTGAGTTTTTGAAGATCGTCTTTGATATCAGTGACGTGGGATGAGCACTTCGCGTAGATGCTCACTACTCCAAGTGTTTCATCGGGTCCAAGTTGAACGGTGATAGCCGTGGCCTCAATCGTCTGCAGCCCTTGGATGATATGCTCGGTGGTTCCAGCTGAGATTCTCTCCCGGATAGAAATGGCTGTACCTATATTAGTGTCTGTTTTGTCCTTCCTGAAACTAGAATATTTATTCATATTAATATTGTTCCGTTTTGTTTCGTTGGTTTCTGAAATGAGAGCAATGTCGGGGTTATGTTTTTCTAGAAATAGATTAAATGACGTCCTCTTTTCTAGGCTGTACAGCGAATTTACGTTGTGCGTCATGATGCGGAGCCTCTTTACTTGCATATTTTTTTTTTTTTTTTTTTTTTTTTTTTTTTTTTTTTTTTTTTTTTTTTTTTTTTTTTTTTTTTTCAGGAGTAAATCTTCAAAAGACACTTAGGAGTATTCGATACTCCTAAGTGGGATTCTTACCCACCAAAAACTCCTCATAATCAGAACCAATCTATGAACGATCGACAACAGATTTTTCTTTCTCAATAATATTATCGCTTTAAGGGAAGCTTAAACTTTTAATGCTTCCCATGACTTTTAGGCCATTAGCTCGTGTGGCTTGGTTCTTCTTAATCTCCGAACATTGCCTCTCGTATTTAATACGGACTCCATTTCAGACTTGATATGACTATGCAGTCGCTGATTGTGTGATACAGCATGTTTTCTTACAACTTCTGTAACCGTTTCTATTTGTAGGTCTCGATGTAAATCGCTATTTCTTATATACCATGGTGCATTTACTATTCCACGAAGGACTTTGTTTTGGAACTTTTGGATGATTTCAGTATTTGTTTTCTTTGTACAGCCCCATAATTGGATTCCATAGGTCCAAACAGGTCTAAGTACTTGTTTATAAAGCATTATTTTATTTTCGACAGATAAGTCCGAATTTCTACCGAGTAACCAGTACATTTTTCTATATTTCAAGTTGAGCTCTTCTTTTTTCTTTTTGAT
Source organism: Melanostoma mellinum (assembly GCA_914767635.1). NCBI lineage: Eukaryota > Metazoa > Arthropoda > Insecta > Diptera > Syrphidae > Melanostoma > Melanostoma mellinum. Next base: position 95,307,973 of record OU612058.1, read on the forward strand.
ATGCTCTTTCCATTTTAGCTTTGCATCCAAATTCATCCCAAGGTATTTGGCCGTATTGGCGTAAGGTACAGCTTGATTGTTGATGAATATTTGAACGTAGCTTAACTTTTTATTTGTAAAGTTTATATGTGCAGATTTAGCTTCATTGAGCTTGATACGCCATTTTTTGGTCCAATCACTAACGGTGTCGACGGTATTTTGCAATTTCTCAGCAGCCTTGACGACGCATTTACTGGATGCCAAAATTGCGGTATCATCTGCAAAAGTAGCCATAATGGTGTTGTTATCCACTGGAATATCCCTTGTATATAGCAAATACAGGGTAGGTCCTAGGACGCTTCCTTGTGGAACACCGGCTTGTATATTACATAGCTTTGAATATTCTTGATCATACCGTACTCTGAAGAGCCGGTTTGAGATATAAGATTTTAGTATTTCGTAGTAGTGCCTGGGTAGGTCCCTTTGCAGTTTTTACTCTAGCCCCTCATGCCATACCTTGTCGAATGCTTGAGCAACATCTAAAAATATAGCCGAACATATTTGTTTTTCTTCTAATGCTTTTTCAACTGCATCCGTTATTCTATGAACTTGGTCTACCGTGGAATGTTTATTTCTAAATCCAAACTGATGATTTGGGACTAGATTTCTTTCTTCTATGACTTTGCTCAGTCTTTTCAGTAGCAATTTTTCAAAGACTTTTGCCATTATTGGTATAAGCGATATTGGTCTGTAAGACGTCACTTCTTTTGGTGGCTTACCTTGCTTTGGTATGACAATTACTTCAGCAATTTTCCAATGATGTGGGACATATTGGGTCTTTAGGCATGCTTATTATGAATTAGAGTTTTATGAAGGCTTTTGATGGCATTTCTGTCATAACCTGAGCAGTTATTAGATCGTACCCAGGTGATTTTTTGTTCGATAGTTGATTTCGACACATACTTTCTATTTCTTTGAGTGTGACAATTGGTATGTCAACTATATCGACTTTATCAATAAACTGTAAGCTGTTTTCAGATGTATTTGCTGGGAATGGCTTAAGAACATTCGCAAGATGTTCTGCAAACAGGTTAGCTTTTTCTTTCGGATTTCCGATCCAATTCCCGTTAAGAGATTTTATTGGCGGGTTTTGTAGCTGCGGTCTTTTCAGGCGCTTAGCTGCTTTCCAGAGCAAATAATCGGTTGAAGCATCAGTCGTTAAATTTTTCAGGAATCTACTTAATGAATCATTTTTGAATTCGTAGATTTGTTTTTTCAGTTCGTTGCTTAGCCGGTTAAACGCTGTTTTGTCGTCTGGAAATCTAGTATTTTGCCATTTTCTTCGAGCTTTTCTCTTCTCCAATATCAACTCTCTTATCTCGGCAGGGTATTTTGTTTCAGTTTGCTTCCTACTCGAGTAAGTTGGTGTACTTTCTTCTGCAGCTTGTTGAACATCGGCAATGAATTGTTCTACTTCAAGGTCGATTTGCTCTTTTGTTTCCATAGGGGATCTGAGATTTATAAAGCTTTCAAGCTTTTCTGTTTCCAGTTTGTTTTATTGTTTACTAACTTAGGATTACTTTTTTTCATTATCTCCGATTCATTAAGTGATAAAATCACCGGTGTATGATCTGATGATAAGTCATATTTACCTTCGACTCTTATATGGTTTCGTTTGATACCTTTAACTATGAAAAAGTCAACAAGGTCTGGTGGATCTCCAATGGGTGTGCTTAGCATTAAAGTCACCGCCAACAAGGAAGTTATGTCCTTGTAGATTTAGCAGTTCTGTATAATCATCTTCAGTCGGGGAACGCCTCGGCGGGCAGTATATTGATGCCAACTTGAAGTCTTTCTTTTTCATACCAATACTAATTATTGTTACTTGCATATTCTCGTTTGTAAACATAACTTCTTCATGGTGCTTTAAGCTCTTTTTTATGAGGATTGCCGATCCACCTCTAGCCTTATCAGCTGGATGAGGAGCGTGGTAGCAAATATAGTTTGATATTTAATCATCAAGAACCAGTCCGCTTGAGAAATGAGTTTCGGACACCACACAAATATCTATGTGTTCGATGTCTAAGAAGATTTTTAATTCTGATAAATGGTGTAAAAGACCGTTTGCATTCCATGTTCCAATTTTTAGTGTTCTGTCCATCATTGTTTTTTAAGAGCGACTTCTTCACTTAGCCGTTTGATGTTCAAATCCTGATTGTCAATTCTTTTTAGAATAGGTTCAAGAATTTCTTTAATGGAAGTTTCTTCATTCTTCCGCACGTTTTTAACAATCTGTGAATAGGATTTATTTTCGTAGCTTTTGCTTTTAACAGCTTCCTTCGGAAGTTCATTCTTACCTTTATCTTCAGCTTCAGGAGTTCTTTTTGTGTTTGCTGGATTGCTGGGCTTTATTTCACCGGATGTCATTTTGCTTTTGGATTTTTGAAATCTTTTAGCAACTGGACAGCCTCTATAGCTTGCAGGGTGATTACCTTGACAGTTTACACATTTTGCTTTCTGTTCTTTGCTTGATGGACAGTCTTTAGTTGCATGTTTTCCTTCACACTTAACACAAGCAAACTCGCGGTTGCAATATTTTTGGGTGTGGCCAAATGCTTGGCATCGTTTACATTGCGGAACAATTTTTGATTTTCGCAGTGGTTCAATTTTGACTTTTATGCCCAAGATTGATCGAATATTATAGACATTTTCAAGACTTTGTTTGCTGTCGAAAGATAGCGTGAATAAAGGCAGTGATCTCTTTATTATTATTGGTTCCCCAGCAGAGTTCTTAGTAGTCTCATTCTTAATAAGATTGACTGCATCAAGGGCTTGGAAACCTGCTTGAACAAGGTCTTCTACTTATTCTTTTGGAGAACATGAGGAACGTAGGCCTCTGGCTACTACTTTTATTGGTCTTGTGGATTTATTTTCATAGGAGTGCCACTGGATTTTATGTTTGCTTAGATCCTCAGTGACCAGTCTATAGTCCTCATCTTCCTCGACATTGACTTTCCAATATTGTCTATGTTGTACGATGTATATTTGCAAGCTTTTTTAGTACATTTCTCAATCATTTTCTTAAGATCTCCAAAATTTGGGAATCCTGTGATCATAATTGGTGGTGGTACAGTTTTTCTGTTGCCTTTAGACAAAGACTTCGGTTTAGCATTGGCTAGCACATTATTTGCATTATTCTTTGTAGTACCCAAGTCTTTTTTATTTTCATTTTTCGAGGTTTTCTGGTTTTTTGTATGCAATTCGGGGCTACCTTCCGCTTTTCGTTTTTTAGCAGTGCGCTTATTTCTTTTTCTTTCAGTTTCAAATAAAAGTTCTTCTTCGTCAGTTTGATACACAGTAACAGTATCTTGTTGACTTGTCTGAACCGTAGACTTGTGTTCCTTGTCAAATAGGGACACCTTTTCTTCGAGTCTTTTTACTTGCTCCTGAAGACTTTGAACTAAGGTTTCAAGTTTCTTTCTTGCTGCTATTTCCTTTTGCCATTCATCATAGTAATCTTTTGATTTGGTTTGGCAGTTTTCTTTGATTTCTTTGAAACTCTGTCCTGCAGTGTCGATCATTTCAGAGACATTGGTTTCTTTTTGGCTAATGACTTTTACGTCATTTGTCTTAGTTGGGGTTTTCGATGGTGTAACCCTTTGGGATTAGTTTTTTGGTGGAGTTCTCTGTATTTTCGTACTCCGTTTTCAAAAATTTTTAAGCAATAAGTGGTCCTCCCCAGAATCCGTAGGACCGATCTATTTAGAGAGTGGATTTTCCAATTTTGCTGGACTGCCACCTGGGGTAATAAATCTGTTTGTTTTGTTCATTGCCATAAATTTTTTAAACTTTTTTTATGATACAAATAGGTCAGTTACTTCTATTCGCATTTTATATTCAGCCGTCCCACTGGGATCAGACGCTGACCAGTGTGCCGCACAATATGTGTCAGACGCATATTTGGAATATGAAGGTGGCTAGGGCCACGGATTTATCTCTTTCACTCATGCTATCGTAGCTGGTGGGTATTTCCGTCTTGGCTTTTTGCATCAGGGTAGCAAGGTCGCTCCCAAACATCCGCTGTGCCTCGTTGTTGAAGTTGATAGGTGAGGTTGGTGTCGGTCTGGTGGGCCTGGCTGTTGTCGTCTTGGTAGTTGGCAGTTGGTTGTTGCTTCGTGTATTTGGCTGACTTAGGTGAAGGTCCGCTTCTGAACATTGAGGCGTAGCTAACGGCTTGGCGGGTTGCCATGAAGATGGATTTGGCGGCGAATGCCTGCTGGGCCTTCGTCTCGGCGACTTCCTTGTTCCTTTAAGTCAACTTGGCCTTTAGGGTTGGGCACCCCTTAAAACTTGCCGGATGTCCTTCCTTTTGGCAGTTTGCACCTGGCTCATGCACCTCCTTGCATTTCACGCAAACTTACTGACGCCCACAGTTGGTGGCAACATGTCTAAATCGTTGACAATTCCTGCATTGCACGATATCGTTGGACTTTAGTCTCACCCAGTGAACCTTCTGGTTCATAACGAGTGTCTTTGTGTAAACCTCGCTGAGCTGGCAGGTTTGGTCCAGTTTCACGACGAAGTTGTTGTAGGAATTTCCTTGTGCCCTCTTGAATTCGGTGACCTTGATTATTGGGAGGCCCTCTATCCTGAGCTAATCTTCGACTTCAATGGCAGCGTAAGAGTGGTGGATGCCTTTGAGCAGAAGCAGAAGCATATTATTTAAAAATTACCGGAAAAATAAAGTGATAAGTTATTAATCCTGCAAAAGATTATATTTTCTAGAAAATGTTAATTCTTTCCTAGAAAAAACAAAATATAAGGTTATAAGTTTTATTATAATTCTGAAGAATAACAATAATGATGGGGGTAAACCCTTTAACCAGTCCGGTCCTTCTTCTAGTTCAGATACCTGGCAGGTAGTCCGTGAGTGTCCCTTTTTTGGTCGGTGTGTTTGGGTTTCTGTTTTTAGTCCGCTGTGTGTACGTCCTCTCGCGATGACGGTGACTGACAGTGTGTGTCAACTGACGTGTGACTGATGACTGTGACTGAATTTTCCTGTGTCAAACCGTTTCTTTTATACTTTTAACTGGACGGGGTGTGCCTTATAACAATGCATTTTTATATGGTACTTGTTGATTCTCATAAATTCGAGTGGCTTTTAATACATCAGAGCATTTTGTACGTGCAAGAATGCAATGCAATGCAATGCATACAGTCGATCTTTGGCTTTCGAGCAGGAAAGACTTCAGCGGAGACAGTGTTATACTAAAAATATTTTTTTAAGTGAGTGCAAGTTCAAGTGCAAACTAATTTATCGATTTGATAACTGAAAAGTTAGCGCAGTGGTAGAGTGGCGAACTCACAAGACGCGGGCCTTGGGATCAAATCCCACTCAGAGGCGACCAAAATTTTGGAAGCTTTTTTTCACAACCGAGAGGTAGAAAACGTGATCCATTGGGAAGAAAAGCAGATGGGAAAGGAGGAAAGGGCAGGGGCATCGAAAGATGCATCTGCAAGTAAAGCGTTGTTGGAAGCAACAACAAACACTACAGCAGCGGAAACAACCGCAAAATCGATAGCGGCAACAACCGCAACAAGAGCAGAGGCAACTGCAGTTAAAAGGAGGCGGCACCTTAAGACAAAGTCAAATATATTGCCACGTAAGCAGAAGGCGAAGGGAGCGGGAGAAGAGGTCGACGACGGTTGAATGTCGACCAACTCAGAAAGCATAGTAAGTCTCAATTCGACTTACGATTATGAGTCAAACGGTGGCGAAGGCCGTTATACAGGTAGCGGCAATTCGTTCGCTGCCCTGGCAGAAAACAACGACAACAATGCCGAAGACGAAGAGCGGATCCGGTCTCTCACCGAGACACCGGAAAAGCTAAGCAAAGAAACTACCGAAATTAAAGAAAGGCAAGAGGCTCGTAGGCGAGCGGAGAGGGAGGCGCATCAACAACAGTCGCAATTAAAGTTGATGCGCCAAAACAACAGCGACCAGCAACAGCAGAAAAAACTATAAACAAAAAAACTGCGCCCGTGCAGCAACGCGGGACTACAGCTAAAAAAGCTGAAATAAATAAGAAAACTGCTACCAATGAGCAGCCACGGGGGACCGCGGCTATAAAAGCCGCGACAACGAGCCAGAGTTAATCCTAAAAGCAGCTGAAGCAGCAACAGAACAACAGCAGCAGCCAGCACAGCAGCAGCCAGAAGAATACACAAAAAAGAAGGGTGCTCCCTATCAACACCCTAAAAATGGAGTTGCAAGCAGCGAAAAACATGTGTAAGTCCGCCATTGGCGATAAATTTACTATAAAACGATTAGGTCAAGATCGGCATGCGATCCAATGTGAAAACATTAGTGACCATAAGATCGTTCGGGAGTTGTTGAAAGAGACAGCCACCGAACATTTTACTTTTACTCCCAAAGAGGAGAAACCGAAATGCATGTTATTGAAAGGGGTAGAACCGACCTCTGACCCAGAGGAGCTCTTAGCAAAACTCCGCAGGTTGGCGGGCGACGATCTCGATTTCATAGGGGCCAAGTCGTAACGGCTCGCGTACACTGAATCCGATTTATCGGCCGATATCGGATCGGAGCTGTTCGGACGACAATCTCGGACGTTCGTCTGCATACACTGCTGCCCGTCTCTGACGATAACTGTGAGACATCCGACCGGCTTTCGACAAGACATTTCTATTCTTATACTCCTTAGAAAGCTTATACCACAGCGGTGCCCCACTAAAAATGAAATTAATTAACTTTTCACTATCCATTGCTTTTACTCTAATGTACTTCTAGTAACAAACTAACGTACGACATACGATAAATCTAAACAAGTTCGGATTTTTCGGTTGATCGGATGTAGTCGGGCGACATCGGACGACATCTGACGTTGTTGGTTGGAGTGGTGTATGTGCTCTTTTTGTTTAACACATGTTTGGTTCGAACGTCAGAGTTCGGCCGACAACGGTCGATTATAATTCGATGTCTGGTTTAGTGTACGCTAGCCCTGAGGAAAATCTCCGTCCTGGACTACCAGATGGTTAGATGGGAAAAACTAAACAGGCACGGGGACATTTTACAATGTCTTCGTTGCCAACGGTTCGTGCACGCCGCATTCAACTGCCAAATGCAGTCGAGGTGCGTAAAGTGTGGAGAGAACCACAACGACAAAGAGTGTAAGCTCGGTGAGACAAGGGTCGAAGACAAGACCCTACTGAAGTGCGTTCTCTGTGGTGGAGATGGGCACCCTGCTAATTATCGGGGTTGCCCTCGATACCGGATTATTAAAAAATCAAAAAAAGCTGTTCCAACAGCAACTAAGGATGAGGAAAGGCAAACATCCAAACCAATTCCAAGGATCGTCGTTCCCGAAGTCTCCTACGCCCAAATGGCGTGGGGGGGGGGGGCTGGGAAAACGGTACAGCCTCCCCAGAAAGCGGCCGCACAGCCATCTGAGTCAAAGGCTGCTATGGGGAGTCAGAGGTGATGGTCGCTCTGCTTGTCATTCAGACACAAATGAGCGAACTATCACGGCAAATAAGTGAGCAGGCGCGTAGGGTGGATGTAATCTACCGTGCAGTGCCGTCGCTTGCGCAATTTTTGGGTTAACGGGCGCGCTGCCGGAGAGGCATTTTAAGATCCTTACCGTGAATGTGAATTCGCTAGTTAGGGTAGAACGACGAGCCAACTTCTTTGAGTTGTTAAAAGACCAACGTCCCGATGTATATATGGTTAGCGAAACGAGGCTAAATCAGCATCACGATCTGACGAATAATAATAACATTATCGTAAAGAACCGACCCAACTCGACTTTCGCGGGTGGGGTTGCTTCAAACACTTTTTCGATGTCTGCAACTGAACTCAGATGAAAACTATTTCCTCTTGGCCGGTCATTACAATGCTAAACACCAAGATTGGGAGAAATCAATTAGCCAATTCAAGGTAGACCCACCTATTCAATTGGCTGAGGCTCCACAGCATTGAGTGTAAAGTCGATCTGCTGGCTACTGCCAGGCCTTCATACCCTCGAAGTGGCTCATATCTGGATCTATTGCTTTTAGACTCAAGACCCAAACTGACCGACGAAATCTGCGACGGACGAAGAATTGTTTTACGACGGTTGAGTACGACAGTGACCACTGTGGACTTGCCGCCTCATACTACTTCCGAGCGACCTTGTGGAACTGGAGGAGTTCGTGCCGACGCACTCTTACAACTACGGTAAGCCACGTTGGCCGCGCTTTTCCGGTGCCGTCTCAAGGGACTTCGATTGAACGGTATTGTGCGGCCATGCAACAGGAATCAATCAAACGTTGAGATTGATGGATACCTGCAAAGTATGGAGGATGCAATCCGTAGAACAATGGACAGAACAATTCCTAAGTATAGGCAAAACGATCAAACGAACATGTACAGAAACGCGACAATAGACGCACTATACAAACAAAAAAGTAGACTCCTGTCGAGACTCAAACTCTTGCACAGGAGGTTTACTGACCGACATGATTTGGAGATTAGAACTCAGAGGTCACAGATCAAAAATCTCCAACAACTTATTAAAGAAAACTCTAAAATTTCTATTTCATGTTTCTGAAACAATAAAATTCGGGCTGTGCAGTCCAACAACCCGAGTATGTTTCCTGAAATAAACAAAATCTTTAAGAGAAAAGATCAAAATGACCTTCAGAGTATTAAACTTCAAAGGACAATAGGAATAGATCCAGATGACGCCATCTTGGATGATGACCACTTTATAGTCGAAGATGCTCAAGAATGAGTGCATTCGCCCGAATTACAAACTTGAGAACAGAGCCTTCGTTGGACACTTCTATCTTAGAGACGAGATTTCACATTGGCGATCTGAGAATCCTGGTTTCACAAGGTTCAATGACGACCGACTTGCAAATGCAGTCATCGCCCAGCGAAACGGGGATAACATCCTGCTTATTTCTAAGATGGACCTCTAAGACATCTTTCACAAAATAAAGAAAAAGAAGTCAGCGGAGTCGACGGCATACCCAATATTGTGCTGCGAAACCTCCCTTCGGAAGCGGTGGACATATACACCACGTTGTTCAACAATGCGCTGAATAATGAATATTATCCAGTGCGTTGGAAGACGGCAGTGGTCCATCCTCTCATTAAAAAAGGGAAGGATGGTTCCAATCCAGCAAATCTCCGGTCAATTAGTCTTCTTCCGAGTATCAGCAAGATATTCGAGAAAGTTCTCAACAGAGCTCTGTCCACATGGGCTTAGGACAAACATATTATTTCAGAAAATCAGTTCGGTTTTAAGGCAGGCCATGATACCACACATGCCGCGTCTAAACTAGTATCAGATATTCAATGGAACAAAGCTTAAAATCAGTGTACGGGTGCATGCCTGGTTGACTTGGAGAAGGCTTTCGATACCGTTTGGTTAGACGGTCTTTTCTATAAGTTGATCAGGTATGGCATGAGTAAACTACTGCTATATATTCTGAATGACATGCTTCATGGTAGAACGTTTGTTGTGAAAAGTTGCAATATAACTTCTACCAGAACTTTTAAAATAAAAGAACGGTCTACAACAGGGAACGGTGACTTCGCCTATTTTGTTTAGCATTTTCACGGCGATCTAATTGGTTCCCTTCACCATGCTATAGCGTACGCCTATGACCTAATTGCGTACAGAACAGGCCCAAAGATCGAAGTCATCAGAATACTTTTGCAGCGTGACTTCGATAAGATCCAGCAATATTGCGATGACTGGAAGTCAAAAATCAACGTCCAAAAATCGGAAATAATTGTGTTCAGAACCCCGTTGGCTCGGGCCTCATGGGATACGAGAAAGAACTGGCGAAAGCTTTTTATTTTATTTTATAATTAGCACGCACATCAAGGGGTTATGACTACCCTTAGAATGTTGTAGAACGCAGTGCGAGCATTAAAGTTGGTGATCGTTAATCTACATGGCCACCCACTGCCAAGCAAAGTAGTAGTCAAGTATCTCGGCATCTGGCTAGATCAGTATCTATATTTTAACAAACATATGGATGCGGCTCTGGCCAGGGCTAGAGGAGCTTTCGCTCTGACAACGCGACTGTTTCACAGCAGTCAACTTGATAGCAGAGTGAAAGTGATTTGCTACATGGCCCTCATAAGGCCAATGATTGTCTATGGGTGCCCCGTGTGGTTCAATGTAACAGCGTCTCAAATGGAAAAGATTCGGGTGTTTGAATACCTGTCTTGGGTTGCACAGAACACCAGAGTCGGAGTACAGAAAATGTTATCCTAATGAGGTCCTTTACAACGGGGCTCAAATAAACAGGATCGACAACTTCATTATAAAACTGACTCGTAGTCACACTGCAAGAGCGATGACCTCGACCAATGGCCTGTTTTTTGGGGCTTATTACACCAACATGCCATTACTTACTTAATTAGGTGGGCATTACAGTTCGGGGTGAACCTGGGCCTCAACCAACATCCTTCTATAACCACTTCGATTTCGGGCGAGCTCTCTCCAGTTTCACACTCCAAGTCGGTTGAGGTCTTCATCCACTCCTAAGACGAGTTCTTCCCCTTCCGCGATTTCCCTGCAACGTGCTTTCGAACACCCGACGAGCGGGAGCGTTTGGGTCCATCCGCTCTACATGGCCCAACCATCGTAGCCTCGCGATGCGTACTCTTCTGGCTATGCCCATGTCGCGGTACAGCTCATACAGCTCGTTGTTGTATCTTCTTCTCCACACATTGTCTTCGCATACGGAACCAAACATCATTCGGAGAATTTTTCTTTCGAAACGACCAAGGGTATCCTCATCCGCTTTCGATAAGGTCCATGCTTCCGCGCCGTAAAGCAGGACTGGGATGATTAAGGTCTTATACAAGGTTACCTTGGTTTTTCTGGAGAGGGTTTTGTTTCTCAATTGCCTTCTTAACCCAAAGAAGCAACGGTTGGCAAGAGCTATTCTCCGTTTGATCTCCGCACTGATGTTGTTGTCCGTGTCTACAGCGGATCCTAGGTAGACGAAGTCCTGTACTACCTCGAAGTTATGTCTGTCTATTGTGACGTATTGTCCAATTCGTCGATGTTCTGTGTCCTTGTTTGATGACAGCATATTCTTCGTTTTGCCCTCATTAACCATCAAACCCATTTTTGCGGCTTCTGTTCCAATGCTCGCAAAAGCACCTATGTATGACATCACGGTTTTTTCTTCCCATTACGTCAATATCGTCTGCATAGGCGAGTAATTGTACAGACTTTTGAAAGATTGTTCCTCTGGTGTTGACGTTTGAGTTTCTTACAATCGGTTCAAGTATGATGTTGAAGAAATCGCATGACAGTTTGTCGCCTTGCCTAAAACCTTTTTCGACATCAAAGGTCTCGGTGAGTTCTTTACCGACCTTGACGGAGCAGCGTGAATTCTCCAAAGTCATCCTGCATAGTCGTACGAGTTTTGCAGGGATGCCGAAACTAGACATGGCTCTGTACAGCTCTGTAAATGCTGTCATACGCGGCCTTGAAATCGATAAAGAGATAGTGAATATCGATATTACGTTCTCGGGTTTTTTCCAAGATCTGTCGTAATGTGAAAATTTGGTCTATTGTGGACTTCTCTGGTCTAAAACCACATTGAAAAGGACCTATCAAGTTGTTGACGTGGGGTTTCAGACGTTCACATATTACAGCAGATAAGATCTTATAAGTGACGTTAAGGAGCCTTATCCCACTATAATTAGCGCAATTGTGAGGGTCTCCTTTCTTTAGGATCGGGCATACGATACTGAGGTTCCATTCATCGGGCATGCTTTCTTCCGACCATATCATGCAGATCAGCTGGTGCATGCTCCTTTCCAACTGATCTCCAGCTGCCTTGAAAAGTTCGACATCAAGGCCATCTGCACCTGCAGTCTTATTTGATTAAAGTTTGCATATAGCAAGCTTAACTTCTTCTAGGTCGGGAGGACGGCATTCTTGATCATCGTCCAAGCTGAATGGGGCAATCTGCCTGACAGCGGAATTTGTGTCCTCATCGCCGCTAAGCAGTCTGCAGAAATGATCTTTCCAGATCCTCAGTAGCGACTGTGACTCTATAAATATGTTTCCCTGCTGGTCTTTACAGGCTTGAGTTCGGGGTTTGCTACCCTGGCAGGATCTTTTAACCTTTTGGTAAAACTTCCGAATCTCATTCCTGTCATGGCACCTCTCTATTTCCTCAAACGAGCGCTTCTCATGCTGCTTCTTTTTCTTTTTGAGAAGTCGGTGTTCTTCCCTTCTTCTCCTTGTAAATCTCGTTATACTGATCGTAAGCAGCCCTCGTTCGTGTTTGCATAAGCATTTGTCGTGCTCTTTGCTTGGCTGCATTTGCCTGCCTGCATTCTTCATCGAACCATGAGTTTCGTTTTGGTGGCCGAGTGAAACTCAGAACCTCAGAAGCAGCGGTTCTGATGGCTTCTTGGCATTGCTGCCACTGGTCTTCAATGTTTAATGCTGGCGGCATGGGATTCAAGGATAATTGAAGGAACACTCGATTGGAAAAGGCATTGGCAATCTCTTGCGATTGTAGCTTTCCGACGTCATATCTCTTCACAGCGTGAGTTGGTGCTGGTCGTGAACAAGATATCCTCATTCGTACCTTGGCTAAAACAAGGTAGTGGTCCGAGTCAAAGTTGGCCCCTCGAAAAGTTCGGACATCTAACACACTGGAAGAGTGCCTTGCGTCGATCGCAACATGGTCAATTTGGTTGACGGTTAATTGATCTGGGGATCGCCATGTACCTTTATGAATTTTACAACAAGATTTAGCCCGCAGCAAAATCGATTAGCCTCAGTCTGTTTTCGGAGGTTTTGTCATGGAGGCTATGCTTACCGATTGTGTTCCGTTAAAATCGGCAAGAACGATTTTCACGTCGTGTCTAGGGCACTGCTCATACGTTTCTTCGAGGAGCTCGTAGAAACAGTCTTTGTAATCGTCGTCTTTCTCTTCTGTGATGGCGTGGGCGCATATAAGGCTAATGCTGGCGAATTTAGCCCTGATGCAGATGGTCATTATACGCTCATTGACTGGATTTTGGCTAATCACCTTATCCCTGAGACTTCCTCTAATGACAAATCCGCACCCAAATAAACGCTGTTTCTGTTGTCTGTAGCAGTCGCCATAGTAGATGTCACAGTTTTTCATCTTCTTTGTGCCCGGTCCACTCCATCGCACTTCTTGGATGGCGGTTATGTCTGTTTTGCAGCAGTCCAGGGCTTCCGCTTATTCTCCAGCTGCACGTAATCCATTAAGTGATCTAACGTTCCACGTGCAGATCGAGGTCGTTGTCCTTTATTCGGTTGCTTGGGTCGTCAACTTTAAAATCATTATCGTTATCCGAGGCTATTGGTTGTTTCGGAACTGTCCTTTTTTTACGTGGTTGGGTAGTTAACCCTACGCACAACCCCCAACCTGGAGGGCCAGGTCCTTTTGAATCCCTTTGGACATAAAGGGCTGGAATATCCAGTGTCAGTACCCTGCTGCAGGGGTTTGAGTGCTGCCGTTGGCTCACCAGGAGCTCGTCCGCCACCATCTCTACTTCAATACCCTGTCCTAGTATTGAAAGACCCCAAAAGGCCTTTAAACCAATTATGTTGGAGTAGCTCCTTCAGGGGTTTCTGCTTTTATGGCTGCTGAAATCCACCGTTGATTCTGTCCTTCGAATTCATCCGCTGGGACATTTACACGAAAGCTCTCGTAGACCACTGAGATTCGTGCAATCAGTCATTGTTCGCAGAGCAATTATAGTGTTGATCGATCACAATTCTTTTGTTCCGGATTCCTTCGTCAACACTCGCACTTACTAGTTTAGCAGATCAGCTCTGGACGGAGCATCCCTGGTCCCAGTGGATACCGCTTGGAAGTATAGTAAGTACAGTTGACGTGTACTATAAGTTACAGCATCTGGACGCCGCCAAGTTGGCACCAATCAGAGCCTACCCGAATAGTACTACGCCCATCCACCACAGTTCTAACTAGCTCTAGATTTTTATTCATAAGTTATCTTTATGTCGAAAGGCATTTTAGTATTCAGATATTGAATAATTTAGAGTGCCCGCTTAGGGTCAGTAAGTTAATTAAGTTATTATATAAGCACATTTTTGTTAGTTCGTAAGTAGATATAAGAAAATGTCAATAAAAATTAACAAATAATGAAAATGAATACATATATATATATTAGGGTGGTCCTTATTTTGTTTTTTTCCGAATTTTTTTCCACGATAGTCCTAAATCGGTTCTAAATATATTAAAAAAAAATCATGCCAAGTTATAGCCCTTTATTTCAATTTTAACCCGACCCCCCCGACAATCAAAGTTTTATATGGAAATAACATGGAAAAAGTTCTGTTGATTGTTTGAAATTTTTTTCATTATGAAATAATGAACAGATCATGTCAAATAAAAATGCTTCTTATAGAAAATTTAACGCTGTACAAAAAAGGTCTTTTATGATTTTTTGCTAGATTAGATTAGATTAGATTTGGGGGACGGGTAGAGCTTGCTCAGCTCCGGGCACTGCGGTGTCTGAATGATACCTATTGTGCCAGCCCATGTGAGGTTTCAGAGCAGTTCTCCTGCTCCTGAATTGAACCAGAAGTTAGCAATCTTCTGTGGGTGAATGAGTTTGAGTTTATCTAAGGGGATAATCTCATAGTCAAGTATTTGCTTTCTAAGGCGGAAAAGTGCTGGACATTCTGTAATAATGTGCAGAGATGTTTCTTCATTTTCGAGGCATAGTCTACAGATGGGATCCGCTACCAGCCTCATTTGGTGAAGATGTTTGTTTAAGGAACAGTGACCGGTTAGTAGTCCAGTGCAAATTTTTAGGGTTTTCCTATTGAGGTTCAGTAGGAATTTTGATGTTTTTTCGGTATATTCTGGCAAAAAGTATTTTGAACAAATTTGGCCAGATGAGTTACTCCAAGCTTTATTTGATTCCTCCAGTAGGATGTTCTTGGCAGTATGTTTGAAGGTGCTTTTATTTACACCGCAGAAGGGATCAGGACCGACGAATGGTTTAGATGCGCCGTCTTTAGCTAAGATGTCTGCCTTCTCGTTACCATCATAGCCTCTGTGTGCTGGGATCCAGTGGAGGACTACAGTGTTTTTCCTTGCTAGTTCAGAGAGCGACATGACTGTCTCTTGGACTAGTTTGGATCTTATGACAGGTGAGCTTAACGCCTTTAGTGCCGCTTGGCTGTCTGAAAAAATGAATATTGTTTTATTTTTCGTGTTCGATGAAAATATTATTCTCGAACATTCGTTGATGGCAAAGACTTCGGCTTGGAAAATGGACGAGTGACTGCCCATACTTACTGAGAAGTTCGTTCTGGGACAGTCGCTGAAAATGCCGGAACCTGTACCAGTTTCCATTTTTGAGCCGTCCGTATACCAGACCATATCTTGCCTTGAAGGATGAGGTTTTGTGTTCTCCCAGTCTTCCCTTGGGGGGATGACAATGGAGAAGTTGAGTTTGAAGTTGTACATGGGAATAGTAGCATCCAAGCACATACTAAAGGTATTAAGTTTTTCTAAACTTTCCATTATCGACAGATGTCCTTTCGGGTATGGATGTGATTTTATGTGTCCTTGATGGAAAAGACGGTGTGTCGCCAGTCTTGCTTCCATTTTTATGAAAAGGTGAATTTGAGGTAGTCCTACAATAACGTTTAGAGCGTATGTTGGTGTTGTACGCATGCATCCAGTAATGCATGTTGTTGCCAATCTTTGAATCTTTTCAAGTTTTTGGACTGCCGTTACTTCTTCTATTTTTGTCCACCATACAACAGCTGCGTACGTAATTGTTGGTCTAACTACCAGCGTATATAGGTCGTATACCATTTTAGGTTTTAGACCCCAGTTTTTCCCGCATATGCTTCTACAAGTCCATATAGACTTGGTTGCTCTGCTGGAAATGCGTTCTAGTTGAGGGTTCCATGACATTTTGCTGTCTAGGATTATCCCAAGGTATTTTGATTCCTTGGAGAATGGTATTGTTTCCCCATAGAGACTGGGGGGTATTAGAAGATTTAGTTTTCTTCTTTTTGTAAATGGGACAATAACTGTCTTACGTGGGTTGACAGAGAGACCTTCATCTGAGCACCAGCTTTGTACTGTGTTCAGAGCTGTCTGAAGTCTTCTTGATATTAGTGTTTCTGATGAACCTTGTATGACAATTGCTAGATCATCTGCAAAGCCCACTGCATAGATGCCTTGGGTTGCAAGTAATCTTAGTAGGCTGTCTACAACTATTGACCAGATGAGCGGTGAGAGAACTCCACCTTGTGGGCAGCCTCTTGTTGTTAGTGCTGAGATTTCCACTTCTTCGATATTGCTGTGGATAATTCTGCTGTTTAGCATTGACATTATCCATTTGCGAATAACTTGTGGAACGTTGTGGTGCCTTAGAGCACGGTCTGTAGACACAAAGGAAGTGTTGTTGAAGGCTCCTTCTATGTCAAGAAATGCCACTACGCAAATTCCCTTTTTATCGATAGAGAGTTCGATCCTAGTAACTAGGTCATTCAACGCGGTTTCCGTTGATTTCCCTGGTTGATATGCGTATTGTGATGTGGATAGTGGGTGGGTAGCTAATTGCTTATCCCGGATGTGTCTATCAATGACCTTCTCCATACATTTAAGGATGAATGACATTAGACTGATTGGCCGAAAGGATTTAGGGCTTGGATCCAGATTCCTTCCTGCTTTTGGCAAGTAGATAACTGTTACTCTTCTCCAGCTTTCTGGTATGTGACCAAAAGCAAGGCTGCAAGTGAACAGTTTTGATAAAATGGGAGCAATTATGGCAGCCCCGTTCTGCAGTAGGGCCGGAAAGATGCCGTCTTCCCCAGGGGCCTTGAATGGTTTCAATGAGGAGATAGCCCATTTGATGACATTGGTGTTGCAGATTTGTCTGGCCGTTGTCCAGTCTTCCCTAGATGGAAACATATGCTGTTCCCTTTGGGGAGATAGGTTTATTGCTGGGTCTATAATGATTGATTGCGGAAAGTGGGTGTCTATTAGGAGTTGCAGAGTTTCAGTTTTATTCTTAGTCTGAGAGCCGTTTTCCTTGGTAAGGGTACCTAGGTTTGCCGGCTTGTCGGACGCGAGAACTTTGTGGAGTCTGCAACTAGAGGAGACGTCAGAGATGCTTTCTACAAATTGTTTAAAAGAGGCCTTTTTGGCTTTTTTAATTTCATTATTGTATTTGGTGAGAGCAGTAGAGTAAGTTTGCCAGTCATCATTGCGTTTTGCTTTGTTGAAAAGTTTCCTTACTTTCGATCTCAATTTCTTGAGGTTGTTGTTCCACCAAGGGGTTTGCCTTTTAGTTGATCTTGTTTTCAGAGGGCAGTTGTCCTCAAAGGCAGTTATGATAGAGTTTTTTGCGTAGTCCGCAAAGAAATCTAATTTAGCTTTGCTATTAATGTTTGGGATTTTGTCTTTTAGAGAGTTTTCCAGATCTGTTTTATACGAGACCCAATCTGTTTTTCTCTTTGGACGATATGTTAGACAAGATATTATGTTTGTGTCTAGTTTAAAGCGTATGTGTCTATGATCAGAGCAGGATGGTTCGGAGGACACCCTCCAGTCATAGACAAGGTTTTTAGAGAGAGATGAAGACAATGTAATGTCTAGAACCTCTCTTCTAGTTCTGGTGACAAAGGTGGGTTCATTGCCAATATTACATATATTTAAATTTTCTTTAATAATATAATCAATAAGGGACTCACCTCTTTTGTTTATATCCTTACTTCCCCACAGGGTGTGGTGAGCATTAGCGTCGCATCCCAGAATAACTTCCAATTTGTTTTTCTGTGCGTGCTCATAAAGTTTTACTACCTGTGGAGGTTGGCAAGGTGTAATGTCTCCAGGGAAATATGCTGAGGCAACAATGATCTCCTTGGAGTGACCGATCCTCACTATTGCTGCTGTCAGATCAGCAGATACAAAAGCTGTTAGTGGGAAGAAGGGCAGGTTATTATTAAAAATAATACAAGTTCTAGGTCTACTGGCTGAGGTTGAATATAATATTTTACCTGTAGGTGTAGTTAGACCGAGGATTTTACCACTCGTGCTGATCCATGGTTCCTGCACGAGGGCAATGTCTAGCTTCGTTTTACTCAGCGAGTGAGTTAAGACCGCCGAAGCAGCCTTGGCGTGTTGGAGGTTGATTTGGACAACCTCCATGCTAATTTTTTCGGATAGGAGCTCTAGAGTAGGAGCTCCCTTTGTTCTCACCCCTTTTCCCGGCTTGGGGAGACCTCCGAAAACTTCTCGCCATCGTCGATGCCGGTCTTGGGGCTCTACGAATTTGAGACGTGTCTTGGTGGTGGGTGGATTTTGACGCGCCGGGATTGCTTAGTTTACTGGGATGGAGGAATGATTTTGCCTGTCCAGGAGTTTGCCTTGCGGTCTCCTGAACAGGTTTTGTAGGATTGGGAGTAAGAGACGGGTTGGAGGTGGAGGATTGGGTGTGGGACGGAGGTGGTATTACCGACTTAACATCGTTTTTAGCCTCAGAGGCGGATTCCGGCCTCAGGCTAGGATTCTTTTTGATTCGGAATTGAACCCTATTGAAATTAAAGAACGGTTGGCAGCTCAGATCTTCCAGTAGGGATACCGATCTTTCATCCATTGAAATTGTCAGGGCAAGACCCTGAGAGTTAGCTACTTTCCGAAGGACTTTCCAGTCATTGGTTGGTAGCACTTGGTTCTGAATGCGTAGCCGTTTCAGAGCATCTTCTGGTGTGTTGTTTGGACCAGGAAAGTATGCAGTTGCCACACATGGTTTCGGAAGGTCTTCACCCTCCACCATTCGCAGCTTGGCATTTTCAAATGGCGAAATTAGCTTGACTGTTTTTGCCAACCAGTCTCTACTAGTCGCATCTGCACATTTCATTGTGAGCCATCCTGGTTTGTGCGAGCAGCCCAGAAATCTTATCTGTGGACCCTCCTCAGTGATCTTTCGCAGCTCAGTAAGGATGGCATTTTCCACTGCTGTGATTTGCACACTTTCCAGATGGCTATTTGGGTAATCCTCGGCGATTATCCCAACCACAATCATTCCTGCAACCTCATTGAACAAAAGAGCATTGGTTTTCGCTTTTTTGCTCGGTTCAGGAACTTCGTGTCCGGACCTTCTTCTTTTGTTGGAAGGGTCTGAAGTGTCTTTCGACGGACTTGAGAGTACTGTCTCTAACGCTGCGTCGTATGGCAGTTTTTCGGCTAGCAGTCTTCTCAAGTGCTTTTTTTGAGACGTGGTTAGGCGTCTCCGCTTGATGTTGAGCTTGTCAAGCTCTAGGGTCTTTTCTGTGTCATCTCCAAAAGCTTCACAGCTCCCGTATGATTCCACTGTCAGGACAGAGCTTTGATATCCGACGGATTCTATGTCGCTGTCGGATGTTACCATTGCAGATCGGTCTATCCGTCCCGCAAGGCTTGGTAGTTCAGCCAGTGGCTGAGAGACAGAGAGGCAGTTGCTTGCTTCTCCATCACAGGGTTTGGTATTCAAATTATCTATTTTGGATCCCACGAGTAGCTAGGGAAATAATGGGGTACGTCCACACAGAGCCCCGCATGCATGGATATGACTGAAATGAAACTGGAATTCGCCGCAAAACCAGAGTACACCGTTAGTGACTGAGCTATTTAAGATGGGCCCTCAGCCTAGTAGATCATCGGCACGGTACGGTTGACACCTTGATGCCGGCCCATGGGAAAGGAAAGGATTGGGGTTGGGTAGAAGGGGATAGAGGAGAGGGTGAGTGGAGGGATAGTGGGCAAAGGGTAGAGGGTAGAGAGAGAATTGACTAAAGCTTCAACTATGACCTTAAATAACTCAGAAACCGTTAGAGTTAGCAAAAAATCATAAAAGACCTTTTTTGTACAGCGTTAAATTTTCTATAAGAAGCATTATTATTTGACATGATCTGTTCATTATTTCATAATGAAAAAAATTTCAAACAATCAACAGAACTTTTCCCATGTTATTTCCATATAAATCTTTGATTGTCGGGGGGGTCGGGTTAAAATTGAAATAAAGGGCTATAACTTGGCATGATTTTTTTTTAATATATTTAGAACCGATTTAGGACTATCGTGGAAAAAAATTCGGAAAAAAAACAAAATAAGGACCACCCTAATATATATATATATTATTTATGGGAATGTAGATATATAACATATATATGTATTTATAATGTATATATATTATATATATTGGGATCTCACAGTATATCTTATTGATTATTTCGCCGTCCTGAAAAAGACGATTTTTTAGAAAAATTTGACAAGAAACTTACGCAAACAATCAAAAAAGCTATCAAGTACATTTTGCAAGGACATTTTTTAAATCGATCATACTTTGTCTGTAGTTGGTTTAAGCTTTTAACCTCGGTCTTATATAAAAGAAGAGTAAATTTTTTAAGTAGAATGCGAACTTTGGGGTTCATTTTCTTTTTCTGAAGTACAGGCTTTCTGTTTCAATGGAAAAAAAGTGTCAGAAAATCAAATTTTTAGGTTTAGTCCTTTTTAACGATAGAATTTCAAAATGTTGCCAACAATTGATCGGTAACATGAAATTAAAGATATTTTGCTAAGAACAGGATATTATGCAGAAGCACCTTTGGACTTATTAGAGGTGACTTTAACGCTAGACACCGAAGATGGATGGATACAAAAGAAACAGTGACGGGAATGCAATTGTCAATTGGCTGGACGAAAATATTGAACATCACTCTCTGGTAGTAGTGTCGCAACCCAAACCCACCTTCCCAAGGACACCATCGACGCTCGACTTTTTCCTCGCAACATCCAAACTGATATTTATCCGTCCGGAGCTCCGAAACTTCGTCTGCAAGACAATATCCAGCCATTCCGATCACGAGGCCGTCTTTCTTTCAATCAACCTCTGGCACCATATAATCTCTGTGAACCAACCAGAGGTGAGCTTCGTCAACTACAAAAAGCTAGACACTGCTAAGCTCCGAAGAGACGTCAAGGAGTGTATCGCACTGCCGCCAACCAACACAAACCTCCGGAATGAGGAAATTGATACAGCAATTGACAATCTGGAAACCGTAATTGAATCTTCGCTTGAGAAGCAAAGGCTGCCAAGAACTTCCCGGGACAGATACGAGCACCTGCCCGACTACAAACAGAAGCTCTACAACCACAGGCAACACTTGAGAAAGCTGCTTTCAGCAACGGGAACTAAACACCATCAACAGTAACTACCAGGTCGTCTCCAGCGAGCTCAGATGCGTAAACATCATGTTCAAAAACGCAGTGAACTACCACAACGACATTCTTCTCCAAAACAGTCTCCAATCCATTGAGCCACAATCTTCCACAAATAGGAAAAACCCTCCCAATGCCGGAAACCATAACTACAGCCCATGGCGAAGCTTCAACCGAAGCGGATAAAGCCAAAGGATTTGCGGACTTTTTTGAAGAACACTTCAAACCGAATCCACCCTTGGACCCTGCATTTTTGGAAGAAGTCAACTCCTCAGTTCAACTCGCACAAGCCGCTCAACAGCTCATCCAATTCAGCGATAAAAATCCGTCCAGCGATCCAACACACAACCTTTAGCTCACCACTCCTGAAGAAATTCGACAGTTCCTACACAGAAGCCGCCAATAAAAGTCAACAGGACCGGACAAGATATCAACACTCATCCTCAAAAGGCTACCTCAATCAGTGACTATATTCCTGGCAATTATTCTTTATAATTACATCAACAACTGCTATTTTCCCAACAATTGGAAAACAGCGAAGATTCTTGCAATCCTTAAAAAATCCAACAACAAAGACGTTTCTGGATACCGACCCATTGCTCCTTTGAGCAACATGAGCAAAATACTAGAGGAGCTTCTACTGACACGGCTGAAATCCTTTTGCTGCAACAACAACATCATACCAGCCATACAGTTCGGCTTCCGTGAAAAACACTCCACCTTACATCCTCTTATTAGATTTCAGCACGACATTGCCTCTTCCTTGAACTGCCATCAAGTCAGTGTTGCATGCCTTCTCGACATTGAATTCAAGGACTAGTGCATAAACTCTTCCAACTTAATTTTCCACAGACACCAATCAAAATTATATACAATTTTCTTCATTACAGGTCAGTATTTGTTGCCAGAAGAGTTGAAACCCACGTTAGACAACTTTGCGAGTACTACCAGCACTGGGGCTTCAAAGTAAACTCAGCCAGATCCGAGCTAATTTGATTTGGACGACCATCCACCAGATCCGGGAACGCAAGAGGACGCTCAGCCAACAAGTGTAGAAGTAATAAGATCTCCCTACTCGATGGAACTCCATTAACGGCCAAAAACAATGTGAAGTATCTGGCAGTACAGTTCAACGAATTACACAGGTTCAACCCCATGCAGCTGCTGTACTAAGGAAAGCCAACTTCGCTTTTCACCGCATCCGTCCACTAATGCGAAAGAACAACGGACTAAGCCAGAGGACGAAACTACTTCTCTAAAAGCAGCTCATTCGGCCTGTGATCACGTACTGTTTTCTTACTTGGTACACGGCAACAAAAACCCACATGACCAAGCTGGCAGTTCTCGAGCGGAAGATCCTGCGGATCTGCACAGGACTACACTATGACAGGATACGAAGAAAGCACGTCTGCAACAGGAGACTTTACGAAGAAGCGAAAATATTCAGCCCTATCATCGTAAAAGATCGGAGAAACATACGATCGTAGAGAAGTTCCGATCGTAACATTTATTTTGTTTATGGTATCCATTTCGTAAAGGAAACACTGACGCATGTAGGTGACATAAAACAACCCTTCCGCCACTACTTTGCTGTCGGAGACATCGGATAGAACAGAAAACCAAGAAATCGGCATGCATCGCATGAATTCCGAATGCGTTTCCACCATTTTCTAATTTAATTACCATGCATCGCATGAATTCTAGACGCGTTGCGGTGAGTTTGACATTTTCATCGCATTGTTTCGTTCTTTTCGGAAATATATCCGATTAAGAAATCGGAAACGTTACCATAATACAAATATCTTTCATTTCGTACAAATCAGATTGAATTTCGTTCCGATCTGTTACGATAATAGGGCTGATTAAAACTTGACAGGTACCTCATCGACTCCAGCCGTAGATGTCTGCGAAACTTGACCGACCACCCGAATTACCTTACAAGGAGCATCATAAGCCATCCAAGTCATCCCAGCCCACGGTACCTTCTACCAATGTAACTTCTGGATGAGGATCTTATACCTACAAGTGATGAAGTGAACATCAACTCCTGGCTTAGAGCCACTAACCCTCACCCTCACCCCTCCCCATCAAAGCACTGTGACAACAGGACTTGAACAATCCGAGAGAAGTAAACGACAGACGATGAGACTAAAACTAATCACAGCAAGAATTTTGGATTTTGGATTTGGATTGACAGCTGTCAATAGTAAAGAGTTGGTGATTTTTTAGAATAGCTCCGAGAAAAAAAGCGATAAAATCAAAAAAGTAAAGTTAAATTGAGTGTTTCTAAGTCTAAACAAATTAACGAATAAAAAAGGCACGCTCCGGTATTGAACAAGTGAGTTTTTATGCTATAAATATTGTTTGTCTTGCTACCTATTGCATACCTAAGTGTTTTGCACATAACCTATTCGTGCCTATGAACAAACGCAAAGTTAGCGAAACATCACCAGAAAGCTTCAACATCTTAAAAAGAGCTCAAATCTGTGATAAAATGTCCGAGCCGAAAGAAAATGTTGGAAATATGACTAAACTAGATTTAGCCAACATGATTGCTCTACTGCTTGACACAAAGCTGCAAGATACTGCGAAAAAAATTGACATCGAGGCTTTAGTCAACGTTAACCAACAAATTTTGGAGCAAAATATCCAACTATCCAACAAAGTAGCTGCACTAGAGGAAAAATACGAGCTCTTAGAATGTGAAATGGATGAAATGCGGAAAAAAAACACTGAAAATAATCTAATGATGCGTATCGATGTACAAGCTGGCAGAGATGAGAAGGAGTTGATTAGAAATGTATGTTCATCCATAGTTCAACCACCACCATGCACCGATAACCTGCAAATTCAAGAACTTCGATCAACAAATTCCAACAAGAAGAACTTTGTGGTTAAAATGGAGACGAAAAATCAAGTAATCTCTGCACTAAAAAAATCAAAAAGCTTGCAAAACACTGGAGTCACTATCTTCAAAGATCTCCCGGTTACAATACGGCAAAAGAGAAACCAGCTTTTAAGCATAAGAAAGAAGTTGATAGAAGAAAACACAGATATAAAAGTATATGTGAGAGACGAAAAAATGTATATCTATGATAAAATTTTCCGCTGGAGCAAAACATTGGGACTTTTGTGCAACAACACTGCAGATGGAATTTTGCAATTAAATCAGATTTACCAAAAAGATCTAAGCAAACAGCTGGGTAGCCTGGGTGTGTCAGATGTACGTCAAAACAAACTGGTAAATAGATTTATTCGAGCGACACCTAGTAGTCAAAATGGAAACAGCTTAGTGGGGGCTCCAACCAATCAAGCGGTTTCGAAATCGAATCCAGTATAGGGTACAGCCGCCGTCTGCCCTTGTAAAGAAATAGATATTAAATTTAAAAGTATAAATATTATAAGTTACAATATATCAGGGTTAAGTACTAAGTCATTATATGGAAATTTTTATGAATTATTAAACAACTATGATTTTGTGTTTTTGTATGAAACATTTGTTCTTGAAGAAGATTACAATTTATACACCGATCATTTAATGAATTTCAACGCTATATGGATACCAGCAATTAGATTACATTCAAGAGGAAGACCAAGTGGTGGATGCTTTTTCGGGTACAAGAAGACTATCAAAAATATATCGTGCGAATTTATATCAGAGGAAGAAGTAATCTATTTAAGTATTATCATTAATTCTACGAAATATATTATTATACCAGTATACGTCAACTGCAACCATTGGGAAAGGGATTTTGGAATCTTACAAAGTTTTCTAGAACGCAACAATGAGGATAACATATTGTTAATAGGTGATTTAAATGCAAGGATCGGGGATGAAGCAGGCAGAGAAAATATATTCGCTGGGAAAGTAAGGCATTCCAAAGATACAACTTTTAACTCAAGAGGAGATAAACTACTTGAACTATGTGACTCATTTGGTTTTTATGTCGTGAATGGTACAAGTAAGTCTGATAAATGTGGCGAATATACCTTTTTGGGACAACAAGGTTCGTCAGTGGTGGACTTTTGTCTAGCAAGAGGGGAATGGACGGCGCTAATCCACGATTTTGAGGTTCTGAGTATGCCATTTTCGGACCACATGCCAATAACAGTCCAATTAAACTCGTATGTGATACCACCCGAGGAGTCCAGGAATCTTAAACTTCCCCCGAAACTGATTTGGAAAGAAACAAAGGCAATGGAGTACCGACAAAATCTTAATACAAACCTGCAAATGGTAGGAGCACTAAGCTTGGGTGATATTGAATCAGTAATAAAAACTTCATATCCCTTCAACTCACTGCCATACAAGGGTGAGCTTAAAGGAAAGGAAAAGTGGTTTGATGCTGATTGTGAAACGGCCAGGAGGAGGTCCTTTGGATGGCTCATCCTTTTTCGGAAGCACAACAACCCATACTTTAAAAGGCGTTATATAGAAGAAAACAAATCCTTTAAGAAAGTTTGTAGAGAGAAAAAAACAAGATTTTACGAAATTGAGGCCTTGAAGCTGACATACTGCAAGGATTCAAAAGAATTCTGGAGAACAATAAAAAACATAAACGGGAGGAGTTTGAAAATCAGCGACAAACTTTCTGCTTTTTTATTGAAAGGGCATTTCGAAAAACTACTAAACCCTGCCATCATGGCCCCAAATATCCTGTATGCGAAACCCTTTTATGTTAATGACATTCTGGACTCGCCATTTACTGATGAAGAAGTGCGTTCAACAGCAATCAAACTTAAGGATGGAAAAGCTCCAGGAATGGATAGAATACCGGCGGAATTGTTGAAATATGGAACGCCCGACCTCATTAAGAAACTTACTGATGCATTCAATTATATAATAAGAACTGGGAGCATACCGCAGCAGTTTAAGGAAGCGATAATCTTTCCAATTCATAAAAAAGGCGACATATCCGATCCAAACAATTATAGGGGAATATCCTTCCTTAATTCCTCATATAAACTATTTGTCTCCCTTTTAAACAACCGTCTCTGTAGATGGATAAGCCACAATAAAATGATAAAGGAATGCCAGGCAGGTTTTCGGAGCGGATATTCAACCATCGACAACATCTTTATCTTAAGAAGCATTGCGGGAACATTCTTGGAACAAAACAAGAAATTATATGTATTCTTCGTTGACTTCAAGGCTGCTTTCGACACAATTGATAGGAGGGCCTTGTTCTACAAGCTGTACAACGCGGGAATGTCTTCAATGTTTGGAAGGGTCATAGAAAACCTGTACGATGAAAATAAGGCAGCGGTATGGAACGGGGAAGACTTGTCTGATCAGTTCGATACAACAATGGGAGTTGAACAAGGATGCCCCATGAGCCCAAACCTTTTTGCTCTTTTCATCAATGACCTAACCGACTACCTTCCAGGAGGAATAGAGTTTGCCGGGATGTCAATTAAAGCGTTACTCTTTGCTGACGATGTTGTTTTATTTGCCTACTCACCTCAAACCCTGCAACTTATGATTAACCAACTTCATATGTACTGCAAGGTGTGGAATCTGACGGTAAACTTAAGCAAATCAAAGGCGATGGTTTTTAAAAATGGTTCAGGCAGAGCGGCTGGGAACGAGAAATGGCATTTGAACAACGAACCAATCGAAGTGGTGAAAACCTACAAATATCTTGGTATGATAATAAAAAGCAACCTAAATATGGAAACACACTTGAAAGACAAACTAGTAAAAGCTAAGAGTGCAATATGTGCTTCTTGGAAGAAATGCTTTGCAAATAACCTGATTGCACACAGCGTAAAGTATAAAGTTTTTTTAGCAGTTGCAGAATCTATTATGATGTATGGTGCTCAAGCGTGGGGTTATGAGAAATATGAAACTGTGGAAAAGCTGCTAAGATTCTACCTTAAAAGATGTTTTCTATTACCGAGAAATACGCCTAACTACATGCTACATATCGAAACCGGACTGCCACCGCTTTTTATTAAAACACTCAAACTACACGTAGATTATCTTTTGAAAGTTTCAAAAATGCAAGACGAAAGACTACCGAAAATAATAAGCCGGCATATAATTCGAAGGAAGAGTCTTTACTTTGGGAAATTGAAGGAGCTTGCAGATTATTGTGGCCTTGATTTTAACCTGAATCTACAGGGAAATGACGGGAGAGAAGTCGAGAATGCGCTCTACGACCTTGTATCAAAAGCAGATGAGAAACTCAGATTGGATTGTATCAACCAAGCGACTACTTCTGTACATAGAGAAATCTATAGTGTACTGCAACACAATCTCTGTGAAAGAAATTACTTTCGGTCTGACAATAGCCAAAAGCTAATCTCAGCTATGTTTAGAATGAGAGGCGAGCTGCTTCAATTAAATTTTATTCCGCACCGGGAGGATCTACCATTAATTTGCAGTCTTTGCAATCTTTCCGTGAGAGAAGACGTCATGCATTTCATAGGAATATGTCCGATCCTAAAAGAAATAAGAAGATCTTACCTTGGGAGCAACCAGTTGTCTGAAGGAAAAGTGCTAGCAATTCTTAATTGCGTGGAGGATGTAAGCCAGCTTTACAACTACTATAGGAAAGCTATTTCATATAGAAATCAAATTTTGAATGAAGCCTTTTAAAAGCAAAGCAAATTATCTTTTAGAAACACTTAACATAAACGTTCTTATTATGTGATTTCTTTTTTTTTTTCAATCTAATACTAGTAACTTAAAATTAACATATTACTGTCAATCGAGCAGACGGCAAAAGCCATGCTTAACGATTTTTTTTTTTTTATATATATTAAAATGTGAATCTTAATTTAAGAAACTGATAATAAAATCAATCTAATCTAATCTAAATCACAGCAAGAATTAATTTTAATTATTTTTTTATCTAAGTCAATGTAAGAAAGTTAGGCCCCCTCTGTGCCAACAAATTATAAATACTCACATTGTTAACTTTAAGTTTATTGTTAAAAGAGAATGTTTTCTGACTCGCTTAACAGTACAGTTAAGCTATACGGCATCCACTCGCTCTCTGCTCTTTTCAGAGCTATTAAATGGTTTTTTAAGAGATATGTGATTTTCGTTGTTTTTACAAGCTCTCCAAAAAGAAACGCTCCCTGCTTATCAATAAGCTATGAAATATATATTACTCAATTATTTCTCACAACTAATTTTAAAATATTTTTTTTTAGAACGCTCCCCCCCCCCCCTGTTGGTAAGCTAATTCTCAAAACACTCCTTGCCCTGTTAGTAAGCTAGTCCTTTTGCCTCCTTCCTTCAATTCATATCATAATATTCAGAGAAAACGCTATAAAAATGCATTTTTATATTGTACGTGTTGCTTCTCATTACATCGAGTGGCTTTTCATGCATGAGAAAATTTTGTGCGCTATCTGTTTAGGTTAGGTTTAAATGGCTGTCAGGAAAACAAACTGACACACTTAGACCAATATTAGGTCCATTGTGATACCATAGGTGTTATGCGAGGGAGTACCTCACTTAACAAAACCATTTGGAGCTTTTAATAAAGCGAAGGATATGCAGGGGATCTGTGTGTGCCAGATCGCTTGGATCATCAAGAAAATATTTTCCTAGATGCCGCTTTCTTTTAAAAGAGAGTGCAGGACATGAGCAGAGGAGGTGTGGGATTGTCTCCTCCTCCTCCTCATCTAAGCAACTTCTGCAGAAGTCATTTGAGGGAACGCCAAGTCTTATGGCGTGTCTTCCTATCAGACAATGTCCGGTGATGACATTGATTACGGAGCTAACTTGCAATCTGGCAATTGATAACAAATGTCTTGTGCGTTTTGGATCTAGACCTGGCCATATCCGTTTTGTTGCCACGCACGTGGTGATATTGAACCACCTATGATTTGTTCTATCCATAGCCTCTTGCTTTAGCATAAGTTTACATGTAGCGATTGGTATACCAATATTCAACCTGCTGGTTGAGATCGGTAGAACGGTTCCTTCTCTGGCGAGTTCATCGGCTTTGCAGTTACCCACGATATCTCTGTGCCCCGGCACCCAAATAAGGTGAATATTGAACTGTTCAGCCATCTCCCTAAGAGATAGGCGACAGTTAAGGGCGGTTACTGAGTTCGTAGAAACAGCGCCGAGTGATTTGAGGGCTGCTTGACTATCTGAGAAAATCCGGATATTCGTTGAGGATATCACGTTTTCTCTTAGCCATGATAGGACCTCTTTGATCGCCAGAATTTCCGCTTGGAACACGCTACAATGGTTTGGAAGGCGGAACGAGAGACTTACGTTAAGTCGGTTTGAGTACACCCCACAGCCTACCCCTTCTTCGGTTTTTGAACCATCTGTATAGAAATGAATTGAATCATCTCTCAAAAATTCTTCGTCGTCCCAGGTCGTTCTCGGTGGGATTGAGACTTGGAACTTATTATCAAAAACCAATTGGGGGATGGTGTAGTCGGAGTGACAGGGGATTGATCCGAATAAATTCAGGATTGTAGCGTGACCGATGTTGTTTTCGGTCCATTGGGAGATAGCTCTCATACGAGTGGCTGCACTGGCGGCCATTTGTTTGCTGATATCTAGTGGTGTGAGGTTAAGGAGTGTATTTAGTGCAGCTGAGGGTGTTGATCTCAGTGCTCCGCTTATACACAGACAGGCTGTTCGTTGGACCTTGCTTAAATTGTCGCAGTAGGTCCTTTTATCAAGAGCGGTCCACCATACCACTACTCCGTATGTGAGTATTGGTCTGATGACTGCGGTGTAGAGCCAGTGGGTGATTTGGGGGGA
Organism: Melanostoma mellinum; assembly: GCA_914767635.1. Classification (NCBI taxonomy): domain Eukaryota; kingdom Metazoa; phylum Arthropoda; class Insecta; order Diptera; family Syrphidae; genus Melanostoma; species Melanostoma mellinum. The sequence goes on from OU612058.1 coordinate 95,337,965, forward strand.
GAAGCCCCATTTAGTGCCAATGGCTTTTTTGCAGGAAAACAGGGCTACGGTTGATTTCCTGATTCTTTCCTCTATATTGGCTTTCCAGTTTAGCTTTTTGTCTAGGATAATACCTAGATATTTGGCTTCGTTTGAAAGTACAAGTGAGATTCCATTTATTTTTGGAGTTATTAGTTGAGGAATTTTATATTTCCTGGTGAAGAGAACGAGTTCAGTTTTCTGAGGGTTGACCCCTAGATCACATTTTCCCGCCCATTTTACAAGTTTATTTAGAGCGGTCTGCATCAGGTCCGTAAGGACGTGAGCATGTTTACCGGACACCGCAATGGAGACGTCATCTGCATATGCAATCACTTTGAATCCCTCAGCTTCTAAGTCAACTAGAAGTTCATTGACGACTATATTCCATAGAAGGGGGGATAGGACTCCGCCTTGCGGTGTTCCTCTACTGACAGATCTCTTTGCAGAGAAGTTTCCTAGAGTAGAGTTGATTCTTCTGCTTTTTAGCATTAGATTTATCAACTCCACTATGGAATCATCTACTTTGAGCTTCGTCAGTGCCTTTGTAATTGCAAAGTTGCTTACGTTGTTGAAGGCGCCCTCTATGTCGAGGAAGGCGGCCAGAGTGAATTCTTTGTGATGGAGGGAATATTCTATAGTACGTACCAGATGTGGTACCCGTGGCGTAATGGTTAGCATGTCCACCTGCTAACCCAGAGGTTCGAGGTTCGAATCCCAGCAGAGGCAAAATGCAAAAATGTTTTTCCACGGGTATCGCCTTTCGCGAGGAATTGGCAAGTCCTCCGTTAGTAAATTCATTGCCATGAAAAGTGCATTCTCAATTAGCCGTTCGGAACCGGCGAAAAATTTTAGGTCCCCTCCATTCCCTCACAAGGAATGGTTGTGAGAAATGCGCTAGGCCCAGGGGCTCCTCGCTCTGTTGCGCCACCCTATTTGTATGGGTCAAAGCTGTTAATGGCCCAAACTAATTTTTCCCTTGTAATCAGATCGGGGTTGTTTGTTATTATGCTACCTGGTTCCGTGGAATCATAGTTGCATAAGTACTTAGAGCTTCCTGGAAAGTGGGTGTCCAGAAGCAAAGTCCAGAGCGTTTCTTCGCAGGATTCTGTCCAGCCGTCAGCTGTTTTCAAACTGCTAGGCATGGTCGGACTCTTTGAGAGGATTTTTCTTAATCTAGAAGCTTCTGAAGTATCTTCTATTTTTCCACAGAAGTTTCTCCAGGAAGTTCTTTTATTTTTCCTCAGTTGATATTTATAAGTTTTGAGGGATTCCTTGTAGGAGTCCCAGTCTATTAAAGTTTTAGATTGTTTAGCTCGGTTGAAAAGTTTTCTACATTCCTTCCTGAGCGGTTCTAGCCCCGAGCTCCACCACAGTGGTTTCTGTTTTCCTCTTATTTTTATAAGAGGACACGATTTCTGCAGTGAATGGTTAAGGGCAGTGGTAAGATCATTGACATTTTTGTCTAGATCATGTTTGTTTGTAGGGTTTTGTAAAAGTTCAGGTTTAATAAACTTTTTCAAAATTACCCGATATTTTTGCCAGTCAGTTTTCCGATAGTTTCGGAAGACTGGTTGCTTGAGAGGCTCCTCATTTAGATCAAATTGAATGTATCTATGATCAGCAAAGGAGTGTTCAGTAGATACTTTCCAATTTGTAATCCTATGATGAACCGAATCGGAGACAATAGTGATATCTAAAACTTCCTGTCTGTTTTTGGTAATGAATGTTGGTTCATTGCCAATATTACTTACTATAAGGTTAGTACTTAAAATAAAATCAAAAAGTGACTCACCCCTTTCATTTATGTCAGTACTACCCCATACTGTGTGATGCGCATTAGCATCGCATCCAATGATGAGGCAGATCTTCTGCCGTTCTGCTGCAGCGACAATCCTTTTAAATAAGTCGCATGGAGGAGGGCCAGGATGGTCATGGCCGAGGTAAGCTGATACCAGCCAGTAGATGTTGTCACTGGTCTGGTATCTTATTGTGGTTACATCACGATTGCTGTAATGAGGGAGTAAAAATACATTAGTGCTACTTCTTACCAATATGCAGGATCTGGGTTCACCTTTGTCCTTCATATACAGTAGAGTATATCCAGGAGTCCTTAATCCTTGAACGATGGACTTGATGATCCAGGGCTCCTGAATAAGGACAATATCTTCCCCTCTCTTGTTTAGGCGGAGAAGAAGGGAGGCCGAAACCTGCTTGGAGTGTTGGAGGTTAATCTGAGTTAGCTGCACCATCTTGGGAACAACTAAGTAGACTAACCCCCACCACGGTCTGGTTGAGGTCGTCGTCTGTTTCGCTCTCAGAGTTTGACCTAAGAAGGTCATCCTCGCTGAGCGAAACCTCGTTAGCGGAGTCGTCAGTCTCCAAGTCGGAGAATTTGACGACGTTTTGGGCATCGGAGTCATCAGTCTCCAAGTCGGAGAATTTGACGACGTTTTGGGCATCCAAGTCGGATGTGGAGGGTTTTTTATCATACGTTTCAGCAGAGGATGTGCCGAGCTCGTCTATCTCCATGGGTGGAGGGTCGACTTGCCCTGCGGGTTCTTCCACTGAAGACGCACTTTTTGTTATGGAAGATGGAACGATGTTCTGTTCTTCATCTTTTTTGTATATTTTTAAGGCAATGTTTGACCAGCCGAACCGAATCATGCCTTTTGTCGCAGCCAGGGGAGCTAGGGAGTCCTTATTGATGACTATTATAGCCGATCTATAGTGACCCTCCGGCTCTTCCAGCTTCGCGACTTTCCAGTCATGGGTAGGAAGGGTTGGATTGCCGAATTGAATGATTTTCATGATAGTTTCTTTGCAGGAGAGTTCTGCTGGTAATCTAGCGCGAGCTCTAGGCCTGCAAGGGATATCCTCCCTTGACACGACTTCAAGCTTAGCACCAGGCCAGAGTCCCTCTAACCTGCTTATCGCAAGCTTATACAGATCGCGCGATCTCTCTCCATCAAACGCGATTAACCTGACGCGCCCCTGATACCATCCTGCGTCCTCAAAGATGGCAGGTTCCCCTGAGTTTTCCATCATAAGAGTCCAGTAGGAGGCCTGGAGCTTGTTCATGATGATCGCCCATTGATCGAAAGAGATCGCACCATCCGCGTTACTCCTGTCAATGACAGCGAAAATGGGTTTGTCCTTCAGTGCGTCACTGTACGACATGTCTTTTTTGGAGCTGCGCTATCTGTTGCTTCTCATCATTTCGAGGGACCATGCTAAATAGTACTAGAAAATTGCCACCAGTGCGGTCTTATGTTCTGAAAAAGCCGACGAAATCGAATGGTGGAACACAACGATTTCGTTTCACTTTGATTTCGAAAAATATGAAATCGATATCGATAAAAAGGAAATGCAAGAGCACCCAATCTTAATTTCGATCGATTTCGATGTCATTTCACGTGAAAGTGAAATGTGGAACCTAGCTGATAAAGTAGTACCAATATCGGGATTTTGGGATTCTGGATTTCGACCCCAACACGCCCCTTCCACCTAAACGGGGGAGATAGACCCCCTAGCATTATAAAAAAATGCTTGTAATTCAACCCCGTACAAAAAACCGTTATAATTTTTTGGCACAAACTGGCATGATTTTTGTCTGCGGGAATCAGGAGCCATGCTGAAGCTGGGCCAGCATAGCAGCATAGCAATCACTTTAGAGAAGTAGGGAAAAATCAACGTAGGGAATGATAAATTTATCTCCTTACCGAAATCATTTTTGCTTTCAACAATACATGTTAAGTTTAATTACAGTAAATTATTACATAATTAGTGAAAAATGTTATTACTATAAATTGCTTATGTATTTATTTATTTTTAGCCTAAAAATTGATAGCCTTTTGTTATTTGTTCATCAATCTATACTTCAACAATAGTTTTGATAGAAATTGATTTTCGAAAAGTAACAGTAGAAAGCATTTTCCTGTATTTAAAAAAAAACTAAAAATTGTATCATCAATTTTCTATTTAAAATGCAAACTAGGTGAAAACAGCAGAATCAAATTTTCCTAAAAATTTTACGGTTATCCCAAGCAATCGTCAGTCTGATTTTCTTAAAAGAAAATTTGGACTTGGTCAAAACCTCAACAAACATCGCCACGCAATAAGTTGTTCTTCGAAATCAAACTCAGAGTGCAAATTATATAGAAGTAAAAAAAATAGCATAGCAAAAAAAAAAAAAAAACAAACAAGCTCCAGAAAAGAAAATTAAGCCTAATGTTGAGAAACAACACCCAATTTTAAATGAAAAGGAAGCTTCAAATAATATAACTGATCAAAAGCAAACCATATCTAACTACACATCTATGCAGTTCTTTCCAAACAAACAGAAAGATTATGGGAGTGAAAAACGTCGAGAATCTGTGTTATTTTGTTCTGAAGAAACAGCACTGCCAATAAAACGTAAGCTCAATATTGAAGAATACAAGAAGCGAAGAGAGTTAGGATTGCCAAAACAGCCCATATTAGGGTCTTCTATACAGATCACTTCTCAAACAATTATGAAACCGACATTTAAGCCTATGATTAGCAAAAAAAAAAAAACTCCAGCACTCAATTTGGTTGTGAAATGTCTCAAAGAGAATCTGGACGTGAAGGGTTTTAAAGATCCTATCATAGAGGCAAAGAACAAAGTCCTGCGGATACAAGAATTGAAAAAAGCAAAGCAAATAAAAATAATCGATTCAACGGTTTCCTCAAAAGTGAGACGAGTTACCAAGCTTCTCCCTCTTAAAGACTTTGTAAAAGATTCTTATAAGACTTACTTTTTAGAAAAAGATAGAACTAATTCGGAGTACGAAGAAATTACTACTGTTTCTACCGGATGTAACACTGATATAATTGTCCCACCGCATCGATACTGTAATAATGAACAAAAAGGTGAAAAATATGAGTCACTGTCCCTTTTGAAGTCCAGCATGTTGCTAGTAAATGTAAATAATTCCATTGAATCGGCTCGTTCTGATGAAAATGTTCAGATATTGAATAATTCCCTTATTGTCAATATACGAGACGTTATGGTTAGGCAAATTTCCATATTACCGAATACTAACAAGGCAACGCAAACATCGACTTCTTCGTCTCAACACAGCGAAGATAAAGTAGTTATGCATTTACGCAAAGATAGAATACGAAAAGTTGAAATCACCCAGTCTACACAGACTGACTGGTTACCAGAATTTTCTGCTTTTCCTTTGGCAAATTCACAATTTATTAGAGTTCGTTGTAGTTCTTCCTTCAACCGGAAAAGAGAAGTTCACAAAATAAAAAATAGAATCCACCGCAGCTCGTTCTCTTTCGACCAATTAAACTGTGATGGTAAAAGATCAAAAGGCAATGCAACAATGTCAAATCAAAAAATTGATATTCGAAAAAGATCTGTTAGTTCCTCTTGCACAGATTCGGATGAGTACTCAAGGCAATGTCGCCAATACAATGATTTTTCAAGTCCTAAAAGCGGCGTCTCATCGAGTAAAAACAGCAGCAGAAACAAGTCCTTTGACCATGTTTATAGATCGCATTGTAAAACAACGTCAAGGTCGAATAGTGGATATTTTAAAGGGCATGTTGGAAGAAATATTTCGGCTCCTGGTAAGACAAATTTTACCGTAGTTTAACAAATAACTAACCAAATTTTTAACATAGCAGCAGTTGAGGAGCGTCGAATTGTGTACGTTGGTCGTATTGAGCAAGATACAACCGAGGAAATACTTCGAAGAAAATTTATTGGTTACGGGCCAATAAAACAAATTAGCATTCATTGCAAGGACACTGGGTACTTTCGAGTTATTTCAATCGCATATCATTTAACGTTCAATTTTTTTATAGGAAGAAATATGGTTTTGTTACCTACCGAAAATCTGAAGATGCATTCAAGGTAATTGATAGTAGACTCAAAGATGCAGCGATAAACATGTATGATATTAGCTTCGGAGGTCGTCGAGCATTTTGCAGAGATACTTATGCGGACTTAGGTAAGAATTTAAAATATACATATAGATAGATAGGCTCTTTATTTCATTATTACTTTGGTTTTAACAATTGGTTTTCTAAAGAATAAGAACATCGCAATGCTGCGTGTATCCCTGAAATTACATTTCATTCGCATTTTTAAATAAAAAAAAATTTTTAAGGAAATTCAGTGCTTGAAAAAGAGGCATTGGTTTGTAGCAATTTTTTAAAAATTATTTTGTGATGGTACTATTTTTTTTAGCACTTTTGAAGGAAGTCTGCGTTGGCCTTGAGATTTTATATGTATACAGGTGCTAGGTTAGGTTAGGTTAGGTTGAATGGGGGGTGCAGCCACAAGTGGCAACACCTCACTCGGATCTCAAGGATCCATTGTGCTCCCCGGGAAATCAAAGGATGAGGAAATGGGAGGATTGGAGAGGTGGATGGTTATTGTGGTAGGGAACTCCCACTGAACCATTTGGAGCCCTGAGTAAATTTCAGGACGTTGCTCAGTGGGAGATTTGAGATGTCGCCCAGTTCGTCGAAAAAGTATTCTCCGAGGGTTTTTTTCCGAGTGTGGGCCAAGCTAGGACACTCACAGAGGAAGTGGAATGATCCCTCCTCTGCCTCCTCATCTTGGCATCCTCTACATAAGTCGGATGTGCTAATGCCCATTCTCATCATGTGGGTACCCAACGAATTGTGTCCCGTGAGAATGCCAATCAACAGAGAGAGCCGAGGTCTACTTAGCTGGAGTAGAAATTCTGTTTTTTTCTTGGAAATGTCTGGCCAGAGGTTTCTAGAAACTCGGCATGTTTCTAACGATGACCACCTGTCATTGGCGGTTTTTAGAAAATTGTGTCTGATTCTGTTTTTTTCTTGCTCAAGTGGCCTTAGAACTGAGGTGTTCGTTTCGCTGGATTCGAGTGCTGACCCGATTTTAGCCAGCTTATCCGCCGTTTCATTTCCAATTATGTCACGATGTCCTGGAACCCAGGTTAAACTAACTGTGTTTGTTTCGCTGAGCAGTCTTAGGTTACTGCGACAGTTGTCTACTAGTCTGGATTTTGTCATAATGGATGAGATAGCTTTGATGGCCGCTTGACTGTCTATAAAGAAGTCAATATTTTTGTTGATCAGGTTTTGCGTAGCTAGGTGCTTCGCGGCTTCGCTCACTGCAAGTACTTCTGCCTGAAAGACACTGCAGAAGTCGGGAAGCTTTATTGATCTATTCATGGTGGGGTAGTCTGAGAAGATACCTGACCCTACCCCTTCGTCCGTTTTGGAACCATCTGTGAAGACGGAAATGTGATTTCCTTTTATAACCCTGTTTTCCTCCCAGCTTTCTCTTGTCGGAAAGACTGTTAGGGCTACTGGATTGAAGTCAATATGTGGGGGGGTATAGTCTGTTTGAATGTCTATATCTGTATGGTTCAAGATGGTTCTATGGCCTGATATGCCTGTTTTTCAATTGTTGCATTGTTTGAGTCGCAGTGCGCTTTTGGCCACCATCTCCTTAGTAAAAAGATCTAGGGGGGCAAGCGACAGGAAAGTTTCCAGAGCTGCAGTTGGTGTTGTTCTCATGGCACTAGTTGAGCCAATGCATGCAAGCCTTTGGATTTTGGTCATGGTCTTAAGGTTTGAAGCCTTCTCTAATGATGGCCACCAGACTAGACAGGCATATGTGAGGATTGGTCTTATTATGGATGTATACATCCAGTGAATGGTTTTAGGACCAGGTCCCCATTTTTTCCCAAAAATTCTACTACAAGTGTAGAAAGCGATTTGAGCTTTCCTTTCTCTATCTTTTAAATTTTCTTTGCAGTTAAGTTTACGATCAAGGACAATTCCGAGATATTTTGCCGTACCAGATAAGTTTATTGGTATACCATTTATGGAGGGAGGAAATATATCTGGAATGTTACGTTTTCTCGTAAACAGAACAAGTTCTGTTTTTGTAGGGTTGACGTTTAGCCCACAGTTTTTTGCCCAGCTGGTGAGCTTGTTTAGAGCTGTCTGAAGAAGTTCACAAAGGGTGGTTGTGAATTTTCCCGAAGTCATGATGACGATGTCATCGGCATAGGCTACTGCTTTTATTCCGCTCCTGTCAAGTTTAACCAGGATTTGGTTAACTACTAGGAGCCAGAGTAGCGGGGATAACACTCCTCCTTGCGGTGTACCTCTACAAGTTTTGACTTTTAGGGTACTTGCACCCATTTCTGCTTTTACTATTCTCATTTGGAGCATGGAGTCGATCCAGTTTGATAGCGATGGCTCGATATTTATGGAACTTAATGCCATGCGAATGGCACTGTATTCAACGTTGTTGAAGGCCCCTTCTATATCGAGGAATGCAGCCAACGTATACTCTTTATATTGGATTGACTGTTCAATGGTTCCGACTACTTCATGAAGTGCAGTCTCCACTGATTTGCCCTTTATATTAGTAGGGGAGCCCGAGCCGCTAAATTTGCAGTTACTAAAGCGTCATGGGGACTTATTGGATTGTGAAGTTTACGTTCTAAAACGAGAAAAAGTGTATGGCAGTTTTTCATTTTAGTGGGGCGATGGGCGTGTATGAGCTTTTAATAATGTAAAAAAAAAAACAGTTAAATTGAAATACTCGAGCGCGTCAGATTTTCATAGAGTATACGCGCTTTGTCTTTCTTATAACGGATATATATTAATCTGACGATTTACTGGGGGCAAATGGGCGTAAAGAGAGGTTAAAAAAACAAAAAATAAAAAGTTATTCGAGCGTGTCAGATTTTCAAAGTGAATGTTAAGTGTACTCTAAAAAGTGTATATTTCAATAATCTGACAATTTGAGTGGGGCGATCAGTCATGGCTGATTTTTAAAAATGTAAAAAAAAACACGTGACCTTGAAATACTCGAGTGCGTCAGATTTTTATACAGAGTGATCAACTTGATGTCTTTGTCCTCCAGGATGATAATCTGACAATTATATGGGGGCGTACTCTTAGTCTGACAATTTTAAAGTAACAATTCTTTGTTGTTTCTATTTTTTGTTACTGGATGCAATCAAAAAATATGTACACATATTATGTATTTAAAAATTTTGCATTGAAATTTTGTTGAAAATACTTTAAAAAAAAATCCTGAAAGTTTGAGCCCTTAATATTAATTTTAAGTGCTCGATCAAGAGGTGTGAAGATTTTCCATTGAAAATACACGGAAACTCTGATTTTTTATTTTTAAATTTCTATAACTCAGCGGCATTTCATGGGATCGCTTTAACCGAATATGTTTTTTTCTCAAAATTGAAAGCTCTACAAAAATGTTCTTTTTGGCAAAGTCGTTACTCATACCGGGAAGGTGGTACGGGTCACTTAACCAGATTTTTGCATAAAATTCACGTTTTGTCGCAGTTATCTCGTAAATAACAAAAGCTACAGAAAAATTGTAAATTACAAACTTGTAGAGAATTTAGTTTTCTACAAAAAAAGTCTGCTGGACCAATTGCTAATATCAATATTAACCGAGATATTAACCATCATATATTATACATTTCACTGACGATTTTACCTCAATCGCCCCAACCAAAATGTCAGATTATATGTTTTCCGTAATCCTGATAAAATTACCTTCAAAATAAAAAAAAAATTAATCGCGCTCGAGTATTTCGAAACATCGATTTTTTTTACATCTTTGTGACTCGCCTACTTACGAAGGCCCCGCTCAAATTGTCAGATTATTGAAATATACACTTCGATGTAATCAACCTACCGTCTTTTAATCTGACGCGCTCGAGTATTTCCGATGATCGACTTTTTTTTACTAATCTGACGGGCTGCTCTCAGCGAACGCCCCAACATTTAGGTTTAATATATGGTAGGAGTACATTACATGGTGCAAGGTTTCTCCCCATATGATTTTCTGACGCGCTCGAGGAACGCGCGAAATCCCCTCTTGGGCTCCCCTACTATATATGCATGTTGGGCTGTAGAGATCACATTGTTATTCAGTTTTGTTCGGATATGCGTTTCTAAAAGTCTTTCTAGAGTCTTAAGTAGAAAGGAGGATAGGCTTATTGGTCTGAAGTCTTTGGGTTCAGTGTGTGAGGGCTTACCGGCTTTAGGAATAAATATGACTTTAACTTCTCTCCAACTAGTTGGAATAAAGGTGAGGTTTAGACAACCTCTGAATATTTCCACTAGAATCGGCACAATCAAGTCTTTGGAACTTTGGAGCATCATTGGAATGATGCCGTCCGGACCTGCAGATTTGTATGCTGAGAATGAGTCAATGGCCCACATTACCTTCCTATTATCTACTAATAGACTTCCTATGTTGGATCTAACGTAAGTGTTAGGGTTTCCGCTTTCTGGGGATGTCATTTGAGAACACCCTGGAAAGTGGGTGTTCATGAGTGATTCTAGGGTTTCAGAGCATGAGTCAGTCCATGTGTTATCAGGTCTTCTAAGAAAACTAGGGGTATTTTGGACCTTGGACATGACCTTTCTTAGCCTTGCTGCGTCATTTGTGCACTCAATATCTGAGCAGAAGTTGCGCCAGGCTGCTCTTTTTGCATAGGTAGTTCTATTTTTGTATTCATTTTTGCTGATTTTGTATAGGTCCCAGTCAGCCGAAAGGTTGCTAAATTTTGCTCTATTAAAGAGCCTCCTAGAGTTCCTTCTAAGGATCGATAGTTCGTTTGTCCACCATATGGGGTTGGATCTACCTTTCCCTTTGGATAGCGGGCATGAGCTTTCGTAGGCATTGATTATGTCTGACGTAAGCTTGTTTACCTGTGTCTCTATGGCTGAGCAGTTAAGCAAAGGCTGATTGTTGTTCTGGCTGAGAGTTAGGGCCAGTTTTTGGTTATAGAGACCCCAGTCAGTTTTCCTAGGGTTTCTATAAGGGATACAGTTTTCAGATTTGTGTTCTATTTCGAATGTTATCATTCTATGGTCAGAGAAGGTTACGTTGTTGGAGACCCTCCAATTACTGGTTACTAGCGTACCAGAGTTGGTGGAAATTGTAACGTCTAACACTTCTTTTCTTACCTTTGTTACAAATGTTGGTTCGTTACCTCTATTCATAATTATCAGGTTGTTCTCAATAATATATTCAAAAAGTGACTCAACTCTTTCGTTCGTGTTTGTGCTACCCCACTGTATGTGATGGGCATTAGCATCACAGCCCATGAGGAGGTCCCAGCCATTCTTTTTTGTTGTGGCGACCAATTCTGCAACAGCTGCCGGCGGGGGGTTGGAGGTTGCATCGCCCGGCATGTAAACGGAGGCCAGGATTAGGGGTGGCGCCCCTTCTCGCTCGCACTTCACTGTTGTCAGGTCATTACTACTGTGAGGGGTTAGAAGGAAGAGATTTAAATTTGTCTTTGATAAAATGCATGTACGATAGTTACCTTCTGTAGGCCCTTTGCTAAAGAAAAGGAAGTGATCTTTGGATTTCAGTCCGCAGATCCGGCCATGATTTATCCACGGCTCTTGAATTAGGGCTAAGTCGATGTCAGTTTTTGACATCAACGCGGTCAAGGTGGCAGAGGCCAACTTACTGTGCTGCAGGTTTATTTGTAGCACCTTCATTGTCTTTTTTGTGTTCGTCATTTTTGTTTTGTAAGTTGGCAGCCGTTGCCGGCCTCACCCTAACCTTGTTTAGGCCAATGTTTAGTCTATATCCCCTTTCTGGAAGCATAGCCATTGACTCATGATTGAGCATGACTAAGACTTCTTGGCCTGCGCTCGTAGGTCTCTTGTGCCAATTTAAGTATTTGTATTTATTTTTATAGAGCTTAATATTAAGATGTACATCTTTTAGATAACTAAGCATTGATGTGGATGCAATAATTAGAATTTAAATATAAACTGCAAATAAAAATTTAAAATTTGAGAATATAAAATTTCAACAAATTTAATGATTAAAATTTAAGATTTTAAAGTAATATTTAAAAAAAAAGAGAAGATATTTTATAATGAAAGAGAAGCAATTTAATTATAAAAATAACATCCCCAAAACAAACTCCTACCACACAATGAGAGAGAGACTCAATGATCTTAAGACTCTCATTCATAAATAAAATACTGAAAGGTTCAATTTTAATGATTTGAAACATAAAAAAGTTGGAATTAATTATTTTCTGATAAGAACGCAATTAAGTTCTTCTGAAAAACACCTATGTTATCCGTTCTTTTTAATTCACGTGGGAGAGAATTCCAAAGGCAAGCAGCGTTAACAAAAAACTGTCGTTCGGTTGTTAGATAGGTAAAACTGGGAATAGAGATTTGGTTGGTTCTGTTAGATGACAAAAACTGGATACAATTGTAGAGGTAAGGTGGCTGTTTGATTTGAACAATTTTGAATAAGATTGTCAGTGTCTTAAATTTTAAGAGGTTAATAAAGCTAACACCATATAAGCTTGATGAATGATTGGAGATATGATCATGCCTATTTAGCCCAAAAACATATCGAGTAACATTGTTAAAGGCGATTTGATTTTTCTTATCCATATTGCCAAAAATTTCGCATCCATATGTTAGTATTGGAACTACTAATGTTTTAGCCAACATTTTTCTAGTTTCTATTGGTGTGAATTTTTTTGTGATAGATAGTGTTCTTAAGGTTCCATATGCCTTTCCAACTGCAGAGTTTATGTGGTCATTCCAGGTGAGAGTCCTATTAAAGTAAACTCCAAGATTCCTAGCCGTGTGAACAAACTCCCCAGGAACATTATTTAACAATACATTAGGAAAGTAGGTTAAATCGAGTTTTTTCCTAGATATGCCACTTTGTTTTTAGTGGATTTAAAACAAGTCCACATTCGTTCGATCACCTCAATATCGCATTCAAACCTTCGTTGATGTTGCTTACACAATTTTCTATTAGACCTAACGGTGAGCTTTGGAAATACTGAACATCATCGGCAAACATATGCACATCCCCGTACTTTATAAGGGAAGGAATTTCATTCACATAGATTGAAAACAGGAGAGGTCCCAAAATGGACCCTTGAGGGACAACACGCATTAATGAGAGGAAGTTGGAAACTACAGTACCCAAAACCACGGCCTGTTCTCTTCCGGTTAAATATGAGGTAATAAGCCTTACTGCTTCCGGAGCGAAATTGATTTTTAACGATAGCTTTCGACATAAGATTTTATGATCAACTGTATCAAATGCTTTGGAATAGTCAAGAAGGACCAGGAACGTGACTTTATCATCATCCATAGCTCTCCTTACCTGCTCCACTACACCCAAAAGCGCAAGAGTACTACTGTGATGAGAGCGAAAACCAGACTGCTTTGGTCTCCAGTACCACGCATTTAGAAAGTTTCCATCGGGTTGGAAATGTGCTCTTTGTAAAAATTGAGTTTATACCAGCTGTCACAAACGGTAGGATAAGTGGCATTACTGCTTTGATAAATGTAGGTTGGATTTGATCGAATCCAATGGCGTTAGATTTAATTGAAATTGCTTTGGATGAAGTCCTTAAAGTTATAAATAATACAAAGAATAATAAAGCTCCAGGTGAAGATCGCATCCCGTTTGAATTTTACAAAAATTGCACCATTGATTTTGCTTTAGCACTGACGGAACAGTTCAACAAAATTTACGAATCTGGGAATATACCAATGAGCTTCAGGAAAGCTATAATATTTCCTCTGCACAAGAAAGGAGACTTGAACAATCCACAAAATTATAGAGGAATATCATTCCTTAACACGTCGTCTAAATTATTTGGAGCCCTACTCTTCAATAGACTTACACTATGGGTTAAAGAAAAGGGAGTTCTACAAGAATTCCAAGCAGGATTTAGAGAAGGTTACTCCACTATAGACCACATTTTACTCTTGTTAATATTGCCGAAATATATATGAAAAAAAATAAAAAGTTATATACTCTATTTGTGGACTTTCGTGCCGCTTTCGATTCTATACCTCGCGAAGCACTGATTTATAAGCTTTACACTATCGGAATTTCAAGCAAAATGGTAAAGATTTTGAAAGCCTTGTATGAAAATAATTTCGCTAATGTTTGGGATGGAAATAACGTTTCAGAGGAATTCTCACCAACGATGGGAGTAAAACAGGGCTGTATCCTGAGTTCGCTTCTTTTTGTTCTGTTCATCAATGATATAACAGATAACATTGGAGGAGGTATTAAAATAAATACAACTTACATCCCTGCTCTACTGTTTGCGGATGATTTTGCTATCTTTGCGGAAACAATCAATAGATAAGCAAATTATTGCAACAAATGGAATTTAAGTGTAAACTTATGTCGAATTCCTTTGAATAAAAAAAGTCGACTGCAGTCAATTTTTTTTTTCAATGGAATTCATTTAAGAGGGAAAAAAAATCGACTGCAGTCGATCTCTTTTTTGAGACGGATTTGCCCACGGATTTTCACACACACAACAATTTTGACAGATCGAAAACGGCAAACAAAAACATCAGTACATATATGAAAAAAATTAAAGGAAGCAGGGTTGTTTAGTATTTAGTTGTGAATTTGGAAAACAATTGATGAAAAAAAATATAAAAATTGTGTGCTTAACAATATGAATGTAATTGTTTTGTTCCATGGTGCTTGTTTTTCTTCATTAGTCAGTTGGACACACATACATTCATAAAAAAGAAAATCGCTACTTTTTTAATTTCCTAAATACCCAAAAAAGAATCGAATTTAGTAGCGACTGCAGTCGACTGCAAATTGGTGAAAGGAAATCGACATTAGAGAAAACAAAAATTATGATCTTTCGGAACGGCGGTGGGAGATATGCAAGAAATGAGCAATGGATTTATAACGATGAGCGAATAGAAATCGTTAGAGAGTATAAATACTTAGGAGTTTTAATTACAGCGAATTTAAATATGAAAAAGCATTTTGAAGCCAAATTAGCAGAAGCGAAACGAGTCATCGGTTCAATATGGGGAAGGTGCATAGGAAGTAAATATCTAAACCACTGTTCGAAACAAAAAGTTATACCTACGTACGACTGCGACTTCAATTGTATTATATGGAGCTCAAGTATGGGGCTACCGCTCTTTTGTTCTTGTTGAAATGTTTCTGCGTTACTGCATAAAACGATTATTTAAATTAACAAACAGCACTCCAAACTACATAATTCATCTGGAGACAGGAGTAGCACCACTTTTTTTAGAAACACTTAAACTGCACTTTGAATACGTGATTAAAGTGATGAAGATGGAGAAAAGAAGACTGCCAAAAATAATTCTCTCTCAATTGATTTCAACTAAAAGTAATTTTGTACAAGAATGGAATAACTTAGCAAGCAACTGTGGATTAACTGCAATAACAAACTTTGAGCAAAACCCTATTTTATGAAGTAATTTCTACGAGATCCTAAAGAAAACAGGCAACCTACTTTATGACTCATATATCAACGAAGCCCAGTCATCTCAGTATAGAGCATATTACAGCAAACTAAACCACAGTTTACAAGAAAAAACATATTTTTTGAACAAAAACTCAACTGAAAAAATTAATGTCATATGCAAAATTAGAGGAGAACTAACAAACTTGAACTACATCCCGCATCGTCCAGATCTTCAAATCGAATGTGGTCTCTGTAACCTTCGAGAGAGAGAAGATGTCTTTCATTTTCTCGCAAAATGTCCTGTTTTGTATGAATTAAGAAGGATTTACTTTGAATCAAATATGCTGGATATTGATGAAGCATTGGCAATTTTAAATGGCGGCAGAGGCTGGGATGTGTTATACAAATACACCGTTAGTGCATTACGCTACAGAACACGCATAATTGAAGGCGACTTTTGATAAAATAATCAATAGTTATATTATTGTTTTTATATTAAAAATAGTAAATTAATAAAATTAAACTCTTTAATCGAATTCTGAAAATAAAATGTCAATCTGGTAGACGGCTTATCGCCAAACCATCTAGACTATAAGATAACTTTGTAATAAGGAGAATATACATTCTACATATACATACATACACATGAATATTTAGTCAATAAAAATAAAAAATAAAAAAATAAAAAATAAAATCAATTAAAAAAATACTAAAAGTGCCCATATTACTGTTTTATTCAAACAAACCTCAAAGCTAAAAATTTTTTTTATTTTTTTTTTTAAATTTTATCCGTTTTGTATTTTTTTAAGTATCATAAAATCTATCTATCTACTATTAAGTGCACTTATTCATAAGTTTTTTTTCATTATTGTTTTGTTAATCTGTTAAAAAAAAAACTTATCAAGTATTTTCTGAAAAAAGTGACAACAAAGTCAAAACTATGTTTTGGGAAGAAAATTTGAACACCACTTAAAATTGAAAATCTGGCAACCCTAAGCCTATAGGAGCTCAACTTAAATACAGTCTTAAAGATTGGTATTTTTACAAAAAATTAAGTCTAAGATTAGGTCTCTATCATCAGTATTGACAGAGATATCGAATTTAACACAGGTCAGGGTACACCAAAGTTAGAAAATGGAGAAAAAAAAAGAAAAAGCGATAAGCTCAAAGGTATGGAGTACTGGAAAAAGTGGTGTGGTCAAGCTTCTTCCCGTAATGAATGCTCTTTGGGACCAAGTTGTTCTTATCCCGAGAGTAAGATTGCGATGACAAGCCTTCGACCTCAGTTGCAGTATCGAATGTCGAAACCGAGTCGGCGGTGCTTCCGGCGGCGGCGCCCAGTTTTATGCCTACGAGCACCATGCCTACATTTGGCCTGGCAACGACCAGCAGCAACACCAGCTCATTTATTACACCAATCTTTCACTCTGCAGCTAAATTGGACGTTGGTTTTTACACAAATCAAGACAAGGTCGAAATGAAGCTTTAAAGGCCAAAATCTTAAAAGAGCCTTGGACGCTTGGACCCCACCTAATGGTTATAAGTTTCCCGTTTCTACAAAACGAAATTTGCGCTTTCAAACGAAATGGATGGAAAGATTCCCCTGGTTGTCATATTCCGAATGCAAAAGTGGAGCGTTCTGCAGAATTTTCGTCGTAATGAGACGTTTGCTTGATGAAGGCAAAGGGGCCATCAGCGGGCCAGCTTATAACCGAGCCTTTTTCCAAGTGGAAAAATGCACTGGAAATATTTGAAATTCATGCGAAATCAGGATACCACAAACGGAATTCGGAACTGGCAGATAACTTCGTTAAAGTTATGTCTTCTCGGGCTATTTCAGTCGATGAGCAATTGTCTTCTGATAGAAAGAGACAGCAACAAGAAAACCGAAAGAAACTAATTCCTATCTTGAAAGGAATAATTTTTTGTGGCAAACAAGGTATTCCCTTAAGAGGTAAAACTGATTCGGGGCGGATCCATATCACACCAGAGTCTGAACAACCTCTTCAAAATGATGGTAATTTTCGAGCACTATTGCGATACGCAACCGAATCTGGGGAAAAAGATCTTTCTGAGCATTTGGTCACATCGCAGAAGAATGCCCTTTACACAAGCCCTCAGATCCAAAATGAAATAATAAACATTTGCGGTGAAATTATTTAGTGTTATTCAACATAATATAATAAGTGAAGTAAAGGAAGCAAATTTTTTTGCTATTCTCGCTGACGAGACGACCGATATTGCGCATATGGAGCAAGTCTAGCTGTGCTTGCGTTATGTCGACATAAAAGATGATAAACATCACAAGGTTAAAGAGATATTCCTCGAGTGCGTTCCAACTGTTGACGTGACAGGATCCGGTCTTGCTAATCTCATATTCACAGCTCTGAAAAGAAGCT
Organism: Melanostoma mellinum; assembly: GCA_914767635.1. Taxonomy (NCBI): domain Eukaryota; kingdom Metazoa; phylum Arthropoda; class Insecta; order Diptera; family Syrphidae; genus Melanostoma; species Melanostoma mellinum. The sequence goes on from OU612058.1 coordinate 95,355,669, forward strand.
AAAAAAAGCATGGTCTTGATTGTTCTCATATGGTAGGTCAAAGCTACGATGGAGCTGCAGCTATGAGTGGGTTTTTGCACGGTGCCCAAGCGTATATTCGTAAAGAATGTATGTCTGTATGTACATTGCAGTGCACACTCTCTCAACCTTGCTATTGCTGACTCGTGTTCACAAGCAGGTGTGCGAAATTGCTTTGGGATCGTGCAGTCTGTTGGTTCCTGCTTTAGACATTCTGCTCAACGCACTGCTGTTTTGAATGGTAAAATTCGGTACCTATTACCGGCTGCAAATCAAAAACCTCTGCTGGCAATGTGTGAAACACGGTGGGTTCACAAGAATGAAGTCGTTATGCGATTTGAGGAAATTTATCCAGCTATTGTCAATGCACTCGAAGAACTCCAACCTAGCCATAATAAAGAAACATCGCAGCAAGCTGTTCAAATGTTTAACACACTTCGATCTTCGAATTTAGTTATGTGCCTAGTGATTCTTCAAAAAGTCATGAGTTTAACATTGTCGCTATCAAAACAACTACAAACAGTTTACACCGATCTCATAACAGCATTCAGTCACGTGGATAATGTTATTCGCTCTAACATTCCTGCTTCGGATATATACACGTATTATTCATCCCATTTCTGGAGCACACAATTCACCAATTAACCGAAAGGTTTGCGAAACACCGTAAAGTAGTATTGGCAGTATCTGGTGTGCTACCTTCAAATTTTGCAGTCGGTTCTGAAATTGACGACGCAATTTTTATGTATTCTGCAGTGCTACCCGAAAGAAGTACATCCGTCGTCAAAGCAGAACTTGAAGTGTGGAAAGCAGCTATGACTATCTCCTCCCCTGGTCCAAAATCTGCTTTGGAATGTTTAGACAAGTGCGATAAAAAATTATATCCAAATATTTACACGTTGCTTCAGATATTGGCTACCATACCTGTTTCCACTGCTACACCAGAAAGGACTTTCTCAAGCCTACGGAGACTTAAAAACTATTTGCAAAACACAACGGGTGAAAACAGACTGAACGGCTTGGCTCTCATGAATACTCACTACGGGATAGCTATTGACGTAGATGAAGTAGTGGATGTATTTAAAAAGAAAAACAGAAGATTGATTCTATAGTGCATATGCAATCAACTGAACCTTCTGTTTTTCGTATAATATAAAAATTATTTATTTCATACGTCACTGACTAACTTTCGAGCCGATAACATCTACTTTATTTATTGTGTGACTTATATCATTCGCCCAGTGCGCAAACCGGTTTCCCTCTTTAACTCCGCTCTTATTTTCTTTTCGCTCTATACACGTGCGTACAATAAGTGTGAGTGAACCGTTTAGTTTTCACAATGTCCCGTGGGGCCAACCAACGGTGGTAGTTTCGAGATTCTCGATCCCGACGCCGAACTTGAAACCCAGCCAAGAAAAAGACATAAGCAAAATAACTTGCTTACAACCACTTACCCTACACTACCACCTAACTCCAATCAAAAAAATCCCCGATTTATGGTCATGGCCCCAAAAAATAGTGAAAAACCCATCTCTTCCCTCAGCCCATTCTCCTCAAAAAATCAATCGACGCAATCAGCAAAGATTATGAAAAAATAACGCAGCTTCGCGATGGCAGCCTCTTAATATTTGTTGGATCACAAAAAACTGCAGATATTTTCCTTAAAGCCAAAGATCTTGCTGGAGTTTGCCTAGTGGAAGTTAAATTACACGATCGACTCAACCAATAAAGGAATAGCCTATGCACCATGCTTAATAAACGTGTTCGAGTTAGAAATCGTAAGCAAAATGAAATCTCAGGGAGTCACTGAGGTTTACAAATTCACAAAGAAGGGAGAAGATGGAACGTTAAAAGCCACAGGACTAACACTTTTCACATTCGATCTTTATCAAACTATAAAATCAGTGGATATCGGTTTCTTCACAGCTAAGGTAACGGAATATATACCGAACCCAATAGGTACACACTACTGACTCTGCCGTTCGAGTGTTAAATCAATCAGGGTCCATGGAGACCCTGGATGATCCAACACCCGAGCAGCAGAGTCAAAGATCTGAACAACCTAACTCTGCCTACCCTCCCAAATCAAAACAAAAAATATTCTTATATATTAATAATATAATATAATATTCAATATTCTTCAATGGAATATGAACGGTTATATTAATAACCTTGATGAACTTAAGATAATTATAAAACAAAATAATCCCATAATTTTAGCCCTGCAAGAAACACACTGCCCTTACGATAAAACACCAAATTTCCCTAAATCATTTGATGGTTACTTTCACAATCTGCCCAGCAACGACTCCGGCAAACAAGGTATAGCACTTTTAATAAAAAAAAAAAACATATGCCACAAAACCATCCCACTAAACTCAAACCTTCAAGTTCTAGCTGTCGAAATAGAACACAAAATTAGATTTACTTTTATAAACATATATTTACCTGGAACAGGCCATTACCAGAAATGACCTAGATAACATTATTAACCAGGTCAATCACCCAATCATTTTTGGAGGCGATATAAACGCCTGAAATATCCTTTGGGGCTCCCCCAAACTAACAAAAAAGGTCAACTATTAGAAAACTTTTTCCTAGATAGCAATCTTATCATCCTAAACGATGGCTCCCCCACTCACCTTTCCACACACAATACACTAACACATATTGATGTTATATTCTGTTCACCTGAATTGCTCACGAAAATTACTTGGAAAACCTCAGAAGATCTACATAATAGCAACCACTTCCCAATATATACAACAATAGCTATTGATCGCTGCAATACAACACAACCAATCAACCCCGTATTCGAAACAAATCTAGCAAACTGAGCACTATTTAAAAAAGAAGTAGCAAAACATTTATCTGATAAAGCCATCTCCTTGAATAATAATAAAGAAGCAGCCCTCTTAATAAAAGCAATCAGAACCGCCGCTAACCTTTCCATCCCCCAATCATCCCCAAACAAACGTAAGCAGGTTGTTCCATGGTGGAGTCCCGAACTTTCGCTATTACGCAAAGAAAAGATGACAGCGCTTAAAAACTTCCAAAGAAACCCCATAACACTGAACTTAATCATATATAAAAAATCAAATGCCAAATTAAGACGAACATTTAAAAACAGCAAATCAAAAAGTTTTTCCCATATAACTTCAAATCTAAACCCCAATTCCTCCCCTGCCAAAATATGGCAAAACATTCGCCGTCTGACCGGCAGCCCTACCACACTCGCTATAAACAGCATGAAAACCAACAATGAACATAGATCCACAGAAAACATTAAACTATATAGCCCAAACCTGGTCTGAAAACTCAGTAAACACAAACTTTTCCAACTCTCATTACAAATAAAACAGCTGCACTCAATAATCCTTCACCAACACACCCAACTAATTCAACAGCGCGGCGCATCGAACAACCCATAACGATTATTGAATTCGAATCGTCAATTAATAAGGTCAATGGTAAGACACCTAGCAGAGATAGAGTATCTTACCCAATGTTGAAAAATCTGCACGAACACACCAAACAAAGAATAGTCGCTCTATTTAACAACATCTTAAACAACTCAGTTATCCCTCAAGCTTGGAAGTCTGCATCATAATACCCATCCCAAAACCAAAAAAAAAAAAATTGTTGAGGGTATCGCCCAATCTTCCTCATTTCATGCGTAGCCAAAATAATGGAAAAAATTATTGCAAAACGATTGCTATGGTTTGCTGAAACCAATAAGCTTATAAGGCCTTATGAAGAAGCTTTTAAATCAAACAGGGGGTGTGTCGACGCTCTCCTACATATCGATCATTTTGTATCTAACGCACTCTCAGATAAAAACCACATCTCTATTCTTTCCCTAGACTTTGAAAAAGCGTTTGACAGAATTGGTCTTCATATAATCCTCAACAAACTCATGAAATGGGGTGTTGGATGAAAGATTTACGGATATGTAAGATCCTTTTTAACAAACAGAAAGTTCTGGATAAAAGCAAATAATGTTTACTCTTCCAACCTCCCATTGCATAATGGAATATACCTCTCTGTGGTGCTATTTATTATTGCATTCGACAACATTAACACCATATTGGCAAAACATAAAGCATTAGATCACTGCATTTACGCAGATGACATATATATATTATGTAAAATCAATGATACTAACAAAAGTAAACTGCTATTCCAAATTGCTTTAGAAGAAATTATAGATTGGTCAAAAACATCGGGTGCCAAATTATCAATCCAAAAATGTAAACTACTCCATATTTGTCGCAAACTAAACTGTACTAAACCTATTATTAACGTAAACAGTATAGAAATTGAAAATGTTTGCAATTTAAGTATTTTAGGATTAGTTTTCAATTTCAATTTTTTTTAGATATTGTAAAATATCTAGCTTCTGTAGTAAACCGAGTACTGATATACCATACACGGTATATAAATAGTACCGATTGAACCATATCAGAAACAAAAAAAAAAAAAGAGAGAAAACTAGAAGAAATATTATCCAACTTCCTTCCTACTCCAGAAAAAGAGAGCGTATTATTCTATGAATTACAAAAGTCCAACATTCCAGCTTAAAAAGTTAAATTCTCCCGACAAAATATGGTCGGTGTAAGCACCAACACGCCCCGTCAGGATTAAAATCAACTTGTGCATTAAGCTTAAGCTATTTCAAAGTTGCGACAAGAGGGAATGGGTGCTAACTTCAACTCGATGTTCCGAGCCGTCCCGTACCACTTAAATATCAATATATATCAATAATAAATTAAATATAAGAAAAAACTAAGTAGTGAAAAGAAACCAAAGAAATAAAGGAAAAGGAAAAAGAAAAATCAAGAAAAAGGATAATTCCACAAATAGGTAAGATTTTCATCATCCGTGCAACAAACTAGTGAGGTACAAACATTTACTCCAGTAGGAATTCGTCCCCAGAGTGGAATTAGGAGCATACCCCAGGGGACTGAGAAGAGGCTTCGATCGGCGAGCGAGATCCGAATTGTGAGGAGTTAATCCAGCTGTCTTCCCAGTCAGGGCGGAAAACTTTAGGGGGGGCTGAGCCCCGAAATATCAATTTTTTTCTTGGAAGCACACCTTGGTGGCGAACCGTAATTAAGCGTGTCTGCCAGGGGACGTAGCTATCTTCAAAAAAAAAAAGAAATAAAGAAAAACTCAATCACGGGTCGAATTTGATTCGGTTCAACAAGTTCTAGGAAATAACGAAATAAATTAAAATTCATTCCAGCAATTAGAACAAATGTACATGGGAGAGCGAGTGGAGGAATTCTATGTGGAGTTAATTACAAAGTTTCGCATTTTGTAGAATTCAGAAATATAGAAACCAGGCTTCTAATTCAAATTAAAAGTAACAATTCGAACTTTCATATTATTCCGGTATACCTTAACTGTAATAATTGGCATCATGATTTTGATAACTTATATAACTTTATGACCAACTCTTTCTTGGAAAATACTATGATAATCGGGGATTTTAATGCTCGCATTGGTGGTTATCAGAACTCCTCTGTACATTTTTTGCAAAATCAACTGAATTTCGAAATTAACAGAAAATCTAAAGATGAAACCATTAACAGAAACGGCAGATTATTATCGGAATTATTCGGAGACTATGGATTTTTTGTTCTGAATGGTGTGACAACAGGTGACGAACGTGGTGAATTCACATTTATAGGCGGCCAAGGTGAATCAGTTATAGACTTGTGTGCTGTATCTGGAGAATGGTGCAGCGTAATAAAAGATTTTACAGTGGGTTTGGCAAATTTCTCAGCACACTTACCAATCTTTGTGAAAACGAACTTTGATCAACAACCACAACATATGGTTTCAGAGAACGTTCGGAAACTTAAATGGATGGAGAGCAAAGCTGAGCGATATAAAGCTCTTTTAAATAACAACTGTAGTCGTCTCCCTGAACAATCAACAGTCACTATAGATGAAATTGAAAACAGCATAATCGGATTGGTTTATGCCTCAGCCCCGACTGCGAATAATACATTTGTTAACTTTTCCCCTAAAAGAAAATGGTTCGACAAGGACTGTAACCGGTTGAGGAAACTTTCATTTAAATATTTAAGGCTGTTTAGAACAACAAATGCTGACCACTACAAAAACATGTACCTGAGAGCTAACAAGGATTTCAAGCAACTTTGCATAGCTAAGAAGACGAGTTATCACACAAACCTTGTACACCAGCTTCAACTCAGCAAGAATTCAAAGGAATTTTGGAACAATGTACGAGAAGTTAGTGGTTGGCATAAAAGAATGAAGATTTCTCTCGAAGCTCCGACTCTAGCTGCTCATTTTAAAACTCTGTTGTCGGCCGAGGAGAATCTTCATACTATCAGTTTTGCATTACAGAACACGTTGGTACCTGAACTAGATACAACGATATCCGCGAGAGAGCTGGATAATGTGCTTAGTAGAATGAAAAACAACAAAGCACCTGGAAGTGATGGAATACCAGTCGAGTTTTTTAAAAATTCAAACGATGTTCTGAAAAATTACATTCTGGACTTTTTTAACCACCTCTATGACAATGCTTGCGTTCCGTCTGATTTCACCAAAGCTTTAATTTTCGCCATCTTTAAGAAAGGAGACTCTTCTCTACCTGAGAGCTATAGAGGAATATCGATTCTCAACTCCCTGAGAAAGATTTTTGCTAGAATTTTATACGAACGACTTTGTAGCTGGATTGAAGGAGCTAATCTACTTAGCGTTTTCCAAGCTGGCTTTCGACCAGGATTTACTACAATCGATCACATTTTCGCTTTGACCAGCATAGCTAGGAATCGCATTGAAAAAAACAAAAAACTTTTTGTCTGTTTTGTTGATTTTAAGGCTGCATTCGATACAGTGAACAGACAAGCGTTGTTGTATAAATTATCAACTTTGGGAGTGTCACGAAAATTTCTACAACTATACTTCAAATTTCTCCAGACTTCAAACGCAGCGGTGTGGGATGGATCCAAGCTCTCGAACTGGTTTGAAACTACCGCAGGCGTTCCTCAAGGATGCATTTTAAGCCCGCTGTTATTCGCACTGTTTATCGATGACGTCTCAAACATCCTACCGGGTGGTGTAATCTTCGCGGGAACTCTCATCAAAGTTTTACTTTATGCAGATGATCTGGTCTTACTGGCTGACAATCCGTTTTCGTTACAGCTCCAAATAAATAAACTGCAAGAATATTGTCGAACATGGAACCTTCGCATTAACGTACAGAAAACAAAGGCCATGGTTTTCGAAAACAGACAAAGAAATAGAGCTCCTGAAGAAACGTGGCGACTTGGTAGTGAGCTAATCAACACTGTACGTGAATTTAAGTACCTTGGAGTTCTCCTAACATACAATTTAAATTTTAATAAGCATATTAAGGAAAAAAGCAGTGAAGCTACGCTAGCACTGAATCTAATGTGGCCCACATTTTTTGCGAAACAAGACATTGATCATTCCTCTAAATTTAAAGTTTTTAATGCGACTATTAACAGTTGTATGTGCTATGGTATTCAGGCTTTCGGAGTTACCCCCATTGAAGAATTTGAGAAGGTGCAAAGAAATTTTCTTAAACGTATCTTTCGATTACCAAATTCCACACCAACCTACGCCATACACGTCGAAACAGGGCTACCACCAATTTACATTAGGAACCTCAAAGCGGTTTCAAACTATATTACTAGAGTGATAAGAAGAAGTGACAACAGTCTCCATAAGAAAATAATGTTGAGACTGCTGCAAACAAATGCATCACCTTTCAGGGAATGGAATCAATATGCTCTATCCAATGATCTCACGTGCTCGGTAACCGAAGCAAATCTGTACGAGTGGAATGACATTTTTGCAAACATTATTTCAAAAATAGACGGCAGTCTTTTCGATCAGCACCTTACCAGAGCATCATCGTCTTCTTCCAGAACTATCTACAGGAATCTAAATCACCGGTTGCCTACTGCAGAGAACTACTTCAACGATAAGAACTCATCAGAGCTGATAAGCATGGTTTTCAAAGCTAGGGTTGAAATTCTTAACCTTAATTTCATCCCTCACAGAATTGATCTTCCGCAAATTTGCAGTCTTTGTAACAGACGTGAGTTAGAAGATGTCTATCATTTTATCGCAGTTTGTCCAATTTTGCAAGAAATTCGTCGACTGTATTTCCAAGAAAGTTTTTTGTCTCTCAATAGTTTCCACGAATTACTTAATGGTGCTAGAGGCTGGTCTATATTTTACAAATTCTGCAAGCATGCCCTAACGTACCGAAATAGTTTTTAAAAATTGAAGAGTTTGCTTTATAGCACACTTTTATGTTTTAAATCATTTCAAAATTATTACTTTTTGTGTTTCAAATCACTGTTAAAATTGATCTCTTGTTTATGTTGCAAATCATTAAAATTGTAGAGGAATCGAAAATATTCTCGCTTTCTCATTTGGAAAATGTAAAACCATAGTTGAATACATGTAGGTAGAAAATTTTTCTTTTTTTTAACCTTTTCTTTTTTTATATAACTTTTTTAAATTCTTGTATTTATATTTCCAAATTGTTATTTTTTATTAAATTACAATATTATAATGTCATATCCGGCAGACGGCAAATTAGCCATGTCCGTATTCTTTACGTCATATTGTACATTTTATTGAAAAAATAAAGAATAATAATAATAATAATAATAATAATAATAAGTTCTAGGAAATAACGAATCGACCGCGTGCCGGTAAAAGTCGCCAACTCGTCAATCTTAATGGGTAAGAAAAAAAAAATTACGTTAGAAAGTATTAGAAAAAAAAGGAAAACGTAGAAATTAACCTAAAACTTCATCCCTTAGGGATTTTTTTTTCTGGAGGACGAACCAGCAAGAAATTCGAAGTGTCCAACGATCCTTCTTTAGACCAGAGAGCGGTAGCAGCAGTAAAGAATCTCTTCTAATTCAATTCAGTGAAAAAAAAAAACAAAAAAAAGAAAGAAAAGGAAATGTAGCTGAAAAGAAAGGGACTTTAATTAGTAAAAGAAAAAACAAAAAAGGTTTAAGTGAAGTAAAAGAAAGTTAGTTTAAAAAAAAAAAAAGAAGAAAATACTAGAAATAGATACATACATAAGAACAGATAAAGTTATGAAAAAAAAAAAACTAAGATATCGAAATACAAAGATAGTATGTAAAATAGAAAACCTTTCATATACCTATGCACTTACTGTAGGATGGAATGGAAAATTCTAAAGAGATTCGAGTAATGAAAAGTTTTTTTTTGACAATTACGAAGTAAATCTTCGGAACGAACTAGAAATCGAACTTTTTTTTTTTTAAAGTAGACATGAATTAATAAGTTTTGAGAAGTGAAAAATTTTTTTTAAATTTTTTTACAAGGAATTCGCGTGCGATATCCAAGTTCGCTCAGAAAAAAAAGCGAAAAGGTGCATAGTATATGAGAGGGTAGATGAGGGCATAGTTTGGTTAAGATAGATAATCCTACCATGAACAGTGTAACATCCCATCCATCGCCGTGAGACAATGTGTTTTTTTTTTTGAGAAGTAAAACTTTCACCTCATCCTTGATACCCGCTAGCAAAAAAAAAAAAAGAAGAAAAGGAAAGTAAACCAAAACCATATAAAAATAATTATTTTGATCCACACCGTTTAGACCTGATGCTGTGCACACATCCCGGATCTAGGGTAAGTGGTTTTTCTTATTGGCTTTGTTGTGTTTTTTTTTTGATTATATGATTTTTTGATAATTATCTGGACCCAAAAATATAAGAAGTAAAGACAAAATAAGAGGAACACCTAGTAAATTAACTACTGATAATTATAACTAGTACGTATTAGGGGTTATCAAGAAAAAGGGTCATAGAAAATTGATCTACAAAAGTAAAATAAGATAAAAGACATAGTTTGAATTCTTTGGTGACTGAATGTCGATCGCAATTACATACATGTTCGCAACGATGTATGGTGATGGTTTGAGAAGTTTTTTTTTTGTACCTTCAATTAATAGTTTTGGCTTTAAGAACCCGGCGATCGAAATAAAATGAATTATGTATATCCAAATAAAGTTTGATTAATCGATACAAGATATATTTTTTTTAGATTTTTCTCAAATATTTTCGCGGATTTATTTGGTGAAGACAGTAAAGCTTATGAGGGTTGGAAACTTTGGAAGATATTTAGCAATGAAGGTTTAAAGAATTAATTTGGGAAGTGGATGTGGGGGAATGTGAGAAATGAGGGGAGGTCTCTAAAAATGTAGTGAGGGGAGGCCAAGGATTTCCCCCTTATTAATTGAGGGCTATTACGATATTTCGGGGAGCAGGTAATAGCATAGGAACCGACCGGGGATTTGTTTCTTTGGAAGGTTGATTTAAGGGTGGGTATAGAAGCTCCGAGGACTCTAACACCTAAGTCCTCCTCGGAAATGGAGTTAAGAAGAAAAAAAGAATATCGGTAACTAGGATTCGGGTCCCCCGTCATTTTAAGATGGAAAATGTTTCCTATCGACTACCACCTTAGATGAAGGCCTGGAAATGGTAACCTTGTCCCATAGTGGGTAACAAGATCCCCCCCCCCCCCCATCGACGAGCTAAGGATGGCAACCAGCAGGCCTTGGTTACCGGCGCTATGGGACACCACTAGCGACTCCTGACCAGACAGACCGGTGGGTCTGTAGACTTGAAAGAGGGGAGAAGTCGTTGATGGAAGACTTGGCAGAGAAGAAGGGCACGCATGTTTTTTTTTTGGGCTTTGATTCCTGAGAAGAGGGTATTTCGTTTCTACTTTTTTCGTTTGCCATGTTATAGGTTAGGTACTCTTGTGTTCATAGGCACAGGAAAGATCGCGTGCTGGTTTTTTTTGGAGTTTAAAACGTTACAGATGGCGCCCAACGTGGGGCCCGAATTTTGGCGACCGATATTTTTTTTTAAAGTCAAATTGTAAAAGTTATTTTACATTTTCATTACAAATTTTTTTTTTATGTTTTATGAGAGATTCAAAGTTTAGCTTCTTTGTGAATTATCACCGGGTATAATGAACAGCCACAGTTGTCCGAGGGGTTAAAGTATTCATTTTAGACTCCTGCTGTCGCGACGTGGTAGGTCATTAAACTTCACACAGATTAAGCTGGCGTTTTTCAACGGCCATACTTGAACAGGCATTATTTTTGCGTATTGAGCATGTGATAGCGTTGAAAAACAAGCAGCGAGGTTGAGGAATGCGGTTAGTGGGTTTGATACTTTTTTTTTTGTGTATAATGAAGACTTTCGTCCGGTAGATTAGAGAATCGATTTTCAGATCTATGACTGATGCGAAGGTTGAAAACATGAATTAGGAAAGTGTTCCACCAATTAATATTAAGGACTTATTAATAACTCAAAATTTGTTTAAAAGTACATCTTGTTCAAAGAATAATGAAGAGCTCTAGGCGTAATCCGGATGACTAGATTATAAATAATCCTTGGTTTTCGACCGTTGTTACGTTAAGAGTGAGTCGTTACGTTTTTCCAAATTCGCTTAGAAAAAGACTTCGTTTTGAGAGTTTAAAGACACTAAAGAGAAAATTTTTTTTTGGTCTCGGTTTTCTTTTAATCAAGGAGACCTGGGAATCCATGTTTTGTTTTTTTTGGGGATTAACCTTCTCTCACCTCACATTCACTTCCTGAGATTTGTTAAATAAAAAGTTTATATTACATTTTTTTTGATTTTTGAATTTTGTTGATTCGAGGCTTAGATTTTTTTTTGTTTAATTCAGTTGCGAACAGTTGAAGAATTTTATTTTTATTATTTTTTTTTTTGAAAGAGAGATCTGAAGAGTTGAGCAAAGGAATTTAAATTAAGATTTAAGAATTTTTTTTTGTTGAAGGATAATAGTTGAATAATACATATAGAAAAAAAAAAGAATTAGGACATAAAGTTTTTTTTTGAAGTATAAGCATTAGAAAAGTTTTAGTCCAAGTAGAGCAATGGGACGCCCAAAGAACAGTAGTAATCATTCACAGGGTGCCCGAAGTAGTAGTCAGCAACGACCCCCTTCAATAGATAATGAGGAAAATGAGGGTGACCAAAATGGTAATGAACCCATGGCGAGCGGGTCAGGTCATGCTAATCCAGTAGGTGCAAATGGTGTTGAGCATACTAGTCGCGCGAGAACTCCGAGCCTTAGGGATAATGACACCTCCAAAGAGGCTGATCAATTTGAGTCGTACTTGAGAGACGTTGTTACGGCTACGGTTGGACTTAATCGCACAGAAGGTCAGCGCTTCATACGTGAAGAATTACAGCGAACTCAAACTGAGTTATTGCGACAGGTTAGATCGTTTGTTAGGGAAGCCCTCTCTAATGTCACACCAGCGGTGACTGCAAATCAACAAGAAACTAGGAACTTGTTGAATATGAACACTCCTCCATATAGAGTTCCAGATTGTATTACACAACAACCGATTTTGACTAACACGGAAAATATTAACCCGTCGAATGAACCAGGTGTTCATCCGGTAGATATGGCCCGTGGGTCAAACGTGGATAACTTCTTAGCTCAATTGAGCAATTTAAATTTTAATGCTTCTCCCCCGTCGGCCAGTCAAGCTAACCCAACACCGTCTACGTCTACAGCGACTCGGTTCCCACACTATCACAAGTGGGGAATTAAGTTTGATAACAAGAATATGGCTATCGATGATTTTTTGTTTCGACTGGAACGAGTTAAAGATAGTTATTATGTGACTTGGCCAGAAGTGGTACAAAATTTCCATCACTTTGTAAGTGGTAGCGCGATGACATGGTATTGGACTTTTATTAAGAGTAATCCAACTTGTAATTGGTCAACTTTGCGTTTAGCGCTAGTGGAACAATACAGGAGCCTAGAGACAGACTCCGAATTATATAGAAAAATGTCCGATCGTAAACAGTTGGTGAATGAGTCTTTCGATAACTTTTACGATGACCGAATACAACTAAATTCGAGACTACGAATCCCTAAAACCGTTAAGGAAATTATCGAACTAATAAAGCTCAATGTTCGGCGTAGAATTGGAGAACTTCTGGTGACATTTAGCACTCATAGTTTGCCAGAGATGGTCTATGTGTGCAGAACCATCGAGAAGTTTTTGAATGGAGGCGAACCCGTCAAACCTAAATATCAAGCCAGTACTCCCTTCCAGCAGCCACGGCGACAAATAAATGAGATTGGAACAGAATTAGAGATTGCAAGCGAGGGAGCACCTGGTTTAGTAGAAGCACACCATAGGGAAGTGATCTCACTGAGGTGTTGGAATTGCAAAGTAGAAGGTCACTCTTTTAGAGAATGTGACAATCCTAAACGGAATTTATTTTGTTATAGGTGTGGACGTGAAAATGTAATCACCCCTAGATGCGATAATTGTTCGGGAAACCGACAACCGGGCAACCCAGAGACCGGGGGGGCGTGCCCGAGGTCCGAAAACCCGAAGAAGTAGAATCTACTTCAGTTAAAATAACCCTGCTACGACATTTACCTGACGAAACGAAACATGTAAAAAAGTCTCATAATAATCTTGAAGGTAACGCAGTACAACCTACTGTTCTTAGAAAATCAATTCACGAGCGAATCAAGGATTATTATGAGGCAAGGAAAAGAATAGTTACTTTTCCGTCAACTTCTTACAAAATAAGAAAATTAAGAGAAAGAATGAAGAAAAAGAAAGAATTTCATAGAACAATCGCCGCAACAACATTGCAGCAAGATGGTTCTGAAGACGATCTCCAGCCATACGACACAGTGGAAATATGTGGAACAAAGATCCGTGGTCTGCTTGATTCAGGAGCCAGGTTGAGTTGCCTCGGAGCGGGTTCTCTGGAATTCCTAGAAGAAAATAAAATTCCCTTGAGGAAGTTTACCTCGTATATCTCTACCGCTGGCGGAGAAAGACAACCAATAGTAGGTATAGTTACTACACAAATCGGTTACAAAGGAAAAGTTGAGGACATAGATTTGTTTGTCGTACCATCTCTAACCCAGCAGCTGTATTTAGGCGTTAATTTTTGGAGAATTTTCCAAATTGCTCCCCACATCATTTCCGAAATTTCGCTACCTAAAGAAAAATCAAATAATTTAGACAATGCGGTCAAGTGCGATCTAAACGATCAAGAAAGTCATAAGTTGCGTGAAGTTATCGCAAAATTTCCCTCTTTTACGATAAAAGGCCTGGGAAAGACCAAATTATTGGAACATTACATAGACACTGGAGACGCGATACCCATAAAACAACGTCATTATCCCATATCTCCAGCGATACAAGCCCTGGTGTATGAGGAATTGGATCGCATGCTTTCTTTGGGGGTCATCGAAGAAAGTTCCAGCGCATGGTCCTCTCCAGTCGTACTTGTACGAAAACCTGGAAAGAATCGCCTGTGCTTGGACTTTCGGAAGGTGAACCAGGTAACAAAGAAGAATGCGAGCCCAATTGCCCATATAGAGGGATTGTTAGCACGCCTTTCAGAGACACACTTTATCTCAAGCGTGGATCTGAAAGATGCGTACTGGCAGATACCGCTGGAGCAAAGCTCGAGGGAGAAGACGGCATTCACGGTTCCGGGGAAGCCGCTGTATCAGTTCAAAGTAATGCCCTTTGGTCTTTCCAATGCAGCTCAAACTCTGACCTATTTAATGAACCTGGTGGTACCCAGTGAGTTGCGTGATCGAGTCTTCGTGTATGTGGACGACTTACTTGTTATCTCAAGAAACTTCGAAGATCACATAAGAGTCTTAGAAATCATTGGGAAAAGGTTACTTGAAGCAGGCTTGACGATAAACGTCGAAAAGTCAAAGTTTTGCTTCAAGGAACTCCAGTACCTGGGCTACGTGGTCGGACAAGGCTGTTTAAAACCCGACCCGGCAAAAGTTTCGGCCATTCTTGAATTTCCAATGCCTAAGACGACGAAGCAAGTAAGACGATTCCTCGGTATGGCAGGTTGGTACCGCCGATTTGTGAATAATTTCTCAACCCTAGCCGCCCCATTAACAGACACTTTAAAAAAAGGTAAAAGGTTCAATTTCCATAAAGAAGCAGAGACCGCATTTGAAGCGATAAAAGCCGCTCTTACATCTGACCTAGTCCTTACAAACCCGGACTTTTCCAAAGAATTTATCATTTTATGCGATGCGTCAGCATCGGGCATAGGTTGCGTTCTGTGTCAAAAAGACGAAAACGGAAACGAAAGACCCATTTATTACTTCTCACAAAAATTAAATTCAGCCCAACGTAACTACTCAGTTACGGAACGAGAATGTCTAGCAGCGGTGAGAGGAATTCAGAAATTTCGACCATATGTAGAAGGCTATAGATTCACAGTTGTGACAGACCATTCAAGCCTGAAGTGGCTGATGAGTCTTCGAGATCCAACGGGGAGGTTAGCGCGCTGGAGTCTCAAACTTCAAGGGTTTGATTTCGGCATCGAACACCGGAAGGGTACTCTGAATGTAGTGCCAGACGCCCTATCCCGAGTTTTCGAGGTGGAGGCGCTACAAGCAGTAGTATGTCCACCGGAGGCGATGTCGTCGAACACCGATGTTCTCCATGTTGATTTGGAGGATCCGAGTTTCAAGTCGGACGAATATCGCCAAATCATTGAGCACATCGGACAAAATAAAGACCAACTACCTGACCTTCAAGTTTCGGACTGTTTCGTATATAAGAAGGTCAGACATAGTACAGGGAATCCACTCCAAGACGATTTAACCTGGAAATTGTTGATTCCAGCAGCGCTGACGAACCGTTTGATCTCGCTGGCTCATTGCCCTCCCCGAGCTTCACATGGTGGTATTGCAAAGACCCTCTACAGATTGCGTCAGCAGTTTTTTTGGCCGAATATGGCGTCACAGGTGAAACAGTATCTAGAAAATTGTGAAGTGTGTAAAACAACTAAGGCTCCTAACACCATTTTGAGAGCGGAAATGGGAAAATCTTTTTCAGTAGATCGACCATTTCAACACCTCTACGTAGATTTTCTGGGACCGTATCCCCGATCAAAAAGTGGCAATACTCAAATATTTGTCGTCTTAGATCAGCTGACAAAGTTCGTTTTCATCAAACCACTCCGCAAAGCTAACGCCCAATCGATTATAAAATTTTTGCAAGAAGAAATATTCCTTGTTTACGGAGTCCCTGAAAGCCTACTTTCAGATAATGGTAGTCAATTTGCATGCATGAATTTGCCAAAATGGTTAGTAATTTCGGTATAAAGCATTATCGAACGGCGGTTTATTCCCCGCAGGCTAATGCCAGCGAGCGAGTAAATCGGTCAATACTGGCAGCAATCCGTGCTTACGTAGACCAAAGACAGACAAACTGGGATTTGAACCTACCCTCAATTGGAAGTGCCTTGCGTTCCACGGTTCATTCGGCTATCGGCATGTCCCCATACGAAGCCCTATTCGGACATCGTATTATTGAACACGGAGCCGACTATAAACTTTTGCGTGAACTAGGTGGTCTCAACCAGTCTGAAATAGATTGGATTCCAAAAGTCGCCAAAATGAACGTAATACACTCTTATCTGAAGGCAGCTCTAGAGCGATCACACGAATCTTATGAAAAAAAATATAACTTACGAAGTAGGGCGATATCATATCAGGTGGGTGAGACGCTGTCAAGCGAAATTTTGTTTTGAGTAACGCAGCCAAACACCTCAACGCGAAACTCACCCCAAAATTCGTTAAAGTTACTATTTGCAAAATTATTGGAAGTAATTTATACCAAGTAATAGACGAAAAAGGTTTTAAAACAGTTACCCATTCAAAAGATTTAAAGAGATAAAAAAAAAAAAAAAAACCGTATCATTTACAAGGATTTGCTCTTAGCCCGGCTTTCTCAGCTGTACACGAGACTCTTTGGTACAAAATCCTTTTTAAAGACTCTTAGTTTACTTTCATTTCCTTTTTATTACAGGCAACCTGTTATTAAAAGGATATGTTTTGTAGTAAACCGAGTACTGATATACCATACACGGTATATAAATAGTACCGATTGAACCATATCAGAAACAAAAAAAAAAAAAAGAGAGAAAACTAGAAGAAATATTATCCAACTTCCTTCCTACTCCAGAAAAAGAGAGCGTATTATTCTATGAATTACAAAAGTCCAACATTCCAGCTTAAAAAGTTAAATTCTCCCGACAAAATATGGTCGGTGTAAGCACCAACACGCCCCGTCAGGATTAAAATCAACTTGTGCATTAAGCTTAAGCTATTTCAAAGTTGCGACAAGAGGAAATGGGTGCTAACTTCAACTCGATGTTCCGAGCCGTCCCGTACCACTTAAATATCGGCATCCGTTTCTGTCTCATTTTGAGAGAATAATTTCTCACAGCATGGCCGCGTGTTGAAAACGTATAAGCGACCAACTCTTTTATATTTGAGGCGTCGAACGAGTAGTACACGCTCGTGCTAGTGATAGAAAGAAAAAAAAAAAGAAAAAGAAATAAAGACTAATAAGAATAAGAAAAAACTAAGTAGTGAAAAGAAACCAAAGAAATAAAGGAAAAGGAAAAAGAAAAATCAAGAAAAAGGATAATTCCACAAATAGGTAAGATTTTCATCATCCGTGCAACAAACTAGTGAGGTACAAACATTTACTCCAGTAGGAATTCGTCCCCAGAGTGGAATTAGGAGCATACCCCAGGTGACTGAGAAGAGGCTTCGATCGGCGAGCGAGATCCGAATTGTGAGGAGTTAATCCAGCTGTCTTCCCAGTCAGGGCGGAAAACTTTAGGGGGGGCTGAGCCCCGAAATATCAATTTTTTTCTTGGAAGCACACCTTCGTGGCGAACCGTAATTAAGCGTGTCTGCCAGGGGACGTAGCTATCTTAAAAAAAAAAAAAAATAATAAAGAAAAACTCAATCACGGGTCGAATTTGATTCGGTTCAACAAGTTCTAGGAAATAACGAATCGACCGCGTGCCGGTAAAAGTCGCCAACTCGTCAATCTTAAAGGGTAAGAAAAAAAAAATTACGTTAGAAAGTATTAGAAAAAAAAAGGAAAACGTAGAAATTAACCTAAAACTTCATCCCTTAGGGATTTTTTTTCTGGAGGACGAACCAGCAAGAAATTCGAAGTGTCCAACGATCCTTCTTTAGACCAGAGAGCGGTAGCAGCAGTAAAGAATCTCTTCTAATTCAATTCAGTGAAAAAAAAAACAAAAAAAAAGAAAGAAAAGGAAATGTAGCTGAAAAGAAAGGGACTTTAATTAGTAAAAGAAAAAACAAAAAAGGTTTAAGTGAAGTAAAAGAAAGTTAGTTTAAAAAACAAAAAAAAAAGGAGAAAATACTAGAAATAGATACATACATAAGAACAGATAAAGTTATGAAAAAAAAAAACTAAGATATCGAAATACAAAGATAGTATGTAAAATAGAAAACCTTTCATATACCTATGCACTTACTGTAGGATGGAATGGAAAATTCTAAAGAGATTCTAGTAATGAAAAGTTTTTTTTTGACAATTACGAAGTAAATCTTCGGAACGAACTAGAAATCGAACTTTTTTTTTGAAAGTAGACATGAATTAATAAGTTTTGAGAAGTGAAAAAAATTTTTTTTAATTTTTTTACAAGGAATTCGCGTGCGATATCCAAGTTCGCTCAGAAAAAAAAAAGCGAAAAGGTGCATAGCATATAAGAGGGTAGATGAGGGCATAGTTTGGTTAAGATAGATAATCCTACCATGAACAGTGTAACATCCCATCCATCGCCGTGAGACAGTGTGTTTTTTTTTTTGAGAAGTAAAACTTTCACCTCATCCTTGATACCCGCTAGCAAAAAAAAAAAAAGAAGAAAAAAGGAAAGTAAACCAAAACCATATAAAAAAAAAATTATTTTGATCCACACCGTTTAGACCAGATGCTGTGCACACATCCCGGATCTAGGGTAAGTGGTTTTACTTATTGGCTTTGTTGTGTTTTTTTTTTTTGATTATATGATTTTTTGATAATTATCTGGACCCAAAAATATAAGAAGTAAAGACAAAATAAGAGGAACACCTAGTAAATTAACTACTGATAATTATAACTAGTACGTATTAGGGGTTATCAAGAAAAAGGGTCATAGAAAATTGATCTACAAAAGTAAAATAAGATAAAAGACATAGTTTGAATTCTTTGGTGACTGAATGTCGATCGCAATTACATACATGTTCGCAACGATGTATGGTGATGGTTTGAGAAGTTTTTTTTTTGTACCTTCAATTAATAGTTTTGGCTTTAAGAACCCGGCGATCGAAATAAAATGAATTATGTATATCCAAATAAAGTTTGATTAATCGATACAAGATATATTTTTTTTAGATTTTTCTCAAATATTATTATTATTATTATTATTATTATTATTATAAATTCTTTATTTTGATAAAATCTCGAAAAATTTACATAAAAAATACAAAGAACATTAGCATGGCAAAAATTATTTGCCGTCTGCCTGAAATTTGACTTTAACGAGGTTTAATGAAAAGAAAGTAAAAGTTTTGTTTAAAAAATACATAAATATACAATAAAAGTAAAACAATTGAGTATATAAATAAAAGCATATTAACATTGCTTATCAAAAAATAAATTAAATTGTTTCTATTTTATTCGATAAAGCTGTTTCGGTAACCCAAGGCATGAATAATAAAACTATAAAGAATATTCCAACTACACTGACCATTTAAAATATCTTTGACTTCCTCACGAGTTAGAAAGCTCTTTTCAAAGTAAAGCCTTCGCACTTGTAAAATTGGGCAATTGGCTAAGAAGTGATTAATATCTTCGGTTTCGTTACGGTTGCAGAGGTTACATAAGGAATTATTGTTTCTGTGAGGTTTGTAATTTAAATTTAACATTTCAGTTCTTGCCTTAAACAGTGTACTTATTTGATTCACTGAAAATTTGCTATCAAAATAATTGTTTACGAAAAGAGCGTGATTGAGCTCTTTGTACATTAAACGGGTGGAGGAAGTTTGGGCCCTATTTAAGAATTTGAGATAAATTGAATCATCTACCTTTGCAATGCATTCGTAGAATCTATCTTGCCAATTTACGGAGGGGATATCATTTAGCTTAAGTTCAAAACAGTGTGTATCAGCTAACTCATTCCATTCCTTGAACGGAGACAGTTGCCTTTGAAACGCGACATCCATTACTTGCCTTTGGAGGTTTTCGCTCGATCTTTGCATGACTTTTACTTTGTAGTCAGCGCTGGACTTAAGGTTTCTCAAAAAGATTGGTGGAAGACCTGATTCAACGTGTATAGCATACGTGGGAGTAGAGATTGGAAGTTTAAAAATTCTCTTGAAGAAGAAACGTTGTAACATTTCATATTCGTCAAGATTTTGGTAACCAAACACTTGGCTGGCGTAGCATAAGCAAGAGTTAATAGTGGCCTCAAAAACTTTATATTTAGCTGAGATGCCTATGTGCTTGTTGCAGAATATTCTATTCCACATAATATTTATTGCTACTTTTGCCGATACACATTTATCCCTAGCATGAGGGCGGAAATCTAAGTTACTTGGGAGTAGAACACCTAGATATTTGTATTGTGAAACAACTTCAATAGGTTCACGGTCCAATGTCTATATCTCCGGATGAATTCTTCTTCGCCGGCCGTCTTCAAATATCATTATTTTTGATTTAGAGGTGTTTATTTCCAGGTCCCATGTGTCGCAAAATCTTTTCACTTTATTGATTTGTAACTGTAAAGTTGTAGGGTTATCCGAAAGAATAACCAAGTCATCTGCATAAAGAAGTACTTTGATAAGTACTCCACCAAACCTGACGCCACCAGGTAATTCATTGGAAACATCATCTATGAAGAGAGCAAACATTAATGGGCTTAAGGGGCAACCTTGGGGAACACCCGTATTAGTGTGAACTACCATTGGAGACAGCAGCGCAAGTATTGGAGAGGAGTAACTTATACAATCTTAAAAACTTTGTCGAAATGCCTATATTCGAAAGTTTGAATATCAGTGAATGTCTATTGACTGTATCAAACGCGGCTTTTAAATCAATGAAACAGGCATAGAGTTTCTGTTTATTGTCGATAAATTTTTTTGCGACGCTGGTGAGCACAAAAATTTGATCAACAGTCGAAAGTCCAGCGCGGAAACCACCTTGAAAAATGCTTAAAAGCTTATTTTCATCTACCCACCTCATCAGTCTACCATAAAGAACTAACTCCTCTCGCAGACAGTCGGTCGTAACTAATTCTAAAAATGTCTAAGATTTGTGCTCACTGCAATCTTGCTATAAAACGTTCCAAAAACATTGAATTTATCGAATGTGGATATTTCTGTGGTCGTTTTTTTCATAAAAACTGTGTCGATTTATCAGAACAAGAATTTAATTCCTTAATTAATCATAATTTGTATTGGAAATGCAATTCGTGCGCGAATATAAATCTCTCATCTCTCATACTAAGTTTTAATGAGCTCACAAAAAGTGTCAACGAGATTAAAAATGAATTGTGTTCTCTTAAATCTAAACAAATCAACAATTCCCCTTCCCCACCACGAAAAACTGCAAAAAAAAAATGCTATCAGCTCAGCAAGTGACATTGTTCCCATGCTAAATCTTTCTTCCAATCAACCTCATGCTTCGTCATCTTCAGCTAGCCTTGTTACTGTCGACCAATCTTCATCTAGCCAAATCTCTAACTCTGCTTCATTTAATTACTTACCTTCCTTGGATAACAGCAATAAAATAAGCATAAATAATTCTACTAAAAATTTAGCTCGCAATAAAAAAAAAAAATCTAATGCAAAGTCAATTATCGGTACTGACACTTCGTCCTCTCTTTGTGCTCTCCCTGAATATAAGTGGATTCATCTATCAAAATTCAACAACAGCACTAAACCTGAAGACATTATTAATCATGTTTCTCAAAAAACAAACATTTCATCGAATCAGTTCAAATGCTACACTTTAGTTAAAAAAGACTCTGATTTAACGAAACTTAAATTTTTAACATTTAAATTAAGCGTTCCGTCGTCAAAACTGCCTGTGATAATGGATTCTTCTGTTTGGCCTTGCTTCGTGCGAATAAAAAAATTCATCTCCAACTCCAATGTCAACAATGAAAACGTACCAACACTCAATTCCCAGCAAATTGAAACCACAGTGGGCGCGTTCGGTGCAATTCAGATTTTCAGATTAACTAACTATTCTCGGCCTCTGATTGGCCAGACGTTAAGTTTTTCAGTTGACAACTCATCAGCTGTTAGTTTTTACCGATTCAGTTTTTCAGTCAAGAAAAGCAGGCTGAAAATCTAGATTTAGTTTATTAAGCTGTCAGATGCGATAAATAGCCTACATGACAATTGAACTTTACTTTGTATTTTTCGGTTAGCTTTTTGTGGAAACATTTTTGTAGTGAACTTTTTCATTAAACTGAACTCTAATTTATTTTTAGGCAATTTGTCGTATAATTAAAGATTATTAATGGAAACCCTTACAAAGGAAATAGATTTTTAAGAAAATTATTTGCTACATTTTCACTCGAAGTCTATTCAAATTGTAGTTACACGCATATTTCTAATCACAAATATTGAAGAGAAATGCTTTGGACTATAAGTTAATACTATTTTGAACCAACTACAAGAAATTATTTATTTCTTATCAAATCTTTCCTAGCAGAATTGAAAGGTGAATTCCAATACCATTCAAATCTGACAAAAAATTTAGAAGACCGTTCGACGCAAAACTGAATAAGTTTTTCAGTTAATCTTAAAATCTGAATTGCAACGAACGCGCCCAGTAACACTACAACCAACACCATCACAAACGCAATCTTCTCAATCCCTACATCAACCGCCGCCACCTATATCCCAATCATCACTCAATTGACAATCAGCTACCACGTCACAATATTCCTCTCTTCGTCTCTCATCGCCACCACTCAACAAACTATATGGCTACTATCAGAACACTGGAGGCATGCGAACGAAAATTCAACAAATGTTTTTATTCTCCTCTTCGCAACAATATGACTTCATAGCGCTCACTGAGACATGGCTAAAGAATGATCATCAAACAGCAGAATTGATTAATTGTCAACACTATGCAGTTTTTCGTAAAGATCGCTGCCCCCAAACAACTGGATTAGAAAGAGGAGGAGGTGCGCTGCTGGCAGTACGAAAAACTTTTTCCTGTATTGAATTGTGTCTACCTTCTTCTTCTATTTCTTGTTCTTATGACATAGATCAAATCATTGTAAAAGTAATCATTGATCGTCTTAAAGTTATTTATTTTATGCTAAGCTATATTCCACCAAAGAGCTCGTTTGAACTTTTTTCTATGCATGTAAAAAATTGTAAATTTTATTTATCTCAGCTTAAAGACAATGAACATGTTATTATTTAAGGAGATTTCAACTTAACAAATATTGAATGGGTTTATGATCCTGAAGAATCGCAATTGCTACCCTTTAATGTTTTTATGGATTATGAGATTGAAGTTGTCGATTCATTTTCTAGTTTTAATCTAATCCAATTGAATGATTGTAAAAATAATTTTGGTAACATTCTCGATCTTATGTTTGTAGACAGAGAAGTCAAAATATCTCTTGATAAATCTTTATATCCTATTTTTTCAAACACTGTTTTCTATAATGCATTAGCTTTTGATGTAACTTTTTTAAACTATTTTAACTCAAACAACTTTGACCAGTTCAAATTAAATTTTGCAAAAGCTAATTTTGAAGGCATAGCAAGTTATATGTCGCTCATTCCGTGGCATCTTAACTTAAGTACATTAAATTTAACTCAGTTCTATGATTTTTTTGTTGAGTCTTTGAAAGAGGCAATTGATATGCATGTGCCAAAAGAGAAAGTTATTCGAAATTCAAAACCACCGTGGTTTAACAGGAGACTTTGCAATTTAAGTAATAAAAAAAACAAAGCGTATAAAAATGTTCGAAAATATTCAAATAACTTAGTGCTAAAAGATAACTATATTCGTCTAGAGAGGGAATTCGATGTTCTCAACAAGTTTCTTCACAAAAATTATATATTCAATTCAAATTCAAAAATTTCAATTCAATTCAAAAGATTCATTTATTGCAAGTTAACATTACATTTACAAAAGTTTTTATGAATTTATTTAAGCATTGGCTTAGCCGTCAGCTCGACTGGTAACTTTAAAAATTTAATATAATTGAACAAGTTAGTGTACATTATGATAAAAGAAGTAGATACAAATATCTTTGCATATTATTTATTTGAAGGATAATGAGTTTTGAATTAAGAATATTCCGTTATTAGAAGCATTCGGTAGCGGTAACTATTTCGGGCAAATTTGACAAGTTTGATCCAATCTGATCCATTTAAAATTTCAATTGTTTCTCGGACTGAAAGGGTAGGTTTACCAAAGTATGTCCTTCTTTGTTCTTTGAAAATGGGACATACACTAATGAAATGAAAACAATCTTCTTTGGATCTTAAATTGCACAAACTGCAAAATTGGTCAAAGCTTCCGTTGTATGGTGTTCCATTTAAATAGAGAAGTTCACATCTTATTTTAAAGATCATTGAAATATCTTTGTAGCTATGAGAATCTTGAAAATAGTTCTTGCCACACAAGTTATAATCAAGCTGGCTATAAAGTATTCTGCTCTCCGATTGACATGCGTTTTCTATCATCTGATTTCGAGTAAAGTCTTCAAGTTTTTGGATGATTTCGTAAAATTTAACTTTCATCGCACCAATGTTGTTGGGGATCATCTGCACATTTTCACCGCAGAAAGTAGCAATATTTTCCCATGTCCTCAGCCACCAGTCCTTATTTCGAATTTCGTAACGCATCATTATTTTGCATAGGCGAGTTTCCTGGAGACCAAACACTTTAATTAAATAGTCGGCTTGTAACTTGAGAGTGAAAGTAAAAAGTTTTGGCAGTCCTGTTTCCAAGTATATTGAATAGTTTGGTGCGTTTAAGGGGATATTAAACATTTTCTTTAAGAAATTTCTTTGTAGCTTTTCAACTTCCTCGTATTCTTCCATTCCCCATACTTGTGCAGCATAACAAAGAAAAGATTTTACAATCGCATTAAAAATTTTATATTTTGTTGAAAGATTGATAAAATTTGAAAAAATCTTCTTCCAAGTCAGATTAGTCAAGCTTTGTGAAGTTTTAGCTTTTTCTGCAAGGTGCTTTCTAAAATCCAGTGTTGGGTTGAGCAAAACTCCCAAATACTTGTATTCTTTCGATACATCTAAACGACATCCATTAAGCATCCAGTTGTTTCTCACTTCACCTCGAGAGGAACGCGAGAAGACCATTACTTTTGATTTTTCATTGTTGATTACTAAACCCCATTTATGACAGTAGTCAGTTAAACGATTTATCATCAATTGAAGGGTCTCTGGTGATTCGGATAGTAAGAGGAGATCATCGGCATAGAGCAATATATTTATTGTGATACCCGCAATTCGGAAACCCCCTGGAATGTGCGCAGCTATATCATTTATAAAGAGAGCAAACAAGAGAGCACTGAGCAAGCATCCCTGTTTTACCCCCGTAAGTGACTTAAATGGATTTGAGTACGTTTTGCCATCCCAAACTGCTGCTTCGGTATCTGTGTACAAACACCTGATTATTTGTATAAATCTTGTTGACACTCCAAGTTGAGAAAGCTTATAAAATAAAGCATTTCGATTCACCAAATCAAATGCAGCTTTAAAATCGACGAACAACGTGTATATTTTTTTATTTCTGGCTTGAAATGCTTTTATTATTGATGTTAAAGTAAATATGTGATCAACCGTCGAATAGTTTTTTCTAAAGCCTGCTTGTAGTTCCGTAAGAATATTGTTTGTATCAACCCAATCTTCAAGCCTGTTAACGAGAACACCACAAAATATCTTCGCAATAACATTCATGAAGGATATGCCTCGGTAGTTTTCGACTGCATTTAAATCACCTTTTTTATGGATGGGAAAAATCACAGATTTCTTGAATGAGGACGGTACATCACCATTTTCGAAGATCTTGTTAAAGAGTGTGAGTAGATGGTTGTAAAAAGTAGGAGAAGCATTTTTAAAAAACTCGTAGGATATCCCGTCTTCGCCTGGGGCCTTTCCGTCTCCGGCTCTTTGAAGGACGATTTGTATTTCATTTATTGATATAACTGAATCTAATATTTCATCACAAATGAGTGGCTCTGCGTACAAGAAAGTAGTAGATAAGTTGTTTTGAAGAAGGTTTTTGAAGTAATCAGAGAGATCATCTGCAGAAACACTTAATCCAATGGAGTTATGTGAACCGTTTATTTCTTTTGCTATTTTCCAAAACTGCTTTGTATTTTTGATTTGACTGAGGGATTGGGCTTGCATAGATTCAAAATTGATTTTCTTATTGAGACACATTTTCTTATAATTGGAATTAGCTTGAATGTACCATTTTCGAATTTCATCACATGAGTATTTACGAAATGCTTTCAGTAGAGCAAATGATTTTTTTCTTGCATTTAGACATTCTACATCAAACCATTTTTGAGTGAAAGAATTCCTCAGGTGATGATTTGGGCTGATTGAAGTATTTCTTATGCATTCTGTTAATTGGTTGGAGAGCTCGTCAGTTGATTGGTTAGGTGGAGGGGTGTGCAATAGGTAATTATCCAAGCGATGATGGTAGGTATTTAAATTTGTAGTTTTCCATTTTAGTCGTGGCATCAAGCTAAGAGATCTCTGTTGTGGTTCGAAGTGAGATTCCCATTCAACTACCAACGGCATATGATCAGAAAAATGTTTGCTCAAAATTTCAAATTTTCTTATAAGGTTGATCCAATCGCTATTTACCGTGCAGTAATCGATCACTGATTTGCCTTGACCACCAACAAAAGTAAAGTGACCTTCCGCGTCTCCTTCTGTGCATCCATTTAAAATAATACTGTCGTATATCTGTAGCATTTCTAATAATCTCATTCCATTTTGGTTGTAGATATTATCCTTTGATGTTCTATTATTTATATTTAAAATTGATGAGTTTGGTATAACCGTTTGAGTTGTAACTTGGTTAACACCTATTCTGGCATTAAAATCACCGACCAACATTACGTTTTTGCTTGAAAAATCTGACATTAAATTGCATAGTCTGTTAAAGTCTTCGGTCCAATTATTGCAATTTATATAGAAAGGTATAATAAACATATTAGGTTTCTCTAAAAGCTTTACGACGATGTTATTTTCGATTTCCACAAAATCATAGAGTTTCAGTTTTGCTGTTTGTATTCCATAAAGGCACCCACCGCTAGCACGTCCTCTTAAATATGTTTTAGTTGCAGGAATCCAAAAAAGTTTATATCCGTTAAAATATTTAGTAAATTTACTTGTATTTTCAATTGTAATGTGAGTTTCAAAAATAAAGAATATTTCGAACGATTTAATAAAATTAAAAAAGTCTAAACATGATCTTATTGTTAAGCCCTGATACATTATATGACAATATTTTACAAACATTAATACAAAATGAGCTGACGGCGGCTACATCTCAGTTTCTCATACTACAACTACTACTACTACTATTTTGTAAAAGTGGCAGCTTTGGATGACGATCAGTTGTTGTCGATCTAGTACTTTCAGTTGACAGGTTGATTTTTTTGACAGCATCAAAGTTAATGTCACCTAACATTTGTTGTAGCTCGTGTTCTCCATCGGTTTCAGTGCCATTAGTGTTATAAATTAGATTATTATTATGATTTAAATAAAATGATTTATTTTCAACTATAATTGCGTTATTTTTAATTCGAACTATAATATTTGGTTTAAGGTTTCTTATTATTTTTCTGTAGTGAAGGAGTATTTGTTGCTTTGATTGCATTTTCTTTGAAAGATCACGTTGTAGAAACACACCTGTGTCTTTAAGTTTGTATGCATTTTTAAGCATTCTTAAAGTAATTTCGCTTGAGCCGGTGTTTACTTTCATTTTGGTTGCGGAGATATTTTCGCTTATTTTTACGGTGTCAGAAAACTGTTGTTCGTACTCATTACCAAGTAAAAGCCGAGTGACCGTTCGAATTCTTTCTTGTGGATCTGTATGAGGATCCTCCTTAGGAATTGAAATGATTATGTTTTTGCTTCTTAATTCTCGACTTTGAGCTTCAAGTTCTTCTTCCAATGAGTTACATCTCACTTCAAATTGCTTTATTTTAGTAGCCAATTCATCATTTTGCTTTCGCAAGAAGTTGATTTCATTGTTCAGCTTACTCAAGTCTTGCTTGGTGGCTAGGTTTGCAATTGCCAAAGCAAGCTCAGTTTGAAGAGAAGAATCAACAATTATTTTAATTTTTTGCAAATCGGAGTCAGACATGGACATGGTGGCGCGTTTTAAGATTTTATAACAATTTTGTGTATTTTCCTGATAACAATTTTCTTCTGGGGAAGTTTCGCCGATTTTTCGTTTTTCAGTCATGTGACGTCTGATTATAAGATAAATACTTATTTCATGCAGAAAATTTGCTTGTTTTACCTTGATTTTGGCCGATTTATACAATAAACTTTATTTTAAATCAATTTAAGCACTTTTTCAATATGGAAACTGGAAATTTGAATATATTTTTAAATAATTTTGAAGAGCGATATCTAAGATCAACTTTACACTTTCACAGCAGAGTTGCCAGTCAACAACAATTATATATTGTCAATTGAATCTAGTTTGAAAACCAACAGTAAATCTTTTTGGGCGTTCATTAAAAATAAAAAAGGGTCTAATGGAATTCCAACTAGTATGCAATATCTTGGTTCTACATATACTGATCTTCCGACGATTTGTAATTTGTTTGCCGACTACTTCGAGTCAAATTATAAAACTTTTAATCCTCAGTCTTATGTAAGACCTGAATTTTCTCCAAACCTTGTAGATATTGGGCATATTGATATTAATATTTTTGAAGTTGAAGCTGCTCTGTTGAGTTTAGATTGCGATAATAAGCCAGGGCCTGATGGAATACCTCCAATTATTCTTAAAAAGTGTGCTGCAGTGCTTTCAGAGCCTCTTTCTTATATATTTAATAAATCTCTTTCGAATGGCGAATTCCTCTCTGTGTGGAAGAAATCATTTGTCTGTCCTATTCACAAAGCTGGTTCCAAACAGGAAGTTTCTAATTATCGTCCTATTTGTAAGCTATCCTCAATTCCAAAAGTTTTTGAAAAGATAGTATATGACAAATTGGCTTTTTTGGTCAAAGAAGTTATATCTCCTTCTCAGCATGGCTTCGTGCCGGGTAGATCCACATCTACTAACCTTTCAATTTTCTGTAAATATACTCTTAGTAATCTTGAAAAGGGTTACCAGGTTGATGTGATTTACACGGACTTCGCAAAGGCTTTCGATAGAGTAAGTCATAATATTTTGATAAATAAATTGGATTGGCTTGGCTTCCATTCAAATATTTTAAAATGGATTCAATCCTATCTTATAGGGCGAATCCAGTTGGTGTCGATTGACCAATTTCTTTCAAGGCCTATTCTGATACCCTCTGGCGTTCCTCAAGGTAGCCATCTTGGTCCACTTCTTTTTCTTTTGTTCATCAACGACATGCCTGATATTTTTACAAATTCGTTCAGTCTGCTTTTTGCTGATGATTTAAGATTCTATCGCTGTATAAAGTCGATTGATGATTGCCTTTCTTTACAAGAAGAACTTCATAAGCTTACTGATTGGTGTATGTTAAATCAATTGTTTTTGAATGTTTCTAAATGTCAATGTTTTTCGTTTTTCCGTTTGTCATCACCAATTTTCTTTGAGTACAAAATTACAAACCAAGCTCTTGAAAGAGTATCTGAAAAAAAAGATCTTGGTGTAATCTTCGATTTTAAATTAAACTTTGTTAGACATATTGAGTATATTGTTGCTAAAGCTAATTCAATGCTGGGGTTTGTCAAACGCAATTCAACGGACTTTAAAGATCCATACACGCTTAAATCACTTTATTCTGATTATGTTAGATCCATTTTAGAATACTGCACTGTAATTTGGAATCCCTGTTACATGATTCATTCCTTTAGAATTGAACGGGTACAAAGAAAATTTACGAGGTATGTAGTTTGGAAACTAGGTTGGAACATCGAAATGCCACCCTATTCTACAAGATGTCAACTTATCGGTACTCAGTCTCTTGAAAACAGACGTAAAATCTTTTCTGTAATGTTTACCTTTGATATTTTGTCGCATCATATTAAGTGTCCCTTTCTCTTGTCCTTACTTAATCTCTATGTTCCATACAGGCTGCTGAGAAGCCGTCCTTTATTACGGGAAAATGAACACAGGGTTAATTATGCGCGTAATGAGCCGATATCTCGCTGTGTAAGAGAAACGAATAGCATTTCCCTTGTTATTGATATCAACTTTCATAACAGTAGACTAAATCTTAAACGCATGCTATTACTGCATTTTTTAAGTTGATTATAGAATGTACATATATAACACGTTGACATATTTATATTGTTTTTTGCCTGTATGTATATTATTCTCTCGCATACTTATTTCGTTAGTCTATAAGAAGATGTTTGTATCTCTGATTGATGTTAAATAAACTAAACTAAACTAAAGAATTTGAGTAAATATTTTTCTCAGACAGAGTAGTATCGAAATGGCCCTATAGTTTGATGGTATTTTGGGGTCTCCTTTTTTGAAAATTGGACAGATCTGCGAATTTAAGAACGACTGTGGTATTACTTCTTCTTCAATCAGCTTGTTAAAAAACATAAGGAGTAGATTTTGAAAGGATGACGAAGTATATTTATAGAATTCAGTTGGAATCCCATCGAGACCAGCAGCTTTATTGTTTTTCATGTTTTTAAGCGTTGTTTGTAATTCGTTTAATGAAATAGAGTAATCAAGGTCTGCCACTGAAATGGAAGGTAGAGCATATTGGAATGCTTGTTGATTTGTTGTGGGGTTAAAGAGTTTTTTGAAGTGGCTTGCGAGTAGATCCTCACCAATATCAGACGCTGTTGTACTTTTGCAGCCAGCCAACAATCTTACATTAATCCAAAATGACTTTGAGTCCTTACATTGTGACAAATTTGCTGCTATACCTTTCATGAATTTTTTTTGTTTGGATTCGCAAACTCTTTTGTATGACTTGTTTGCATCTAGATAGAGTGATTTAAAAAACAAGGATTTCGTTTTCCTAAAGAGTTTAAGTAGAGCAAAAGATTTTTTCCGAAGTCTAATACATTCCCAGTCATACCACTCAGATGCAAACGTTTTGTTGTTTCTTGGTGGTATGGCTGACTGCTTAATGATTACTGTTATTTGATCAGCTAACTGATCACAGGGGCAAGACAATTGATTTGAGAGACGACTCACACACTGATCTAATTTACGATTATAGTTGACTCTATAACTGTCTATCCACTTATAATTTTGTAAGGTCTTACACAATGAAGAATCAAGGTTTTGAAGTTTGATAGACGTCTCAATTTGAAGGTGGGCCGAGTAGCTTACTGCACTCACTTCAACATCTTCCACAACTTTAAGCCATTCGCCTCTTGCCAAACAATAATCTATTACGGAACACCCCTGACCAGAAATAAATGTTAGTTCTCCTCTTCTATCACTTTTTGCAATCCCATTCAAAACCATCAAACCGAAGTTCTCAATCAAATCGACTAGACGCCTGCCCGCACTATTGACCGTTTCATCTAACGAACCTCTCAAACTATTGAACGTATGAGATGTATTTTCTACCAGAGAAGCTGGGTTTTGGAAATTACCGATTCTCGCATTTAGATCACCTAATATTAAAATATTTTGGAATTCTAACTCGTTAAGAAAGGATTCAAGTTCATTATAATCATTATTCCAATTAGTACAATTTAAATAAGTTGGAAGAATGTAGTATTGTTCATGCCTGTCGTTTAACATTATAACAGTTTTACTTCCAATCGATTTAATGCTAACATAATTCTTTAAACCACATCGTACAGCTAACAAGACACCACCACTTGCTCTACCAAAAATACTACTTCGGGTGGCAGGAATGAATTTAAGGGAGTAGTCTTTAAAATATTTTTGAAATTGCGTTTCTTGGGTTTCTTCTAGAAACGTTTCTAAGAGGATAATTACATCAAATTTTAGTATATACTTAAAAAAGTCTGGTATTGTTAGTTTATTTTTAAGGCCAGACACATTATAGCTAATAACTTTTAAATTTATATTTACTTGGCAGACGGCAACCCTATCCTAACTTTGTTTATGTTGGTGTTGATTTCGTTGATTGCTGAAGCCAGGTTGCAGGTTTTGACTTATAGATGGTGCTTTAGTCGGCGATGATGCATTGTTGAAGGAACTGTCAAAAAATCGTAAGCCGTCATCTCCAAATGTCATTTTGACAAACGAAAGTTCTTCTGCTTTGTTTACAAGCAAGCCATGTGAAAAACTGAAGGAAAACTCGCGATCATTGATGTGAAGTTTCACTCCTCGTATAAAAATTTTTGCATTCGGTGCTAGAGCAAGTAACTTATTTTTAATTTCGTAGAGTGACTTCCTTTTTTGTCGGGTTATCAATGATTGCTCTCGGTGTATCACGATGCCGGATCCTCTTAGTTTGGGTGTTGCTTTAATAACTTTATCTGCAGTGTCGCCGTGTTGAAAGTTTAAGATCACAGTAGATTTGTTTGTGTTGGTGTTTGTGAATTGTTGCGAACTTTTAATTTTTAACTCTGCGTTCTCTTGGAGATGAAGAAGACCCATACAAGTTTGTTTAGCAAAATCAACTTTATCGGTTTTCCCTTCTGCCGGAAAATGCACAACAACAGTGCTTTCATAGTTTTATCGCGTTATTACGTCGAGTTGACGTTCCAGAAGATTGCAATAGCTTTCCATCGTTGTAACTCTTTGCACAAGGTGTTCATTTTGTGCTTTGAGTAACTGCATTTGGTTGGCAATTGCTAGAATGTCTTCTTTCTTAGCAATGTCTACTAGCTTGGGACTTATGCACTCATCCAGCATTACTTTTAATTGGTCGATGGACATATTTCCAACTGCCATATTTTTGGGGTTTTGTGAGAAAACTTTTTTGTTGTTTTGAAAGTGATCTGGGGAAGTGTCTTCTATTCCTCGCTTTGGTCGCATATGCAAAATTTTCCTACGGTTCTCTGTTGTGATGTACCTCCGAGAATCTTTTACACTTTTGTGGTCTCGCAGAATAAGCAAGACAAAAACGAAAAAGTCAGTACTTAGCTGTTGTATTCAACTAACGATTTGAACTATTTTGGGATTAATTCAATAGCTTTTACTAGTATTAATTAATTGAAACAAAAGGACCGCACAGAACTTTGACTTTCTTACTTATTGACAGATGTCAAACTCCAAATATTTTCGCGGATTTATTTGGTGAAGACAGTAAAGCTTATGAGGGTTGGAAACTTTGGAAGATATTTAACAATGAAGGTTTAAAGAAGTAATTTGGGAAGTGGATGTGGGGGAATGTGAGAAATGAGGGGAGGTCTCTAAAAATGTAGTGAGGGGAGGTCAAGGATTTCCCCCTTATTAATTGAGGGCTATTACGATATTTCGGGGAGCAGGTAATAGCATAGGAACCGACCGGGAATTTGTTTCTTTGGAAGGTTGATTTAAGGGTGGGTATAGAAGCTCCGAGGACTCTAACACCTAAGTCCTCCTCGGAAATGGAGTTAAGAAGAAAAAAAGAATATCGGTAACTAGGATTCGGGTCCCCCGTCATTTTAAGATGGAAAATGTTTCCTATCGACTACCACCTTAGATGAAGGCCTGGAAATGGTAACCTTGTCCCATAGTGGGTAACAAGATCCCCCCCCCCCCCCCCCATCGACGAGCTAAGGATGGCAACCAGCAGGCCTTGGTTACCGGCGCTATGGGACACCACTAGCGACTCCTGACCAGACAGACCGGTGGGTCTGTAGACATCAGTCTTGAAAGAGGGGAGAAGTCGTTGATGGAAGACTTGGCAGAGAAGAAGGGCACGCATGTTTTTTTTTGGGCTTTGATTCCTGAGAAGAGGGTATTTCGTTTCCACTTTTTTCGTTTGCCATGTTATAGGTTAGGTACTCTTGTGTTCATAGGCACAGGAAAGATCGCGTGCTGGTTTTTTTTTGGAGTTTAAAACGTTACACCTCAAAAAAAAGCAATATGCATATAAACACTCTATCAAACACAACAAAAATGCTAATTTTAAGTAAAATTGATTATGGTTTGTATATACATATATGGGAACTGTCCTAAATCAACTCTTAAAATAATAAAACCAACCTACCGCGACGATGCAAGGAGAAGTATAAACGCATTTCCTACATCACCTATTGCAAATATACTAGCGGAAGCAGGCCTTCCTACCAGTGAAGAGAGAAGAGACGCTATAACCATGAAACTTTTTGCGAAACTAGTTTTCACAAAAAATTCCATAATTGAAAATGATGTAAAAAAGTCACTAGATTACAAATTAAAAAGAAAACTACCATCTGCCATTGCCACAACTCTTGCCAAATCAGTACTATTTGATCTTCCAACCAAACTAGAACGCAACGTCACACGCAGCCCCCCATGGTTCATTAACCCAGGGTCCTTAATATTGACCCTCACCGAATACAAAAAACCAAACACCAGCCAAACGATATATCAAAAACTATTCACAGCCATTTCAGCTGATTTAAAATCAGATGGGTGAAAATTCATTTTCACTGACGGATCAAAAACTAGTGACAACACATCATTTGCTGATACCTTAGAAAATGGAAATATAGCCTGCATTGGCATCTTGCCCGAATTTGCTTCAGTCTTCACTGCTGAAGCATACGCCATATGTCAAGCCACCAAGTTCACCATTAATCACCGTGGAAAACATGTCATATTGTGAAGGTAAACACGTATTGTTTCGTGGTTCTGGTTAAACTCAATTCTTAAAAAGTAGGGAAGAGTCTATGTGGCGATCGCTTTGACAAGGTGAACACCAATTCACACAACGTGGGAAAATGCATGGCTTGCATATTACATGAAGTGAAATATGCAACCTGCATTATGAGTTAAGAGAATTGGCTCACCTGTGTCTGGACTACGGCGCGTGTACATGGTTTTGATTACATAAAACGTGTATGCAACATAGAGCAAACATTACACCACATATTCCTCCCCCTCTTTAAAAAGAGAGCTCTGAAATTTATTATAAACATAAAAACATAATACAGTTATACAAAATAAGTACAAAAAAAGAAAATTTACATTTTGTTCATAATTGTTTCTTTTTTGTTTTTGTTTTTTTTTTTACATTTCTTAGATTATAAGTACAAATAAAAAATTTTATATTAATATTATTTATTTTTTTTTTGTATTTTTTTCGACTTATTCTTATACTAGTATGTATTTACCTAGATTAATTTTTCATGATTCTTAAAGATAAATTTAAATGATTTGGCTATTGAAAGCGTACATTTGTATATATTTACCTAAAATTACTAGTACTATTGATATTTAATTTTTATTTTTTTTTTTTATTTCTTTTGAGTTTAAAAATTTTAGTAAGTATAATTTTGCTTTTTAGTTAGTCTAAAATAAAAATGTTTCATCATTCGTTCTCGTTAAAGTACAAAAATTTGTCTTTTAATTCTCAATTGTTTTTCTCTTTGTAAGATTACAAATTGGTCAGTTTGATTCGTCTTTGTGTTTTACATTATTTAAATTGTTCATTTGGTTAAATATTACAAAAAAAAGTCACTTATCAAAAACAGTACGTGTATATAAAATTATTATTTTTTTTTTTTTTTTTTTGCTATTTAATAAAAAAAATAAAATCACAAAATAAAACTTAACTTTCTCAATGAAAATTCTTTTTTCTTAATTAAATACAAAAATATTATTTTTCTTCTTGTTAATTGCAATTGGATATCTGTTTTTGTTTTTTCATGTTTTGTTTAAAAAGTAAAGTATACATTTTTGGCAAAAAAAACTTCATTGTTTAGCAAATAGAAATAGAATTTGAAATGGGACTGGTATTAAACGAATTTTGTTTTATTAAAATGAATCAATCGATTTGGCAAGTGTCTGAAGCCGCAAAAATAGCATTTGAGTCCGCAAGCTTTGGCTTTCTTCTCGGTCTTGGTTTCGGTCTTTGCAAATTTTTATTTCTCTGTTGCACTCGAAAGTACATAATGAAAAGAAAAACAATGCCTGCTAGGAGCAAAAAATTTAGAAAATAGTGGTTGTAATCGTGAAGATTAGCCATGACCGAATATTCCTCAGACTTCTTAATAACTTCACTTATATTGGATTTAAGTCTGTTAAACTCCGTATGGTTTATTTCGAAAACCTTGGGAGGAGCTTGAATTACCGTGTCCGTACCTCCTAGAACCCATGCGCTTATGTTTGTACTGGGAATGACTGCATTATAAATTGTTTTATTAAAACTGAGATGGCCTTTTATTTGCATTGTTGGCAGTTTAAAAGTACAGGGTGTCTTGAATGTTAATACGCCACACCCGGACACAGTCAGACTTGAGGATGTCTGGTTGCATGTGAGGTGCCCTGTTACATTACCAGTGACTGAGAAAACCCACGTATTAGGGTTCCTAAGTCTTTTCCAAAAATTATATGTTGTATTTGATACTTTACTCAATTTACATTCCTGTAGATTATTAGATTTATGATTAAGCAGTGAAAACTCGCAATTGTTTGTATTTGAATGCTTGCTGAATGTTGGATAGTTATTAGTGCAATAGTATTGATCTTTAAGGGTCTTACAGAGATTGAGTTCTAGTTCTGATATCGGAAAATATTTGTCTCTCATCAAAGAAATCACTAAATAAGGAGAAGATGTGTCGACCAAATAAACAACATTGTTATGAAAAATAGGAAGTGGAATTAATGAAAACAATTCATAGTCATCAAGTTCAAGTAATGGTAGCCGCATTTCGAAAACTATACTATCTTGCATTACTCGTCCTCGGATTGAAGCTAATTTATAGTAATCTATTGCTGAACCTCTTGGTAGCTTAAGCAATAGTCTATTTTAGCATGTTTCAAATCTAGTAGGACATCTAACAAAATTCCCTGTTGTCTTTCAAAATTAGTTATTATTAGTATAAGGGCGAATTCCTAAACGCAGGCCTTGCTGAGCAAGTCAAATGCTAAGCAAAAATAATCACAAATAAAATTTGCAATGCAATTAAAAGTATGCAAGTGTTTTTTGATAGCTGCGCAAATTCACTTGCAATTGCGGGAAAAAAAGCAAGCTGCTACGTTTTGGGACATACTGCTTCGAAGGGATTTTTTTGTCGGCATTTAAGAACTGTTTGCTTAGCATATTTTGCGCAAGACTTGCGTTTAAGAATTCGGCATAAGATATGAAACCAAAGCGGACAAATCTCGGTACTGATCGTTATCTCTTAAAGAATCCTTGATTGAATTATGAGTTATTACTAAATATTACTTAAAGCTTTAAATTGATTGTTTATTTGCACCGTGTTGCGTTTGAGAATGTTAGCAGTAGAATCAGCTATTGAACTTTGTTTTTTTATAAGTTCGGCCAAATGATTTTCGTTGGTCTTTAGAATACTTATTTGATTTTCAATGTGTTCAGCATATTCGTTATCCAGGATTCCGAACAACCCATGTGCTAGATTTCCAACAATATCAAAAGGGGTACGTTTTGGCCTTGTTTTACCGTATTTTGCTGCATTGAAGGAGTACAATAGTTCGTTATTTTCTTCGATGACTTCAAAACGGTGGCGAATGGCTTCAACCGTTGGCATGCAATGTCGTTGATGGAAAACTTCATTTTTACAGAAATCTTCCACACGATCTATATATGCCTTGATTTCCGTCAGTTCAAACCAATAAGTGGTTAAGTTGTAATAAACAAAGAGGCTCCAATGGCTATTTATTACTTCAACTTGTCCTATTTTGTCAAAATGCACCTTCCAATTGCTGTATAGTGATGTTTTCTTGGGCGTTAATTAAAGGTAAGCTAAGCGTTACTAAGAAAAGCAACAATATCGTATGGCGATGGCACATTGTGCTGTTGCAAAACCCTTTTTGTTTGATTCCCAAAACTAAAAGAAATAGAACAGAAATAAAAATAATTCGTAATAAGCAAAGTGAAAAATTCAAATCATTTCACGTAGAAACATTTTCATAAAATGGTTTCAGTCTATTATTGTGAACTTTTTTTTAGTTTTGTTCCTCTCAAAATAGTTGTATTTACACTATTGTTAATTTCTTTAACTTTAAAAGGACCCTTGTACAATGAATATAGCTTGTTTTTTCAGGCCATATCTTGTAGTAGAACTTTATCACCTACCTTAAAGGCAAATGGGTGAATGTTTTTATCGTAATGTTCTTTCGATTTGAACTTACTCGCCTCTATATTTGCTCTAGCTATTTGATACGCTTTTTGCAATTTATTTCTTAGTAGATAAAAATAATTTTCATCATCGTAAATTGGAGAAGGAGTTTTCTTGATATTAGTTGGCATCTCGGAAGTAAAACCGTACAACACGTCCATCGGTGATAGTTTCGTACTAGCACGAGGAGTGTTGTTGTGAACATACATCGCTTGTCGAAGCCATGTATCCCAATCTGCTGGGGCCGCACTGGAAAATGTTGGACACACCCTATGTGTTCTATACGTAATCTGCTACAATTATATGAACAGATCTATTCCATTTCATGTAATCTCATTGACTAATAAAACTACTCTTTACTTAACCTCTCAACAGGTAACACGCGTCTTTTATTCGTTCGCTTTGCTATAGGTTATGGGCCCAGAAAAAATAAAAAAGTAAAGTTTCTTTTTGGCAAAAGTTAATTTCTCTATAAATCAAACTGCATTAATATTAATTAAAAAAAAAAAAACTCGCGAGTATATTTACATTGGGTAAAAACCATGAATTCAAGCATTTCCATTGATCGGTTGTCTGGCAGGGAAAACTACCCCACCTGGAAGGTTTCTGCGCAGGCATATTTAGAGTTGGATGATCTGTGGGTAACAACAATCGAATATGAAGTTGATGATGCAGGGAACCCGAAAACTCCGGTGGATTCTGCAAAAGACAGACGCGCAAAAAGTAAGTTGACTTTAATTATAGATCCTATGTGTTATGTCCACATACAAGGAGCGAGTACAGCGAAAGAGTTGTGGCAGCAGCTAGCGAGTGCATTTGAAGACAGTGGGTTAACACGTCGGGTAGCACTTCTGCGAAAACTCATCACAACATCTCTTTCAAACTGCGGCTCCATGGACGTGTATGTGAAAGAAATCATCACGACAGCTCAATCACTGAGTGGTATAGGTTTTCCAATTAGCGAGGAGTGGGTTGGTTCGTTGTTGCTTGCTGGGTTGCCGGAAGACTATCGTCCTATGATAATGGCATTGGAAAATTCTGGAACCAAAATCAATGGTGATGTCATCAAAACCAAGCTACTGCAAGATGTACCACATGGAAGTGAAAGCTCAGATCATCACGCACAGACACGCAAGCCGCCATTTAAACCACACGGAAAAGGCCCTGTTGCTTTGGGCACATTGCTAAAAATTGCAGAGCAAAGACACAAACCATCAGTAGTGACAGAAAGTTTGACTCATTTTACGCTGCTTTATCCACAACTGGAATGAAGTGTAAAAACGATTGGTATTTTGAATATGGTGCCACGTCACATATGGCGATGAACTCAGACCTTTTGTTCAATTGCCAACCAAACAGCGGACTTGTAACAGCAGCAAATAAGGGAGTTATGAAAATAAAAGCTGCAGGAGAAACTTTTATTCGACCAAAATGCAACAACTTAAATGTTGCAATTAAAAACGTCCAATTCATTCCCGAGCTGTCAACAAATTTGCTTTCGATAAGCCAAATTGTAAAAAAAGGTCACTCTGTTATTTTCA
The DNA here is from genome assembly GCA_914767635.1 of Melanostoma mellinum. Taxonomy (NCBI): domain Eukaryota; kingdom Metazoa; phylum Arthropoda; class Insecta; order Diptera; family Syrphidae; genus Melanostoma; species Melanostoma mellinum. Next base: position 95,395,547 of record OU612058.1, read on the forward strand.
AAAACTCTGGTGTAAAAGTGGTAAACTGCGACCAAAAGGTTATCTCAACCGGATCTCACAAAAATGGTCTTTTTATACTAGATGAACATCCCAATCTGACTCAATCCGAGAATGTTTTTGCCTGTGGTGCAACGGCAAGTCAATCCTTATGGCACCGAAGGATGGGTCATCTAAACCTAAACAGCTTGGAAAAATTAAAAAATGGTTTAGTAAGTGGTATCAACTTTACAACAACTAATGAAGAGAATAAGGACTGCAAAATTTGTCCGATGGGTAAGCAGATTAGATTTCCTTTTAATAAACATGGCAATAGGGCAACTAGAATTTTGGAGCTAGTGCATTCTGACATATGTGGTCCGATGGAAAAGGAATCGCTTGGTGGAAGCCGATACTTCCTGACGTTCATTGACGACAGAACAAGAAAAATCTTTGTCCATTTTTTGAGAACCAAAAGCGAATTCGAAGTTTCTGAAGCGTTCAAGGAATTTTACCGTTTTGCAGAAAACCAAAGCGGTCAAAAACTGAAAACCCTACGCACAGACAATGGCAAAGAATATCTTAACAAAACTTTCAGAAGCATCATCAAAAAGAAAGGAATAAATCACCAAACCACAAATGTCTACACACCAGAAGAGAATGGTGTCGCCGAAAGGAATAACCGTAGTATAGTTGAGAAGGCGCGATGCATGCTTGCCGATGCCAACTTACCAAAGGTGTTCTGGGCTGAAGCCGTGGCATATTGAATATATCTGCTTAATCGTTCTTTTTCAAAAGGTACTGGAACCACACCTGAAGAAGCTTGGAGTGGAAGAAAACCGGACTTGTCACACATAAAGGTATTTGGAACAACATCTATGGTGCATATACCAAAAGGTAATCGTCTTAAATGGGATCCGAAAGCACACGAATGCATTATGGTAGGATTCGATGAACACACTAAAGGCTATCGTCTCTTCGATCCTGTCAGAAATAATGTTTTTAAAAGTCGAAATGTGACATTTATAAACGAAAATCGTGTTGCTCATTTCCAGCCGAAACCAGCAGTGAACGAGTTTTGTATAAAACATAGCAAAATTAACATAGATAGTGAAAAACCAGATGAACCGGATATGAAAAGCAACATTGATATTACAATCAACCCTGACGAAACGAAACACCAAGATACGACACAGTCACAAGAACTACGACGCAGCAAAAGAAACCGCAACATACCGGCCAAATTCAATGAATTCATCATCAATGCGGAAAGCACCTCTTCATTTGAGTCTTGTGAATCTGATGAACAGGACCAACCAGTTGAAGCAGAAAACTCGATGTCGGAAAGAGAAAACGATTTCTATGGATTTTCAGGACTTGCAGCGCCTCCATCGCATCACAAGAAACCAGTCTTGACCAAAAATCAACAAGTGTTCAAGCCTAGTGATGAGGGGCGCATTATTCAAGGCAAGTATCCTTTTAACTTTCATTTAAATAAAAGTCAAGAAAATACTGCAGCAGAATTTTTTCAGATAAACATGGACGATCCAGTAACACCAGAAGAAGCACTGTCCCGATCGGATGCGAATCAATGGAAACTGGCCATGGAAGAGGAATTTCAGTCGCTTCAAGACAATGAAACCTGGTCGCTGTCAGAATTGCCAAAAAATCGCAAGGCAATAAAATGTAAATGGATTTTTCGTACAAAACGAGATATAACTGGCTGTATAGATCGGTACAAAGCCCGACTAGTAATAAAAGGATTTTCTCAGCGAAAAGGGGTAGACTATGAGGAGACATACTCGCCCGTAGTACGTCACAGTTCTCTGAGATATCTTTTTGCGATCGCCGCCCAACTCAATCTTAAAATCGAGCAAATGGATGCTATTAGCGCATTTCTTCAAGGCCGATTAAAAGAGGATATTTATATGGAACAGCTGCCGTTATACGTTGATAAAAGTAATCCATCCAAAGCATGCCGTCTTAATAAGGCATTATACGGTCTAAAGCAATCTAGTAGAGTTTGGAACCAGGAGTTGAATAAATCTCTTGAAACATTTGGACTTATGAAGTCAAAATATGATTCTTGCCTCTACTACAAACTCGAAGATGAAAATATTCTGATGGTTGCGGTATACGTAGATGACTTAATTTTGTTCAGCAATGACGATAACAATCTTAAAAATATAAAACAGCATTTAAGTCAACAGTTTCAAATGAAAGAACTTGGTCCTGCCCAGCAAATCCTTGGAATGAGGATAACTCGTGAAGACAATTCAATTGCACTCGATCAAGAATTTTACATTGAAAGCATCCTTGAAAAATTTGGCATGAAGAATTCCAAAGTGGTTAAAACACCAATGAATTCAGGTGAAAAACTAAGCAAACAAGACTGTGCAAAGACAGAAGAAGATATTCAACAAATGCGAAATACTCCGTACCAGGAAGCTATAGGATGCCTGATGTACCTGTCGCAATGCACCCGTCCCGATATTTGCTTCGCCGTAAACAAACTCAGTCGTTTCAATACGAACCCTGGTCTACGTCATTGGTCAGCTGTGAAACACCTCCTACGATACTTACGTGGTACCTCAGAACTGAAGCTACATTACTGGCTATACTGATGCAGATTGGGCAGCAAGTACTGATGACAGGAAGTCAACAACTGGCTACGTCTTCATATCTCAAGCAGGAGCCATATCATGGTGCTCAAAACGGCAACAAACAGTTGCACTCTCTTCCTGTGAAGCCGAATATATCGCGCTGTCAGCAACTATACAAGAAGCACTATGGTGGAATGGAATCAGATCTCAACTTAATGCAAAGTCTGAGCCATTGGTTATTAACTGTGATAACCAAAGTGCCATTGCAATTGCATCCAGCAATGGATTCCATCCAAAAACGAAGCACATAGACATCCGTCACCACTTCATACAGGACACTCTAAACGAGGGTGAAATCAAGATACTTTATGTAAGCACAAATCATCAAATAGCGGATGTACTCACAAAACCCTTGGACAAGACGAAGCTTGAAACATTCCGATATGAAATAGGAGTTCATTAACAATTTCCAGCTTAAGGACGAGTGTTGGACACACCCTATGTGTTCTATACGTAATCTGCTACAATTATATGAACAGATCTATTCCATTTCATGTAATCTCATTGACTAATAAAACTACTCTTTACTTAACCTCTCAACAGGTAACACGCGTCTTTTATTCGTTCGCTTTGCTATAGAAAAGGATCGTAAGTACTCTATCAGAGGACCATGATTCCTTTCCAGAGCTCCATTAGTTTGTGGGTGATATGCCGTTGTTTCAAGTTTATTTATTTTGAGAAACTTACACACTTTCTTGAAAAGATCGCTGCAAAAATTTGCCCCTCGATCGGTTAGTAGCTGTTTGGGTATTCTATAGCGACATATAATCTCCTCAAAAAAAACCTTGGCGACCGTTTCTGCTTCCGCGTTAGGAAGTGGGTAACAGTCCATGAAACGGGTAAGATAATCTGCGAAGGTCAAAATATATTTGTTACCATTCGTAGTTGTTGGGAGTGGGCCAACAATATCCATAAAGACCTTATCAAATGGTTTCTTTGAAGTGGCTGAAATCACCATGGGCATAATTATTGTACGTCTAGCTTTTTTATTTATTTGACACTTTTTGCAACCTTTAACGTATTTCTTGATAGTGTTAAACATATTTTTCCATCTAAAACTTGGTCGGATGCGAAGATATGTCTTAAGAACTCCAAGGTGACCTCCTAGTGGAGAATCGTGATATCTTTGTATTGTTTTAATAATATCCTCTTCCTTTTCAATGAATGCCTTATTTTGGTATTCACCTGTAATAGGACTAGCATCTTCATCCTCATCAGTTAGGCTTTCATTACCTTGAGAAACTCTTATTCTGTTAGTAATAGATATGTTCCCTGATTCTGTAAGATCCATACTTGGATTCTTGCCGTTACTGTCTATATCTTTGGTTTGTGCTTTATGTACCTGTGCTCTCGTTAAAACCTGAACGTCTGCATTTCTTTTGTCATGGGATACTATACGGCTTAGAGCATCAGCCACTACGTTATCCTTTCCTGGCTTATGTTTAATAGAAAATTCGTATTCAGCTAGTTTAAATTTGAAATTCGATATTCTTGTTGATTCATTCGTTATTTTGAAAAAATTAACTAAGGGCTTGTGATCGGTATAGAGAGTGAAATTTCGACCCAAAAGGTAACATCGAAAATTTTTTACTGCCCAGACCATAGCCAGGGCTTCTCTTTCTATTGTTGAGTAACGACGCTCTACAGGGCTTAAAATTCTACTAGCAAAAGCAATAGGCAAATCTAATCCGTCTCGTTTTTGAGACAATACTGCCCCAATAGTTGTTCCACTAGCATCAGTAGAAAGATCAAATTCTTTTGAAAAGTCTGGGTATATGAGAATGGGGGGTTTTGTTATTATTTGTTTCAATGCAGTAAAAGCTTTTTCACACTCTTCGTTCCAGCAAAATTTTTGTTCCTTGTGAGTGATGTCTCGTAAAGGTTTTTCAAACTTGTAGAAGTTTGGAATGCTCCTCCTACAAAAATTTATCATTCCCAAAAATGATTGAACTTCTTTAGTATTACTTGGAGGAGGTATTTGAAGAATGCTTTTTATTTTCTGTTCGTCCGGCAGTACTCCCCCTTCTCTGTAATCCTGTAACCCAGAAAAACTATTTCCCGCCGAAGGAAATAACATTTCCGTGGCTGAAGTCGTAGATTAAATTTCTCTAACCGTTCAAGAACTGAAATTAATTTTTTATTGTGATCAGACAAGTTACGACCATACACCACAATGTCATCTAGGTAGACGAAACATTTAATACCTTGAAGACCACTTAGAATATGATTCATAAGGCGCTGAAAAGTTGCTGGCGCACCTTTTAAGCCAAAGGCATCCTATTGAATTCGTAGTGACCTGTGTTTGTGCTGAAAGCTGTTTTTGGGCGGTCAGCTTTATCTATTAGTACTTGGTGATAACCACTTGCCAGGTCTAGTGTTGAAAAATATCTACTATTTCCCAGTTGATCGAGGATATCATCAATTCTTGGTAACGGAAAAGCGTCACCAATGGTAATTTCATTGATCTTCCTGAAATCAACTACCACCCAATACTTTCGTAAACCGTTTTCGTCAGCTCTTTTGGGAACCACTACCAATGGGCTATTCCAAGGACTTTTGCTATCAGAAATAATTTTATCGTTATACATTTTATCAACTTGTTCTTTTATTATATGCCTATGTGCCTCAGGAAGACGATACTGTTTTGTATTGATAGGAGTTGCATTTTTGGGAGTTGAAATTTTGTGATAGATAACATTTGTGTACTCTAGCTTTTCGCCTTCTAGATGAAATGTATTGGAAAATCTTTGACATATTTCTTGAATTGTAGATCTTTCTTCAGGATTAAGATCCTCACGGAAATTAAGTTCTTTAAGTAGTTTCTTATTTCGTTCTTCATCTGTATTTTGCTTGCTCGAATATTCACAAATGGGGTATACCGATTTTCCTAGGGTTTCTGATTTTTCTTTCGATAATATCCTAAGATCGTAGTCGTCAAGGGGAAAAAATTTAATTGGATGATCTCTTAAAGTAACTTCAAATGAATTTGTGTTAGCTAAACTTATAACAATGAGACCATTTTTTACTTGACCCACAGATGATGCTATATAGATTTGAGGGCTTATTTCCTCAGAATAACACACAAGTTCACTCTCTTCGGAATGATTTATGGGACATTCGAAACATGTTTCACTCCGAGGGCTTAAGGTCACATTGAGTTTAGTAATAACTTTATTCTCCTTCGTTTCTAATAGATCATCTTGCGAAGATGATTCTGTAACCGGAAACAAATTACATGGCGTACTGCTTCGAAATTTTTCACCCTGCGAGGTTATGAAGCAGTCAATCAGCCTATTTTGTCTCACTTTTAAGCTTAAGGTCACATTGAGTTTAGGAATAACTTTATTCTCCTTCGTTTCTAATAGATCATTGTTCAGGTCAACACCAAAAACAGCGTCAGTGGGTCAAACTGCACGCAATGGAATACTGACGCTGCACCACAAGTAAACAACGGGGACGTCGCAACTGGGCCATTCAATTTGTATTAATCTAGGTGTAAGCAATTCTGTATTTCATAACCATTCAATATGTAGTAATCTAGGTGTAAGCAATTCTGTACTTCATAATTGTTCTATATTTATTAATTGGGTGTAAGCAATTTTTCATTTAATTATTGTGATCAATTTGGTATAAAAGAAACTGAAAGAATAACAATAAACACATTCATTCATACGAAAGTCAACAGACATTTTGGTGTTTCTTTTGTGATAGAATTCTCCGGTAGTGACCAAGTTTAAGTGCTTGTTCACTCATTACAACAATCATTAAGGTATCAAGTTTATGTGCTTGATATCATCCATTTAGACAAACGAGTCTAAACATTTTGGTGACCCCGACGTGATCACAAAAGAACACTAATTGTCATTCAATTATTGTGCTAAGCGTCACCAGGGCTTAAACACTGGTGCAGCAACAGCAATCAAACAGCTATAGATTTCAATAGCAATATATTCAATCTAGCAGATTTGCAAACGCAAATTCTTCATATCCAGTATATCCAGATTTCCAGTTGTTACCCCTATAAAAGTAGAGCACTACAATGGAAGATTTGGAGGTATACAAATTCGTAGCCCGCCAGAAGGCTATATATGATGAACTTCAACGACTCAAGATAAATATGTCAAAGGACGGTGCTGACCGCAAAACTGCAGAGTATAAAGCAAAAAGATTGCAAGCAGCAGGATCTCTTTGGTTGGAATTCCACGAAAACCACGAAAAGGTCAAGTCTCATGTAAAGATGGACACACCATACATAAAGTCAAACACGTATGACAAGGTCCAAAAATTATCTGAAGAGATAATACAAACTCTTCAAGCCATCATTCCTGAAGAGAGTAAAGGAGGAACGGGAACTGTTCCAACCGTTTCTCAACCTGCACCATCTCTGCGTCAGGTTCCAACTTCCGCACCTGCACCATCAAACGTTTCGCCAATCAATCAAGTGAAAAACTTAATCAAGAAACAGGCGTTAATGATAGCCACGATCCAGACGTCCCTTAAGCATCTTATTGATGACAGGGAAATCCACGCCCAGGATTTCTATTCAATAAGGCTTAGGACGATTGAGCAGCACTGGTTAGCCGTGCAAGGTTTCCATTACAAGATTTGGGACCTGCTCGAAGAGCCGGATGCAATGGTCTACGATGTAGATCATTATTTTCAAATTGAGGCGGAAGTGCAAGATGCACTTACAATCTTATATGGTCGACACAATTTAAACTCAGGACCGGCTGCAAGCAGCAATCAGGCGGTAAGGTTACCAAAGGTAGTACTACCGAAATTCGATGGTGACTACATGAAATGGAGACAATTTTTCGATTTGTTTTCACAAATGGTGGACAAACAGTCAATCCCAAATATTCAAAAGATGTGGTACCTCAAAACACATCTAAGCGGAGAAGCAGAGAATTTGATTCGTCATTTATCTTTGACCGAAGAAAATTACACAACAGCATGGAGCAGTCTTCAGGATAGATACAACAACATCAGGGTTCTCACGTCAGCACTCGTGCAAAAGATAGTTGGGCAACCTAACCATACACAGCAACAACCATCATCAGTGGCCATCAAGAATCTACATGATACAACACAAGAATGTTTAATGGCGCTTTGCAATATTGGCGTAGATACAACATCATGGGACCCCATTCTATTGCATCTTCTTGTGAGCAAGCTTGACCAAGGCACAAGAATCTTGTACGAGCAATCCCTTGTCAAACCTAAAGAGCTTCAATCAATAAAAGAGTTTTTGTTGTTCTTGGAAAACCAATTTCAGTCATTGGAATCGATTGGACCTGAAAGAAAGGATTCAGCTCGAGCTTGTGCATCTGTAACATCAAACGAAAAAGGAACTTGCAAGGTATGTCAATCTGGAACACATCCTTTATTTGCTTGCAAGCAGTTCCTGCAACTAAGAACATCCGAACGAATTCAATTAGTGCAAAAACAAAAAAAATTGCTTTAATTGCCTAAAGTTTGGCCATGGGGCCAAAAATTGCCTTTCAAGAGGATGCCTCAAATGAAACCAGAAACACAACACGCTCTTGCATATTGAGAATCACAAAGGACCTACCATTAACAGGCAAACAACTAACATGGACAGGGACAACAATTCAAGGTCTCAGACAAATGTTAGTTCATCAGTAACGCTATCGGCATTCAACAATCCAGAAAAGCATCAATACATATTTCTCAGCACAGCCGTCGTAGAGTTGATCACAAACAATGGTCAAAGATTAGAATGTAGAGCAGTATTGGATTCCGGATCACAAGTGAATTTAATAACAGAACGCTTAGTGAAAAATCTAGGCCTGCATTCAAAACATACTACAATGAGCATCCTTATTGGCGACGGAAGGAAAGAATCTCATCAGCGTGTCAACGTCAAATTGCAGTCAAGAACAAGTGGCTTTAATACTCAATTAGAAGCGTTTGTTCTACCACATATTATAGCTCCACAGCCATCTCAACACTTCAACATATCATCATGGGCAATTCCAAAGAATGTGCCATTAGCAGATCCATATTTCAATCGACCAGACAAAATTGATATTCTTCTTGGAGCAGAATTTTATCATCAGCTACCTTCCATTGGGCAGATACGTTCAGCAGATGATCTACCCACACTACAAAATACAGTTCTTGGATGGGTGATAGCAGGAAAACTAGCTGAAGCAAGTTCAAACACAGCAACTTGTGGTATTTATAGTTATGATGACAACGACCTCCATCAAATGATTGAACGATTGTGGAGCCTCGAAGAAGTTGAATCCCAGCTCAACAACTTATCAAAAGATGAAGAAATGTGTGAAGCTCATTTTGCACAAAACACACAAAAAAGCAGTGAAGGACGGTTCATTGTCAGGTTACCATTTCATGGACCCACATCGGCATTAGGAAAATCCAAGGACATAGCAGTCAACAGGTTTTTAGCACTAGAACGAAGATTATCAAAGAATAGAGAAGTGAAAGACCAATACATTCAATTTATGGAAGAGTACGAAGATCTAGGCCACATGACCAAAATTGATATCAATAACATACAAGCGCCTAATTACTTTATACCCCATCACTGTGTCTTTAAAGAAGACAGTAGCACCACCAAACTTCGAGTAGTCTTTGATGCTTCATCAAAAACATCATCAGGTTGTTCCTTAAACGACATCATGTATACAGGACCAACAGTGCAAGGTGAACTATTTTCATTGTTGCTTCGTTTTCGATTGCCGAGATATGTTTTTTGCACTGATATACAAAAAATGTATCGACAAATCAACATGCATCCAGAAGATAGAAGATACCAAACTATTGTGTGGAGAACGGACGAAAAAAGACCTCTAAACTACTATCAACTCAACACAGTGACCTATGGAACAAGAGCAGCACCATATTTGGCTACTAAATGTCTGCAACAGCTTGCCAAGGAAAACAGCGAAAGATTTCCATTAGGATCAAAAATCCTACACAATGATTTCTATGTGGATGACTGTTTGACTGGGGATAATAGCTTATGTGTAACCCTCAAAATGCAAGAAGAAGTAACACAAATATTAAAAGAAGCAGGATTTAAATTAAGTGGTGTGCTAATCACCCACGACTACTTCAAGGCATTGCTAAAGAGGATCAGGAAATCGATCTGGACTTTGGAAATGAAAATAACACATCACTTAAGGCTCTTGGCTTAACATGGCAACCTAAGAGCGACAGATTTTGTGTTAAAACAACATTAAATGATACAAATCGAATAACAAAGCGTATTGTCACTTCAGATCTTGCCAAATTATTCGATCCATTGGGTATAATGGCTCCAGTAGTTGTTACAGCAAAAATATTCGTACAAGAGCTATGGTTACTAAAGCTGTCGTGGGACGAATCATTACCAGCGGCACTACATACCAGATGGATGCAATTTCGTGAAAACCTGAAAAGCTTAAACAATTTCCACTTCTCACGTCACATGTTCAACAATGATGCACCAACGAAAATACAGATTCACACTTTTTCTGATGCATCTGAAAAGGCATATGGCACAGTGGTGTATTTGCGCTCGGTTCAGAAAAATGGAACAATAATTGTAAGGCTACTATGTTCAAAATCCCGTGTGGCACCACTGAAAAAACAAACATTACCACGACTAGAATTATGCGCTGCAGTCTTGGGCGCTCAATTAACAGCAAGGGTCAAGAACGATCTGAATCTTAAGGACGTTCCCACATTCTTATGGACGGATTCTGAAATTGTCCTCGCATGGATTAATTCACCATCAGCATCTTTTCAAACATTTGTGGCTAATCGAGTTTCCACTATTCAAAGACTTACACTTCCCGAGCAATGGCGACATGTGTCATCAAAGCAAAATCCAGCAGATGTGATTTCAAGAGGGGTGCAACCACAAGGATTCACGTCATGCACACTGTGGTTCTATGGTCCACCTTTTCTACACGGTCAAGAAAATATGTGGCCAGCAACGTATTCCCAAAAAATGGCGAGTTCAGATGACATGGAAAGAAAAAGACCAGCTGTAGCAATAGCGACTCACGACTGTGACCAGAATATGATTTATAACATCAACCATGGAGGATCATTCAACAAACTTCAGCGGATAGTTTCATATATCAGACGTTTCGGCAATCATGCCAGAAATAAAGAACGTATACAAGAAATCCACTTAACCACTCAAGAATTGGAAGAATCACTAACAATAATTATTAGAGCTATGCAGGCATTTGATTTTAAAGAAGAAATCAGTGACCTTCAGAAATACAAGGAATCGAAGCGAAACAGCCAATTCAGTAGTCTTGCTCCATTTATTGATGACAAGGGAATCATTCGAGTTGGAGGGAGATTAGATTCTGGATTACCTCCATTTGACACCAAACATCCGATGCTTTTACCATACAACAATCCATTGGCAAAACTATTGATGAAAGAAATTCACGAGAAAAATAAACACTGTGGCCCGCAAGCACTATTGGCTCACATGAGACAAAGATTCTGGCCCATAAAAGGAAAAATTATGGCACGATCAATAGAACACCACTGTATTAGATGTACAAGAGCTAAACCACAATTGCTTCAACAAGTAATGGGGAATTTACCATCACCAAGGATAACACCAGCGAGATTATGATTTTAAAGAAGAAATCAGTGACCTTCAGAAATACAAGGAATCGAAGCGAAACAGCCAATTCAGTAGTCTTGCTCCATTTATTGATGACAAGGGAATCATTCGAGTTGGAGGGAGATTAGATTCTGGATTACTTCCATTTGACACCAAACATCCGATGCTTTTACCATAGAACAATCCATTGGCAAAACTATTGATGAAAGAAATTCACGAGAAAAATGAACACTGTGGCCCGCAAGCACTATTGGCTCACATGAGACAAAGATTCTGGCCCATAAAAGGAAAAATTATGGCACGATCAATAGTACACCACTGTATTAGATGTACAAGAGCTAAACCACAATTGCTTCAACAAGTAATGGGGAATTTACCATCACCAAGGATAACACCAGCGAGACCATACATCAACTCTGGAGTTGATTACTGTGGACCATTTTGGATTCATTACAAAATCCGTGGCAAGCGACCTCAAAAGGCTTATGTGGCGATTTTCTGCTGCTTCGCTACAAAGGCAGTACACATAGAGCTGGTAAGTGATTTAACCACCGATTCATTTCTTGGAGCGTTAAAACGTTTCATCGGTCGCAGAGGACACTGCCAACATATATACTGTGACAACGCGACTAATTTTGTGGGAGCAAATAATAAATTATCGGAATTACATGACACAATCTACTCCGAGAATGCACGTGAAACTATAACAAAAGAATGCAGTAGTCATGCTATACAATTCAATTTCATTCCACCGAGAGCCCCTCATTTTGGAGGACTGTGGGAAGCAGCAGTAAAATCAGCAAAAAATCTGTTAAAAAGGAGTGTTTCCACAGCATCTTTAACTTATGAAGAACTGGAAACAGTATTAGTTGGGATTGAGGCAATCATGAACTCAAGACCACTTACACCACTATCCAGCGACCCAAACGATCTAACAGTATTAACTCCAGGACACTTCCTCATCGGTGAACCTCTCACAGCAAAAACTGATGTCAACGCAACGTCTACAAGGCAGACACTATTGTCAAGGTGGAATCTGGTTTCTCACCTGAAACATGAATTTTGGAAACGATGGTCTCAGGAATATCTACAAGAACTTCAGTACCGGTACAAATGGAAAGAATGTTCCACCAACATCAAGGTAAGAGACATGGTCATCATAAAAGAAGACAATGTTCCATCACTGCAGTGGCCATTAGGCAGAATCGTCAAGACATTCAAGGGTGATGACGGCGCAATAAGAGTTGCGGAAGTTAAAACAGCATCTGGGGTCTGGAAACGTCCTATCCACCGACTAGCACCGTTGCCAATTGAGGAAGAGATGAGCAATGATATAACATGGAGAGATGAAAGCGGACAAGCAAAAAACAAGATTTCATCAGAACCAGTGCATGAGATACCCACGAAAAAACGAAAAACATCTAGTGCGATGGGTATCACTTCGTTATTAACAATTCTCCTTGTTATTCCACTAGTACTAAGTGATGAAATCCAGATCAAGAAATTTAAATCCAATCTTGGAATTCACTTTGAAGGCATTGGAACAGCAAAAATAGCGACAAGTGAATGGAACTTCATTGTTCATTATAACTTAGATCCACTATTAGAAGAATACAATACATTCGCAAACGGAACGTTGACTCTGAATCACTTGTGTCAACAAATGCAACAACGAAGCATATGTATCAGCACTCTTAATCAGTTTCAACACATTCAAAACGAATTAAAGTCAGAAAACACTATATTTCCTACTAAAAGAACTAAGAGAGGAGCAGCTAACTTCATCGGAAACATAGCAAACTCTCTTTTTGGAGTTCTGGATGCCGAATATGCTAATCAGATGACAAAGACAATAGAAAAAGTAAATGAAAATGAGAACCACATACTTCATCTACTGAGAAACCAAACTTCAGTCATAGATTCAACAATCAACATTGTAAGACAAAACGAAGAGAGTATCAACCACAGATTTGACCAAATAAACAATCAATTAGATCAAATAACATCGAGAATACGGGATAACGGAGAAGAAAGTCATCAACTCAAGATTTTCCAGATTTTTGTATCACTTTCCTCGCAACTCATCATAATGATGATCAACATCCAAAGAATGCAATCAACATTAATGGACGTATTAACAGATACCCACCATGGAAAAGTAAGTTCTCAGTTGATATCAGCACAACAGCTCAAAGACGAAGTGAAAACGATCAAGGCTCATTTACCATCTTATTTGGAGCTCCCTGCAGAGGAAGAAGACCTCATACACTTATACAAGCTGATGACAGTTAAAGGAGGAGTAACAAATAGACAAGCAATATTTTTGATAACACTGCCACTAGTAGGCCGAGAATTCTACGAAATGTTCAAGATGACTCCCATCCCTAGTGTTATCAACAACACAGTTTTAACTGTTGATCTATGCGCTCCAGTACTGGCAGTAAGTGCACATCGCGACCAGTACCTTCCAATACAAGCGGCTGATAAAGAAACCTGCATCAAGTCAACATCAGAACAGTTTTTATGTTTCAATTTACAAGCTAGATACAGTAAGGGAGCCGAAATCTGCTCCTGTGAATTGGGTCTTTTCAATAATGAAACAAAACCTACTTGTTCTTTAAGTAAATCAGAAACAAATTCAACTTGGATCCAAATGCAACACAAAAATCAGTGGCTGTATTTCACAAAAACTACATCTCGACTGACGGCAATATGTGGAAGAAGAAATCTACAAATGGACTTAGAAGGTTCCGGAATACTAACACTACAGCCAGGGTGTACAGTGAAACATAACCACATCACTATCGAAGGGCATAACGTATTTTCTACAAATATTCAGACTTCCTACACTAGCTTCGGCAACATCTCTGAAATATCAACACCAATGCGTCATGAACCATTACTTCAGACCTTCAATAGTACTCATGTCAACATTCAATTGAAGAGCCTCACTGAGCTACATAAAATAATCACAGACCAAGAAATTCTCGAACTACCACACAAGCTCCAAATTCACACTTATCATAACTCAGCAATTGGATATTCAGCACTTTTATTAACAATTACACTCATTAGTTATCTTATATGGAGACGAAAATCAAGATCATCTGCTATCTATACGCAACCAAGGCCAAACCCTCGGCAAACAAAACCAGAGTCAGATTTCATAATAGTTGAACCATCGTTCAACGCGGGGGAGAATGTTCAGGTCAACACCAAAAACAGCGTCAGTGGGTCAAACTGCACGCAATGGAATACTGACGCTGCACCACAAGTAAACAACGGGGACGTCGCAACTGGGCCATTCAATTTGTATTAATCTAGGTGTAAGCAATTCTGTATTTCATAACCATTCAATATGTAGTAATCTAGGTGTAAGCAATTCTGTACTTCATAATTGTTCTATATTTATTAATTAGGTGTAAGCAATTTTACATTTAATTATTGTGATCAATTTGGTATAAAAGAAACTGAAAGAATAACAATAAACACATTCATTCATACGAAAGTCAACAGACATTTTGGTGTTTCTTTTGTGATAGAATTCTCCGGTAGTGACCAAGTTTAAGTGCTTGTTCACTCATTACAATCATTAAGGTATCAAGTTTATGTGCTTGATATCATCCATTTAGACAAACGAGTCTAAACATTTTGGTGACCCCGACGTGATCACAAAAGAACACTAATTGTCATTCAATTATTGTGCTAAGCGTCACCAGGGCTTAAACACTGGTGCAGCAACAGCAATCAAACAGCTATAGATTTCAATAGCAATATATTCAATCTAGCAGATTTGCAAACGCAAATTCTTCATATCCAGTATATCCAGATTTCCAGTTGTTACCCCTATAAAAGTAGAGCACTACAATGGAAGATTTGGAGGTATACAAATTCGTAGCCCGCCAGAGGGCTATATATGATGAACTTCAACGACTCAAGATAAATATGTCAAAGGACGGTGCTGACCGCAAAACTGCAGAGTATAAAGCAAAAAGATTGCAAGCAGCAGGATCTCTTTGGTTGGAATTCCATGAAAACCACGAAAAGGTCAAGTCTCATGTAAAGATGGACACACCATACATAAAGTCAAACACGTATGACAAGGTCCAAAAATTATCTGAAGAGATAATACAAACTCTTCAAGCCATCATTCCTGAAGAGAGTAAAGGAGGAACGGGAACTGTTCCAACCGTTTCTCAACCTGCACCATCTCTGCGTCAGGTTCCAACTTCCGCACCTGCACCATCAAACGTTTCGCCAATCAATCAAGTGAAAAACTTAATCAAGAAACAGGCGTTAATGATAGCCACGATCCAGACGTCCCTTAAGCATCTTATTGATGACAGGGAAATCCACGCCCAGGATTTCTATACAATAAGGCTTAGGACGATTGAGCAGCACTGGTTAGCCGTGCAAGGTTTCCATTACAAGATTTGGGACCTGCTCGAAGAGCCGGATGCAATGGTCTACGATGTAGATCATTATTTTCAAATTGAGGCGGAAGTGCAAGATGCACTTACAATCTTATATGGTCGACACAATTTAAACTCAGGACCGGCTGCAAGCAGCAATCAGGCGGTAAGGTTACCAAAGGTAGTACTACCAAAATTCGATGGTGACTACATGAAATGGAGACAATTTTTCGATTTGTTTTCACAAATGGTGGACAAACAGTCAATCCCAAATATTCAAAAGATGTGGTACCTCAAAACACATCTAAGCGGAGAAGCAGAGAATTTGATTCGTCATTTATCTTTGACCGAAGAAAATTACACAACAGCATGGAGCAGTCTTCAGGATAGATACAACAACATCAGGGTTCTCACGTCAGCACTCGTGCAAAAGATAGTTGGGCAACCTAACCATACACAGCAACAACCATCATCAGTGGCCATCAAGAATCTACATGATACAACACAAGAATGTTTAATGGCGCTTTGCAATATTGGCGTAGATACAACATCATGGGACCCCATTCTATTGCATCTTCTTGTGAGCAAGCTTGACCAAGGCACAAGAATCTTGTACGAGCAATCCCTTGTCAAACCTAAAGAGCTTCAATCAATAAAAGAGTTTTTGTTGTTCTTGGAAAACCAATTTCAGTCATTGGAATCGATTGGACCTGAAAGAAAGGATTCAGCTCGAGCTTGTGCATCTGTAACATCAAACGAAAAAGGAACTTGCAAGGTATGTCAATCTGGAACACATCCTTTATTTGCTTGCAAGCAGTTCCTGCAACTAAGATCATCCGAACGAATTCAATTAGTGCAAAAACAAAAAAATTGCTTTAATTGCCTAAAGTTTGGCCATGGGGCCAAAAATTGCCTTTCAAGAGGATGCCTCAAATGCAACCAAAAACACAACACGCTCTTGCATATTGAGAATCACAAAGGACCTACCATAAACAGGCAAACAACTAACATGGACAGGGACAACAATTCAAGGTCTCAGACAAATGTTAGTTCATCAGTAACGCTATCGGCATTCAACAATCCAGAAAAGCATCAATACATATTTCTCAGCACAGCCGTCGTAGAGTTGATCACAAACAATGGTCAAAGATTAGAATGTAGAGCAGTATTGGATTCCGGATCACAAGTGAATTTCATAACAGAACGCTTAGTGAAAAAACTAGGCCTGCATTCAAAACATACTACAATGAGCATCCTTATTGGCGACGGAAGGAAAGAATCTCATCAGCGTGTCAACGTCAAATTGCAGTCAAGAACAAGTGGCTTTAATACTCAATTAGAAGCGTTTGTTCTACCACATATTATAGCTCCACAGCCATCTCAACACTTCAACATATCATCATGGGCAATTCCAAAGAATGTGCCATTAGCAGATCCATATTTCAATCGACCAGACAAAATTGATATTCTTCTTGGAGCAGAATTTTATCATCAGCTACTTTCCATTGGGCAGATACGTTTAGCAGATGATCTACCCACACTACAAAATACAGTTCTTGGATGGGTGATAGCAGGAAAACTAGCTGAAGCAAGTTCAAACACAGCAACTTGTGGTATTTATAGTTATGATGACAACGACCTCCATCAAATGATTGAACGATTGTGGAGCCTCGAAGAAGTAGGATCCCAGCTCAACAACTTATCAAAAGATGAAGAAATGTGTGAAGCTCATTTTGCACAAAACACACAAAAAAGCAGTGAAGGACGGTTCATTGTCAGGTTACCATTTCATGGACCCACATCGGCATTAGGAAAATCCAAGGACATAGCAGTCAACAGGTTTTTAGCACTAGAACGAAGATTATCAAAGAATAGAGAAGTGAAAGACCAATACATTCAATTTATGGAAGAGTACGAAGATCTAGGCCACATGACCAAAATTGATATCAATAACATACAAGCGCCTAATTACTTTATACCCCATCACTGTGTCTTTAAAGAAGACAGTAGCACCACCAAACTTCGAGTAGTCTTTGATGCTTCATCAAAAACATCATCAGGTTGTTCCTTAAACGACATCATGTATACAGGACCAACAGTGCAAGGTGAACTATTTTCATTGTTGCTTCGTTTTCGATTGCCGAGATATGTTTTTTGCACTGATATACAAAAAATGTATCGACAAATCAACATGCATCCAGAAGATAGAAGATACCAAACTATTGTGTGGAGAACGGACGAAAAAAGACCTCTAAACTACTATCAACTCAACACAGTGACCTATGGAACAAGAGCAGCACCATATTTGGCTACTAAATGTCTGCAACAGCTTGCCAAGGAAAACAGCGAAAGATTTCCATTAGGATCAAAAATCCTACACAATGATTTCTATGTGGATGACTGTTTGACTGGGGATAATAGCTTATGTGTAACCCTCAAAATGCAAGAAGAAGTAACACAAATATTAAAAGAAGCAGGATTTAAATTAAGTGGTGTGCTAATCACCCACGACTACTTCAAGGCATTGCTAAAGAGGATCAGGAAATCGATCTGGACTTTGGAAATGAAAATAACACATCACTTAAGGCTCTTGGCTTAACATGGCAACCTAAGAGCGACAGATTTTGTGTTAAAACAACATTAAATGATACAAATCGAATAACAAAGCGTATTGTCACTTCAGATCTTGCCAAATTATTCGATCCATTGGGTATAATGGCTCCAGTAGTTGTTACAGCAAAAATATTCGTACAAGAGCTATGGTTACTAAAGCTGTCGTGGGACGAATCATTACCAGCGGCACTACATACCAGATGGATGCAATTTCGTGAAAACCTGAAAAGCTTAAACAATTTCCACTTCTCACGTCACATGTTCAACAATGATGCACCAACGAAAATACAGATTCACACTTTTTCTGATGCATCTGAAAAGGCATATGGCACAGTGGTGTATTTGCGCTCGGTTCAGAAAAATGGAACAATAATTGTAAGGCTACTATGTTCAAAATCCCGTGTGGCACCACTGAAAAAACAAACATTACCACGACTAGAATTATGCGCTGCAGTCTTGGGCGCTCAATTAACAGCAAGGGTCAAGAACGATCTGAATCTTAAGGACGTTCCCACATTCTTATGGACGGATTCTGAAATTGTCCTCGCATGGATTAATTCACCATCAGCATCTTTTCAAACATTTGTGGCTAATCGAGTTTCCACTATTCAAAGACTTACACTTCCCGAGCAATGGCGACATGTGTCATCAAAGCAAAATCCAGCAGATGTGATTTCAAGAGGGGTGCAACCACAAGGATTCACGTCATGCACACTGTGGTTCTATGGTCCCCCTTTTCTACACGGTCAAGAAAATATGTGGCCATCAACGTATTCCCAAAAAATGGCGAGTTCAGATGACATGGAAAGAAAAAGACCAGCTGTAGCAATAGCGACTCACGACTGTGACCAGAATATGATTTATAACATCAACCATGGAGGATCATTCAACAAACTTCAGCGGATAGTTTCATATATCAGACGTTTCGGCAATCATGCCAGATATAAAGAACGTATACAAGAAATCCACTTAACCACTCAAGAATTGGAAGAATCACTAACAATAATTATTAGAGCTATGCAGGCATTTGATTTTAAAGAAGAAATCAGTGACCTTCAGAAATACAAGGAATCGAAGTGAAACAGCCAATTCAGTAGTCTTGCTCCATTTATTGATGACAAGGGAATCATTCGAGTTGGAGGGAGATTAGATTCTGGATTACCTCCATTTGACACCAAACATCCGATGCTTTTACCATACAACAATCCATTGGCAAAACTATTGATGAAAGAAATTCACGAGAAAAATAAACACTGTGGCCCGCAAGCACTATTGGCTCACATGAGACAAAGATTCTGGCCCATAAAAGGAAAAATTATGGCACGATCAATAGTACACCACTGTATTAGATGTACAAGAGCTAAACCACAATTGCTTCAACAAGTAATGGGGAATTTACCATCACCAAGGATACCACCAGCGAGATTATGATTTTAAAGAAGAAATCAGTGACCTTCAGAAATACAAGGAATCGAAGCGAAACAGCCAATTCAGTAGTCTTGCTCCATTTATTGATGACAAGGGAATCATTCGAGTTGGAGGGAGATTAGATTCTGGATTACCTCCATTTGACACCAAACATCCGATGCTTTTACCATACAACAATCCATTGGCAAAACTATTGATGAAAGAAATTCACGAGAAAAATAAACACTGTGGCCCGCAAGCACTATTGGCTCACATGAGACAAAGATTCTGGCCCATAAAAGGAAAAATTATGGCACGATCAATAGTACACCACTGTATTAGATGTACAAGAGCTAAACCACAATTGCTTCAACAAGTAATGGGGAATTTACCATCACCAAGGATAACACCAGCGAGACCATACATCAACTCTGGAGTTGATTACTGTGGACCATTTTGGATTCATTACAAAATCCGTGGCAAGCGACCTCAAAAGGCTTATGTGGCAATTTTCTGCTGCTTCGCTACAAAGGCAGTACACATAGAGCTGGTAAGTGATTTAACCACCGATTCATTTCTTGGAGCGTTAAAACGTTTCATCGGTCGCAGAGGACACTGCCAACATATATACTGTGACAACGCGACTAATTTTGTGGGAGCAAATAATAAATTATCGGAATTACATGACACAATCTACTCCGAGAATGCACGTGAAACTATAACAAAAGAATGCAGTAGTCATGCTATACAATTCAATTTCATTCCACCGAGAGCCCCTCATTTTGGAGGACTGTGGGAAGCAGCAGTAAAATCAGCAAAAAATCTTTTAAAAAGGAGTGTTTCCACAGCATCTTTAACTTATGAAGAACTGGAAACAGTATTAGTTGGGATTGAGGCAATCATGAACTCAAGACCACTTACACCACTATCCAGCGACCCAAACGATCTAACAGCATTAACTCCAGGACACTTCCTCATCGGTGAACCTCTCACAGCAAAAACTGATGTCAACGCAACGTCTACAAGGCAGACACTATTGTCAAGGTGGAATCTGGTTTCTCACCTGAAACATGAATTTTGGAAACGATGGTCTCAGGAATATCTACAAGAACTTCAGTACCGGTACAAATGGAAAGAATGTTCCACCAACATCAAGGTAAGAGACATGGTCATCATAAAAGAAGACAATGTTCCATCACTGCAGTGGCCATTAGGCAGAATCGTCAAGACATTCAAGGGTGATGACGGCGCAATGAGAGTTGCGGAAGTTAAAACAGCATCTGGGGTCTGGAAACGTCCTATCCACCAACTAGCACCGTTGCCAATTGAGGAAGAGATGAGCAATGATATAACATGGATAGATGAAAGCGGACAAGCAAAAAACAAGATTTCATCAGAACCAGTGCATGAGATACCCACGAAAAAACGAAAAACATCTAGTGCGATGGGTATCACTTCATTATTAACAATTCTCCTTGTTATTCCACTAGTACTAAGTGATGAAATCCAGATCAAGAAATTTAAATCCAATCTTGGAATTCACTTTGAAGGCATTGGAACAGCAAAAATAGCGACAAGTGAATGGAACTTCATTGTTCATTATAACTTAGATCCACTATTAGAAGAATACAATACATTCGCAAACGGAACGTTGACTCTGAATCACTTGTGTCAACAAATGCAACAACGAAGCATATGTATCAGCACTCTTAATCAGTTTCAACACATTCAAAACGAATTAAAGTCAGAAAACACTATATTTCCTACTAAAAGAACTAAGAGAGGAGCAGCTAACTTCATCGGAAACATAGCAAACTCTCTTTTTGGAGTTCTGGATGCCGAATATGCTAATCAGATGACAAAGACAATAGAAAAAGTAAATGAAAATGAGAACCACATACTTCATCTACTGAGAAACCAAACTTCAGTCATAGATTCAACAATCAACATTGTAAGACAAAACGAAGAGAGTATCAACCACAGATTTGACCAAATAAACAATCAATTAGATCAAATAACATCGAGAATACGGGATAACGGAGAAGAAAGTCATCAACTCAAGATTTTCCAGATTTTTGTATCACTTTCCTCGCAACTCATCATAATGATGATCAACATCCAAAGAATGCAATCAACATTAATGGACGTATTAACAGATACCCACCATGGAAAAGTAAGTTCTCAGTTGATATCAGCACAACAGCTCAAAGACGAAGTGAAAACGATCAAGACTCATTTACCATCTTATTTGGAGCTCCCTGCAGAGGAAGAAGACCTCATACACTTATACAAGCTGATGACAGTTAAAGGAGGAGTAACAAATAGACAAGCAATATTTTTGATAACACTGCCACTAGTAGGCCGAGAATTCTACGAAATGTTCAAGATGACTCCCATCCCTAGTGTTATCAACAACACAGTTTTAACTGTTGATCTATGCGCTCCAGTACTGGCAGTAAGTGCACATCGCGACCAGTACCTTCCAATACAAGCGGCTGATAAAGAAACCTGCATCAAGTCAACATCAGAACAGTTTTTATGTTTCAATTTACAAGCTAGATACAGTAAGGGAGCCGAAATCTGCTCCTGTGAACTGGGTCTTTTCAATAATGAAACAAAACCTACTTGTTCTTTAAGTAAATCAGAAACAAATTCAACTTGGATCCAAATGCAACACAAAAATCAGTGGCTGTATTTCACAAAAACTACATCTCGACTGACGGCAATATGTGGAAGAAGAAATCTACAAATGGACTTAGAAGGTTCCGGAATACTAACACTACAGCCAGGGTGTACAGTGAAACATAACCACATCACTATCGAAGGGCATAACGTATTTTCTACAAATATTCAGACTTCCTACACTAGCTTCGGCAACATCTCTGAAATATCAACACCAATGCGTCATGAACCATTACTTCAGACCTTCAATAGTACTCATGTCAACATTCAATTGAAGAGCCTCACTGAGCTACATAAAATAATCACAGACCAAGAAATTCTCGAACTACCACACAAGCTCCAAATTCACACTTATCATAACTCAGCAATTGGATATTCAGCACTTTTATTAACAATTACACTCATTAGTTATCTTATATGGAGACGAAAATCAAGATCATCTGCTATCTATACGCAACCAAGGCCAAACCCTCGGCAAACAAAACCAGAGTCAGATTTCATAATAGTTGAACCATCGTTCAACGCGGGGGAGAATGTTCAGGTCAACACCAAAAACAGCGTCAGTGGGTCAAACTGCACGCAATGGAATACTGACGCTGCACCACAAGTAAACAACGGGGACGTCGCAACTGGGCCATTCAATTTGTATTAATCTAGGTGTAAGCAATTCTGTATTTCATAACCATTCAATATGTAGTAATCTAGGTGTAAGCAATTCTGTACTTCATAATTGTTCTATATTTATTAATTAGGTGTAAGCAATTTTACATTTAATTATTGTGATCAATTTGGTATAAAAGAAACTGAAAGAATAACAATAAACACATTCATTCATACGAAAGTCAACAGACATTTTGGTGTTTCTTTTGTGATAGAATTCTCCGGTAGTGACCAAGTTTAAGTGCTTGTTCACTCATTACAATCATTAAGGTATCAAGTTTATGTGCTTGATATCATCCATTTAGACAAACGAGTCTAAACATTTTGGTGACCCCGACGTGATCACAAAAGAACACTAATTGTCATTCAATTATTGTGCTAAGCGTCACCAGGGCTTAAACACTGGTGCAGCAACAGCAATCAAACAGCTATAGATTTCAATAGCAATATATTCAATCTAGCAGATTTGCAAACGCAAATTCTTCATATCCAGTATATCCAGATTTCCAGTTGTTACCCCTATAAAAGTAGAGCACTACAATGGAAGATTTGGAGGTATACAAATTCGTAGCCCGCCAGAGGGCTATATATGATGAACTTCAACGACTCAAGATAAATATGTCAAAGGACGGTGCTGACCGCAAAACTGCAGAGTATAAAGCAAAAAGATTGCAAGCAGCAGGATCTCTTTGGTTGGAATTCCATGAAAACCACGAAAAGGTCAAGTCTCATGTAAAGATGGACACACCATACATAAAGTCAAACACGTATGACAAGGTCCAAAAATTATCTGAAGAGATAATACAAACTCTTCAAGCCATCATTCCTGAAGAGAGTAAAGGAGGAACGGGAACTGTTCCAACCGTTTCTCAACCTGCACCATCTCTGCGTCAGGTTCCAACTTCCGCACCTGCACCATCAAACGTTTCGCCAATCAATCAAGTGAAAAACTTAATCAAGAAACAGGCGTTAATGATAGCCACGATCCAGACGTCCCTTAAGCATCTTATTGATGACAGGGAAATCCACGCCCAGGATTTCTATACAATAAGGCTTAGGACGATTGAGCAGCACTGGTTAGCCGTGCAAGGTTTCCATTACAAGATTTGGGACCTGCTCGAAGAGCCGGATGCAATGGTCTACGATGTAGATCATTATTTTCAAATTGAGGCGGAAGTGCAAGATGCACTTACAATCTTATATGGTCGACACAATTTAAACTCAGGACCGGCTGCAAGCAGCAATCAGGCGGTAAGGTTACCAAAGGTAGTACTACCAAAATTCGATGGTGACTACATGAAATGGAGACAATTTTTCGATTTGTTTTCACAAATGGTGGACAAACAGTCAATCCCAAATATTCAAAAGATGTGGTACCTCAAAACACATCTAAGCGGAGAAGCAGAGAATTTGATTCGTCATTTATCTTTGACCGAAGAAAATTACACAACAGCATGGAGCAGTCTTCAGGATAGATACAACAACATCAGGGTTCTCACGTCAGCACTCGTGCAAAAGATAGTTGGGCAACCTAACCATACACAGCAACAACCATCATCAGTGGCCATCAAGAATCTACATGATACAACACAAGAATGTTTAATGGCGCTTTGCAATATTGGCGTAGATACAACATCATGGGACCCCATTCTATTGCATCTTCTTGTGAGCAAGCTTGACCAAGGCACAAGAATCTTGTACGAGCAATCCCTTGTCAAACCTAAAGAGCTTCAATCAATAAAAGAGTTTTTGTTGTTCTTGGAAAACCAATTTCAGTCATTGGAATCGATTGGACCTGAAAGAAAGGATTCAGCTCGAGCTTGTGCATCTGTAACATCAAACGAAAAAGGAACTTGCAAGGTATGTCAATCTGGAACACATCCTTTATTTGCTTGCAAGCAGTTCCTGCAACTAAGATCATCCGAACGAATTCAATTAGTGCAAAAACAAAAAAATTGCTTTAATTGCCTAAAGTTTGGCCATGGGGCCAAAAATTGCCTTTCAAGAGGATGCCTCAAATGCAACCAAAAACACAACACGCTCTTGCATATTGAGAATCACAAAGGACCTACCATTAACAGGCAAACAACTAACACGGACAGGGACAACAATTCAAGGTCTCAGACAAATGTTAGTTCATCAGTAACGCTATCGGCATTCAACAATCCAGAAAAGCATCAATACATATTTCTCAGCACAGCCGTCGTAGAGTTGATCACAAACAATGGTCAAAGATTAGAATGTAGAGCAGTATTGGATTCCGGATCACAAGTGAATTTAATAACAGAACGCTTAGTGAAAAAACTAGGCCTGCATTCAAAACATACTACAATGAGCATCCTTATTGGCGACGGAAGGAAAGAATCTCATCAGCGTGTCAACGTCAAATTGCAGTCAAGAACAAGTGGCTTTAATACTCAATTAGAAGCGTTTGTTCTACCACATATTATAGCTCCACAGCCATCTCAACACTTCAACATATCATCATGGGCAATTCCAAAGAATGTGCCATTAGCAGATCCATATTTCAATCGACCAGACAAAATTGATATTCTTCTTGGAGCAGAATTTTATCATCAGCTACTTTCCATTGGGCAGATACGTTTAGCATATGATCTACCCACACTACAAAATACAGTTCTTGGATGGGTGATAGCAGGAAAACTAGCTGAAGCAAGTTCAAACACAGCAACTTGTGGTATTTATAGTTATGATGACAACGACCTCCATCAAATGATTGAACGATTGTGGAGCCTCGAAGAAGTAGAATCCCAGCTCAACAACTTATCAAAAGATGAAGAAATGTGTGAAGCTCATTTTGCACAAAACACACAAAAAAGCAGTGAAGGACGGTTCATTGTCAGGTTACCATTTCATGGACCCACATCGGCATTAGGAAAATCCAAGGACATAGCAGTCAACAGGTTTTTAGCACTAGAACGAAGATTATCAAAGAATAGAGAAGTGAAAGACCAATACATTCAATTTATGGAAGAGTACGAAGATCTAGGCCACATGACCAAAATTGATATCAATAACATACAAGCGCCTAATTACTTTATACCCCATCACTGTGTCTTTAAAGAAGACAGTAGCACCACCAAACTTCGAGTAGTCTTTGATGCTTCATCAAAAACATCATCAGGTTGTTCCTTAAACGACATCATGTATACAGGACCAACAGTGCAAGGTGAACTATTTTCATTGTTGCTTCGTTTTCGATTGCCGAGATATGTTTTTTGCACTGATATACAAAAAATGTATCGACAAATCAACATGCATCCAGAAGATAGAAGATACCAAACTATTGTGTGGAGAACGGACGAAAAAAGACCTCTAAACTACTATCAACTCAACACAGTGACCTATGGAACAAGAGCAGCACCATATTTGGCTACTAAATGTCTGCAACAGCTTGCCAAGGAAAACAGCGAAAGATTTCCATTAGGATCAAAAATCCTACACAATGATTTCTATGTGGATGACTGTTTGACTGGGGATAATAGCTTATGTGTAACCCTCAAAATGCAAGAAGAAGTAACACAAATATTAAAAGAAGCAGGATTTAAATTAAGTGGTGTGCTAATCACCCACGACTACTTCAAGGCATTGCTAAAGAGGATCAGGAAATCGATCTGGACTTTGGAAATGAAAATAACACATCACTTAAGGCTCTTGGCTTAACATGGCAACCTAAGAGCGACAGATTTTGTGTTAAAACAACATTAAATGATACAAATCGAATAACAAAGCGTATTGTCACTTCAGATCTTGCCAAATTATTCGATCCATTGGGTATAATGGCTCCAGTAGTTGTTACAGCAAAAATATTCGTACAAGAGCTATGGTTACTAAAGCTGTCGTGGGACGAATCATTACCAGCGGCACTACATACCAGATGGATGCAATTTCGTGAAAACCTGAAAAGCTTAAACAATTTCCACTTCTCACGTCACATGTTCAACAATGATGCACCAACGAAAATACAGATTCACACTTTTTCTGATGCATCTGAAAAGGCATATGGCACAGTGGTGTATTTGCGCTCGGTTCAGAAAAATGGAACAATAATTGTAAGGCTACTATGTTCAAAATCCCGTGTGGCACCACTGAAAAAACAAACATTACCACGACTAGAATTATGCGCTGCAGTCTTGGGCGCTCAATTAACAGCAAGGGTCAAGAACGATCTGAATCTTAAGGACGTTCCCACATTCTTATGGACGGATTCTGAAATTGTCCTCGCATGGATTAATTCACCATCAGCATCTTTTCAAACATTTGTGGCTAATCGAGTTTCCACTATTCAAAGACTTACACTTCCCGAGCAATGGCGACATGTGTCATCAAAGCAAAATCCAGCAGATGTGATTTCAAGAGGGGTGCAACCACAAGGATTCACGTCATGCACACTGTGGTTCTATGGTCCACCTTTTCTACACGGTCAAGAAAATATGTGGCCATCAACGTATTCCCAAAAAATGGCGAGTTCAGATGACATGGAAAGAAAAAGACCAGCTGTAGCAATAGCGACTCACGACTGTGACCAGAATATGATTTATAACATCAACCATGGAGGATCATTCAACAAACTTCAGCGGATAGTTTCATATATCAGACGTTTCGGCAATCATGCCAGATATAAAGAACGTATACAAGAAATCCACTTAACCACTCAAGAATTGGAAGAATCACTAACAATAATTATTAGAGCTATGCAGGCATTTGATTTTAAAGAAGAAATCAGTGACCTTCAGAAATACAAGGAATCGAAGCGAAACAGCCAATTCAACATGAGACAAAGATTCTGGCCCATAAAAGGAAAAATTATGGCACGATCAATAGTACACCACTGTATTAGATGTACAAGAGCTAAACCACAATTGCTTCAACAAGTAATGGGGAATTTACCATCACCAAGGATAACACCAGCGAGATTATGATTTTAAAGAAGAAATCAGTGACCTTCAGAAATACAAGGAATCGAAGCGAAACAGCCAATTCAGTAGTCTTGCTCCATTTATTGATGACAAGGGAATCATTCGAGTTGGAGGGAGATTAGATTCTGGATTACTTCCATTTGACACCAAACATCCGATGCTTTTACCATACAACAATCCATTGGCAAAACTATTGATGAAAGAAATTCACGAGAAAAATAAACACTGTGGCCCGCAAGCACTATTGGCTCACATGAGACAAAGATTCTGGCCCATAAAAGGAAAAATTATGGCACGATCAATAGTACACCACTGTATTAGATGTACAAGAGCTAAACCACAATTGCTTCAACAAGTAATGGGGAATTTACCATCACCAAGGATAACACCAGCGAGACCATACATCAACTCTGGAGTTGATTACTGTGGACCATTTTGGATTCATTACAAAATCCGTGGCAAGCGACCTCAAAAGGCTTATGTGGCAATTTTCTGCTGCTTCGCTACAAAGGCAGTACACATAGAGCTGGTAAGTGATTTAACCACCGATTCATTTCTTGGAGCGTTAAAACGTTTCATCGGTCGCAGAGGACACTGCCAACATATATACTGTGACAACGCGACTAATTTTGTGGGAGCAAATAATAAATTATCGGAATTACATGACACAATCTACTCCGAGAATGCACGTGAAACTATAACAAAAGAATGCAGTAGTCATGCTATACAATTCAATTTCATTCCACCGAGAGCCCCTCATTTTGGAGGACTGTGGGAAGCAGCAGTAAAATCAGCAAAAAATCTGTTAAAAAGGAGTGTTTCCACAGCATCTTTAACTTATGAAGAACTGGAAACAGTATTAGTTGGGATTGAGGCAATCATGAACTCAAGACCACTTACACCACTATCCAGCGACCCAAACGATCTAACAGCATTAACTCCAGGACACTTCCTCATCGGTGAACCTCTCACAGCAAAAACTGATGTCAACGCAACGTCTACAAGGCAGACACTATTGTCAAGGTGGAATCTGGTTTCTCACCTGAAACATGAATTTTGGAAACGATGGTCTCAGGAATATCTACAAGAACTTCAGTACCGGTACAAATGGAAAGAATGTTCCACCAACATCAAGGTAAGAGACATGGTCATCATAAAAGAAGACAATGTTCCATCACTGCAGTGGCCATTAGGCAGAATCGTCAAGACATTCAAGGGTGATGACGGCGCAATAAGAGTTGCGGAAGTTAAAACAGCATCTGGGGTCTGGAAACGTCCTATCCACCGACTAGCACCGTTGCCAATTGAGGAAGAGATGAGCAATGATATAACATGGAGAGATGAAAGCGGACAAGCAAAAAACAAGATTTCATCAGAACCAGTGCATGAGATACCCACGAAAAAACGAAAAACATCTAGTGCGATGGGTATCACTTCATTATTAACAATTCTCCTTGTTATTCCACTAGTACTAAGTGATGAAATCCAGATCAAGAAATTTAAATCCAATCTTGGAATTCACTTTGAAGGCATTGGAACAGCAAAAATAGCGACAAGTGAATGGAACTTCATTGTTCATTATAACTTAGATCCACTATTAGAAGAATACAATACATTCGCAAACGGAACGTTGACTCTGAATCACTTGTGTCAACAAATGCAACAACGAAGCATATGTATCAGCACTCTTAATCAGTTTCAACACATTCAAAACGAATTAAAGTCAGAAAACACTATATTTCCTACTAAAAGAACTAAGAGAGGAGCAGCTAACTTCATCGGAAACATAGCAAACTCTCTTTTTGGAGTTCTGGATGCCGAATATGCTAATCAGATGACAAAGACAATAGAAAAAGTAAATGAAAATGAGAACCACATACTTCATCTACTGAGAAACCAAACTTCAGTCATAGATTCAACAATCAACATTGTAAGACAAAACGAAGAGAGTATCAACCACAGATTTGACCAAATAAACAATCAATTAGATCAAATAACATCGAGAATACGGGATAACGGAGAAGAAAGTTATCAACTCAAGATTTTCCAGATTTTTGTATCACTTTCCTCGCAACTCATCATAATGATGATCAACATCCAAAGAATGCAATCAACATTAATGGACGTATTAACAGATACCCACCATGGAAAAGTAAGTTCTCAGTTGATATCAGCACAACAGCTCAAAGACGAAGTGAAAACGATCAAGACTCATTTACCATCTTATTTGGAGCTCCCTGCAGAGGAAGAAGACCTCATACACTTATACAAGCTGATGACAGTTAAAGGAGGAGTAACAAATAGACAAGCAATATTTTTGATAACACTGCCACTAGTAGGCCGAGAATTCTACGAAATGTTCAAGATGACTCCCATCCCTAGTGTTATCAACAACACAGTTTTAACTGTTGATCTATGCGCTCCAGTACTGGCAGTAAGTGCACATCGCGACCAGTACCTTCCAATACAAGCGGCTGATAAAGAAACCTGCATCAAGTCAACATCAGAACAGTTTTTATGTTTCAATTTACAAGCTAGATACAGTAAGGGAGCCGAAATCTGCTCCTGTGAACTGGGTCTTTTCAATAATGAAACAAAACCTACTTGTTCTTTAAGTAAATCAGAAACAAATTCAACTTGGATCCAAATGCAACACAAAAATCAGTGGCTGTATTTCAAACATCCGATGCTTTTACCATACAACAATCCATTGGCAAAACTATTGATGAAAGAAATTCACGAGAAAAATAAACACTGTGGCCCGCAAGCACTATTGGCTCACATGAGACAAAGATTCTGGCCCATAAAAGGAAAAATTATGGCACGATCAATAGTACACCACTGTATTAGATGTACAAGAGCTAAACCACAATTGCTTCAACAAGTAATGGGGAATTTACCATCACCAAGGATAACACCAGCGAGACCATACATCAACTCTGGAGTTGATTACTGTGGACCATTTTGGATTCATTACAAAATCCGTGGCAAGCGACCTCAAAAGGCTTATGTGGCAATTTTCTGCTGCTTCGCTACAAAGGCAGTACACATAGAGCTGGTAAGTGATTTAACCACCGATTCATTTCTTGGAGCGTTAAAACGTTTCATCGGTCGCAGAGGACACTGCCAACATATATACTGTGACAACGCGACTAATTTTGTGGGAGCAAATAATAAATTATCGGAATTACATGACACAATCTACTCCGAGAATGCACGTGAAACTATAACAAAAGAATGCAGTAGTCATGCTATACAATTCAATTTCATTCCACCGAGAGCCCCTCATTTTGGAGGACTGTGGGAAGCAGCAGTAAAATCAGCAAAAAATCTGTTAAAAAGGAGTGTTTCCACAGCATCTTTAACTTATGAAGAACTGGAAACAGTATTAGTTGGGATTGAGGCAATCATGAACTCAAGACCACTTACACCACTATCCAGCGACCCAAACGATCTAACAGCATTAACTCCAGGACACTTCCTCATCGGTGAACCTCTCACAGCAAAAACTGATGTCAACGCAACGTCTACAAGGCAGACACTATTGTCAAGGTGGAATCTGGTTTCTCACCTGAAACATGAATTTTGGAAACGATGGTCTCAGGAATATCTACAAGAACTTCAGTACCGGTACAAATGGAAAGAATGTTCCACCAACATCAAGGTAAGAGACATGGTCATCATAAAAGAAGACAATGTTCCATCACTGCAGTGGCCATTAGGCAGAATCGTCAAGACATTCAAGGGTGATGACGGCGCAATAAGAGTTGCGGAAGTTAAAACAGCATCTGGGGTCTGGAAACGTCCTATCCACCGACTAGCACCGTTGCCAATTGAGGAAGAGATGAGCAATGATATAACATGGAGAGATGAAAGCGGACAAGCAAAAAACAAGATTTCATCAGAACCAGTGCATGAGATACCCACGAAAAAACGAAAAACATCTAGTGCGATGGGTATCACTTCATTATTAACAATTCTCCTTGTTATTCCACTAGTACTAAGTGATGAAATCCAGATCAAGAAATTTAAATCCAATCTTGGAATTCACTTTGAAGGCATTGGAACAGCAAAAATAGCGACAAGTGAATGGAACTTCATTGTTCATTATAACTTAGATCCACTATTAGAAGAATACAATACATTCGCAAACGGAACGTTGACTCTGAATCACTTGTGTCAACAAATGCAACAACGAAGCATATGTATCAGCACTCTTAATCAGTTTCAACACATTCAAAACGAATTAAAGTCAGAAAACACTATATTTCCTACTAAAAGAACTAAGAGAGGAGCAGCTAACTTCATCGGAAACATAGCAAACTCTCTTTTTGGAGTTCTGGATGCCGAATATGCTAATCAGATGACAAAGACAATAGAAAAAGTAAATGAAAATGAGAACCACATACTTCATCTACTGAGAAACCAAACTTCAGTCATAGATTCAACAATCAACATTGTAAGACAAAACGAAGAGAGTATCAACCACAGATTTGACCAAATAAACAATCAATTAGATCAAATAACATCGAGAATACGGGATAACGGAGAAGAAAGTCATCAACTCAAGATTTTCCAGATTTTTGTATCACTTTCCTCGCAACTCATCATAATGATGATCAACATCCAAAGAATGCAATCAACATTAATGGACGTATTAACAGATACCCACCATGGAAAAGTAAGTTCTCAGTTGATATCAGCACAACAGCTCAAAGACGAAGTGAAAACGATCAAGACTCATTTACCATCTTATTTGGAGCTCCCTGCAGAGGAAGAAGACCTCATACACTTATACAAGCTGATGACAGTTAAAGGAGGAGTAACAAATAGACAAGCAATATTTTTGATAACACTGCCACTAGTAGGCCGAGAATTCTACGAAATGTTCAAGATGACTCCCATCCCTAGTGTTATCAACAACACAGTTTTAACTGTTGATCTATGCGCTCCAGTACTGGCAGTAAGTGCACATCGCGACCAGTACCTTCCAATACAAGCGGCTGATAAAGAAACCTGCATCAAGTCAACATCAGAACAGTTTTTATGTTTCAATTTACAAGCTAGATACAGTAAGGGAGCCGAAATCTGCTCCTGTGAACTGGGTCTTTTCAATAATGAAACAAAACCTACTTGTTCTTTAAGTAAATCAGAAACAAATTCAACTTGGATCCAAATGCAACACAAAAATCAGTGGCTGTATTTCACAAAAACTACATCTCGACTGACGGCAATATGTGGAAGAAGAAATCTACAAATGGACTTAGAAGGTTCCGGAATACTAACACTACAGCCAGGGTGTACAGTGAAACATAACCACATCACTATCGAAGGGCATAACGTATTTTCTACAAATATTCAGACTTCCTACACTAGCTTCGGCAACATCTCTGAAATATCAACACCAATGCGTCATGAACCATTACTTCAGACCTTCAATAGTACTCATGTCAACATTCAATTGAAGAGCCTCACTGAGCTACATAAAATAATCACAGACCAAGAAATTCTCGAACTACCACACAAGCTCCAAATTCACACTTATCATAACTCAGCAATTGGATATTCAGCACTTTTATTAACAATTACACTCATTAGTTATCTTATATGGAGACGCAAGATCATCTGCTATCTATACGCAACCAAGGCCAAACCCTCGGCAAACAAAACCAGAGTCAGATTTCATAATAGTTGAACCATCGTTCAACGCGGGGGAGAATGTTCAGGTCAACACCAAAAACAGCGTCAGTGGGTCAAACTGCACGCAATGGAATACTGACGCTGCACCACAAGTAAACAACGGGGACGTCGCAACTGGGCCATTCAATTTGTATTAATCTAGGTGTAAGCAATTCTGTATTTCATAACCATTCAATATGTAGTAATCTAGGTGTAAGCAATTCTGTACTTCATAATTGTTCTATATTTATTAATTAGGTGTAAGCAATTTTTTATTTAATTATTGTGATCAATTTGGTATAAAAGAAACTGAAAGAATAACAATAAACACATTCATTCATACGAAAGTCAACAGACATTTTGGTGTTTCTTTTGTGATAGAATTCTCCGGTAGTGACCAAGTTTAAGTGGTTGTTCACTCATTACAATCATTAAAGTATCAAGTTTATGTGCTTGATATCATCCATTTAGACAAACGAGTCTAAACAATCATCTTGCGAAAATAATTCTGTAACCGGAAACAAATTACATGGCGTACTGCTTCGAAATTTTTTACCCTGCGAGCTTATGAAGCAGTCAATCAGCCTATTTTGTCTCACTTTTAAGCTTAAGTTCACATTGAGCTTAGGAATAACTTTATTCTCCATCGGGTCTAATAGATCGTCTTGCGAAGATGATTCTGCTGCCGAAACCAAATTACATGGCGTAATGCTTCGAAGTTCTTCACCCGGCGACGTTGTGAGGCAGTCAATCAGCCTATTATGTCTCTCCTCCGGTTTGGTGATAGAACCGTCATCGTGCGAAGATGAATAAGAAGGCTTACTAGTCAAGTCTTTGATTCTATTAACTGAAGGACCATCCTGAAAAGGATGTTGTGAAGGCTTTTGAATAGGAAACTGATTTTTTCTATTAGGTTCGTGAAGAAATTTTAAAAGTTTATTCGGACCTTCAATGTTTGTATATTTAAACAAAATATCCTGACCAAGTATGATAGTATATCGGTTATCAATGCTATAAACAACACCAACAACAACGATGAACTCATATCTGAAGTAAGATACCAACTAGCCAAATTCCCCAACAATATAAAACTTATGTGGACGCCTGGACATGTTGGAATTAACGGCAACGAACATGCAGACCCTGCAGCCAACTCCGCTAGGAAATCTCCTGTATAAAACCTTAACATCTTCACTAAATTAGTCCTGCTGAATTCTATTAAAAAAATTAACGTTAACCACGACTGGAGCCTATACCACCACCATTATAAAAAAGTGAACCCTGAAAAACTCCAGCCCGTATACCCTAGAAACGTGTCCAAGCTCAAAATATCAAATTTTGTTCGCCTAAGACTTGGCCATACCTCAGCCTCTCACCAACACCTCCTCAACAAAAGCAACCCTCCAACTTGCACAACCTGCAACACTAGACTGGACATACCGCACAATTTAGAACACTGCCCAATATTGCAACCATTAATCAAAAAGCTATTTAAAAACAAATCAATTTATGAAATGCTAAAAAACCCTAGTCTAACAAATATAACAAGTATCTCTGAAATTATATCCAATGCCAAACTAGTTATATAACGTAAACATTCGAGCCAATAGTCTCAGCAGCTAGGTTCCTTAATATTAATTACCATGTAATTTAAATTACTTGTTAATAAATAATAATAATAATAATAATAATAATAATAACTTATTTCATACACTTCCATTAGTTTTATTTTCTTGAACCCACCCCCGGTCAATTGAGTTTTATTTATTTGAGTAAAATTTATTTTCAGTTCTTATTATTAGTTTTATGTTTGTAAGAAAATTTTAGAAGTCTTTTTCATTTTTCAGGGGCCCCCTAAAATCGGGGGCCCTAGGCAACTGCCTATTCTGCCTAACCGTTAATCCAGGACTGATTCAGGAAGAATTGACACCGATCGATAACTTTCAAACTAGACTCGCGACAATGATAAAACTGTATTTATTTTGCCAAATTAAAGTTTTCTCCAATGAAAATGTGAATTTGTGTTAACCGTTGTTTATTAGAGTTGTATCTCTGAAACTTAACTGACTAAGTTATTGCAAACTAGAGCTGTTTGTTTCAAAATGTTTTAAAATGCCATTTTTTAATTACAGATAATGCTGATATTAATAAGTGTCAATCAAACGCAGTACCACTTCAAATTGCGTGCGTAAAGGAAGAAGAAGAATCGTTTGAAGCTCTTTTACTTAAAGTTAAAGCGAAGCTTAATAAAACAGTATCCATAGATGCGATTTCAACCATGTGACATTTCGAATGATTTTTTAAGCCTCATGTGGATATTTTTTACTTACAAATCCGAATTTTTTTTTAACTACTCACTTTATCGTATTTGGGAATACATGTTATTAAAAGAAAGTACTTTTTCAACAGTTTTATGAGTTAACATTGTTACACTCGTGTTTTATGCCTGAAATAAAATTAAAATTTTAATAACCAAAAACCTACACTATTTTTGGTAAACTTACCTTGTTCTGTCACTGCACGCGTTGATGTACGTCCCTGGATCCTGTCCACACCAATATGTCTTAATGTTTTTTTTGTTATTATTATTATCCCACGTCCTTTCTGAGTTTCTGTAAGTTACACTGAAAAATAAAAGAAAACAGTGTTGAAACTGAAAAGAATATATTTGGTTATTAAATGAAAAATGAAAATTACTTGGTAAGCTGTTAATGTTGTGGAATGGCTGCTGGTGCTGGCTGATAGAGTAGCAATAGTAGTAATCAACTAAATAGAATTTTTTTATTCATGCCAAAGCATGAATGAAAAAGGGTATCAGTAATACTCAACAAGAGCGAAGAGCGCCGACGTATAGTCGTGGGGCATTGTTGCCATTAAAAGTATGAAGATGAATGCGTTCCACTTTCGCTGTGTGGAGGTGGAAAGATAAGATGGTAACAGGGTGGTTAGGAGGACAGATTTTTTTTTGGAAATCCTCAAATTAGGTAATAGGTAAAGAAGTTCAAGGGGTGAGCTTTTGTTTTGTTTTCTGTTATTGGAAATAGGTGTAGGAGAAGAAAAAGTCAGTTAGTGAGAGTCTAAAATAACAAAAGAAAATGGAAAATGAATTTTCGGGTGGGGTGAGAGTTTAAGTTTGCAAAAGCAAGTCGGGATTCATTTCCATAAAACCAAGCAGTGCGGGTGGCAGCAACATAGCTGAGTTAAATACGAACATTTTACGTGTGAGAAAAAGTTTTTCTATAAAGCCCTTTGAGAAAGGCAGTGCAAAAGATTGTTCACAAAAAAAAAGTAATAAGGAAAATTAACATCAGCGATCAGCGAAGGCAATCAAGAATTTATAGGAAGCAGAATATCCACGGGTAAGGATAAAGAATAGAATTTTGTGTGTTAGGTAAAAGTGGATAGGCAGTGTAGTGTTTGTGTTTTTTTTTTGTGTGGAAATTAGGCAATTTTATAATGAGGTTTTTGTTTTTGGTTTAGTACTACCTTCAGGCGGTCACCAGGCCAAGGGCAAAAAGGTCGTGACCGTCCAACGTGCATAAACGGGTAACAGCAGCACCGGCACTTCAAATTAAAAGTCAACGGTTGAGACTTGCCGCAACAAAAAGAAAAAGAAAACAACAACAACAACCACCAGAACAAAGGAAAAATTTGAACCAAGGTCCGAGTTCAAGAAAAGCCCGTGGGAACACCCGGGCTTCACAAGTAACATTTTTTTTATGGTTATTTCGTGCAAATAAAGAAAGAACGAGAAGGTAGGCCGTGGATTTTTAAATTCGTACGCGGTCAAAATAAATTTCAAATAATCCGCGAATACAACAAGGTGGAAATTGAGACAGCAACAGTGGCGGCCCGATTCAAGGGAAACCGAGGCATTGTCAAGAATTGCTGAGAATTCATGGTGGAGGCAGAAAGCAGGATTTTAATGAAATTTTAAATTCAATAGCGTGATATTTGTTTCGTTTTATTTTATTATTTATTTATTTAAACCTTTATTTAAACTTCTTATTTATTTTTGTCGTTTTAAGTTTTTGAATCGTTTTTTTTTTTGTTTTTAATGCGAGTTGTCGCGCGAGGCAGTTTTGAAAAAAATTACAGAGTACTGTGCTGTTTTGCTCAGTGAGAAAAGTCTAGTGGTTCAAAGAAGACCCAACCCCCCTTAAAGAGAGCTCTTTTTTAGGAGATGAACTAAAGTAGGATAGTGCAGGTGTGATTTTGGTTTCCCTGTGATAGACAGTACCCTTGCTCCTTTTTTGAAATCCGGCTCCGGGAAATCTCGTGTTTAAAAATTAACAAACTTAAATAAGTTAAATTTGTTTCGATTATTTAGAATTTCTTATCGTTTTTTTTTTGCTTAGTTTTTTTGTCGTTATATAACAGAGACTGAAGAACAGGGTGATTCCTGAAGTTAGTTCACCCCATACCTAATTTCGATTTTTGTTTGATTAAGTTTGATTTGTTTCGATTTTTTTTATTATTTATCATTTATTGTTTTATGTTATCACTTTTTTTTTGTAACTCCCAAATACCATTTTATGTTTTTCATTTTGCATTTTTGTTTTATTTGAATAATAAATGTGAATCACGCTATTAGTTAATGAAATTTGCGTGTTTGAACCATTTTTAATTACGGGTGATCATGCTCTCTGAGGAGTAGAAATCACATGGGGGGTGAGAAGGGGGTAGTGATGCTGTGGTGAGGGTTGACGGTTTCGCAATTTTTGTTGGGGAATTCCAGATCATCGGCCGCCGGAGTTCCAGGTTGGGAGGGCTATAGGCCACGCTGCAATAAGACCAGCAGCTCCTGGAGTGTGGAGTTTTTCGGTGGTGGTTTTAAAAGGCATGATTTTATGTTTTGGTCGAGGTGAGGTGCGACCGGGAAGCCAAGATCCCCCCCTACATCCGACGAGCTAGGCCGCGAAAGCAAGCATGCCAGACTTCCCGGCGTACATTCTGTTCCCTTTCCTTACCCTTCCTTTTGTCCACATCCTCTTTTCCCATCTTTCCTTTTTCCAAGGTGAAATTCCCCTTGCTTACCGTTTATGTTTTGTTTCTTTCCAGTGGTGTTCATGTTCCTTTATCCTACTAATTTCTTATCCTTACTTACCTTTCAAAATTTCCTATTCCGCATTACCTACCTTGTTCGCTTCCTTCCAAATCAACTTCCTATTTCCTTCTTCAAATCCTACCCTTCCTTACCATAATCCTCTCCTTTTGCCTCGCATCAAATGGCGCCCAGACGTGTTGTCCGTGTTTAAATCCTATGTGTCGTATATCCTTACCTTTATTCGAAATCCCTAACAACAACAAATCTGATCGTAAGTCATGATAAGGGATAGCTTTTAAGCAGGCCCTATCATTTGCGACGAGACGTTTTGTTGTAGTTAGAGGAATTCATCCTATCCTCTTGTTGTAACGTTATCGGTCGCTGAGTTATGAGAATCTTTTTCAAGTATGTCTTCGAGAGGAAGGTCATAGACGAACCAATCGAAATGCGACCTGATACAAGATCTCATAACACAGCAACTGAACCTTTCCACTCCCATCCTGAAAAATTTCGTTGGGTATTCGAGTCTTAAGAACTATCGTAAGTCATGAACAAGGAAAGCTTCAAAGCATACCTGTTCATCAGCGACGTAGTATCTTAGACTTGAATAACCAACAATAACCCTGTGTAGTATTAATGTCGTTTTTTTTTAAAATTCATTAACACCACACTCCAGGGTAAAGAGATATAAACTTATAAAGAAAACCGAACCTGTTAACGATACCTCAACGAGAAAAAAAACCCCACATGCACCGAAGCACACCCCTTCAAACACCCCAGCATTTTTAAGATACAAATAAATCACAACAACAATACACATAATAACAATTGGGTTAGTAAAGTTTAGAAAATATTAGTTTTGTTAGTTACTTTTTTAAAAAAAAAAAAAATTTTTAAATATTGCATCCGTGGTTTCTCATAGTGTTTAATTGTTAATGGGCAGATAGTCCGAAGAAGGAGGCCTGAAAAATAAAAACAAAGTTATACATTAGTTAAATTTTAGGATACGTTAGTTTAGGTACTTACAGCTGTATGGTTGCAAAGTCTTAGGTGTAGTGTAGTTTTGGTAGTGTTTAGTCTGGTAGCAGTGGTTATTTCAGCCGAGGAAGGTAATCTGAAAAACAATAACAAAAATTTTATATTAGTAAACAAAATAGAACGTTTAGTATCAGATTAGTGTTTTTGTTAGTATTAGATTAGTGTTAGGTCAGGTTAGTGTTATTGGTTATTGTTATTGTAAGGCTGTTGTTAGTTTAGCGTTAGGATTGTTAGTTTATTGTTAGCGTGAGGTTAGTGTTAGATTAGCGTTAGTGAGATTAGTGTTAGTAAAAGTTTAGCGTTAGTTTAGTGTTAGTAGAAGAGTATTGTTAGTATAATATTAGTGTTTTTGTTAGTTTAGCGTTAGGTTATTGTTAGTTTATCGTAAGCGTTAGATTAGTGTTAAGGTTAAAATATCGTTAGTGTTAGAATATCGTTAGTGTTAGATTAGAGTTAGTGAAAATAGTGTTACGTTCGATTATCGTTAGTATAAGCGTTAGTTTTGTGTTAGATTATTGTTAGTATAAGGTTAGTGTTAGTGAAGTAATTGTAAGTGTAGGTTTTAGTTTTTTTGGTTTATGTAATGAGTGAAAATAAAAAGAAAGAAACAATTAATAAACAAAGTAGAATAGTTACCCGCTCTATAGTTAAAAAGTTATCTGAAGGAAATCCAAAAATGTCGTTTGCTGGACACTCTCCGAAACAGGCGGTTCAGCCAAAGGAGCCAAGTGGCAGCGGTTCTCATCCACCTCCAGCGAAAGAACCCATTCCATCAGATCTGCAGAAGAAAGGAAATGAAAGTCAGTCTGATCAAATACCATCTAGTAGGACGGTTAGTTTAGACTCCGTAGAGAGGCCAGACTACAGTCTGATAAGTGCGCTAGATGCAGCCAGAAATACAGGAAGTAGGGGAGAAGAGAGACCCGATTACCAAGCCATTACCGGGGTAGTACGAGGAACAAATGCGATGGAAAATAGTGAGGGTAGTTTAGTGTCTGATGAGCTGAGATCAGTGATCAATTCAGCGGTATCAAGTGCTTGCGACGCGTACTGCGGTTCGATAGGGGATAAATTAAGCGCTACCATGCATGAATTGATGAAAGCCAGCTTTCAAGAGTTCAGGAGTGAATTCGATAATCCAGCACGCTCTAGGTCTCGTCAAACCGATAGGTCCCCACAGTGGAATGACAGGTCGCACCAAAGACCTGAAGAGTATTTGTCCGTTCCGCAAGCAAGACAGACTCAGCTGAACCAGTCAGCGAGACCGTTTGCGCCGACAGCAAACAACGGGTCGAGGGCCGCTTTCCATGTGAGCTATCATGAAGAGCGAGCCCAGTTTTCAGGTAATCCCAACGGTAGGTGGAATCCTCAGGGATCGTATCCGCATTATGAGGGTCCCAGAGCAAAGCCTATTAAAATAGATAAGTGGGGTTTGAAGTTTAACGGCAATCCTGAAATACTTACCGTCGAAGATTTTGTATTTAGGGTGGAAACATTACAAAGTCAACATGTCTGCTCCTGGGCTGAGGTTTTGCGGGATTTTCATCTGCTGCTCTCAGGTGCTGCCAACGATTGGTACTGGCAGTTCCAACGCGACCATTATCAGCCGGATTGGCAAGTACTCAAAAACGCGATTATGCGACAGTTTAGGAACGCCAAAACCGATTTTGATATCCTGCGCGAAATAATGGATAGAAGGCAGGGCACCTGGGAGTCTTGCGATGATTTCTTCGCAGCGATTTCCAAGTTGAAGCACCAGCTCAGGATGCAGATACAGGAAGAAGAACTGGTAAGGATCCTGAAAAGGAATCTTAACGAAAAGTTAGGTAGCCTGGTGTACCCTCAGGCGATTTATACGCTGGATCAGCTGAGGATGTCTTGCAAGGAAGCGGAGTCAGCTTTTCCTGGTCGGGTGAGAGAACCACCAAAGCAGTTCAAACCGCCGATTAAGTATAAGGTGAATGAGTTGGAAGTGGAGGAGGAGTCCTCATACGCGGAAGAGCAGTTAGCTGCTTTCCAACACTCAGGTGCTCGACCGAAACAGAACCAGGTTGCGACAGATCCTAGATCGGTAAGGTGTTGGAACTGCAAGTCGACAGGTCATTTTTATAAAGACTGCACCGCAGATCGGACCTTGTTTTGTTACAAGTGTGACAGAGAGGCGGTAATTACACCCAAATGTCCGGTATGCAATCCGGGAAACCGGAACCGGAACGCGAGGTCACCGGGGGAATCGCGTTCGACCCAAACAATAGTTTAGGACCTGGATTAGAAGAACAGATAGACAATAGAAAATTAAAACTGTTAGTAAGAAGTAAAGAAGATGGAAATACAGAGAGGAAAAGATTCGAGATCATACCTCTACACATTAGATTAAGGAATTATGAAAAGGTTAGAGAGAGGATATTTGGAAAGCGAGTAGGGGAGGTGTCAAATAGGATAAAGAAGACGAGACAAAGGTTTCAGTTACGAAAACAAGTACGGAAAAACATAGTGGCGACAGTGATCGGAACTGATTCAGATCCTAGGCCGTACGCCAAAGTAGTTATAGCTGAAAAAGAAGTCATGGGGCTCCTTGACAGCGGCGCTAGTGTTAGCATATTAGGTAAAGGTTGTGAAGAGTTTGTGGCCGAACAAAAGATACCCATTTTGCCACACATATCTGGAGTTAAAACTGCCGACGGGAAAACCCAGGCAATAATAGGAAAAATTTGTGTAAATGTAAAGTATAAGTGTTTATCAGAAAAACTTACGTTGTATTTGGTTCCAAATTTGGATCAAAATTTGTATTTAGGTGTCGACTTTTGGAAAGCGTTTCATATCGCTCCAAGTATTGTGAGTTCTATGTCAATTTTAAGTGGAGAAGCTGATTTAGATTGTGCCCATCAGCTATCTTTACAGCAAAAAGCGAAACTGGATGCTGTTAAGCAGAGATTTCTCGACCACGAACGTCATGGTTTGGGAAAAACTTCGATGATGGAACATGTCATAGATACCGGGAATGCTGACCCTGTCAAGCAGCGACACTATCCTGTATCTCCAGCGGTGCAAGCCTTGTTGTACAAGGAAATCGACAGGATGCTGGAGATGGGCGTGATTGAGGAAAGTGAAAGCCCTTGGTGCTCACCCGTTACACTTATCAAAAAGGTTGCGGCAGATAACACTGTCAAGTACAGGTTCTGCTTAGATGCCAGGAAGGTGAACGCGGTGACCAAAAAGGATGCGAATCCTCTCCCCCACATAGAAGGACTCCTTAGCAGACTGCCAGACACGTACTACATAAGCAGTGT
The DNA here is from genome assembly GCA_914767635.1 of Melanostoma mellinum. NCBI lineage: Eukaryota > Metazoa > Arthropoda > Insecta > Diptera > Syrphidae > Melanostoma > Melanostoma mellinum. Next base: position 95,438,574 of record OU612058.1, read on the forward strand.
CGATTTAAAGGAAGCTTTTTGGCAGATACCGTTGGAGTTACAGAGTAGAGAAAAAACTGCGTTTGCGGTACCGGGGAGACCTTTGTACCAGTTTACGGTCATGCCCTTCGGGTTGTGCAATGCAGCTCAAAGATTGTGCCGTCTAATGGACAAAGTAATCCCTGCACGACTCAGGACCGTGTTTTCGTGTATCTGGACGATCTCCTCATCAGCGCGCATGACTTCGAGACCCATGTCACTCTGCTAGAACAGGTAGCCGATTGCCTTAGAAGAGCGAACCTTACCATCAATTTCCCCTACCTAGAAACACAAGACAGGTTCGTAGGCTACTTGGTCTAGCAGGGTGGTATAGGAGGTTCATCAAAGATTTCTCTACCTTAACAGCTCCATTAACAGATATGTTAAAGAAAAAGAACGAAAAATTCAAAATGTCGGAAGAGGCGATTGTTGCTTTCGAAAAGCTGAAGTCAGCATTAACGACAGCACCAGTGCTTACACACCCCGATTTCACTAAACGCTTCTTTATCCAGTGCGATGCATCTGATACTGGAATCGGGGCGGTGTTATTTCAAAGGAAAGAAGAAGATCAGGAAAGTCCTATTTCTTACTTTTCCCAAAAGCTAAATTCCTGTCAAAGAAATTATAGTGTTACAGAGAAAGAATGTATGGCGGCAGTCATGGCCATCAAAAAATTTAGGCTCTATGTTGAAGGGATGGACTTCACCGTAATCACCGACCACTCTAGTTTAAAATGGTTGATGACGATGAAGGACCTTAACGGTCGACTAGCTAGGTGGAGTTTGGAGCTGCAGTCATTCACGTTCAACATAGAACATAGAAAGGGAAGCCTTAACGTAGTACCTGATACGCTTTCTCGTATACATGTCGAAAGTATAGAGTTAGAACAAATAGCACCATTAGTTGATCTGGATTCAGAACATTTCGAATCAGAAGAATATAAAAATTTAAAGACAACCATAGAACAAAATAGCGATACATTGCCTGACTTGAAATACAAGACAACTTTGTGTATAAGAAAGCACTTCCCAGTGAAAATGATGTTTTGTCGGAACACACTTGGCGGCTGTGGATACCTTCAGCTATGACCGAGCAACTAATTGCTAATGCTCATGAGCCTCCGCAGGCAGCGCACGGTGGCATAGCAAAAACTTTGCATAGAATACGTCAGTATTTCTATTGGCCCAATATGACGGTGCAGATTCGACAATACGTCGCTAAATGTTCTATTTGTAAACGATGTAAATCGTCAAATCAAGTACAACGTCCTCCTATTGTTAATAGTTTTTCAACAGACCGTCCTTTTCAAAAGCTTTATATCGACTTCTTGGGTCCGTACCCAAGGTCAAAAAGTGGTAATTCATGTTTATTTGTAGTGTTAGATCATTTCTCAAAGTATGTATTTATCAAGGCTTTAAAAGCTGCCAATGCTTTAAGTATTATTAAGTATTTGAAAAATGAAGTTTTTTGCATGTTTGGAGTTCCTCAGATAATCCATTCGGATAACGGGAAACAATTTTTGGCAAAAGAATTCCAAAACTTTTTGCAAGCTTACGGAGTTCGTCATTTCAGAACTGCAAATTATGCACCTCAGTCGAATGCATCTGAAAGAGTCAATCGAACGCTTCTGGCAGCGATAAGGTCCTATTTGAAAGATGACCAACGAGACTGGGATCTCCACTTAGACGAGATAGCGTCTGCGTTAAGAAGTTCTGTTCACTCCGCAACGGGGGTGTCACCATACTTTGCACTATTCGGTACAAATATGATGACCCATGGAAGTAACTACGAGTTAGCACAACAACTTAATTCCATGGAAGACGGAGAAATAATGACTCTTCCCAGACACAGTTTAAAATTCCATTTTAATGGCCAATGAAAAAAGCGCTAAAACTTATAATACGCGAACCCGAGAAATAAAATATTGCCCAGGTCAAGAAGTTTTCAAAAGAAATTTTATCCTGAGTGACACTTCTAAATATTTAAACGCGAAACTTTGTCCTAAATATGTTAAATGTCGTGTGGTCAAAGCAGTAGGAAACAACCTATACGAATTAGAAAACACCAAAGGTCAACCTATAGGAGTCTTTCATGCAAAAGACTTAAAACAATAAAAGAGATGATTCGAACCGATCCAATCCCCCATCCATCCTATCACAGTAACATCTACTAACCAAACATCCACTAAAATACCCAATCAGCATTAACCAATCCTCAATAAACCATACATCCAAAAACCTTCAGAACATAAACATAACCGTTTCCATTTTTCATACCCATTTCCATTTTCCACATCCATTCCCAGTTTTCACATTCACTTCCGATACTAACAACATCCAACTAACAACATTTCACTTATCCCAACCCATCCTCACGAATCATTCGCAAAAGCAATATTTATCATGCAATAGTTTATTATTAGTATAAAGCCTATGCAGGTTGGTTGCACATGCACATACGTACCTTAGATTAATGTTATGTATTTGTTTATAGAGTATTTTTTTATCTAGTTAATTTATTTATAGAGTTATTTATTTATAGAGTTATTTATTTACATAGTTATTTATTTACATAGTTATTTATTTATAGAGTTATATTTATATAGTTATAGAGGGTATTATCTCACTAGCAATATTTAAAATCTGTGATATATACACTTTAAGTGGCTAAGTACTGTGATATTAGGTAGTTGTTATTTATTATAGTTTAAGTTATTTATTTATTTATTATTCTTTGTACTTAGTGATGTCACAGATTTTGTTGTGAAAGTGAGTAGGTAGTTATCTATGTTATTTATTTATTAATGTGTTACGTATCTTTAAGAATATGTATGTTCATATGTGCACCTAGGTTTCAATCTATTTTATAATTGTATTAAAGTAGTCCTAACTACGATTAAAATCTCTAACACGATAGGTAGTAGGGTGAACAAAAAGAAAAATCACAAAAAAGAAACTAAACGAATTTTAACTTAAGATAGTTCTTGAAACGATCAAAAGAAACCAAAATGGATAGCTCACATGCAAAGATTCACTGTGATTTGATGTTATGTTGTTTAACCTCATCGGTTGTATTCGTAAGGCATGTAGTTTATGGGTCTATCCTTGTTATTTATTCGTTCGTCGTGGTAGCTCCTGTCTTGTTATTCCGTGTTGATCACACCAGTTTTAACCTCCTGAAAACCTGAGGAAAAAGATCGCATTAGAAACACGTATACATAAGTACTAAAAGATTAATAAATACCTGTATGCCCGGCTGGTAATCGTGGGTTCTTCCCCACCACACATTCCTGAATTGTTGTTCTAAGATGCTCACTTTAGCAAACTTAGATCGAGTGCCACCTTTTTCCGTCAGTCGGAGCGACTTTCGCGAATCAGGTGTTTTGTTACACTCGTGTTTTATGCCTGAAATAAAATTAAAATTTTAATAACCAAAAACCTACACTATTTTTGATAAACTTACCTTGTTTTGTCACTGCACGCGTTGATGTACGTCCCTGGATCCTGTCCACACCAATATGTCTTAATGTTTTTTTTGTTATTATTATTATCCCACGTCCTTTCTGAGTTTCTGTAAGTTACACTGAAAAATAAAAGAAAACAGTGTTGAAACTGAAAAGAATATATTTGGTTATTAAATGAAAAATGAAAATTACTTGGTAAGCTGTTAATGTTGTGGAATGGCTGCTGGTGCTGGCTGATAGAGTAGCAATAGTAGTAATCAACTAAATAGAATTTTTTTATTCATGCCAAAGCATGAATGAAAAAGGGTATCAGTAATACTCAACAAGAGCGAAGAGCGCCGACGTATAGTCGTGGGGCATTGTTGCCATTAAAAGTATGAAGATGAATGCGTTCCACTTTCGCTGTGTGGAGGTGGAAAGATAAGATGGTAACAGGGTGGTTAGGAGGACAGATTTTTTTTTGGAAATCCTCAAAGTAGGTAATAGGTAAAGAAGTTCAAGGGGTGAGCTTTTGTTTTGTTTTCTGTTATTGGAAATAGGTGTAGGAGAAGAAAAAGTCAGTTAGTGAGAGTCTAAAATAACAAAAGAAAATGGAAAATGAATTTTCGGGTGGGGTGAGAGTTTAAGTTTGCAAAAGCAAGTCGGGATTCATTTCCATAAAACCAAGCAGTGCGGGTGGCAGCAACATAGCTGAGTTAAATACGAACATTTTACGTGTGAGAAAAAGTTTTTCTATAAAGCCCTTTGAGAAAGGCAGTGCAAAAGATTGTTCACAAAAAAAAAAGTAATAAGGAAAATTAACATCAGCGATCAGCGAAGGCAATCAAGAATTTATAGGAAGCAGAATATCCACGGGTAAGGATAAAGAATAGAATTTTGTGTGTTAGGTAAAAGTGGATAGGCAGTGTAGTGTTTGTGTTTTTTTTTGTGTGGAAATTAGGCAATTTTATAATGAGGTTTTTGTTTTTGGTTTAGTACTACCTTCAGGCGGTCACCAGGCCAAGGGCAAAAAGGTCGTGACCGTCCAACGTGCATAAACGGGTAACAGCAGCACCGGCACTTCAAATTAAAAGTCAACGGTTGAGACTTGCCGCAACAAAAAGAAAAAGAAAACAACAACAACAACCACCAGAACAAAGGAAAAATTTGAACCAAGGTCCGAGTTCAAGAAAAGCCCGTGGGAACACCCGGGCTTCACAAGTAACATTTTTTTTATGGTTATTTCGTGCAAATAAAGAAAGAACGAGAAGGTAGGCCGTGGATTTTTAAATTCGTACGCGGTCAAAATAAATTTCAAATAATCCGCGAATACAACAAGGTGGAAATTGAGACAGCAACAGTGGCGGCCCGATTCAAGGGAAACAGAGGCATTGTCAAGAATTGCTATGAATTCATGGTGGAGGCAGAAAGCAGGATTTTAATGAAATTTTAAATTCAATAGCGTGATATTTGTTTCGTTTTATTTTATTATTTATTTATTTAAACCTTTATTTAAACTTCTTATTTATTTTTGTCGTTTTAAGTTTTTGAATCGTTTTTTTTTTTTGTTTTTAATGCGAGTTGTCGCGCGAGGCGGTTTTGAAAAAAATTACAGAGTACTGTGCTGTTTTGCTCAGTGAGAAAAGTCTAGTGGTTCAAAGAAGACCCAACCCCCCTTAAAGAGAGCTCTTTTTTAGGAGATGAACTAAAGTAGGATAGTGCAGGTGTGATTTTGGTTTCCCTGTGATAGACAGTACCCTTGCTCCTTTTTTGAAATCCGGCTCCGGGAAATCTCGTGTTTAAAAATTAACAAACTTAAATAAGTTAAATTTGTTTCGATTATTTAGAATTTCTTATCGTTTTTTTTTTGCTTAGTTTTTTTGTCGTTATATAACAGAGACTGAAGAACAGGGTGATTCCTGAAGTTAGTTCACCCCATACCTAATTTCGATTTTTGTTTGATTAAGTTTGATTTGTTTCGATTTTTTTTATTATTTATCATTTATTGTTTTATGTTATCACTTTTTTTTTGTAACTCCCAAATACCATTTTATGTTTTTCATTTTGCATTTTTGTTTTATTTGAATAATAAATGTGAATCACGCTATTAGTTAATGAAATTTGCGTGTTTGAACCATTTTTAATTACGGGTGATCATGCTCTCTGAGGAGTAGAAATCACATGGGGGGTGAGAAGGGGGTAGTGATGCTGTGGTGAGGGTTGACGGTTTCGCAATTTTTGTTGGGGAATTCCAGATCATCGGCCGCCGGAGTTCCAGGTTGGGAGGGCTATAGGCCACGCTGCAATAAGACCAGCAGCTCCTGGAGTGTGGAGTTTTTCGGTGGTGGTTTTAAAAGGCATGATTTTATGTTTTGGTCGAGGTGAGGTGCGACCGGGAAGCCAAGATCCCCCCCTACATCCGACGAGCTAGGCCGCGAAAGCAAGCATGCCAGACTTCCCGGCGTACATTCTGTTCCCTTTCCTTACCCTTCCTTTTGTCCACATCCTCTTTTCCCATCTTTCCTTTTTCCAAGGTGAAATTCCCTTTGCTTACCGTTTATGTTTTGTTTCTTTCCAGTGGTGTTCATGTTCCTTTATCCTACTAATTTCTTATCCTTACTTACCTTTCAAAATTTCCTATTCCGCATTACCTACCTTGTTCGCTTCCTTCCAAATCAACTTCCTATTTCCTTCTTCAAATCCTACCCTTCCTTACCATAATCCTCTCCTTTTGCCTCGCATCAAATGGCGCCCAGACGTGTTGTCCGTGTTTAAATCCTATGTGTCGTATATCCTTACCTTTATTCGAAATCCCTAACAACAACAAATCTGATCGTAAGTCATGATAAGGGATAGCTTTTAAGCAGGCCCTATCATTTGCGACGAGACGTTTTGTTGTAGTTAGAGGAATTCATCCTATCCTCTTGTTGTAACGTTATCGGTCGCTGAGTTATGAGAATCTTTTTCAAGTATGTCTTCGAGAGGAAGGTCATAGACGAACCAATCGAAATGCGACCTGATACAAGATCTCATAACACAGCAACTGAACCTTTCCACTCCCATCCTGAAAAATTTCGTTGGGTATTCGAGTCTTAAGAACTATCGTAAGTCATGAACAAGGAAAGCTTCAAAGCATACCTGTTCATCAGCGACGTAGTATCTTAGACTTGAATAACCAACAATAACCCTGTGTAGTATTAATGTCGTTTTTTTTTTAAAATTCATTAACACCACACTCCAGGGTAAAGAGATATAAACTTATAAAGAAAACCGAAACTGTTAACGATACCTCAACGAGAAAAAAAACCCCACATGCACCGAAGCACACCCCTTCAAACACCCCAGCATTTTTAAGATACAAATAAATCACAACAACAATACACATAATAACAATTGGGTTAGTAAAGTTTAGAAAATATTAGTTTTGTTAGTTACTTTTTTTAAAAAAAAAAAAATTTTTAAATATTGCATCCGTGGTTTCTCATAGTGTTTAATTGTTAATGGGCAGATAGTCCGAAGAAGGAGGCCTGAAAAATAAAAACAAAGTTATACATTAGTTAAATTTTAGGATACGTTAGTTTAGGTACTTACAGCTGTATGGTTGCAAAGTCTTAGGTGTAGTGTAGTTTTGGTAGTGTTTAGTCTGGTAGCAGTGGTTATTTCAGCCGAGGAAGGTAATCTGAAAAACAATAACAAAAATTTTATATTAGTAAACAAAATAGAACGTTTAGTATCAGATTAGTGTTTTTGTTAGTATTAGATTAGTGTTAGGTCAGGTTAGTGTTATTGGTTATTGTTATTGTAAGGCTGTTGTTAGTTTAGCGTTAGGATTGTTAGTTTATTGTTAGCGTGAGGTTAGTGTTAGATTAGCGTTAGTGAGATTAGTGTTAGTAAAAGTTTAGCGTTAGTTTAGTGTTAGTAGAAGAGTATTGTTAGTATAATATTAGTGTTTTTGTTAGTTTAGCGTTAGGTTATTGTTAGTTTATCGTAAGCGTTAGATTAGTGTTAAGGTTAAAATATCGTTAGTGTTAGAATATCGTTAGTGTTAGATTAGAGTTAGTGAAAATAGTGTTACGTTCGATTATCGTTAGTATAAGCGTTAGTTTTGTGTTAGATTATTGTTAGTATAAGGTTAGTGTTAGTGAAGTAATTGTAAGTGTAGGTTTTAGTTTTTTTGGTTTATGTAATGAGTGAAAATAAAAAGAAAGAAACAATTAATAAACAAAGTAGAATAGTTACCCGCTCTATAGTTAAAAAGTTATCTGAAGGAAATCCAAAAATGTCGTTTGCTGGACACTCTCCGAAACAGGCGGTTCAGCCAAAGGAGCCAAGTGGCAGCGGTTCTCATCCACCTCCAGCGAAAGAACCCATTCCATCAGATCTGCAGAAGAAAGGAAATGAAAGTCAGTCTGATCAAATACCATCTAGTAGGACGGTTAGTTTAGACTCCGTAGAGAGGCCAGACTACAGTCTGATAGGTGCGCTAGATGCAGCCAGAAATACAGGAAGTAGGGGAGAAGAGAGACCCGATTACCAAGCCATTACCGGGGTAGTACGAGGAACAAATGCGATGGAAAATAGTGAGGGTAGTTTAGTGTCTGATGAGCTGAGATCAGTGATCAATTCAGCGGTATCAAGTGCTTGCGACGCGTACTGCGGTTCGATAGGGGATAAATTAAGCGCTACCATGCATGAATTGATGAAAGCCAGCTTTCAAGAGTTCAGGAGTGAATTCGATAATCCAGCACGCTCTAGGTCTCGTCAAACCGATAGGTCCCCACAGTGGAATGACAGGTCGCACCAAAGACCTGAAGAGTATTTGTCCGTTCCGCAAGCAAGACAGACTCAGCTGAACCAGTCAGCGAGACCGTTTGCGCCGACAGCAAACAACGGGTCGAGGGCCGCTTTCCATGTGAGCTATCATGAAGAGCGAGCCCAGTTTTCAGGTAATCCCAACGGTAGGTGGAATCCTCAGGGATCGTATCCGCATTATGAGGGTCCCAGAGCAAAGCCTATTAAAATAGATAAGTGGGGTTTGAAGTTTAACGGCAATCCTGAAATACTTACCGTCGAAGATTTTGTATTTAGGGTGGAAACATTACAAAGTCAACATGTCTGCTCCTGGGCTGAGGTTTTGCGGGATTTTCATCTGCTGCTCTCAGGTGCTGCCAACGATTGGTACTGGCAGTTCCAACGCGACCATTATCAGCCGGATTGGCAAGTACTCAAAAACGCGATTATGCGACAGTTTAGGAACGCCAAAACCGATTTTGATATCCTGCGCGAAATAATGGATAGAAGGCAGGGCACCTGGGAGTCTTGCGATGATTTCTTCGCAGCGATTTCCAAGTTGAAGCACCAGCTCAGGATGCAGATACAGGAAGAAGAACTGGTAAGGATCCTGAAAAGGAATCTTAACGAAAAGTTAGGTAGCCTGGTGTACCCTCAGGCGATTTATACGCTGGATCAGCTGAGGATGTCTTGCAAGGAAGCGGAGTCAGCTTTTCCTGGTCGGGTGAGAGAACCACCAAAGCAGTTCAAACCGCCGATTAAGTATAAGGTGAATGAGTTGGAAGTGGAGGAGGAGTCCTCATACGCGGAAGAGCAGTTAGCTGCTTTCCAACACTCAGGTGCTCGACCGAAACAGAACCAGGTTGCGACAGATCCTAGATCGGTAAGGTGTTGGAACTGCAAGTCGACAGGTCATTTTTATAAAGACTGCACCGCAGATCGGACCTTGTTTTGTTACAAGTGTGACAGAGAGGCGGTAATTACACCCAAATGTCCGGTATGCAATCCGGGAAACCGGAACCGGAACGCGAGGTCACCGGGGGAATCGCGTTCGACCCAAACAATAGTTTAGGACCTGGATTAGAAGAACAGATAGACAATAGAAAATTAAAACTGTTAGTAAGAAGTAAAGAAGATGGAAATACAGAGAGGAAAAGATTCGAGATCATACCTCTACACATTAGATTAAGGAATTATGAAAAGGTTAGAGAGAGGATATTTGGAAAGCGAGTAGGGGAGGTGTCAAATAGGATAAAGAAGACGAGACAAAGGTTTCAGTTACGAAAACAAGTACGGAAAAACATAGTGGCGACAGTGATCGGAACTGATTCAGATCCTAGGCCGTACGCCAAAGTAGTTATAGCTGAAAAAGAAGTCATGGGGCTCCTTGACAGCGGCGCTAGTGTTAGCATATTAGGTAAAGGTTGTGAAGAGTTTGTGGCCGAACAAAAGATACCCATTTTGCCACACATATCTGGAGTTAAAACTGCCGACGGGAAAACCCAGGCAATAATAGGAAAAATTTGTGTAAATGTAAAGTATAAGTGTTTATCAGAAAAACTTACGTTGTATTTGGTTCCAAATTTGGATCAAAATTTGTATTTAGGTGTCGACTTTTGGAAAGCGTTTCATATCGCTCCAAGTATTGTGAGTTCTATGTCAATTTTAAGTGGAGAAGCTGATTTAGATTGTGCCCATCAGCTATCTTTACAGCAAAAAGCGAAACTGGATGCTGTTAAGCAGAGATTTCTCGACCACGAACGTCATGGTTTGGGAAAAACTTCGATGATGGAACATGTCATAGATACCGGGAATGCTGACCCTGTCAAGCAGCGACACTATCCTGTATCTCCAGCGGTGCAAGCCTTGTTGTACAAGGAAATCGACAGGATGCTGGAGATGGGCGTGATTGAGGAAAGTGAAAGCCCTTGGTGCTCACCCGTTACACTTATCAAAAAGGTTGCGGCAGATAACACTGTCAAGTACAGGTTCTGCTTAGATGCCAGGAAGGTGAACGCGGTGACCAAAAAGGATGCGAATCCTCTCCCCCACATAGAAGGACTCCTTAGCAGACTGCCAGACACGTACTACATAAGCAGTGTCGATTTAAAGGAAGCTTTTTGGCAGATACCGTTGGAGTTACAGAGTAGAGAAAAAACTGCGTTTGCGGTACCGGGGAGACCTTTGTACCAGTTTACGGTCATGCCCTTCGGGTTGTGCAATGCAGCTCAAAGATTGTGCCGTCTAATGGACAAAGTAATCCCTGCACGACTCAGGACCGTGTTTTCGTGTATCTGGACGATCTCCTCATCAGCGCGCATGACTTCGAGACCCATGTCACTCTGCTAGAACAGGTAGCCGATTGCCTTAGAAGAGCGAACCTTACCATCAATTTCCCCTACCTAGAAACACAAGACAGGTTCGTAGGCTACTTGGTCTAGCAGGGTGGTATAGGAGGTTCATCAAAGATTTCTCTACCTTAACAGCTCCATTAACAGATATGTTAAAGAAAAAGAACGAAAAATTCAAAATGTCGGAAGAGGCGATTGTTGCTTTCGAAAAGCTGAAGTCAGCATTAACGACAGCACCAGTGCTTACACACCCCGATTTCACTAAACGCTTCTTTATCCAGTGCGATGCATCTGATACTGGAATCGGGGCGGTGTTATTTCAAAGGAAAGAAGAAGATCAGGAAAGTCCTATTTCTTACTTTTCCCAAAAGCTAAATTCCTGTCAAAGAAATTATAGTGTTACAGAGAAAGAATGTATGGCGGCAGTCATGGCCATCAAAAAATTTAGGCTCTATGTTGAAGGGATGGACTTCACCGTAATCACCGACCACTCTAGTTTAAAATGGTTGATGACGATGAAGGACCTTAACGGTCGACTAGCTAGGTGGAGTTTGGAGCTGCAGTCATTCACGTTCAACATAGAACATAGAAAGGGAAGCCTTAACGTAGTACCTGATACGCTTTCTCGTATACATGTCGAAAGTATAGAGTTAGAACAAATAGCACCATTAGTTGATCTGGATTCAGAACATTTCGAATCAGAAGAATATAAAAATTTAAAGACAACCATAGAACAAAATAGCGATACATTGCCTGACTTGAAATACAAGACAACTTTGTGTATAAGAAAGCACTTCCCAGTGAAAATGATGTTTTGTCGGAACACACTTGGCGGCTGTGGATACCTTCAGCTATGACCGAGCAACTAATTGCTAATGCTCATGAGCCTCCGCAGGCAGCGCACGGTGGCATAGCAAAAACTTTGCATAGAATACGTCAGTATTTCTATTGGCCCAATATGACGGTGCAGATTCGACAATACGTCGCTAAATGTTCTATTTGTAAACGATGTAAATCGTCAAATCAAGTACAACGTCCTCCTATTGTTAATAGTTTTTCAACAGACCGTCCTTTTCAAAAGCTTTATATCGACTTCTTGGGTCCGTACCCAAGGTCAAAAAGTGGTAATTCATGTTTATTTGTAGTGTTAGATCATTTCTCAAAGTATGTATTTATCAAGGCTTTAAAAGCTGCCAATGCTTTAAGTATTATTAAGTATTTGAAAAATGAAGTTTTTTGCATGTTTGGAGTTCCTCAGATAATCCATTCGGATAACGGGAAACAATTTTTGGCAAAAGAATTCCAAAACTTTTTGCAAGCTTACGGAGTTCGTCATTTCAGAACTGCAAATTATGCACCTCAGTCGAATGCATCTGAAAGAGTCAATCGAACGCTTCTGGCAGCGATAAGGTCCTATTTGAAAGATGACCAACGAGACTGGGATCTCCACTTAGACGAGATAGCGTCTGCGTTAAGAAGTTCTGTTCACTCCGCAACGGGGGTGTCACCATACTTTGCACTATTCGGTACAAATATGATGACCCATGGAAGTAACTACGAGTTAGCACAACAACTTAATTCCATGGAAGACGGAGAAATAATGACTCTTCCCAGACACAGTTTAAAATTCCATTTTAATGGCCAATGAAAAAAGCGCTAAAACTTATAATACGCGAACCCGAGAAATAAAATATTGCCCAGGTCAAGAAGTTTTCAAAAGAAATTTTATCCTGAGTGACACTTCTAAATATTTAAACGCGAAACTTTGTCCTAAATATGTTAAATGTCGTGTGGTCAAAGCAGTAGGAAACAACCTATACGAATTAGAAAACACCAAAGGTCAACCTATAGGAGTCTTTCATGCAAAAGACTTAAAACAATAAAAGAGATGATTCGAACCGATCCAATCCCCCATCCATCCTATCACAGTAACATCTACTAACCAAACATCCACTAAAATACCCAATCAGCATTAACCAATCCTCAATAAACCATACATCCAAAAACCTTCAGAACATAAACATAACCGTTTCCATTTTTCATACCCATTTCCATTTTCCACATCCATTCCCAGTTTTCACATTCACTTCCGATACTAACAACATCCAACTAACAACATTTCACTTATCCCAACCCATCCTCACGAATCATTCGCAAAAGCAATATTTATCATGCAATAGTTTATTATTAGTATAAAGCCTATGCAGGTTGGTTGCACATGCACATACGTACCTTAGATTAATGTTATGTATTTGTTTATAGAGTATTTTTTTATCTAGTTAATTTATTTATAGAGTTATTTATTTATAGAGTTATTTATTTACATAGTTATTTATTTACATAGTTATTTATTTATAGAGTTATATTTATATAGTTATAGAGGGTATTATCTCACTAGCAATATTTAAAATCTGTGATATATACACTTTAAGTGGCTAAGTACTGTGATATTAGGTAGTTGTTATTTATTATAGTTTAAGTTATTTATTTATTTATTATTCTTTGTACTTAGTGATGTCACAGATTTTGTTGTGAAAGTGAGTAGGTAGTTATCTATGTTATTTATTTATTAATGTGTTACGTATCTTTAAGAATATGTATGTTCATATGTGCACCTAGGTTTCAATCTATTTTATAATTGTATTAAAGTAGTCCTAACTACGATTAAAATCTCTAACACGATAGGTAGTAGGGTGAACAAAAAGAAAAATCACAAAAAAGAAACTAAACGAATTTTAACTTAAGATAGTTCTTGAAACGATCAAAAGAAACCAAAATGGATAGCTCACATGCAAAGATTCACTGTGATTTGATGTTATGTTGTTTAACCTCATCGGTTGTATTCGTAAGGCATGTAGTTTATGGGTCTATCCTTGTTATTTATTCGTTCGTCGTGGTAGCTCCTGTCTTGTTATTCCGTGTTGATCACACCAGTTTTAACCTCCTGAAAACCTGAGGAAAAAGATCGCATTAGAAACACGTATACATAAGTACTAAAAGATTAATAAATACCTGTATGCCCGGCTGGTAATCGTGGGTTCTTCCCCACCACACATTCCTGAATTGTTGTTCTAAGATGCTCACTTTAGCAAACTTAGATCGAGTGCCACCTTTTTCCGTCAGTCGGAGCGACTTTCGCGAATCAGGTGTTTTGTTACACTCGTGTTTTATGCCTGAAATAAAATTAAAATTTTAATAACCAAAAACCTACACTATTTTTGATAAACTTACCTTGTTTTGTCACTGCACGCGTTGATGTACGTCCCTGGATCCTGTCCACACCAATATGTCTTAATGTTTTTTTTGTTATTATTATTATCCCACGTCCTTTCTGAGTTTCTGTAAGTTACACTGAAAAATAAAAGAAAACAGTGTTGAAACTGAAAAGAATATATTTGGTTATTAAATGAAAAATGAAAATTACTTGGTAAGCTGTTAATGTTGTGGAATGGCTGCTGGTGCTGGCTGATAGAGTAGCAATAGTAGTAATCAACTAAATAGAATTTTTTTATTCATGCCAAAGCATGAATGAAAAAGGGTATCAGTAATACTCAACAAGAGCGAAGAGCGCCGACGTATAGTCGTGGGGCATTGTTGCCATTAAAAGTATGAAGATGAATGCGTTCCACTTTCGCTGTGTGGAGGTGGAAAGATAAGATGGTAACAGGGTGGTTAGGAGGACAGATTTTTTTTTGGAAATCCTCAAAGTAGGTAATAGGTAAAGAAGTTCAAGGGGTGAGCTTTTGTTTTGTTTTCTGTTATTGGAAATAGGTGTAGGAGAAGAAAAAGTCAGTTAGTGAGAGTCTAAAATAACAAAAGAAAATGGAAAATGAATTTTCGGGTGGGGTGAGAGTTTAAGTTTGCAAAAGCAAGTCGGGATTCATTTCCATAAAACCAAGCAGTGCGGGTGGCAGCAACATAGCTGAGTTAAATACGAACATTTTACGTGTGAGAAAAAGTTTTTCTATAAAGCCCTTTGAGAAAGGCAGTGCAAAAGATTGTTCACAAAAAAAAAGTAATAAGGAAAATTAACATCAGCGATCAGCGAAGGCAATCAAGAATTTATAGGAAGCAGAATATCCACGGGTAAGGATAAAGAATAGAATTTTGTGTGTTAGGTAAAAGTGGATAGGCAGTGTAGTGTTTGTGTTTTTTTTTGTGTGGAAATTAGGCAATTTTATAATGAGGTTTTTGTTTTTGGTTTAGTACTACCTTCAGGCGGTCACCAGGCCAAGGGCAAAAAGGTCGTGACCGTTCAACGTGCATAAACGGGTAACAGCAGCACCGGCACTTCAAATTAAAAGTCAACGGTTGAGACTTGCCGCAACAAAAAGAAAAAGAAAACAACAACAACAACCACCAGAACAAAGGAAAAATTTGAACCAAGGTCCGAGTTCAAGAAAAGCCCGTGGGAACACCCGGGCTTCACAAGTAACATTTTTTTTATGGTTATTTCGTGCAAATAAAGAAAGAACGAGAAGGTAGGCCGTGGATTTTTAAATTCGTACGCGGTCAAAATAAATTTCAAATAATCCGCGAATACAACAAGGTGGAAATTGAGACAGCAACAGTGGCGGCCCGATTCAAGGGAAACAGAGGCATTGTCAAGAATTGCTGAGAATTCATGGTGGAGGCAGAAAGCAGGATTTTAATGAAATTTTAAATTCAATAGCGTGATATTTGTTTCGTTTTATTTTATTATTTATTTATTTAAACCTTTATTTAAACTTCTTATTTATTTTTGTCGTTTTAAGTTTTTGAATCGTTTTTTTTTTTTGTTTTTAATGCGAGTTGTCGCGCGAGGCGGTTTTGAAAAAAATTACAGAGTACTGTGCTGTTTTGCTCAGTGAGAAAAGTCTAGTGGTTCAAAGAAGACCCAACCCCCCTTAAAGAGAGCTCTTTTTTAGGAGATGAACTAAAGTAGGATAGTGCAGGTGTGATTTTGGTTTCCCTGTGATAGACAGTACCCTTGCTCCTTTTTTGAAATCCGGCTCCGGGAAATCTCGTGTTTAAAAATTAACAAACTTAAATAAGTTAAATTTGTTTCGATTATTTAGAATTTCTTATCGTTTTTTTTTGCTTAGTTTTTTTGTCGTTATATAACAGAGACTGAAGAACAGGGTGATTCCTGAAGTTAGTTCACCCCATACCTAATTTCGATTTTTGTTTGATTAAGTTTGATTTGTTTCGATTTTTTTTATTATTTATCATTTATTGTTTTATGTTATCACTTTTTTTTTGTAACTCCCAAATACCATTTTATGTTTTTCATTTTGCATTTTTGTTTTATTTGAATAATAAATGTGAATCACGCTATTAGTTAATGAAATTTGCGTGTTTGAACCATTTTTAATTACGGGTGATCATGCTCTCTGAGGAGTAGAAATCACATGGGGGGTGAGAAGGGGGTAGTGATGCTGTGGTGAGGGTTGACGGTTTCGCAATTTTTGTTGGGGAATTCCAGATCATCGGCCGCCGGAGTTCCAGGTTGGGAGGGCTATAGGCCACGCTGCAATAAGACCAGCAGCTCCTGGAGTGTGGAGTTTTTCGGTGGTGGTTTTAAAAGGCATGATTTTATGTTTTGGTCGAGGTGAGGTGCGACCGGGAAGCCAAGATCCCCCCCTACATCCGACGAGCTAGGCCGCGAAAGCAAGCATGCCAGACTTCCCGGCGTACATTCTGTTCCCTTTCCTTACCCTTCCTTTTGTCCACATCCTCTTTTCCCATCTTTCCTTTTTCCAAGGTGAAATTCCCTTTGCTTACCGTTTATGTTTTGTTTCTTTCCAGTGGTGTTCATGTTCCTTTATCCTACTAATTTCTTATCCTTACTTACCTTTCAAAATTTCCTATTCCGCATTACCTACCTTGTTCGCTTCCTTCCAAATCAACTTCCTATTTCCTTCTTCAAATCCTACCCTTCCTTACCATAATCCTCTCCTTTTGCCTCGCATCAAATGGCGCCCAGACGTGTTGTCCGTGTTTAAATCCTATGTGTCGTATATCCTTACCTTTATTCGAAATCCCTAACAACAACAAATCTGATCGTAAGTCATGATAAGGGATAGCTTTTAAGCAGGCCCTATCATTTGCGACGAGACGTTTTGTTGTAGTTAGAGGAATTCATCCTATCCTCTTGTTGTAACGTTATCGGTCGCTGAGTTATGAGAATCTTTTTCAAGTATGTCTTCGAGAGGAAGGTCATAGACGAACCAATCGAAATGCGACCTGATACAAGATCTCATAACACAGCAACTGAACCTTTCCACTCCCATCCTGAAAAATTTCGTTGGGTATTCGAGTCTTAAGAACTATCGTAAGTCATGAACAAGGAAAGCTTCAAAGCATACCTGTTCATCAGCGACGTAGTATCTTAGACTTGAATAACCAACAATAACCCTGTGTAGTATTAATGTCGTTTTTTTAAAAAATTCATTAACACCACACTCCAGGGTAAAGAGATATAAACTTATAAAGAAAACCGAAACTGTTAACGATACCTCAACGAGAAAAAAAACCCCACATGCACCGAAGCACACCCCTTCAAACACCCCAGCATTTTTAAGATACAAATAAATCACAACAACAATACACATAATAACAATTGGGTTAGTAAAGTTTAGAAAATATTAGTTTTGTTAGTTACTTTTTTAAAAAAAAAAAATTTTTAAATATTGCATCCGTGGTTTCTCATAGTGTTTAATTGTTAATGGGCAGATAGTCCGAAGAAGGAGGCCTGAAAAATAAAAACAAAGTTATACATTAGTTAAATTTTAGGATACGTTAGTTTAGGTACTTACAGCTGTATGGTTGCAAAGTTTTAGGTGTAGTGTAGTTTTGGTAGTGTTTAGTCTGGTAGCAGTGGTTATTTCAGCCGAGGAAGGTAATCTGAAAAACAATAACAAAAATTTTATATTAGTAAACAAAATAGAACGTTTAGTATCAGATTAGTGTTTTTGTTAGTATTAGATTAGTGTTAGGTCAGGTTAGTGTTATTGGTTATTGTTATTGTAAGGCTGTTGTTAGTTTAGCGTTAGGATTGTTAGTTTATTGTTAGCGTGAGGTTAGTGTTAGATTAGCGTTAGTGAGATTAGTGTTAGTAAAAGTTTAGCGTTAGTTTAGTGTTAGTAGAAGAGTATTGTTAGTATAATATTAGTGTTTTTGTTAGTTTAGCGTTAGGTTATTGTTAGTTTATCGTAAGCGTTAGATTAGTGTTAAGGTTAAAATATCGTTAGTGTTAGAATATCGTTAGTGTTAGATTAGAGTTAGTGAAAATAGTGTTACGTTCGATTATCGTTAGTATAAGCGTTAGTTTTGTGTTAGATTATTGTTAGTATAAGGTTAGTGTTAGTGAAGTAATTGTAAGTGTAGGTTTTAGTTTTTTTGGTTTATGTAATGAGTGAAAATAAAAAGAAAGAAACAATTAATAAACAAAGTAGAATAGTTACCCGCTCTATAGTTAAAAAGTTATCTGAAGGAAATCCAAAAATGTCGTTTGCTGGACACTCTCCGAAACAGGCGGTTCAGCCAAAGGAGCCAAGTGGCAGCGGTTCTCATCCACCTCCAGCGAAAGAACCCATTCCATCAGATCTGCAGAAGAAAGGAAATGAAAGTCAGTCTGATCAAATACCATCTAGTAGGACGGTTAGTTTAGACTCCGTAGAGAGGCCAGACTACAGTCTGATAAGTGCGCTAGATGCAGCCAGAAATACAGGAAGTAGGGGAGAAGAGAGACCCGATTACCAAGCCATTACCGGGGTAGTACGAGGAACAAATGCGATGGAAAATAGTGAGGGTAGTTTAGTGTCTGATGAGCTGAGATCAGTGATCAATTCAGCGGTATCAAGTGCTTGCGACGCGTACTGCGGTTCGATAGGGGATAAATTAAGCGCTACCATGCATGAATTGATGAAAGCCAGCTTTCAAGAGTTCAGGAGTGAATTCGATAATCCAGCACGCTCTAGGTCTCGTCAAACCGATAGGTCCCCACAGTGGAATGACAGGTCGCACCAAAGACCTGAAGAGTATTTGTCCGTTCCGCAAGCAAGACAGACTCAGCTGAACCAGTCAGCGAGACCGTTTGCGCCGACAGCAAACAACGGGTCGAGGGCCGCTTTCCATGTGAGCTATCATGAAGAGCGAGCCCAGTTTTCAGGTAATCCCAACGGTAGGTGGAATCCTCAGGGATCGTATCCGCATTATGAGGGTCCCAGAGCAAAGCCTATTAAAATAGATAAGTGGGGTTTAAAGTTTAACGGCAATCCTGAAATACTTACCGTCGAAGATTTTGTATTTAGGGTGGAAACATTACAAAGTCAACATGTCTGCTCCTGGGCTGAGGTTTTGCGGGATTTTCATCTGCTGCTCTCAGGTGCTGCCAACGATTGGTACTGGCAGTTCCAACGCGACCATTATCAGCCGGATTGGCAAGTACTCAAAAACGCGATTATGCGACAGTTTAGGAACGCCAAAACCGATTTTGATATCCTGCGCGAAATAATGGATAGAAGGCAGGGCACCTGGGAGTCTTGCGATGATTTCTTCGCAGCGATTTCCAAGTTGAAGCACCAGCTCAGGATGCAGATACAGGAAGAAGAACTGGTAAGGATCCTGAAAAGGAATCTTAACGAAAAGTTAGGTAGCCTGGTGTACCCTCAGGCGATTTATACGCTGGATCAGCTGAGGATGTCTTGCAAGGAAGCGGAGTCAGCTTTTCCTGGTCGGGTGAGAGAACCACCAAAGCAGTTCAAACCGCCGATTAAGTATAAGGTGAATGAGTTGGAAGTGGAGGAGGAGTCCTCATACGCGGAAGAGCAGTTAGCTGCTTTCCAACACTCAGGTGCTCGACCGAAACAGAACCAGGTTGCGACAGATCCTAGATCGGTAAGGTGTTGGAACTGCAAGTCGACAGGTCATTTTTATAAAGACTGCACCGCAGATCGGACCTTGTTTTGTTACAAGTGTGACAGAGAGGCGGTAATTACACCCAAATGTCCGGTATGCAATCCGGGAAACCGGAACCGGAACGCGAGGTCACCGGGGGAATCGCGTTCGACCCAAACAATAGTTTAGGACCTGGATTAGAAGAACAGATAGACAATAGAAAATTAAAACTGTTAGTAAGAAGTAAAGAAGATGGAAATACAGAGAGGAAAAGATTCGAGATCATACCTCTACACATTAGATTAAGGAATTATGAAAAGGTTAGAGAGAGGATATTTGGAAAGCGAGTAGGGGAGGTGTCAAATAGGATAAAGAAGACGAGACAAAGGTTTCAGTTACGAAAACAAGTACGGAAAAACATAGTGGCGACAGTGATCGGAACTGATTCAGATCCTAGGCCGTACGCCAAAGTAGTTATAGCTGAAAAAGAAGTCATGGGGCTCCTTGACAGCGGCGCTAGTGTTAGCATATTAGGTAAAGGTTGTGAAGAGTTTGTGGCCGAACAAAAGATACCCATTTTGCCACACATATCTGGAGTTAAAACTGCCGACGGGAAAACCCAGGCAATAATAGGAAAAATTTGTGTAAATGTAAAGTATAAGTGTTTATCAGAAAAACTTACGTTGTATTTGGTTCCAAATTTGGATCAAAATTTGTATTTAGGTGTCGACTTTTGGAAAGCGTTTCATATCGCTCCAAGTATTGTGAGTTCTATGTCAATTTTAAGTGGAGAAGCTGATTTAGATTGTGCCCATCAGCTATCTTTACAGCAAAAAGCGAAACTGGATGCTGTTAAGCAGAGATTTCTCGACCACGAACGTCATGGTTTGGGAAAAACTTCGATGATGGAACATGTCATAGATACCGGGAATGCTGACCCTGTCAAGCAGCGACACTATCCTGTATCTCCAGCGGTGCAAGCCTTGTTGTACAAGGAAATCGACAGGATGCTGGAGATGGGCGTGATTGAGGAAAGTGAAAGCCCTTGGTGCTCACCCGTTACACTTATCAAAAAGGTTGCGGCAGATAACACTGTCAAGTACAGGTTCTGCTTAGATGCCAGGAAGGTGAACGCGGTGACCAAAAAGGATGCGAATCCTCTCCCCCACATAGAAGGACTCCTTAGCAGACTGCCAGACACGTACTACATAAGCAGTGTCGATTTAAAGGAAGCTTTTTGGCAGATACCGTTGGAGTTACAGAGTAGAGAAAAAACTGCGTTTGCGGTACCGGGGAGACCTTTGTACCAGTTTACGGTCATGCCCTTCGGGTTGTGCAATGCAGCTCAAAGATTGTGCCGTCTAATAGACAAAGTAATCCCTGCACGACTCAGGACCGTGTTTTCGTGTATCTGGACGATCTCCTCATCAGCGCGCCTGACTTCGAGACCCATGTCACTCTGCTAGAACAGGTAGCCGATTGCCTTAGAAGAGCGAACCTTACCATCAATTTCCCCTACCTAGAAACACAAGACAGGTTCGTAGGCTACTTGGTCTAGCAGGGTGGTATAGGAGGTTCATCAAAGATTTCTCTACCTTAACAGCTCCATTAACAGATATGTTAAAGAAAAAGAACGAAAAATTCAAAATGTCGGAAGAGGCGATTGTTGCTTTCGAAAAGCTGAAGTCAGCATTAACGACAGCACCAGTGCTTACACACCCCGATTTCACTAAACGCTTCTTTATCCAGTGCGATGCATCTGATACTGGAATCGGGGCGGTGTTATTTCAAAGGAAAGAAGAAGATCAGGAAAGTCCTATTTCTTACTTTTCCCAAAAGCTAAATTCCTGTCAAAGAAATTATAGTGTTACAGAGAAAGAATGTATGGCGGCAGTCATGGCCATCAAAAAATTTAGGCTCTATGTTGAAGGGATGGACTTCACCGTAATCACCGACCACTCTAGTTTAAAATGGTTGATGACGATGAAGGACCTTAACGGTCGACTAGCTAGGTGGAGTTTGGAGCTGCAGTCATTCACGTTCAACATAGAACATAGAAAGGGAAGCCTTAACGTAGTACCTGATACGCTTTCTCGTATACATGTCGAAAGTATAGAGTTAGAACAAATAGCACCATTAGTTGATCTGGATTCAGAACATTTCGAATCAGAAGAATATAAAAATTTAAAGACAACCATAGAACAAAATAGCGATACATTGCCTGACTTGAAAGTACAAGACAACTTTGTGTATAAGAAAGCACTTCCCAGTGAAAATGATGTTTTGTCGGAACACACTTGGCGGCTGTGGATACCTTCAGCTATGACCGAGCAACTAATTGCTAATGCTCATGAGCCTCCGCAGGCAGCGCACGGTGGCATAGCAAAAACTTTGCATAGAATACGTCAGTATTTCTATTGGCCCAATATGACGGTGCAGATTCGACAATACGTCGCTAAATGTTCTATTTGTAAACGATGTAAATCGTCAAATCAAGTACAACGTCCTCCTATTGTTAATAGTTTTTCAACAGACCGTCCTTTTCAAAAGCTTTATATCGACTTCTTGGGTCCGTACCCAAGGTCAAAAAGTGGTAATTCATGTTTATTTGTAGTGTTAGATCATTTCTCAAAGTATGTATTTATCAAGGCTTTAAAAGCTGCCAATGCTTTAAGTATTATTAAGTATTTGAAAAATGAAGTTTTTTGCATGTTTGGAGTTCCTCAGATAATCCATTCGGATAACGGGAAACAATTTTTGGCAAAAGAATTCCAAAACTTTTTGCAAGCTTACGGAGTTCGTCATTTCAGAACTGCAAATTATGCACCTCAGTCGAATGCATCTGAAAGAGTCAATCGAACGCTTCTGGCAGCGATAAGGTCCTATTTGAAAGATGACCAACGAGACTGGGATCTCCACTTAGACGAGATAGCGTCTGCGTTAAGAAGTTCTGTTCACTCCGCAACGGGGGTGTCACCATACTTTGCACTATTCGGTACAAATATGATGACCCATGGAAGTAACTACGAGTTAGCACAACAACTTAATTCCATGGAAGACGGAGAAATAATGACTCTTCCCAGACACAGTTTAAAATTCCATTTTAATGGCCAATGAAAAAAGCGCTAAAACTTATAATACGCGAACCCGAGAAATAAAATATTGCCCAGGTCAAGAAGTTTTCAAAAGAAATTTTATCCTGAGTGACACTTCTAAATATTTAAACGCGAAACTTTGTCCTAAATATGTTAAATGTCGTGTGGTCAAAGCAGTAGGAAACAACCTATACGAATTAGAAAACACCAAAGGTCAACCTATAGGAGTCTTTCATGCAAAAGACTTAAAACAATAAAAGAGATGATTCGAACCGATCCAATCCCCCATCCATCCTATCACAGTAACATCTACTAACCAAACATCCACTAAAATACCCAATCAGCATTAACCAATCCTCAATAAACCATACATCCAAAAACCTTCAGAACATAAACATAACCGTTTCCATTTTTCATACCCATTTCCATTTTCCACATCCATTCCCAGTTTTCACATTCACTTCCGATACTAACAACATCCAACTAACAACATTTCACTTATCCCAACCCATCCTCACGAATCATTCGCAAAAGCAATATTTATCATGCAATAGTTTATTATTAGTATAAAGCCTATGCAGGTTGGTTGCACATGCACATACGTACCTTAGATTAATGTTATGTATTTGTTTATAGAGTATTTATTTATCTAGTTAATTTATTTATAGAGTTATTTATTTATAGAGTTATTTATTTACATAGTTATTTATTTACATAGTTATTTATTTATAGAGTTATATTTATATAGTTATAGAGGGTATTATCTCACTAGCAATATTTAAAATCTGTGATATATACACTTTAAGTGGCTAAGTACTGTGATATTAGGTAGTTGTTATTTATTATAGTTTAAGTTATTTATTTATTTATTATTCTATGTACTTAGTGATGTCACAGATTTTGTTGTGAAAGTGAGTAGGTAGTTATCTATGTTATTTATTTATTAATGTGTTACGTATCTTTAAGAATATGTATGTTCATATGTGCACCTAGGTTTCAATCTATTTTATAATTGTATTAAAGTAGTCCTAACTACGATTAAAATCTCAAACACGATAGGTAGTAGGGTGAACAAAAAGAAAAATCACAAAAAAGAAACTAAACGAATTTTAACTTAAGATAGTTCTTGAAACGATCAAAAGAAACCAAAATGGATAACTCACATGCAAAGATTCACTGTGATTTGATGTTATGTTGTTTAACCTCATCGGTTGTATTCGTAAGGCATGTAGTTTATGGGTCTATCCTTGTTATTTATTCGTTCGTCGTGGTAGCTCCTGTCTTGTTATTCCGTGTTGATCACACCAGTTTTAACCTCCTGAAAACCTGAGGAAAAAGATCGCATTAGAAACACGTATACATAAGTACTAAAAGATTAATAAATACCTGTATGCCCGGCTGGTAATCGTGGGTTCTTCCCCACCACACATTCCTGAATTGTTGTTCTAAGATGCTCACTTTAGCAAACTTAGATCGAGTGCCACCTTTTTCCGTCAGTCGGAGCGACTTTCGCGAATCAGGTGTTTTGTTACACTCGTGTTTTATGCCTGAAATAAAATTAAAATTTTAATAACCAAAAACCTACACTATTTTTGATAAACTTACCTTGTTTTGTCACTGCACGCGTTGATGTACGTCCCTGGATCCTGTCCACACCAATATGTCTTAATGTTTTTTTTGTTATTATTATTATCCCACGTCCTTTCTGAGTTTCTGTAAGTTACACTGAAAAATAAAAGAAAACAGTGTTGAAACTGAAAAGAATATATTTGGTTATTAAATGAAAAATGAAAATTACTTGGTAAGCTGTTAATGTTGTGGAATGGCTGCTGGTGCTGGCTGATAGAGTAGCAATAGTAGTAATCAACTAAATAGAATTTTTTTATTCATGCCAAAGCATGAATGAAAAAGGGTATCAGTAATACTCAACAAGAGCGAAGAGCGCCGACGTATAGTCGTGGGGCATTGTTGCCATTAAAAGTATGAAGATGAATGCGTTCCACTTTCGCTGTGTGGAGGTGGAAAGATAAGATGGTAACAGGGTGGTTAGGAGGACAGATTTTTTTTTGGAAATCCTCAAAGTAGGTAATAGGTAAAGAAGTTCAAGGGGTGAGCTTTTGTTTTGTTTTCTGTTATTGGAAATAGGTGTAGGAGAAGAAAAAGTCAGTTAGTGAGAGTCTAAAATAACAAAAGAAAATGGAAAATGAATTTTCGGGTGGGGTGAGAGTTTAAGTTTGCAAAAGCAAGTCGGGATTCATTTCCATAAAACCAAGCAGTGCGGGTGGCAGCAACATAGCTGAGTTAAATACGAACATTTTACGTGTGAGAAAAAGTTTTTCTATAAAGCCCTTTGAGAAAGGCAGTGCAAAAGATTGTTCACAAAAAAAAAAGTAATAAGGAAAATTAACATCAGCGATCAGCGAAGGCAATCAAGAATTTATAGGAAGCAGAATATCCACGGGTAAGGATAAAGAATAGAATTTTGTGTGTTAGGTAAAAGTGGATAGGCAGTGTAGTGTTTGTGTTTTTTTTTGTGTGGAAATTAGGCAATTTTATAATGAGGTTTTTGTTTTTGGTTTAGTACTACCTTCAGGCGGTCACCAGGCCAAGGGCAAAAAGGTCGTGACCGTCCAACGTGCATAAACGGGTAACAGCAGCACCGGCACTTCAAATTAAAAGTCAACGGTTGAGACTTGCCGCAACAAAAAGAAAAAGAAAACAACAACAACAACCACCAGAACAAAGGAAAAATTTGAACCAAGGTCCGAGTTCAAGAAAAGCCCGTGGGAACACCCGGGCTTCACAAGTAACATTTTTTTATGGTTATTTCGTGCAAATAAAGAAAGAACGAGAAGGTAGGCCGTGGATTTTTAAATTCGTACGCGGTCAAAATAAATTTCAAATAATCCGCGAATACAACAAGGTGGAAATTGAGACAGCAACAGTGGCGGCCCGATTCAAGGGAAACCGAGGCATTGTCAAGAATTGCTGAGAATTCATGGTGGAGGCAGAAAGCAGGATTTTAATGAAATTTTAAATTCAATAGCGTGATATTTGTTTCGTTTTATTTTATTATTTATTTATTTAAACCTTTATTTAAACTTCTTATTTATTTTTGTCGTTTTAAGTTTTTGAATCGTTTTTTTTTTGTTTTTAATGCGAGTTGTCGCGCGAGGCGGTTTTGAAAAAAATTACAGAGTACTGTGCTGTTTTGCTCAGTGAGAAAAGTCTAGTGGTTCAAAGAAGACCCAACCCCCCTTAAAGAGAGCTCTTTTTTAGGAGATGAACTAAAGTAGGATAGTGCAGGTGTGATTTTGGTTTCCCTGTGATAGACAGTACCCTTGCTCCTTTTTTGAAATCCGGCTCCGGGAAATCTCGTGTTTAAAAATTAACAAACTTAAATAAGTTAAATTTGTTTCGATTATTTAGAATTTCTTATCGTTTTTTTTTTGCTTAGTTTTTTTGTCGTTATATAACAGAGACTGAAGAACAGGGTGATTCCTGAAGTTAGTTCACCCCATACCTAATTTCGATTTTTGTTTGATTAAGTTTGATTTGTTTCGATTTTTTTTATTATTTATCATTTATTGTTTTATGTTATCACTTTTTTTTTGTAACTCCCAAATACCATTTTATGTTTTTCATTTTGCATTTTTGTTTTATTTGAATAATAAATGTGAATCACGCTATTAGTTAATGAAATTTGCGTGTTTGAACCATTTTTAATTACGGGTGATCATGCTCTCTGAGGAGTAGAAATCACATGGGGGGTGAGAAGGGGGTAGTGATGCTGTGGTGAGGGTTGACGGTTTCGCAATTTTTGTTGGGGAATTCCAGATCATCGGCCGCCGGAGTTCCAGGTTGGGAGGGCTATAGGCCACGCTGCAATAAGACCAGCAGCTCCTGGAGTGTGGAGTTTTTCGGTGGTGGTTTTAAAAGGCATGATTTTATGTTTTGGTCGAGGTGAGGTGCGACCGGGAAGCCAAGATCCCCCCCTACATCCGACGAGCTAGGCCGCGAAAGCAAGCATGCCAGACTTCCCGGCGTACATTCTGTTCCCTTTCCTTACCCTTCCTTTTGTCCACATCCTCTTTTCCCATCTTTCCTTTTTCCAAGGTGAAATTCCCTTTGCTTACCGTTTATGTTTTGTTTCTTTCCAGTGGTGTTCATGTTCCTTTATCCTACTAATTTCTTATCCTTACTTACCTTTCAAAATTTCCTATTCCGCATTACCTACCTTGTTCGCTTCCTTCCAAATCAACTTCCTATTTCCTTCTTCAAATCCTACCCTTCCTTACCATAATCCTCTCCTTTTGCCTCGCATCAAATGGCGCCCAGACGTGTTGTCCGTGTTTAAATCCTATGTGTCGTATATCCTTACCTTTATTCGAAATCCCTAACAACAACAAATCTGATCGTAAGTCATGATAAGGGATAGCTTTTAAGCAGGCCCTATCATTTGCGACGAGACGTTTTGTTGTAGTTAGAGGAATTCATCCTATCCTCTTGTTGTAACGTTATCGGTCGCTGAGTTATGAGAATCTTTTTCAAGTATGTCTTCGAGAGGAAGGTCATAGACGAACCAATCGAAATGCGACCTGATACAAGATCTCATAACACAGCAACTGAACCTTTCCACTCCCATCCTGAAAAATTTCGTTGGGTATTCGAGTCTTAAGAACTATCGTAAGTCATGAACAAGGAAAGCTTCAAAGCATACCTGTTCATCAGCGACGTAGTATCTTAGACTTGAATAACCAACAATAACCCTGTGTAGTATTAATGTCGTTTTTTTTTTAAATTCATTAACACCACACTCCAGGGTAAAGAGATATAAACTTATAAAGAAAACCGAAACTGTTAACGATACCTCAACGAGAAAAAAAACCCCACATGCACCGAAGCACACCCCTTCAAACACCCCAGCATTTTTAAGATACAAATAAATCACAACAACAATACACATAATAACAATTGGGTTAGTAAAGTTTAGAAAATATTAGTTTTGTTAGTTACTTTTTTAAAAAAAAAAAAAAAGAGTGCGTGGAGTCCCTCCGCGCGGTAGAAGTGAAACTTCCCAATGTGGAAATGAAAATAGGAAGAGGTAGAAATTGATTTTTAGTGAACTCATATTGTTTCTTTAAAAGAAAAAGAAAAGAAATGGATCGGAGTTAACTTTCACGGGATAGGCACTTAACACCATTTCATAGAACAATTTTTTTATTTTTTGGTGGAGATTGGAAGGACTTTGAAGATGTATGTATGTATCATGTATGGTAGGATGTATGGTATTGTATCCATAATTATGATACAATACCAGGAACCTTTCTGAAACCGTTGATTGGCTAGTGCAAGTGGAAGCTGACTGACAGACTAATGAAGACCGCAGTCTTAACACCTAAGTCGAAGACGGAGAACACTAACATACATGTTTAGACATGATCAAACATGTTTAGATATGATCAAACACGTTTAGACATGATCAAACACGTTTAGACATGACCAATAATGTTTAGACATGACCAAACATGTTTAGACATGAACAAACATGTTTGGACATGATCAAACATGTTTAGACATGATAACATGTTTAGACATGATAAACATTTTTGAGCCGGGCTTCAATGGAAATTGCTTATATATACATGATTATGCCTCCACTAACTACTATGTACATTGTACATATATACTCACTAATATCTTAAAATTCGAATAACATCTTAAATCTTATCACCAAAAGCTCTGATTTGTGTATTGTCTTCCAAATAAAATTACGCAGTCAACATACATCATACATACATACATATATCAAACAAATTAAAAGAAACTGCAGTAAATATTTTCTATCATTTCATTGGAGAAGAAAAGAAAACACAACACTGATCGATTATTCACTGAGCAATTGAAATAATTTTCGCACGCAAAGACATGATTTTCTTCAAAATATTCCCACCGAAAAACACAATTTACTACAATGAAATCGTTGGGATGAATGGCGCGGAATGATGACAGGAACTTATTAGCAGTGCCAAAAACGCTTAAGTGTAACGCGGAAGTGTAACGCTTAAGTGTAACGTGGAAGTGTAACGCTTTCATGTTTGCAAGTCGCATAAGAAGTTTCACTTCAAAAAGTATGCAATCGAACACGGAAGTGTAACGCTTAAGTGTAACGCAGAAGTGTAACGCTTAAGTGTAACGCGGAAGTGTAACGCTTTCATGTTTGCAAGTCGCATAAGAAGTTTCACTTCAAAAAGTATGCAATCGAACACGGAAGTGTAACGCTTAAGTGTAACGCAGAAGTGTAACGCTTAAGTGTAACGCGGAAGTGTAACGCTTTCATGTTTGCAAGTCGCATAAGAAGTTTCACTTCAAAAAAAAATTTTTAAATATTGCATCCGTGGTTTCTCATAGTGTTTAATTGTTAATGGGCAGATAGTCCGAAGAAGGAGGCCTGAAAAATAAAAACAAAGTTATACATTAGTTAAATTTTAGGATACGTTAGTTTAGGTACTTACAGCTGTATGGTTGCAAAGTTTTAGGTGTAGTGTAGTTTTGGTAGTGTTTAGTCTGGTAGCAGTGGTTATTTCAGCCGAGGAAGGTAATCTGAAAAACAATAACAAAAATTTTATATTAGTAAACAAAATAGAACGTTTAGTATCAGATTAGTGTTTTTGTTAGTATTAGATTAGTGTTAGGTCAGGTTAATGTTATTGGTTATTGTTATTGTAAGGCTGTTGTTAGTTTAGCGTTAGGATTGTTAGTTTATTGTTAGCGTGAGGTTAGTGTTAGATTAGCGTTAGTGAGATTAGTGTTAGTAAAAGTTTAGCGTTAGTTTAGTGTTAGTAGAAGAGTATTGTTAGTATAATATTAGTGTTTTTGTTAGTTTAGCGTTAGGTTATTGTTAGTTTATCGTAAGCGTTAGATTAGTGTTAAGGTTAAAATATCGTTAGTGTTAGAATATCGTTAGTGTTAGATTAGAGTTAGTGAAAATAGTGTTACGTTCGATTATCGTTAGTATAAGCGTTAGTTTTGTGTTAGATTATTGTTAGTATAAGGTTAGTGTTAGTGAAGTAATTGTAAGTGTAGGTTTTAGTTTTTTTGGTTTATGTAATGAGTGAAAATAAAAAGAAAGAAACAATTAATAAACAAAGTAGAATAGTTACCCGCTCTATAGTTAAAAAGTTATCTGAAGGAAATCCAAAAATGTCGTTTGCTGGACACTCTCCGAAACAGGCGGTTCAGCCAAAGGAGCCAAGTGGCAGCGGTTCTCATCCACCTCCAGCGAAAGAACCCATTCCATCAGATGTGCAGAAGAAAGGAAATGAAAGTCAGTCTGATCAAATACCATCTAGTATGACGGTTAGTTTAGACTCCGTAGAGAGGCCAGACTACAGTCTGATAAGTGCGCTAGATGCAGCCAGAAATACAGGAAGTAGGGGAGAAGAGAGACCCGATTACCAAGCCATTACCGGGGTAGTACGAGGAACAAATGCGATGGAAAATAGTGAGGGTAGTTTAGTGTCTGATGAGCTGAGATCAGTGATCAATTCAGCGGTATCAAGTGCTTGCGACGCGTACTGCGGTTCGATAGGGGATAAATTAAGCGCTACCATGCATGAATTGATGAAAGCCAGCTTTCAAGAGTTCAGGAGTGAATTCGATAATCCAGCACGCTCTAGGTCTCGTCAAACCGATAGGTCCCCACAGTGGAATGACAGGTCGCACCAAAGACCTGAAGAGTATTTGTCCGTTCCGCAAGCAAGACAGACTCAGCTGAACCAGTCAGCGAGACCGTTTGCGCCGACAGCAAACAACGGGTCGAGGGCCGCTTTCCATGTGAGCTATCATGAAGAGCGAGCCCAGTTTTCAGGTAATCCCAACGGTAGGTGGAATCCTCAGGGATCGTATCCGCATTATGAGGGTCCCAGAGCAAAGCCTATTAAAATAGATAAGTGGGGTTTAAAGTTTAACGGCAATCCTGAAATACTTACCGTCGAAGATTTTGTATTTAGGGTGGAAACATTACAAAGTCAACATGTCTGCTCCTGGGCTGAGGTTTTGCGGGATTTTCATCTGCTGCTCTCAGGTGCTGCCAACGATTGGTACTGGCAGTTCCAACGCGACCATTATCAGCCGGATTGGCAAGTACTCAAAAACGCGATTATGCGACAGTTTAGGAACGCCAAAACCGATTTTGATATCCTGCGCGAAATAATGGATAGAAGGCAGGGCACCTGGGAGTCTTGCGATGATTTCTTCGCAGCGATTTCCAAGTTGAAGCACCAGCTCAGGATGCAGATACAGGAAGAAGAACTGGTAAGGATCCTGAAAAGGAATCTTAACGAAAAGTTAGGTAGCCTGGTGTACCCTCAGGCGATTTATACGCTGGATCAGCTGAGGATGTCTTGCAAGGAAGCGGAGTCAGCTTTTCCTGGTCGGGTGAGAGAACCACCAAAGCAGTTCAAACCGCCGATTAAGTATAAGGTGAATGAGTTGGAAGTGGAGGAGGAGTCCTCATACGCGGAAGAGCAGTTAGCTGCTTTCCAACACTCAGGTGCTCGACCGAAACAGAACCAGGTTGCGACAGATCCTAGATCGGTAAGGTGTTGGAACTGCAAGTCGACAGGTCATTTTTATAAAGACTGCACCGCAGATCGGACCTTGTTTTGTTACAAGTGTGACAGAGAGGCGGTAATTACACCCAAATGTCCGGTATGCAATCCGGGAAACCGGAACCGGAACGCGAGGTCACCGGGGGAATCGCGTTCGACCCAAACAATAGTTTAGGACCTGGATTAGAAGAACAGATAGACAATAGAAAATTAAAACTGTTAGTAAGAAGTAAAGAAGATGGAAATACAGAGAGGAAAAGATTCGAGATCATACCTCTACACATTAGATTAAGGAATTATGAAAAGGTTAGAGAGAGGATATTTGGAAAGCGAGTAGGGGAGGTGTCAAATAGGATAAAGAAGACGAGACAAAGGTTTCAGTTACGAAAACAAGTACGGAAAAACATAGTGGCGACAGTGATCGGAACTGATTCAGATCCTAGGCCGTACGCCAAAGTAGTTATAGCTGAAAAAGAAGTCATGGGGCTCCTTGACAGCGGCGCTAGTGTTAGCATATTAGGTAAAGGTTGTGAAGAGTTTGTGGCCGAACAAAAGATACCCATTTTGCCACACATATCTGGAGTTAAAACTGCCGACGGGAAAACCCAGGCAATAATAGGAAAAATTTGTGTAAATGTAAAGTATAAGTGTTTATCAGAAAAACTTACGTTGTATTTGGTTCCAAATTTGGATCAAAATTTGTATTTAGGTGTCGACTTTTGGAAAGCGTTTCATATCGCTCCAAGTATTGTGAGCTCTATGTCAATTTTAAGTGGAGAAGCTGATTTAGATTGTGCCCATCAGCTATCTTTACAGCAAAAAGCGAAACTGGATGCTGTTAAGCAGAGATTTCTCGACCACGAACGTCATGGTTTGGGAAAAACTTCGATGATGGAACATGTCATAGATACCGGGAATGCTGACCCTGTCAAGCAGCGACACTATCCTGTATCTCCAGCGGTGCAAGCCTTGTTGTACAAGGAAATCGACAGGATGCTGGAGATGGGCGTGATTGAGGAAAGTGAAAGCCCTTGGTGCTCACCCGTTACACTTATCAAAAAGGTTGCGGCAGATAACACTGTCAAGTACAGGTTCTGCTTAGATGCCAGGAAGGTGAACGCGGTGACCAAAAAGGATGCGAATCCTCTCCCCCACATAGAAGGACTCCTTAGCAGACTGCCAGACACGTACTACATAAGCAGTGTCGATTTAAAGGAAGCTTTTTGGCAGATACCGTTGGAGTTACAGAGTAGAGAAAAAACTGCGTTTGCGGTACCGGGGAGACCTTTGTACCAGTTTACGGTCATGCCCTTCGGGTTGTGCAATGCAGCTCAAAGATTGTGCCGTCTAATGGACAAAGTAATCCCTGCACGACTCAGGACCGTGTTTTCGTGTATCTGGACGATCTCCTCATCAGCGCGCATGACTTCGAGACCCATGTCACTCTGCTAGAACAGGTAGCCGATTGCCTTAGAAGAGCGAACCTTACCATCAATTTCCCCTACCTAGAAACACAAGACAGGTTCGTAGGCTACTTGGTCT
Organism: Melanostoma mellinum; assembly: GCA_914767635.1. Classification (NCBI taxonomy): domain Eukaryota; kingdom Metazoa; phylum Arthropoda; class Insecta; order Diptera; family Syrphidae; genus Melanostoma; species Melanostoma mellinum. Next base: position 95,471,305 of record OU612058.1, read on the forward strand.
AGCAGGGTGGTATAGGAGGTTCATCAAAGATTTCTCTACCTTAACAGCTCCATTAACAGATATGTTAAAGAAAAAGAACGAAAAATTCAAAATGTCGGAAGAGGCGATTGTTGCTTTCGAAAAGCTGAAGTCAGCATTAACGACAGCACCAGTGCTTACACACCCCGATTTCACTAAACGCTTCTTTATCCAGTGCGATGCATCTGATACTGGAATCGGGGCGGTGTTATTTCAAAGGAAAGAAGAAGATCAGGAAAGTCCTATTTCTTACTTTTCCCAAAAGCTAAATTCCTGTCAAAGAAATTATAGTGTTACAGAGAAAGAATGTATGGCGGCAGTCATGGCCATCAAAAAATTTAGGCTCTATGTTGAAGGGATGGACTTCACCGTAATCACCGACCACTCTAGTTTAAAATGGTTGATGACGATGAAGGACCTTAACGGTCGACTAGCTAGGTGGAGTTTGGAGCTGCAGTCATTCACGTTCAACATAGAACATAGAAAGGGAAGCCTTAACGTAGTACCTGATACGCTTTCTCGTATACATGTCGAAAGTATAGAGTTAGAACAAATAGCACCATTAGTTGATCTGGATTCAGAACATTTCGAATCAGAAGAATATAAAAATTTAAAGACAACCATAGAACAAAATAGCGATACATTGCCTGACTTGAAAGTACAAGACAACTTTGTGTATAAGAAAGCACTTCCCAGTGAAAATGATGTTTTGTCGGAACACACTTGGCGGCTGTGGATACCTTCAGCTATGACCGAGCAACTAATTGCTAATGCTCATGAGCCTCCGCAGGCAGCGCACGGTGGCATAGCAAAAACTTTGCATAGAATACGTCAGTATTTCTATTGGCCCAATATGACGGTGCAGATTCGACAATACGTCGCTAAATGTTCTATTTGTAAACGATGTAAGTCGTCAAATCAAGTACAACGTCCTCCTATTGTTAATAGTTTTTCAACAGACCGTCCTTTTCAAAAGCTTTATATCGACTTCTTGGGTCCGTACCCAAGGTCAAAAAGTGGTAATTCATGTTTATTTGTAGTGTTAGATCATTTCTCAAAGTATGTATTTATCAAGGCTTTAAAAGCTGCCAATGCTTTAAGTATTATTAAGTATTTGAAAAATGAAGTTTTTTGCATGTTTGGAGTTCCTCAGATAATCCATTCGGATAACGGGAAACAATTTTTGGCAAAAGAATTCCAAAACTTTTTGCAAGCTTACGGAGTTCGTCATTTCAGAACTGCAAATTATGCACCTCAGTCGAATGCATCTGAAAGAGTCAATCGAACGCTTCTGGCAGCGATAAGGTCCTATTTGAAAGATGACCAACGAGACTGGGATCTCCACTTAGACGAGATAGCGTCTGCGTTAAGAAGTTCTGTTCACTCCGCAACGGGGGTGTCACTAGGGATCTTTCGATACCCCCAAAGTATCGATACCTACTCATATGAGTAGTACTCAAATCTATTTCGATACTACTCATATGAGTACCCCCAATGTATCGATACCTACTCATATCGATACTTTTAGGATAAAATTTTACAGACTTTTAATATGTAAATAAATTATGTAAGTAATTCATTTTATTTCAAAATAAAACAATAACATAATCGGAAAATCTTATATTAATGTTTATTGTCTATACAAAGAACTCTTTAGCATTAAGGTTGCCCAAAAACAGTAATATTTCTAAATATTTTGGGGATAATCTGTTTCTCGCTTGAGACATCGTCGCTCCAGCCTTCGAAAAGAGGCACTCGCTGGGTACTGACGTTGCCACTACAACTAAATGTTGTAGCGCAAATTTATATAGACACGGAAATACTAATTTCATGTCATCCCACTCTGCGAATGGGTTACTTTTTAGAGATACGACCGGATTTGAGAGATAAAGAGAAACTTCGTCTCCCTGGTGTGTTCTTTTTCTCTTTTTGTGGCCGTGTGCTAACTCTTTATGGTGTTTCCAAAAGTCATATTCTAAAGGAGCAGAAGAAGCAGATTCTTCCTCTGATTCGCTTGGGCTGCTTTGTTGCCCTTGAACCATTGTTTTAAGTTTCTGTATGGCTCTCCCACATGCAGCAGGGTCTTGGAAATGTAGGTTTTTGAACCTAGGGTCCAAGAGTGTAGCTATAGCTGCATGGTCATTGAACTCAATCATCCCATACCTTCTTTTAAGCTCCCGCATCAAAACATCCTTGCATTCCCTTACAGTATTTGAGTTGGGTATAATGCTGTTTAGTTCAGTTGTCAAGCAATTTATCATCGGTATTACTTTTGAAATCGTTATGTACTTTTGACCAGACGCCTCCCTTGTTACATATTCGAACGGTTTCAATAAAGCTGTAAGTTCAGTTAACGTTTCCAATTCTGCAGCACTTGGCATATCAGGGGCAGATAGACAGTCTAATACAATTTCCGATACCTCTCGTCTCAACTTTAAGAAACGCTCCAACATAAAAAATGTCGAGTTCCATCTTGTTCTTACATCTGCAATTAGTTTTAAAACCGATCCTTCCGATAAATTATTGCGCATTTGGATTTTTCGTAACTTATCTGACTGCACGACACTATTTTTTACCCAGTTAACAATGTCACGAACTTTTAATACAACTGGTTTGACGCAGGGTAACTTTAATGCTTCTTCGACAACGAGATTTATAGTGTGCGCAAAGCACGGTAGATGTTTTTTTTCACCTAAAGACGTTCTTATGGCGGCCAACATAGAACTGGCATTATCTGTTACTGCTGCACGAATCTTAGTTTCTGGTATGTCCCATTTCTTGAGAATACCAAGAAGATTTTCCGCTATGTATTCAGCAGTATGTCTTTCATTTAATGCGCGTGTTGCAAGATAATACATACACATTTCGTCATTTTCCATAAAATGTGCTGTCACACCCATGAATCCCACTTCATTCATTGTTTCTGTCCATATATCCAGCGTAAGACAAAAATTGTCAATTTTGGACAATCTTGACTTGGAAATAGCTACACACGCATCGTATTTTTCTGTTGTCATTTTTTTCAAATACTCTGCACGAGGAACTTTGAAAGTAGGTTCCAGCTCCTTCATAAGACGCAAAAAGCCTTCACCTTCGACAATGTTGAACGGTCTCATATCCTTGCAGATAAAAAATATCAAAGCTTGAACAATTCTGGCATATTTTGCACCTCCAACTGAAAACCAACAATTTCATACTAAATTATATAAATTCAATTTAATTTATCCTAAAATTGATGTGGCGTATGCCCTGTAGTGGGACTAGTGGGTTGATGTGGGCTGATGATGTTTTTTTTTACCTTTGTTTGATGAAATTCGATCGAAAGCCTCTTTTAAGGAACTGCTCATAAGTATCCTTTTTCTATCCTCCGTACTAGACGTATTCATATCACTGCCGTTGTCGTCATCAATTAATTCACAACTATTTGATGACTTTGATGTAGATGGTTGAGGCTGATCAGTTTCCATTTTCGTCGAACTAGCTGTTGCAGTCTCTGAACTGAAACAATTATGAAATTTATACTATGCTACTTAAAAATTGTCGATACCTTTTATCGATAGGTATACTGCAACAACCATTCAACCCATCACTATAAGAAATTAATTATTTCGACATAAGATCCTTACCTTTCTTTTGTCCTTTTATCCTCTTTTTTTTGTTCTTTGCCCTTGTCCACCTTATTTCCATGAGTAGCGGCATGCTTGAACAAGTTTGACGTATTGCCACAATACTTCAATGATTTAAAACATTGCTTGCATTTTGCAATTGAGTTGTCTGTTTTAGTAAAAAATGTCCATATTTTCGATTTCGGAGGCGCCATAGTAACAGTACCAAACCAATTATGATTTTAGTTACACAACTATCTACAGCGCACGCAGTGTTTAATTTATTTACTTGGACACAAACAACACACAAGTTCACACAACACAAGTAACAGCAAACAGAGAGAGACTGCGACTGATACGATACAATATGGCGGAAGGCGAAGGCGCGGCGCGGCGGCCGACTCGACCCGTTCGTTGAAAGAGGACGGACCGTAGACAGCTTCTCTGTCTACGGGTTTTGACTTCATTCGATTCGATACCAAGTACTTTTGTTTCGATACCGAGTAGGTATCGCAAGATCGATTCAAATACCAAAACTACTTGGTATCGAAAGAAAAGTATCGAGTACCTACTCGTATTTACTTGTATCGAAAGGTCCCTAGGTGTCACCATACTTTGCACTATTCGGTACAAATATGATGACCCATGGAAGTAACTACGAGTTAGCACAACAACTTAATTCCATGGAAGACGGAGAAATAATGACTCTTCCCAGACACAGTTTAAAATTCCATTTTAATGGCCAATGAAAAAAGCGCTAAAACTTATAATACGCGAACCCGAGAAATAAAATATTGCCCAGGTCAAGAAGTTTTCAAAAGAAATTTTATCCTGAGTGACACTTCTAAATATTTAAACGCGAAACTTTGTCCTAAATATGTTAAATGTCGTGTGGTCAAAGCAGTAGGAAACAACCTATACGAATTAGAAAACACCAAAGGTCAACCTATAGGAGTCTTTCATGCAAAAGACTTAAAACAATAAAAGAGATGATTCGAACCGATCCAATCCCCCATCCATCCTATCACAGTAACATCTACTAACCAAACATCCACTAAAATACCCAATCAGCATTAACCAATCCTCAATAAACCATACATCCAAAAACCTTCAGAACATAAACATAACCGTTTCCATTTTTCATACCCATTTCCATTTTCCACATCCATTCCCAGTTTTCACATTCACTTCCGATACTAACAACATCCAACTAACAACATTTCACTTATCCCAACCCATCCTCACGAATCATTCGCAAAAGCAATATTTATCATGCAATAGTTTATTATTAGTATAAAGCCTATGCAGGTTGGTTGCACATGCACATACGTACCTTAGATTAATGTTATGTATTTGTTTATAGAGTATTTATTTATCTAGTTAATTTATTTATAGAGTTATTTATTTATAGAGTTATTTATTTACATAGTTATTTATTTACATAGTTATTTATTTATAGAGTTATATTTATATAGTTATAGAGGGTATTATCTCACTAGCAATATTTAAAATCTGTGATATATACACTTTAAGTGGCTAAGTACTGTGATATTAGGTAGTTGTTATTTATTATAGTTTAAGTTATTTATTTATTTATTATTCTGTGTACTTAGTGATGTCACAGATTTTGTTGTGAAAGTGAGTAGGTAGTTATCTATGTTATTTATTTATTAATGTGTTACGTATCTTTAAGAATATGTATGTTCATATGTGCACCTAGGTTTCAATCTATTTTATAATTGTATTAAAGTAGTCCTAACTACGATTAAAATCTCAAACACGATAGGTAGTAGGGTGAACAAAAAGAAAAATCACAAAAAAGAAACTAAACGAATTTTAACTTAAGATAGTTCTTGAAACGATCAAAAGAAACCAAAATGGATAACTCACATGCAAAGATTCACTGTGATTTGATGTTATGTTGTTTAACCTCATCGGTTGTATTCGTAAGGCATGTAGTTTATGGGTCTATCCTTGTTATTTATTCGTTCGTCGTGGTAGCTCCTGTCTTGTTATTCCGTGTTGATCACACCAGTTTTAACCTCCTGAAAACCTGAGGAAAAAGATCGCATTAGAAACACGTATACATAAGTACTAAAAGATTAATAAATACCTGTATGCCCGGCTGGTAATCGTGGGTTCTTCCCCACCACACATTCCTGAATTGTTGTTCTAAGATGCTCACTTTAGCAAACTTAGATCGAGTGCCACCTTTTTCCGTCAGTCGGAGCGACTTTCGCGAATCAGGTGTTTTGTTACACTCGTGTTTTATGCCTGAAATAAAATTAAAATTTTAATAACCAAAAACCTACACTATTTTTGGTAAACTTACCTTGTTCTGTCACTGCACGCGTTGATGTACGTCCCTGGATCCTGTCCACACCAATATGTCTTAATGTTTTTTTTGTTATTATTATTATCCCACGTCCTTTCTGAGTTTCTGTAAGTTACACTGAAAAATAAAAGAAAACAGTGTTGAAACTGAAAAGAATATATTTGGTTATTAAATGAAAAATGAAAATTACTTGGTAAGCTGTTAATGTTGTGGAATGGCTGCTGGTGCTGGCTGATAGAGTAGCAATAGTAGTAATCAACTAAATAGAATTTTTTTATTCATGCCAAAGCATGAATGAAAAAGGGTATGAGTAATACTCTACAAGAGCGAAGAGCGCCGACGTATAGTCGTGGGGCATTGTTGCCATTAAAAGTATGAAGATGAATGCGTTCCACTTTCGCTGTGTGGAGGTGGAAAGATAAGATGGTAACAGGGTGGTTAGGAGGACAGATTTTTTTTTGGAAATCCTCAAAGTAGGTAATAGGTAAAGAAGTTCAAGGGGTGAGCTTTTGTTTTGTTTTCTGTTATTGGAAATAGGTGTAGGAGAAGAAAAAGTCAGTTAGTGAGAGTCTAAAATAACAAAAGAAAATGGAAAATGAATTTTCGGGTGGGGTGAGAGTTTAAGTTTGCAAAAGCAAGTCGGGATTCATTTCCATAAAACCAAGCAGTGCGGGTGGCAGCAACATAGCTGAGTTAAATACGAACATTTTACGTGTGAGAAAAAGTTTTTCTATAAAGCCCTTTGAGAAAGGCAGTGCAAAAGATTGTTCACAAAAAAAAAGTAATAAGGAAAATTAACATCAGCGATCAGCGAAGGCAATCAAGAATTTATAGGAAGCAGAATATCCACGGGTAAGGATAAAGAATAGAATTTTGTGTGTTAGGTAAAAGTGGATAGGCAGTGTAGTGTTTGTGTTTTTTTTTGTGTGGAAATTAGGCAATTTTATAATGAGGTTTTTGTTTTTGGTTTAGTACTACCTTCAGGCGGTCACCAGGCCAAGGGCAAAAAGGTCGTGACCGTCCAACGTGCATAAACGGGTAACAGCAGCACCGGCACTTCAAATTAAAAGTCAACGGTTGAGACTTGCCGCAACAAAAAGAAAAAGAAAACATCAACAACAACCACCAGAACAAAGGAAAAATTTGAACCAAGGTCCGAGTTCAAGAAAAGCCCGTGGGAACACCCGGGCTTCACAAGTAAAATTTTTTTTTATGGTTATTTCGTGCAAATAAAGAAAGAACGAGAAGGTAGGCCGTGGATTTTTAAATTCGTACGCGGTCAAAATAAATTTCAAATAATCCGCGAATACAACAAGGTGGAAATTGAGACAGCAACAGTGGCGGCCCGATTCAAGGGAAACCGAGGCATTGTCAAGAATTGCTGAGAATTCATGGTGGAGGCAGAAAGCAGGATTTTAATGAAATTTTAAATTCAATAGCGTGATATTTGTTTCGTTTTATTTTATTATTTATTTATTTAAACCTTTATTTAAACTTCTTATTTATTTTTGTCGTTTTAAGTTTTTGAATCGTTTTTTTTTTGTTTTTAATGCGAGTTGTCGCGCGAGGCGGTTTTGAAAAAAATTACAGAGTACTGTGTTGTTTTGCTCAGTGAGAAAAGTCTAGTGGTTCAAAGAAGACCCAACCCCCCTTAAAGAGAGCTCTTTTTTAGGAGATGAACTAAAGTAGGATAGTGCAGGTGTGATTTTGGTTTCCCTGTGATAGACAGTACCCTTGCTCCTTTTTTGAAATCCGGCTCCGGGAAATCTCGTGTTTAAAAATTAACAAACTTAAATAAGTTAAATTTGTTTCGATTATTTAGAATTTCTTATCGTTTTTTTTTTTGCTTAGTTTTTTGGTCGTTATATAACAGAGACTGAAGAACAGGGTGATTCCTGAAGTTAGTTCACCCCATACCTAATTTCGATTTTTGTTTGATTAAGTTTGATTTGTTTCGATTTTTTTTATTATTTATCATTTATTGTTTTATTTTATCACTTTTTTTTTGTAACTCCCAAATACCATTTTATGTTTTTCATTTTGCATTTTTGTTTTATTTGAATAATAAATGTGAATCACGCTATTAGTTAATGAAATTTGCGTGTTTGAACCATTTTTGATCATGCTCTCTGAGGAGTAGAAATCACATGGGGGGTGAGAAGGGGGTAGTGATGCTGTGGTGAGGGTTGACGGTTTCGCAATTTTTGTTGGGGAATTCCAGATCATCGGCCGCCGGAGTTCCAGGTTGGGAGGGCTATAGGCCACGCTGCAATAAGACCAGCAGCTCCTGGAGTGTGGAGTTTTTCGGTGGTGGTTTTAAAAGGCATGATTTTATGTTTTGGTCGAGGTGAGGTGCGACCGGGAAGCCAAGATCCCCCCCTACATCCGACGAGCTAGGCCGCGAAAGCAAGCATGCCAGACTTCCCGGCGTACATTCTGTTCCCTTTCCTTACCCTTCCTTTTGTCCACATCCTCTTTTCCCATCTTTCCTTTTTCCAAGGTGAAATTCCCTTTGCTTACCGTTTATGTTTTGTTTCTTTCCAGTGGTGTTCCTGTTCCTTTATCCTACTAATTTCTTATCCTTACTTACCTTTCAAAATTTCCTATTCCGCATTACCTACCTTGTTCGCTTCCTTCCAAATCAACTTCCTATTTCCTTCTTCAAATCCTACCCTTCCTTACCATAATCCTCTCCTTTTGCCTCGCATCAACATTAAAAATTGCCTAAATCATTTCGAATTTCTGTAGTTCAAAATTCTGTACAGACATTTTTTTTTGCGCCGAAGTTTTTAAAAATTTTAAAATTTTCTTGGCGGAGTTTTGACATTTCCTTGTTTTGACACTTGTGTTTTTTTTCTCGAGTAAAGAGACTGTTGTTTGAAAAATAAATGCTCCTGAAGCAAAAAACCGAAAATAAATAAATTATTTTTTCAGTTCAGTTTAATTTCTGAGTTTCTTCTTCCCAAATCTGAAGGCAAAATAAACGTCAAAAAAAATCCATCGTGTTCACATTACTTTCAGTCTGAACACGACGGGGTGGCGGAATGTCAAAATTGCACGGTTGACTTGCGCCAATCTAAACACCGTCAATGGAATTGACTTGTGAGTTGATAGTTCACTACGAACTAAATTCAATATTATACGATCCCTGCCACCCTGACTATGTATATAAATCGGGTTGAGAAAGCAGATGCTTTTCAAGTTATTTAAGATTTATTGAAATTGAATGACCCATTGATTAATATAAACTTTATAAAAAGAAAAATAAACATTTTGCGAACTCAGTTTTCTAAAGAGTTTCGTGAAATGGGAAAATCGAAAAAAGTAGAGCTGGTGCGAAACTCTGGTGCTTTGACCAGTTACCGCCGTATTAATAAATGCGGAATAGCCTTATTCCATGGATTAAGTTACCATTATACCATTTTCCATTTAATTAAAGTTACCATTATACCATTTTCCACTTAATCCATGGAACCCAGCTTTTCCGCGTTTATTAATACGGCGGTTAATGTTTTTAAGAAACTACTGCAAGACCAGGTGTCCATGTTCAACATATCATTAATTTCTTCTTTATTCAGCTTAACAGCTTAACAACTGTTTCAATGGAACTTTAAAACTGCAAGACTGAGCGCAGAAATCAATGTGAAAGAAAATTGGCAAAAACATGCGCAACTCGAAAAATGCAGCGTGTAATAATGAGAGCATAACCGAATACAAGTTCAAAACGAAAAAAGCGATTAATGCGCATTAAAAACATGCGCCATGTAATAGCCGACTTGTCAAAACAAAAGCACTCTAAAAAAGTGCTTTTTTTCGTGCTCACTGGAACAGAAAAGACAAAACTCTTTTTTTTATCATTGTATGTGTGCTATTTTTGACAGCCAACTCTTCCCGTTTGTTTTGTTCTGCAATTTATATAGAAAGAATTTTTTCGAAACTTTATTAATAAATGCACTGGGAAGAAACCTCCTCATCCGAATAATTGTACACAACACTTTGAACAAAATTATTCACAGAATGCCTTTCGTTTTGTGTAAGGAATTTCAGAATTTCAAACACTTCTTCGTTGGAATCAGAACTAGATGACGACTCATAAATATTTTGATAATTTCAGCTAAAATTGAGCGATCCATTTTCACAAAATAGTTTATTGTTTATTTGTATTATCTCTCTTTCACAGTCCTTTAACCAGAAATGCAAAATAATCAAACTGCAAACTGTTAAATGTCAAATGGTTTGTGTTGGTGTAAGTGAAAGTGCGTGTAACTGCGTGAACACAATGCATACGCATACGCAACGGAGCCGGAGCCGCAAGAACTGTCAAAATATTAAAAAGTAGCAAATCCATTGATGTGAACACAATGCATACGCAACGCACTACGCGCCGCAAGCCGCAGACGGAAGAGTTGGCTAACTTTTAACTTTTACGTGCGTACTCAATAAAGTTGTTTTGGTTTTAAAGGCGGTAGAAGATGGACGAGTCGGAAAAAATTATTGAAGCAGTGCGAAGCCGAGAGATGTTATGGAATTTGTGTAACAGAAATTATAAAAATGTTAAAATGAAAGCCAAGGAGTGGAAAACATATCTGAGGAAATGAATTTTTAGTTTCATAGTATCCTTCGGTTTTTCTGTTTTGGTACAATGGTCGTACCCACCATCTTCGTTTTTTTTCTTTGAAATATTGTAAAGCCAGATAACAAATCTGGATTACACCCATCAAAAAAACCATCTCTTCATTTTCTCTTTCCATTCTAGCTTTTATTTTATTTTCCCAAACTCAAATTTGATATACTCGTAAATTAGATTTCATGCAGTCAGCTGACATCAATACAGACTTTATGTCAAAAAACACGTACGACGTCCAGCTGCATTGTGTGCAGTTTTTAAAAAACACGTACGACACAGTTTGACAGCTCTTTCAGCACCGGCTGCGTATTGCGTCTGCGGCTCCCATTGTGTTCACGCAGTAAATCTTGCCTCTGAATCGAGATTCGTAAAAGTGCTTTTTCGGGGCAAAAAAAAAGTGATCTAGTGCCTCAATGTAACAGGCCGCCTCCACCTGCAAGAATTTTCGTTATGTCGGCTCGACTTAACATCAAATGTTACGTGGAGGCGGGTCATTTGACGTCATGTCGCAATCTCTGATATCTCTGTCTTCGATTTTATCTTGACAGAGTCAGCTGGACATCAAATTTGACAGATGCAAGTTTTTTGTGCGTGTTAGTGGAAAATGTCATTTTTTCTCATAATTTTTCGTCTTTTATCAGTGTCGGTTCGTATCGGTAGCTCATATTACAACCTAAAAAAAGTTTTTCTCAACATTTTTTTTTTCGAGTTTGCAATATAGTAATACAATTATGACTGATTGGAAAATTTCAAAATAAAAAATTTCAATGTAAAAATTCTTATCTTTGCTTTCATTCCGTTGTCAAAATTCTGCATCCACCATCGATGAGGTTCGAGTACAAAATGAAATGTCATAACATTATTTGCCCAGTCACGCTAACGTTGATTTGTGTCTTTGATGTCAAGTCGAGTCGACATAACGAAAATTCTTGCAGGTGGAGGCGGCCTGTAACATACTTCGAGCAAAAAAGCACTTTTAAAAGTGCTTTTGTGTACCACTGGAAATCGACATAAGTAGCTGCAAAGGAAAAATGCTCCGAGTAATATTTCATCCCGTTTGTCAAGACTGTGTGTGGAAAGAAAGGTTCAGGTCTTGTCTTATCCACCGAACCATCAACATCTTTCATTTTAATTACAGCCGAGTTTTATTAGAAATCTATATTCACTTCAGCAAAACATCGCTCATGGAAAAACAACAACCCCTAAGTAAATAGCGTAAGTGGACAAAAATAACTCAATTACTTACTTACAGGGATGGCTGGTAAGTTTCTTTTTTTGGAGCTCAGAGGTTGGCAGACTTTGGGATGTGTTCGTTAATATTTCTGAGTTTTGACAACAGATTCAATAGCGGGGTTTACATGGTCCAACATGGTTTGACAACATGGTTGGATGAAAAACATCAGCTTTGCGTTTACACGAAATTCGATGTTGTCCAACATCAGTTTGGATATTTTTCGCGAACGAGACGGACACGTTATGGATAAGAAAATTTTAGCTGCTCTTATAATGAAGGAAATTATTGACGACGAAGAAGAAGAAATAAAAATTTCAAGAAAAAAGAAAAAACGTTTGTGGGTAAAAAAGTGGATTGAGAATAGGTCCCAGAACTCGCATACTCATGCGCTACAGGAGTCGCTTTCTCTGTCCCTATGTCCCTATGTATGCTTTTTATTTTTAAAACTACGCAACGGATTTTGATGCGGTTTTTTTTAAAGAATAGAATGATTTAAGAGGAAGGTTTATATGTATAATACATGCATATTATATTAAAAAAAAGCCGAGAATTTTAAAGATTTGTAATGTGATGTCTTAACAAAAATATTTTTCTGCGCTCACATTGCAAACGCTGGCTAAACCTTACGAGACAGATCAAATTTATGTACTACGGAATTGTATATGTTAAAAAGATGAAAAAAAAGTCCGCGACAGCATTATGTTTATCTCCCAAGGATAACCCACAGTAACCATTTTTGTCTTTTACCTATTATAACAAAATATGGGTTATTTACCAAGCTATTTTAAACGATACAGTATCATTCCTTATCCAATTAAAAACATTAGATACTTTGTGCATTTTGTGTAGATCAAAATTGCCCTCTACAGCATGTGATTTAAATAAATATCTTCGAAGATATTACAGATTTAAAAATTGCGAAGTAAAAATGTAAAAATTAAATAAGTAAAAATGTTGTGTATGAATATTCCAAAGATAGCAGGAATTCTTCTTATATTTTGTCAATAAAATTTCATATTCCTCTGTTTTCGCTTTTCTGATTTTATAATTCTCAGATTTTATTTTCCAAAGTTCTGGAAGAATTTTATAAATCTCAAAAAACTCCATGCAAAAATCGTTGTTAGTAATTGCATTGCGATTGCGACTTCACAGTAACCGAAGCAAATTCAAATGAAAAATGATAGACGGCGCAGTCAGGTTTGTCAAACATCTGTTTACACACGTTGGATGGTATGACAAACCAGCATGTTTTTAAAAAATTTTAAAAACCATCCAACATGGTTTGTCAAGCGGTTGTTTTAGCGTTTAGATGATCCAACATTGCTCTTGTCAAACCATGTTGTCAAACCATGTTGGACCATGTAAACCCCGCTAATAGCTAGTAGATGAGTCAGGTGGTGACTTGTTGGGAACCTAAGAGAATTTAAAGAACAAGAGGGAAAACCATTACGTCTCCTGCCCCGCAACTTCCATTTGTTTACATTGTTGTTTTTGTAATCGCAGCCTCCATCTGTGAATACGTGTGAGCTGCAGCAAAAAGGAGCGAAAAAGTTGTGGAAGTATATGCGTGGTGAATTAATTTTTTTTGCTTGGCAACTTGAAACATAACCTGAAATTTAATTTTCACCACACTACTGAAAAATTTCCTTGGCGGAGTTTTGACATTTCCTTGTTTTGACACTTGTGTTTTTTTTCTCGAGTAAAGAGACTGTTGTTTGAAAAATAAATGCTCTTTTTCATGTTCCTGAAGCAAAAAACCGAAAATAAATAAATTATTTTTTCAGTTCAGTTTAATTTCTGAGTTTCTTCTTCCCAAATCTGAAGGCAAAATAAACGTCAAAAAAAATCCATCGTGTTCACATTACTTTCAGTCTGAACACGACGGGGTGGCGGAATGTCAAAATTGCACGGTTGACTTGCGCCAATCTAAACACCGTCAATGGAATTGACTTGTGAGTTGATAGTTCACTACGAACTAAATTCAATATTATACGATCCCTGCCACCCTGACTATGTATATAAATCGGGTTGAGAAAGCAGATGCTTTTCAAGTTATTTAAGATTTATTGAAATTGAATGACCCATTGATTAATATAAACTTTATAAAAAGAAAAATAAACATTTTGCGAACTCAGTTTTCTAAAGAGTTTCGTGAAATGGGAAAATCGAAAAAAGTAGAGCTGGTGCGAAACTCTGGTGCTTTGACCAGTTACCGCCGTATTAATAAATGCGGAATAGCCTTATTCCATGGATTAAGTTACCATTATACCATTTTCCATTTAATTAAAGTTACCATTATACCATTTTCCACTTAATCCATGGAACCCAGCTTTTCCGCGTTTATTAATACGGCGGTTAATGTTTTTAAGAAACTACTGCAAGACCAGGTGTCCATGTTCAACATATCATTAATTTCTTCTTTATTCAGCTTAACAGCTTAACAACTGTTTCAATGGAACTTTAAAACTGCAAGACTGAGCGCAGAAATCAATGTGAAAGAAAATTGGCAAAAACATGCGCAACTCGAAAAATGCAGCGTGTAATAATGAGAGCATAACCGAATACAAGTTCAAAACGAAAAAAGCGATTAATGCGCATTAAAAACATGCGCCATGTAATAGCCGACTTGTCAAAACAAAAGCACTCTAAAAAAGTGCTTTTTTTCGTGCTCACTGGAACAGAAAAGACAAAACTCTTTTTTTTATCATTGTATGTGTGCTATTTTTGACAGCCAACTCTTCCCGTTTGTTTTGTTCTGCAATTTATATAGAAAGAATTTTTTCGAAACTTTATTAATAAATGCACTGGGAAGAAACCTCCTCATCCGAATAATTGTACACAACACTTTGAACAAAATTATTCACAGAATGCCTTTCGTTTTGTGTAAGGAATTTCAGAATTTCAAACACTTCTTCGTTGGAATCAGAACTAGATGACGACTCATAAATATTTTGATAATTTCAGCTAAAATTGAGCGATCCATTTTCACAAAATAGTTTATTGTTTATTTGTATTATCTCTCTTTCACAGTCCTTTAACCAGAAATGCAAAATAATCAAACTGCAAACTGTTAAATGTCAAATGGTTTGTGTTGGTGTAAGTGAAAGTGCGTGTAACTGCGTGAACACAATGCATACGCATACGCAACGGAGCCGGAGCCGCAAGAACTGTCAAAATATTAAAAAGTAGCAAATCCATTGATGTGAACACAATGCATACGCAACGCACTACGCGCCGCAAGCCGCAGACGGAAGAGTTGGCTAACTTTTAACTTTTACGTGCGTACTCAATAAAGTTGTTTTGGTTTTAAAGGCGGTAGAAGATGGACGAGTCGGAAAAAATTATTGAAGCAGTGCGAAGCCGAGAGATGTTATGGAATTTGTGTAACAGAAATTATAAAAATGTTAAAATGAAAGCCAAGGAGTGGAAAACATATCTGAGGAAATGAATTTTTAGTTTCATAGTATCCTTCGGTTTTTCTGTTTTGGTACAATGGTCGTACCCACCATCTTCGTTTTTTTTCTTTGAAATATTGTAAAGCCAGATAACAAATCTGGATTACACCCATCAAAAAAACCATCTCTTCATTTTCTCTTTCCATTCTAGCTTTTATTTTATTTTCCCAAACTCAAATTTGATATACTCGTAAATTAGATTTCATGCAGTCAGCTGACATCAATACAGACTTTATGTCAAAAAACACGTACGACGTCCAGCTGCATTGTGTGCAGTTTTTAAAAAACACGTACGACACAGTTTGACAGCTCTTTCAGCACCGGCTGCGTATTGCGTCTGCGGCTCCCATTGTGTTCACGCAGTAAATCTTGCCTCTGAATCGAGATTCGTAAAAGTGCTTTTTCGGGGCAAAAAAAAAGTGATCTAGTGCCTCAATGTAACAGGCCGCCTCCACCTGCAAGAATTTTCGTTATGTCGGCTCGACTTAACATCAAATGTTACGTGGAGGCGGGTCATTTGACGTCATGTCGCAATCTCTGATATCTCTGTCTTCGATTTTATCTTGACAGAGTCAGCTGGACATCAAATTTGACAGATGCAAGTTTTTTGTGCGTGTTAGTGGAAAATGTCATTTTTTCTCATAATTTTTCGTCTTTTATCAGTGTCGGTTCGTATCGGTAGCTCATATTACAACCTAAAAAAAGTTTTTCTCAACATTTTTTTTTTCGAGTTTGCAATATAGTAATACAATTATGACTGATTGGAAAATTTCAAAATAAAAAATTTCAATGTAAAAATTCTTATCTTTGCTTTCATTCCGTTGTCAAAATTCTGCATCCACCATCGATGAGGTTCGAGTACAAAATGAAATGTCATAACATTATTTGCCCAGTCACGCTAACGTTGATTTGTGTCTTTGATGTCAAGTCGAGTCGACATAACGAAAATTCTTGCAGGTGGAGGCGGCCTGTAACATACTTCGAGCAAAAAAGCACTTTTAAAAGTGCTTTTGTGTACCACTGGAAATCGACATAAGTAGCTGCAAAGGAAAAATGCTCCGAGTAATATTTCATCCCGTTTGTCAAGACTGTGTGTGGAAAGAAAGGTTCAGGTCTTGTCTTATCCACCGAACCATCAACATCTTTCATTTTAATTACAGCCGAGTTTTATTAGAAATCTATATTCACTTCAGCAAAACATCGCTCATGGAAAAACAACAACCCCTAAGTAAATAGCGTAAGTGGACAAAAATAACTCAATTACTTACTTACAGGGATGGCTGGTAAGTTTCTTTTTTTGGAGCTCAGAGGTTGGCAGACTTTGGGATGTGTTCGTTAATATTTCTGAGTTTTGACAACAGATTCAATAGCGGGGTTTACATGGTCCAACATGGTTTGACAACATGGTTGGATGAAAAACATCAGCTTTGCGTTTACACGAAATTCGATGTTGTCCAACATCAGTTTGGATATTTTTCGCGAACGAGACGGACACGTTATGGATAAGAAAATTTTAGCTGCTCTTATAATGAAGGAAATTATTGACGACGAAGAAGAAGAAATAAAAATTTCAAGAAAAAAGAAAAAACGTTTGTGGGTAAAAAAGTGGATTGAGAATAGGTCCCAGAACTCGCATACTCATGCGCTACAGGAGTCGCTTTCTCTGTCCCTATGTCCCTATGTATGCTTTTTATTTTTAAAACTACGCAACGGATTTTGATGCGGTTTTTTTTAAAGAATAGAATGATTTAAGAGGAAGGTTTATATGTATAATACATGCATATTATAGTAAAAAAAAGCCGAGAATTTTAAAGATTTGTAATGTGATGTCTTAACAAAAATATTTTTCTGCGCTCACATTGCAAACGCTGGCTAAACCTTACGAGACAGATCAAATTTATGTACTACGGAATTGTATATGTTAAAAAGATGAAAAAAAAGTCCGCGACAGCATTATGTTTATCTCCCAAGGATAACCCACAGTAACCATTTTTGTCTTTTACCTATTATAACAAAATATGGGTTATTTACCAAGCTATTTTAAACGATACAGTATCATTCCTTATCCAATTAAAAACATTAGATACTTTGTGCATTTTGTGTAGATCAAAATTGCCCTCTACAGCATGTGATTTAAATAAATATCTTCGAAGATATTACAGATTTAAAAATTGCGAAGTAAAAATGTAAAAATTAAATAAGTAAAAATGTTGTGTATGAATATTCCAAAGATAGCAGGAATTCTTCTTATATTTTGTCAATAAAATTTCATATTCCTCTGTTTTCGCTTTTCTGATTTTATAATTCTCAGATTTTATTTTCCAAAGTTCTGGAAGAATTTTATAAATCTCAAAAAACTCCATGCAAAAATCGTTGTTAGTAATTGCATTGCGATTGCGACTTCACAGTAACCGAAGCAAATTCAAATGAAAAATGATAGACGGCGCAGTCAGGTTTGTCAAACATCTGTTTACACACGTTGGATGGTATGACAAACCAGCATGTTTTTAAAAAATTTTAAAAACCATCCAACATGGTTTGTCAAGCGGTTGTTTTAGCGTTTAGATGATCCAACATTGCTCTTGTCAAACCATGTTGTCAAACCATGTTGGACCATGTAAACCCCGCTAATAGCTAGTAGATGAGTCAGGTGGTGACTTGTTGGGAACCTAAGAGAATTTAAAGAACAAGAGGGAAAACCATTACGTCTCCTGCCCCGCAACTTCCATTTGTTTACATTGTTGTTTTTGTAATCGCAGCCTCCATCTGTGAATACGTGTGAGCTGCAGCAAAAAGGAGCGAAAAAGTTGTGGAAGTATATGCGTGGTGAATTAATTTTTTTTGCTTGGCAACTTGAAACATAACCTGAAATTTAATTTTCACCACACTACTGAAAAATTCTTAAGGGCAGGGTTTGAACAACACCAAAGTTATAGTTTTTTAAAAACTCAATTTTTTTTTGTAAAGCTGGGCAAGATGTGAAAACTCATAAACATGCAACTATACTGATTCTATTGGGACTCGGTTATTTGTCTTAACTTTTTATTAATACCAAAACCTTAATATCAAACTATGTAGACATTTTTTGAAAAACTTATCACAGTCAAAATTTTGAAATACAGCAATCTTGTAGATATTTTGCAGAGCTCAAAAAGCTTTCATTCATCTCTGTAGCACAATTTTATTAACAAAGCACCAACACTTTAAATTGTAATTTTTTTGAACTAATTAAAAGCGGACATCAAACTATGTAGATATTTTTTGAAAAACTTATCTCAGTCAAAATATTGAAATGCAACAATCTTGAAGATATTATGGAGAGCTCAGAAAGCCTTCATTCATCTCTGTAGCACAATTACTTACAAAGCGCCAGCACTTTAAGTTTTAATTTTTTTTGTGTTAAGAAAAATTGAAAACTTAAAGTGTTGGATCTTTGTTAATAATTGTGCTACTGAGATGAATGATGGCTTTCAGAGCTCAACACAACGTGGACAAAAATTCCACATTTAAAGATTTTGATTGAGACAAGTTTTTAAAAAAATTTCTACCGAGCTTTTAATAAAAACAAAAAATCAAAACTTAAAGTGTTGGCGCTTTGTAAGTAATTGTGCTACAGAGATGAATGAAGGCTTTCTGAGCTCTCCATAATATCTTTAAGATTGCTGCATTTCAATATTTTGATTGAGATAAGTTTTTCAAAAAATGTCTACATAGTTTGATATCCGCTTTCAATTCTTTTACTTTTGATTTTTTTTTTAATTCAATTAATTAACTGCTTAAATTTTCAACTCAGCTTCAAGAAGAGAATCGAAAGCTTAAGTTGGAATCCCTTTCATCAAACAAATGCAAAATGAATTCATATTTATTGGTTACTGTTTTGCTTTAGTATATATTTTTTTAACAGTCATACTTTTCTGTCTATTTCTCTTAAGAAACGTTTTTTAAAAAAGAAGAAATAGAAGGGAGGAGACTACTCAGAGAAATGTTTAACAAAAAAGAAAATATTTTAATATTTTGATGCTCAAATTTTTATTTCCAAATACTTAAAAAGTATATAATCACAAATAAATTTTATTTACAAACCCAAAAAAAAGTTTTAAATCCAAAAATTCTGTCAGACGTAGCCTTAAGGTGACTAAAAGTAAAAAAAAAAACACAAAAACCGGTTCCCAGACGAGAATAAAGTAGTATTGGTACAATTTTTTGTGTAAGCCCTGTGTGTGGATCCGAATATAAAGTGGTGCTAGTGAAATTTTGTGTACGCCCAGTGTTGAGATCCGAATATAAAGTGGTGCTAGTGAAATTTTGTGAATGAGTGCGTGCACCAGCTTGTGGGGTGGTATCAATGTGTTAGTGTGGCTTTTCCTCTTGTTCTTTAAATTCTCTTAAGGTGGGAACATAAATAGACACACAGTTACTAACACACACACACACAAGGAAAGTTTCGCAATGGGTCATAAAATAATTTGTTATGTATCGGTTTTGGGCCACAGGGGCAAAAATTGGAAGGGAAAAATGGCGGAGGGATGCTAGCTTTGCTCGGCTCAGCTCGAAGGATTGTGGGGGTGGGGTTTGCCATTTATCGCCAACCATGACTCATAAACAAAAAAATCATGCCATGTAAAGAAACTACTGAAAGAGGACAGAGGAATAGGATAGGGTATAGGAATGAATGGTAAGAATAAGGAGAAGGAGAAGGATCGGTAAGTACAAAACTAGGTACCTATGCCACTGCCACGGTGAGAAGACGGGATTACATGTTGTTGTACGAAAGAACGCCTTACACTCTATACTAATGCTAAACCCTACTACTAATTAATTTTTACTTTCCACTTTTCTTGAAAGTAAGTGAACTAACCTAACTTAAACCTATGTAACGAATTATTTTTAAGCATTTATATATCACTCACACGTTCGTATGAATATCTATATAAACTTACTCATAAAAAAAAATAACTCTTATTTACTTCCCTTTACATACACCCTTCAACAATCCCATGGTCTCACCTAGACAGTGGTTCGTCGAGTCATGAAGGTTTTGCCTGATGTTATTGGCAATGACCTGGCCATCCCTCCCTTTGTACTCGATGTACAACCTACGTCATCATTCCGGCCGCTCTGATGAATAATGACCCATTGATCGCAATACTATCTCTTGAACTCACATCTCAGTCATATGAACTCACATAAGTCAGTCACATGAGGTTCTGAAACTCAGTTCATGTTCATGTCTTGTCGTTGCGTACCCGTATGTTTTCTCCTCAGTTGCCGGCTTAGCCAAGCCAACCCCCACCTAAATGTTCTAATTAACCCTCCATTTTCAATTAAAATTCGCCAAAATCAATTTCATTAATATATTATTTCATGAGTAACTCTATTATAATTCATATACTTTGCTTTAGTTATTTTTAATATTGTAGATTAATTAAGCAAAATAAAGGAAAAAAAATGTAATTTACAGTTTAAAATTCAAATCAGAAAAAAATTTTCATCTAACTAATATATGTGCATATATATATGTTTCTTCATGTGCACCCACACTCTTTAAAATTTTCAAATCAGCAAAAAAAAAAATTAGAAAAAAACAAAACTTACTTGGTTCTTATCCCTCGGTGTCCTGCCGGCAGCACGAAGAAGGAACACACCAGACGCCCATTTTGGGGTGTTGTATTTTAACTATTCCTTTGTTATAGGGGTATGGATACCTATATATCCACATATATATATATAGTAGCTTGTTTTTCAATAGGCAAGCACTTTTCTCATTAAATTCAATTTAAATGTCTTTTTTTTCTTTAAAAATTAAAATAAAACTAGCACCACAAAAAAAAAGTTTAGTATTCACTAAGTGTTGGTTTTACACTGGCATTCACCATGTCTCTTGGAGCACTCTGTCGACGTATCCAGCTGTTGCAATCTGCTACCTTCAATCTTAGTCTTTTTCCTTGAATAATTCTGTTTTTTTTTCCAACTCAGCTTTAAACCCTTCAGAGGCTTGAACCACCCAGACTACACTTTAATACACTTTATTAGAGATCGTATCTGATATCTGTCTCTCTATATATGTACATATATATATCTATTTGTCCATGGACGGGTGTCTTTATGGCTCAACCTAGATTGACCAAAAATTCTATCTGATTTACTTTTCTTTTATTTTTTTGTAATATTTGTACATACCTCTGATTATATATTTGTCTGATTTAAAAAAAAATGATCGGTGACCTATTTCTGGTATGTTTGTATCCTTCTGCAAATGAGCACTTTCTTGTGCACCGTAAATTTTTGTCACTATGTTGTAATAATTTCTGTATATTTTGATTCTTTTTTTTTCTATTCAATTTCTCACTATCACTTACCTAATTGAAAAATCTTTTTTTTTCCAAAAAAATTTAATTTGAAATTTTCACACAAAAAGTTCTTTATTCGAATTCGAATTCTTTGAACTACCACTCTACTGATGTACGTAGGTACTATGCAATTCTGCACTCGATGTGCGGTATGGGTGACGACACGCTTTTTCACCTTGTCTGAGAGAGTCTGAGGAAAATCTCCGTCCTAGACTACCAGATGGTAAGATGGGAAAAAATAAACAGGCGCGGGGACATTTTACAATGTCTTCGTTGCCAAAGGTTCGGGCACCCCGCATTCAACTGCCAAATGCAATCGAGATGCGTAAAGTGTGGTGAGAACCACAAAGAAAAAGAGTGTAAGCTCGGTGAGGAAAGGGTCGAAGATAGGACCCAACTGAAATGTGTACTCTGTGGTGGAGATGGACACCCTGCTAACTATCGGGGATGTCCTCGATACCAAGCAATAAAAAAATCATTAAAAGCTGCTCCAACAGTAACCAAGGATGAGGGAAGGCTTACAGCCAGACCAATTCCAAGGGCCGTCGTTCCCCAAGTTTCCTACGCCCAAATGGCGGGTGGAGCTGGGAAAACGGTACAACCTCCCCAGAAAGCGGCCGCACAGCCATCTGTGTCAAAGGCTGCTGCTGGGGAGTCAGAGGTGATGGTCGCTCTGCGTGTCATTCAGGCACAAATGAGTGAACTATCACGGCAAATAAGTGAGCAGGCGCGTAGGGTGGACTTGATCTACCGTGCAGTGCCGTCGCTTGCGCACTTTTAAGGTTAACGGGCGCGCTGCCGGAGAGGCCTTTTAAGATCCTAGCCGTGAATGTGAATTCGCTAGTTAGGGTAGAACGACGAGCCAACTTCTTTGAGTTGTTAAAAGACCAACGTCCTGATGTATGTATGGTTAGCGAAACTAGGCTAAACCAGCATCACAATTTGACGAATAATAATTACATTATCGTAAGGAGGGACCGACCCAACTCGACTTTCGCGGGTGGGGTTGCGATCTTCATACGTAAGGGCATTGTTCATAAAGTAATATATAGTGGTGAAGTACGCCGATTCCAGTTGCTTGAAGCGTGTATCGTATGCATCCCTCTCCAACAGGGGAGGCGGTTGTATGTGGTCGCGATCTATGCGCCGGAGGCTTCTCAAAATTCATGTTTTATAACAGAGCTCGAAACACTTTTTCGATGTCTGAAACTGAATTTGGATGAAAACTATTTCCTTTTGGCCGGTGATTACAATGCTAAACACCAAGATTGGGGAAATCAATTAGCCAATCCAAGGGGGACCCAGCTATTCAATTGGCTGGGGCTCCACAGCATTGAGTGTAAAGTCGATCTGCTGGCTACTGACAGGCCTTCATATCCTCGAAGTGGCTGTTATTTGGATCTATTGCTTTTAGACTCAAGACTTAAACTGGCCGACGACATTCTTCGACGGACGAAAAATTGTTTGACGACGGTTGAGTACGACAGTGACCACTGTGGACTTGCCGCCGTCATACTGCTTCCGAACGACCTTGTGGAACTGGAGGAGTACGTGCCGACGCACTCTTACAACTACGGTAAGACACGTTGGCCGCGCTTTTCCGGTGCCGTCTCAAGGGAAATTCGTTCGAGCGGTATTGCACCGCCATGCAACAGGAATCTGTCGAACGTTGAGATCGATGGATACCTGCAAAGTATGGAGGATGCAATCCGCACTACAATGGACAGGACAATTCCTAAATATAGGCAACATGACTCAACGAACATGTACAGAAACGCGACAATCGACGCACTCTACAAACAAAAAAGTAGACTCCTGTCGAGACTCAAACTCTTGCACAGGAGGTTTACTGACCAACACGATTTGGAGATTAGAACTCTGAAGTCACAGATCAAAAATCTCCAACAGTTAATTAAAGAAAATTACAGAATATCTATATCTCTTTTCTGGAACAACAAAATTCGGGCTGTACAGTCCAACAACCCGAGTATGTTTCCGGAAATAAATAAAATCTTTAGGAGAAAAGATCAAAATGACCTTCAGAGTATTAAACTCCAAAGGACGACAGAGAACAAAGACTTACTTCTGACATTAGGAATAGATCCAGATGACGCCATTTTGGATGATGACCACTTTATGGTGGAAGATGCTCAAGAGAAGGTAGAGACGGTGGGTGCTGTTTTCGAGCGAGTATATAAGGTGAATGACTGCATTCGCCCGAATTACGAGCTTGAGAACAGAGCCTTCGTTGGACACTTCTATCTTAGAGACGAGATCTCGCATTGGCGATCCGAGAATCCTGGTTTCACTAGGTTCAATGACGACCGACTTGCAAATGCAGTCATCGCCCAGCGAAACGAGGATAACACCCTGTTCGTTTCTAAGATGGACCTCGAGAACATCTTTCACAAAATAAAGAAAAAGAAGTCAGCAGGAGTCGACGGCATACCCAATATTGTGCTGCGAAACCTCCCTGCGGAAGCGGTGGACATATACACCACGTTGTTCAACAATGCGCTGAATAATGCATATTATCCAGTGCGTTGGAAGACGGCAGTGGTCCATCCTCTCCTTAAAAAAGGTAAGGATGGTTCCAATCCAGCAAATCTCCGGTCAATTAGTCTTCTTCCGAGTATCAGCAAAGTATTCGAGAAAGTTCTCAATAGAGCACTGTCCACATGGGCTGAGGACAAAAATATTATTCCCGAAAATCAGTTCGGTTTTAAGGCGGGTCATGATACCATACATGCCGCGTCTAAACTAGTATCTGATATTCAATGGAACAAAGCTAAAAAGCAGTGTACGGGTGCATGTCTGGTTGACTTGGAGAAGGCTTTCGACACCGTTTGGTTAGACGGTCTTTTCTATAAGTTGATCAGGTATGGCATGAGTAAACCACTGCTATATATTCTGAATGACATGCTTCATGGTAGAACGTTTGTTGTGAAAAGTTGCAATATAACTTCTACCAGAACTTTTAAAATACAGAACGGTCTACAACAGGGGGCGGTGAATTCGCCTATTTTGTTTAGCATTTTCACCGGCGATCTAATTGGTTCCCTTCACCATGCTATAGCGTACGCCGACGACCTAATCGCGTACAGAACAGGTCCAAACATCAAGGTCATCAGAACACTCTTGCAGCGTGACTTCGATAAGATTCAGCAATATTGCGACGACTGGAAGTTGAAAATCAACTTTCAGAAATCGGAAACAATTGTGTTTAGAACCCCGTTGGCTCGGGCCTCATGGGATACGAGAAAGAACTGGCGAAAGCTGGTGATCGTTGATCTACATGGCCACCCACTGCCAAACAAAGTAGTAGTCAAGTATCTCGGCATCTGGCTAGATCAATATCTATATTTTAACAAACATATGGATGCGGCTCTGGCCAGGGCTAGAGGAGCTTTTGCTCTGACGAGGCGACTGTTTCACAGCAGTCAACTCGATAGCAGAGTGAAGGTGATTTGCTACATGGCCCTCATAAGGCCAATGATTGTCTATGGGTGCCCCGTGTGGTTCAATGTTACAGCGTCTCAAATGGAAAAGATTCGGGTGTTTGAGAGACAGTGTCTGCGTACCTGTCTTGGATTGCACAGAACACCAGAGTCGGAGTACAGAAAATACTATCGTAATGAGGTCCTTTACAACGGGGCTCAAATAAACAGAATCGACAACTTCATGATAAAACTGACTCGGGGTCACACTGCAAGGGCGATGACCTCGACCAATGGCTTGATTTTTGGGGCTTATTACCCCAACTTAGAATACATGGAGAGAACACGTTTCAGTGGATTTGTCCCACCGGAGGCTTTCCTCTATTTTGACATGATAGGTTTGATACAGGACAGATCGGCGGTTCCGTTGATCTACCACGTCTGCCGTAAGTCCGTGGAACGACGGCTCCTTTATGGCCGGGACGCCGCCGCAGTAGGCGGAGAAGCTGAAGAGCTCCTCCGGTTCAGTAGGGCGGTATCAGATCGCGATCGACGGGACGTTGTTAAAACGTCAGAACAGTTCTGGTGGTTGTCTGAGCAACAGACAGAAAATGATACCGATAGCGAGTCGCCAATGGCTGGCTTGCACAGGCTTAGTGTGTAAGACTTAGGGTGTAGGGGGTAGACACAGTGGCAACCAAAAAAATTTTAAAAAACGTAACAAAAAAAAAAAAACCAAAAAACAAAAATTTAAAAATACAAAAATACAAAAAAAAAAAAATTAAAAAATTAAGCTGCGTCGAAAATCAAAAAAAAAAATGTAAAAAATCAAAATCAAAAAAAAAATGTAAAAACTTATTGTTGCGTCCCAAAATCCAAAAAAAATAGAAAAACTTACAAAAACCAAAAAAAAAAATTATAAAACACAAAAAAAAAAAAAAAAAATTAAAGGTACTGTGGCTGCTCTAGTTTTAAGTAGTTTTAATTAGTTTTAAGTAGTTTTAATTAGTTTTAAGTAATTTTAAGAAAAACATAAAAAATGATCTATAAAACTAAGTTTTTTAAATTTTCTTAGTTATTAATTAGTTCTAGTTTGAAATAGACATATGGTATCTTTAGGCCGAAAGGCATTAGAAATAAGTTATTGTATAATTTAGAGTACCCGCCTAGGGTCAGTAAGTTAATTAAGTTATTATGTAAGTTAGTTTAAACATTTTTGTTAGCAAGTAAGTAGATATAAGTAATAGATATAATAAAAATGAATTTAAAACTGAAACTGAAACTGCTTTTTCACCTTGAACTTGAAAGTTTTACGGTTTGCCTACCGCTTTTATTTTTTATTTTTTTTTGTCGTTTCAGTCTTTATTCTAATACTCCTATACTATATGTGTAACTAGTCTTCACTATGTTTGTGTTTGTGTCTATGCTAACTTTGTTAAACCTAATACCCTTACCTATTATCTATTCTAAATTGCACCTTCCCTCCTGATCACAGCTATCTACTTATTCTATTCTATTTTTTTTTTTTTTTTTTTTTTTGCATCTCAGAGACTTAAGCGGTACTGAACTTAGAGCAAGCTCATTATACACACTTATCTACGCTCTTCATCATTAATGCAAGTGTTAGTGGTTAGTAAACAACGCCAACACAAGCACAAATAGAACGTATACGAGGAAAAAAATAAAAGACATTACAATTTTTACAAAAAAAAAAAAAATTAAAAAAAGTACATTAATAAATAGAACAAAATAAACTAGGGAAACATTATTAAACAAAAACTATACATAAATAAGAACAGAAATTAAATAAATATAACAAAATATCAAATAAAAGTCATGCAGGTGGCACACTGGTTCTTAGTTTTAATTTTAAAGTATTTTTACTTAGGTTGAAATCGGAAGCAAAAGGATAGGAGTTAGATAACCTACTCATGCGAGCTAATGGCTCATGCATGCCATAGTTAGTTCTGTGATGGGAGCAATGTAAAAACTCTAAATTACGTAGTTGGTGAGATCCTCCACGATAGTTGAAACTAATGTGGGAAAGCAAGTCGGGGGCATCAGTTGAACCGGTTATTAATTGATGAAAAAAAACTAAATCATTGTTTATTCGTCTCTGTGAGAGGGTTTGAAGGTTTAATAGGCGAATACGATTTTCGTAAGGAGGTAGATTGAAAGGATCTTCCCAAGGAAGACCTTTGAGAGCGAAACGTATGAATCTGTGCTGTACTGCTTCGATTCGAGATTTATGAATATCATAAAATGGTGACCACACCTGAGACGCATATTCTAGATGCGGACGAACATAACACTTATATAAAGAGAGGGTGACGTAAGGGTCATTGAATTCCTTTGCCTAAGCAATTTGTTTTTAACTCTCCTGTTGATGGAAAATTCTTTAACAAGAGCACCACCAGGCCAAGAGTTACTGTCACAAATAGAGTCAAAAGACGAGGGCGGGACAAGCAATTTGAACGAAGACACAAAGCTATCGGTTTTGCTTATCTTACTACATTTAATAAAATTTTCATTAGGAATTAATTTCTTTGATACTAGATAGCGCAAAACATCGTTTGAATTAAGATCTGGCCTAAGCCGAGACACAAAAATTAACTTAGGTTTTGGAACTGAATCCATTGGTGTAAAATATGCACCAGATTCAGGATCAGAACTAGAATTAAATGGCAATGATCTATTTTCAAGA
Source organism: Melanostoma mellinum (assembly GCA_914767635.1). Taxonomy (NCBI): domain Eukaryota; kingdom Metazoa; phylum Arthropoda; class Insecta; order Diptera; family Syrphidae; genus Melanostoma; species Melanostoma mellinum. The sequence continues at coordinate 95,499,070 of OU612058.1, forward strand.
TCCACAACTTCAACTACTGGTTCCAACGGGATAGAAGGAATATTGATTCTGGCCGAGTTACTTCTCAAAGTCTTGCGCTTTGAAGGAGGCTCAAATTTATGCTAGTCACTACGTCTTCACGATTTTTTTTAGACTCTGTACGTGGAATCACGGCAGAGCTTTTAGTTGCTGACAAAGTAGACTGAGCATTGAGATTATTTAAATCGAGAGCTTTTTGGGGAATTGAAGTCTCTAAGTCGTCTGAAGATGTAGATATTTCAACAGAGCTACAGGGAGAAGAAAATGATTCTGAGTTCAAAACTGATTTATTGAAAGCTTTTTGCAGCTGATCGAAACCTTTCGACAACTTTTCAATTTCTAGTTTGAACGTAGACATCTTTATCACTAATTGGGAAGTAGATATCTTTTTGCAATTCTCGCAATACCAACAAGCACTTTTAAAAGCACTTATTTTATCTAAAAGTGCATTGTTGGCCCCAATACATTTAGCATGAAATGCATTACCACATGGACCATAGCATGCGAAAAGAGGTGAGTTGGAACTATCCACACATTTACCTGCCGCACAAGCCATGGCTAATCAAAAAAAAATTTAATTTTAAAATAAAAAAAAAAAAAAAAAAAAGTTAGGGATTGGCTGGGAATCGAACCGGAAAAGCTTGGCTTACTTAGTATTTATTCTAAAAGAAAAGCGCGCTTTTACCAACTGCACCAAGCAGACGATAATTTAGAGTTTACAAAGTTAAGTAAATGAACTACAAAGTTAAGGTTTTCTAAGGAGATTATGGTGTGAGGAAAAAGAATAGATTAGGAGTTTTAAAGCAGTTAAAGAGAGAGACTAATATTTATAAATAACACTCAAATTATACTCAATTAACGTGAACGGAAAAAATTTTTTTTTCTTACCAATCACTGTCACTACACAATTAAGCAAATAAGGTAAACAGATAATCAAAATTAATTGAAAGCAAGCATTTATCTTTATTTTTATCTTTTCCTAACTCTAATATTGCATTTCATCCCTTATTTCTCTCTTGAAAGTTTCGTCATTTGTTTAAAAATTAACGACTAAAAACTGGTCGACTCTCGATCGCTTTTAGCAATTTTCTTCTCGAGCGAATTAGTTGACAAGAGAGCTTTTCGCCTTAGAGCTTTCACATTGACATTTCGCTTGTGTCAAATAATTCTCGAAAGTCAAACAAACGTGTGTCTAAGATTCAGAGTGAGCGTATTAAACTAATTTTATGCTTTTTATTGTTTAAAAATTCTTCAACCCACACAAAAAGGTTCGTTACGTGTGTAATGTATCCACGGGGATACAGTGTATAAAATTTTACATGCCCATTACCCGCATGTCGGTCTCTATCCGCCAGTGTGTTCCTCTATAACTCAAGTGAGTTTGTTTTGTTTACATAGTGCAATTCTTTAGTTTCTTACCGATTTGTGTATTTTTTTTATAAAGAAAACATTATCGAACTTAAGCCCACTAGGATTATAAAAGAGAGGCTCATGCGAAGTTGGGTTGGAGTTCGTCTGCAGGTGAGCCCACCCTATGAGATGTATTTCATTAACTTTGTTGAGGTAGGTCGGTATCAGTAGGTTTTGGGTACATATATTTAACCTTTTTTTTTTTCTTGTAGTACCGAGCCCTGAAATCGCTGGAGTAAGAAGTGGTTGATTGTGAGGCTAATCCACAATCTGTTAGGCAATGGCCAACATATATTATTAGTACGTTACGTACAAATTTAATCAAGGTGGAGGGAAAACAATATAAGACTGAAAGGAGAACACCGTCCAACTGATTAACAGGGAAAACGTAGTACATATTTAACTCATTCCTTAATCTTAGTTATGTACTATTAACTATTCTATTAGATATTATTAAATATTATAGTGTTACTACCCCTACGTAACAAACACGACGGCAGTTTTAGAGTGGTCGTGAGGAAACTGGCCTCGAAAACAAGTTGGGGTTGTACACTATACTCTCGGTTTTGAATTAATTACTTTTTCTTCTTTTTTCCTTTTGCCGTTCGTACGTGTGGCACGCCCTCTACCTGAGTTGTCGTTTTACGCCGGGCATTTGAACGAGTTAACTATTTTTGGTCATTGTTTCAATGTACCTGTTGTGAATGTTTTGTTGTTTTTGTGTTTTGTGGCGTATCCGTATGACATTCTTGGCGTTATCCGTATGACATTCTTGTTTGTTATTGTTTGAGGAACTAAAGACCATGTATACATATATATACCTATCTAAAATCTGGATACCTATTATCACAGATTGTTTTCAAATTAGTCAGGGGGGAGGGATGCTTTTTTACTTCTGGGATGTTGTTGATACTGAGGAATAGGGGAGATTGAAGAATTGAATCTTCTTAAATTTTTGGGATTATCACAGGGTGTTGTTAAGGCTGTTGAGGATTCTAGGTTAGTAATTGGATATCACAGTGCATTGTTAGTAGTATTAAAAAAAAATTAATAAATAAATTGACTAGGTAGGTAGATACATAAAAATAAATAAATAAATAAATAAATGAATAAATAAACTATATCTGAAATAAATAAACTATATCTGAAATAAATAGATTAGGTAGACTTCTAAATAAATAAACTATGTATGCAAATAAATAAATAAATAAATAACTATGTATAAATAAATAAACTCTCTCTGTAAATAAATAAATAAATTAACTATCTCTATATATAAATAAATAAACTACACAATACATTTATATCACAGGTCGTAGCTAGCCACAGCAGCACGAGTGCGTCACATATTGGCTAGGAATGTATATCTTTTGCGTGGTATATTCCTATCTTCTCACCCTTGAGATTACCTATTTCATAAAGTGAGTTGCCTACTGGTCTTAGTACGATACATTTTAAAAATTTAGGGCCTAGCTTCGCATTATAGTGGTCAGCCATACTGCTTTGTTTAAAATTTCTCCTGAAAACGATTTGGCCTGTTTTATAGGAGATATCTTTGCTGCGTGTATTATATGTTTTTGTTGCTTTTTGATGAGCTAATTTAAGGTTTTCAAATATTTTTGTTTTGATGAAACTAAGCTTATCTGTTTTATTTTCAATGGCTTTGTTTGCATCTCTGACCATGTTTAGCCTTCTCAGAAGCTCATACGTTTTTCCGTTTTGGACCATTTGGGTTCCAAATACGGCAAAGTATGCTCAAATGTCGTCGCTTCATGGGCTACACTTCTGAGTGACAATGCAGCATTGCTCACATGAGTATCCCATGTTCGTTGATCACTATCTATGCATGATCGAATTTTGATCAAAACCGATCGATTCACTCGTTCCGAAGCGTTTGCTTGCGGTGAGTAGAATGCTGTACGTATGTGTTTCACACCATACCTGTTTAGAAAGCTGGAAAACAAACTTGAAACGAATTGTTTTCCAGTGTCAGAATGGATGTATTCTGGTACTCCAAACATATGGAATACCCCTTCCTCTAGATACTTTACTACCTCGGCTGCTGTTGCCTTTCTAATAGGTTTAAGAAATACATATTTACTAAAGTGGTCAAGTACTATAAAAATGTGTGTGTTTCCTGTTTTTGTTCGTGGATAGGGTCCTAAAAAGTCGATGTATAGTCTTTGGAAAGGTCGTTCTGTTATGGTATGTTGTCCCATGGGGGGCCTAGATACTGAGTTCATTGGTTTATTGCACTTACAGATATCACAGTTTTGGACAAAATATTGCACTTCACTTGCCATGTTTGGCCAGAAATATTTCTGCCTTAACTTGGACAAGGTTTTGTGTATTCCCCCGTGACCAGCAGCGAATGAATTGTGCACCGCTTCCAGAAGACCTCCACACAACTCCCTCGGTACCCAGAGTTTCCAAGCTCTGTCTTCCTGAATCGGGTCTCCTGATCGTCTGTCTGTACGTTTGTATACGTAGCCGTCGGAAATGCACACGTCGGGTAGTCTGTCTTTGTTTTCGTCTACTGTCTTCTTCAACTCGGTATACTCTTCAGCCGAAAAGTATGGTGAGTTGAGGTCAACTTCAATCGTTGGGTCTGTGATCTCCTCCATATGGATTCTCGAGAGAGTATCCGGGACCACATTTAGGACACCCTTCCTATGTTCGATTGTGAAGTCGAACCCTTGGAATTTAAAACTCCACCTAGCTAAGCGGCCACTTAGGTCCTTCTGAGTCATCAACCATTTCAGACTTGCATGGTCCGTTTTGATAGTGAAGGGAAGCCCTTCGATGTAGGCTCGGAACTTCTTTACCGATAGAACATAGCATTCAAGCTCCGTCACTGTATAATTTCGCTGTGCGGAATTAAGTTTCTGGGACATGAATGCTATCGGTCGCTCATTTTCTCACCATCCATCTGGAAGAGAACACTTCCTACGCCTGAAGTCGAGGCGTCACATTGTATGTAAAAGTGTTTCGTAAGGTCAGGGTTCGTGAGTATAGGTGCTGTCACTAGTGTCGTTTTTAGGTCTTCGAATGCTATTATAGCTTCGGAGGACATTTCGAAGTCTTTACCCTCTTTCAGGCAATCAGTCATCGGAGCTGAGATGGTTGAAAAGTTCGGGATGAACCTTCGATACCATCCGGTCATGCCTAGGAACCGACGGAGCTGTTTAAGGGTTTTTGGAATGGGAAAGTCCTTTACTGCAGACACCTTATCTGGGTCTGTTCTTAGACATCCGTCTCCTACAAAATATCCTAAATATTTAATTTCCTTATAGCAGAACTTACTTTTATCGATGTTAATCGGTAATCCTGCTTCTCTTAGGTGTTTGGCTACCTCTTTCAATGCAGTCATGTGACTTTGGAAATCTGGAGAACAAACCAAGAGATCGTCCAGATAGACAAAGACATCCTCTCTCAACCGAGCGGGTATGACTTTGTCCATCGGCTTGCACATTCTCTGAGCGGCGTTACACAATCCAAACGACATCACCGTGAATTGATATAATGGCCGCCCAGGGACTGTGAAGGCTGTCTTCTCTCTTGATTTGGCCTCCAGAGGTATTTGCCAAAATGCATCCTTTAAATCGATGCTCGATATAAAATGTGTATTCTGCAATCTACTTAAAATGCCTTCAATATGAGGAAGCGGATATGCAAACTTTTTTGTAGCTGCGTTTATTTTCCGTGAATCTAAACAGAGTCTGTTTTTCCCTGGTTTTCTCACCAACACTACTGGAGAGCTATACGCACTGTTGCTCTCCTCAATCACCCCTAGTTCGAGCATACGATCGAGCTCTGCGTACATCAGTTTCTGTACCACTGGCGATATTGGGTAATGTCTTTGTTTGATGGGAATGGTGTCGTCTTCCATCTCAATGACATGCTCCTCGATTGAGGTTTTCCCCAATCCCAATACCGCACAGGAGGGAAACTGTTGTTTCACCCTTTCCAGTTCTTCCGCTTGCGTTGGGGTGAGCTCTCTCCTGGGAATCTTTTCCTGTTTCTCCTCTGTAGCTAAATCACCTATCTCGCTAATAATCTTTGGAGCGACCTTAAATGTCTTCCGAAAATCTACCCCTAGATAGAGTTGCTGTTGTAAGCTTGGCACAACATACAGCTCAATCTCTTGGGTGTTACCTCCCCATGAGATCTCAGTCTTAATTCTCCCGTTTATTTGTTAATGTTTACCGTTAGCTGTTTTCACGTCACTGTTCATTTAAGTCATTTGTATTTTGTGTCTGTTAACAAAATCTATTGCATCTTTCCCTAAACAGCTAACTGAAGCACCACTATCCAATAGCCCTAGTATCTCTTCTCCGTTCACGGTCACTTTCGCGTAGGGTCTATTGTGGTCAGAAACTGCCAGTATAGTCGCTTCGATGTTCTTCTTATTATTCCTATTTATTGCACTTTTTCTTCTTAACTTCTCTATTTTCCTAAAATTCCTACTCTTAACTCTCTCTTCAAAAATTACCTCATCGGTGAATATTCTTTTCCGTGCCGCTGCATATTCTACCATACGTTGATGGAGACTTTTAACGTGCCGATTTGGATTTGGGTGAGTCATTTCTTTACCAGTCTTTTCTTCTCGTTTTAAAATTTGTACCTTTACAGGTTTTCCGGGTTCGGTGTCCTTGTCGGCGGAGGGTTCCCGGGTGCACTGCCGACATTCAGGTTTCCCTGACACGAGGCACACTGGAACGAAACATTGCCTTTGCCACAATTGAAGCAAGTCAACGCGTGGAAGGATGATGCACAAGTTGCCGTATTAAACGTACTGTCTTTTGTAAGTTCTGTCCTTTTGAATCTGTCATTGTTTCTAAATGTAGTTTGTCTTTTGTCTGTCTTTAGGTTTGTCTGTTGTCTATCAGTTCTGTTATTCTGAACTGCTGCAATATACACATCTTCTCCCACATCTGGTTCTGACAACTCTACTTCTTCGTTCTCTTCCCTCTGGAATATCTCACTCACTGGTTTTCTTGACTTGAACTCCCTAGCTGCTAAATGTTTCTCAGCTCTTCGGCACTCTTCCCTAAGGTCCCTAATGCTTGATATTGAGCAGCCGAAAATCAGTGATGCTACTCTGTCTTTTATATTCTGTCTCACTAGATTTGTCAGATCCTTTTCATTTGGTCTGTTTCTCATTTGAAGAGTTAAACTTCGAACTTCTTCGTAAAATTCGTCGAATGTCTCGTGTGGTAATTGTCGTCTGTCCATTATGGTACGAAGTATCTCGTGGTCACTTTTGTTGTTCCTAAATTGTCGTAGTAGTTCAGATTTTAGGTCAAAATAGTTAACAAGTTCATCATTTTGATTTTCTTCCATGTATTGCCAATACAATTTTTCGGCTGTGCCGGTCACTAAATGGTGGAAGTTAGCAAACACTTTCTCATTGGAGACTCCCTTCTTCTTTTGAAGGGTCTCCACTCGGAAGATGAAGCTCTCAACTGTCATACTCTTTGACGATTTGTTGCGGTAAAATTTACCACAACAAGTTCTATCCACCGTTCTTCTCCCGCTAATAAACTTTATTCATAGCTGCTCGGAAGTAGTAGAAGAGTTCAGTTGAAACCTGGTCCATCAGCCAGAGACCTGTTCTTCTAAAACTTTCGAAATGCCATTTTCAGGTCACATTGCTCCTCGATGCAAAAGATTGCACAGTAGAAGACACTTTTCTTGTGTGACGGTCGGTCCACAAAAGTTCGTACGGCAGGCGGCCTACGAAAGAAAATCGAGAAAGGATGAATGGCATGAAGATTAAGATCCATGTCCGACAATGTGTGAACTATATTCACACCAACCTAAATTTTCTAGTAAATTTAAATTAAAATTAAATTGAGTATCGTCAACATCAAGGAAGAATCACTAAAAGACGTGTTTCCGTTTTTATCCCCCTTTCTTTTTTTTCTAACTATCTGAACGAAGGTCTACGGAAAGTATCCGTCGAGCTTTTAGACTTAGCATCTGTTGTTCTCCGTTCTCTTGGAAAATATCTTCTCTGTATTTTAGTTTGGGCCGGTTTGGGCTGGGGACTTTGCGCGAGTAAAATAATTTTTCGGAGTAAGTCTTTCTGAAAGAGGTTGAACTCGTCCACTCGGCTACTGGTGATCATATCACCTGAACGCAAACGACCGCGGGTAGTTGATTCGTGACATCTCAGCCTAATGGCGGAATGCTGCAGTAAAAGTGAGACCGAACAACACCACGCTTAAAGGTCTGAAGAGGATGGCTGCATGGCCGATGCCGGATGGAGGAGAAAAACCCGCCATCTTGATGGTCTCTTGACTTTTGGCGACGAAAGTGTGAAGATAGAAAAGAAAGCGTGCGAAAAATTATTGCGAAGATTTGGCGATTTTATTGAGATTTTGGAGCGAGTTAAATTTTCTTTAGAGTTACAGATTTGTCTAACTCGATTTTTGCGGCAAATTCCAGTTGGGAATTTTGAGGAAATCTTGAGATTAGTGCGGAGGACATATTTTCTAAAGGAGTTTAGATCACAGGAGAAGAGCTAAGTATTTTTTTTTGTTTTATTTTTTTTGGTATCTTGTGTATCGAAAAATCCTTCTTTTCCAAGGGTTTTTCGGACAAATTTAGAGTCGCTTTATTTGCGGCAAAACTTACATCCGCTAGGCCTTCGTTGACCTAACGTTTTCTATCCCGAGATTGCGGGACTCGCGACCGTTTTACTTCACTTCTATCATTACTTTTATTTCGGAAACTTTCCTTTCGTGATTCTTTCTTGTGTTCAAACGACACACCAATCTGTTTATAATCTTGCCTAACTTTCTTAGATTTTCTTTACTTCGAGAATTGGCCTCCTGCCAATCTCGATAACACCTTTGTACTTTTCTTTAAGATCGAAAAGATTCTGGGTTTTAATCCAGGTTTTACCACGGTTTCCCAGACACCCTAAAAATTTAATAAAAATCTAAAATTCTCCTTCTGAAATTTAGTAGTGTTTTATTTCAGTTCTCTCCTAGTTTCTTCTTTCGTCTTTAACTATCATTTCAGCTTTGGTTAAGGCAAACCACCATTTTAAAAAGGTTTCCTGGTGCCCATATTAGAAGTGAGCTAGTACGCCCTTGTACTCTCACTCATCGAATTGAGTATAATTATTAGCTTGATATTATTTTATAACCATTTGATATTCCCTTTTAATCAAATCGGATTAAAAAGGAATATCAAACCGAACCCACCCATCAGGCTGAGCTACGGGAGACAGCACTGAAGTGTTGTTGGTTGCCGAAAACGAACCTGTGTCAATTTGACATTTCGTTTTTAATTAGTCAAGTTGCGCGCACGTCGGGATTATTTACATCCCAATTTTCTTTCGCGGATAAATATATTTTACTTGTTTCGTTTGCGTTTTGATTTTGCTCGCGGTATTTGGAAGTAATTTCCAGCGTTTTAAATAGTAAATTAAAGTTCGGTTCGCATGTAAATTTCGGTAACAATTGGCGCCCAACGTGGGGCTTGCTTGTGTAATTAAAATCGGTTCAATTGTAATTTGTGTATTCCCTTCCCTTGTGTGCTACTGCTTAGGGAAGTTTCTGTGTTTTTTTTTGTATACAAGAGAATATTTACTTTGTGTTTTTTTATTCCCTTAAGGTGTTGAGATTAACATTCCAAATCAGTGGAGAACCTGGGAGCAGAGGAAGTTATTTGGAGAAACCGACAACCCACATATATTTTACAGTGAGGAAGTGAGCAGGGAACAATTATTTTGCAAACATATATACATTCAGGATTGAACTGTGAGTTTTTTTTGGTTGTTTTATCTGTTTGAGTTTAATTGAAGTGTTTAATAAAATAAATTGTGACATTTAGCGAATTTGGGAATCCGCCATCTTCGCAAATATTTGATAGTGTTAGTGCGTAGGTGAACATTTTTTCTTTAATCGAAGTTCAGTGCTGGTACCTAAGGTTCAATACTTTTTGTGCTACTCTGACAATTTCTGTTCTTTTTGTTTTTTTGTATTACTTATTTATCTTTTTGAATATTTTCATTGTTTCCTTTTAGTTTTAAGATTCTCATTCTTATTTTATTATTAATTCTATTTTATTTGAATATTTTTACCGTGTTTCGCGTTTTTTATTTTTTTTATCTTTCTTTTACCTTCGTTTTTAGTTGATTTCTTTTGTTTTTTTTTATTTGTTTTGGTAGAAGTTTTTAATAAGATTAAAATGGAGTTAAGTCACATTAATAGGTTAGCGCAGGATGAAATAATTTATGAGGTAGAATGCAGAGGGTTGAGTGTAGGGTCCGTTGAGGACATGCGCAAAGCGCTTAGGGTAGCTATCAAATTAGAGCGTAGGAATTCTTTTGTTTCACCCGCGTATCCGTTCACTTTCGAACAGGATTCAGCGGCAGTAGAGAGGAAGTTAATTGAGATTAATAAGTTGTTAGAGAATCCTCCGAAGTCAGAGACTTCGAAGGAGTATGTGAAAATTTTGATCAAAGTTGAATGGTGTTTGCGTAGGTTGGATAGGAGCATTCCTGAGAATGAGAAGGAGGATAAAGTGAAGTTGAAATTAAAGAATGACGTGGTGATGGCGATGACTATTTTGGATGGGGATGAGGATGAGGATGAAGATGTGGATGATGAGGAGGATGTAGTAGAAGAAGTAGGTTTGCTGGATAAAGGTTCAGAAAAGGGTAGTGAGGTCGCAAAGCAGCATTCAGCTGCACCTCAAGATATTAGTGCTAGGGAAAATACTAGTGTTAGTCAGGACAGTGCAGATTTTAGGAAATTTCACAATATTGCGAAGTGGGAAGTGAAGTTCACTGGAGAGCGCTGTGGCACCTCAGTGAACTCATTTCTAGAAAGGGTTGAGGAAATGAGACAGGCTAGGGGTATTTCGGAGGCTTATCTTTTTAGAGCAGCGGTGGAGCTCTTTGTAGGCAAGGCATTGATTTGGTTTAGGGCAATTAGGATGTCTGTGAAATCATGGCCAGAATTAATTAAGGAGTTGAAACTAGAGTTTCTACCTCCTAATTATGATGACCAGCTTCTTGAGGAGATTAGGCACCGCACACAAGGGAAGGATGAAACGATAGGCGTGTACGTTGCTACGATGCAAAATTTATTCGGTCGGTTAAATGATCCCATTTCGGAAAATAGGAAGTTGTCAATGATTCAGCGGAACTTGACACCTTTCTACCAAACCCAACTTGGGTTGGCTAAGCCAAGCTGCGTGTTGGATTTGGTCGCGTTAGGTCGTAATTTGGAAGCAGTTAGGGCAAATGTTGAGGCGTATGTTCCCCCACCCAATGTTAGGAGTAATAGGACTTTGCTAGAACCGGATCTAGCATACGTAGGTGTTGATAATCCTTCGGTTTCGGTTGTTGCGGTGAACAACGAAATCACTCGTCAGGCCCCATCTTCAAGTCGACAAAATTCTTCGGTTAGGTGTTTCAACTGCAATGGATCAGGCCATTTTGCAAGTAGTTGTTCCGCTCCTAGGCGTTGTTTTGGTTGCGGGGCTGCGGGGGTGACTAGGCAAAATTGTAGGAAGTGTTCGGGAAATGGGAAACGGGCTCCTGCGCCAGCAGGGCGGGAAGTCCGCAGACAGTGAGAGGGTCGCCTGCTGGAGACCAGCTGGCAGATAGGGTTCATTTAGGGTTCACTTTAGAGGCAAACGGTAGGGATAGGAGACCTTATTTAACAGTTAGCATTTATGGTTCGAGATTTTTAGGATTATTAGATTCAGGAGCTACTCGAACTATAATAGGTAGGGACGCATGGAAAATCCTGCAGAATTTAGGGCTAATCAGTAGGAAGGACACTGTTCACTGCGTGTGTTTGGCAGATGGAACAGGAGTCGAAGTGTTAGGGACGATCTCTCTTCCAATTATAATTGAGGATAGAGCTATACTAGTTGACTGTTTAGTCATTCCTTCGTTACCACATACGGTGATTCTCGGCGCAGATTTCTGGGCGCTGTCGGGTATTGTCCCGGATTTGAGGTCCCGTAGCTGGAATTTTTCAGAACAGGATAGTTCAATTTCGATCTGTTCTATTACAGAACGTTCGGAATTGAGTGTTAGGGAATTAGAATCATTAGAAACATTAATTCAAGAATCTTTTAGGAAGATGCCTGAGGGCTTAGGGTGTACGACTTTAGTCGAACATAAGATTAGGACGTCGGCGGAGCCGATAAAACAAAGGTATTATCCGGTCTCCCCGGCAATGCAGGAACATATAGATAGGGAATTTAATGAAATGTTAGAGGCAGGAGTTATTGAGAGATCGACAAGTGCTTGGTCATCTCCAATAATATTAGTTAAAAAGAAAGATGGCTCCTATAGATTCTGCGTAGATTATAGGAAGCTAAATAAGAATACAGATAGGGACGCGTACCCACTCCCATACATTAATTCAATTTTAGATAGGCTTCGAGGTGCTAGGTTCCTGTCTTCACTGGATATCAAGTCAGCTTACTGGCAGATACCTATGGAGGCAGAATCGAAACCCTTTACTGCTTTTACAGTTCCGGGGAGGGGTCTTTATCAGTTTAGGAGAATGCCTTTTGGCCTTCACAACTCGCCCGCGACGTGGCAGAGATTCATCGACACGGTTTTGGGTGCCGATTTAGAGCCATTCGTTTTCGTCTATTTAGACGACATTATCATCATTTCAGAAACTTTTGAGAAACATCTCGAAATTCTGAATGAGGTTTTGAAAAGATTATGTGAGGCAGGTTTGAAGGTTAGCAAGGAGAAGTGCAACTTTTGCATGTCATCCTTGAAATTTTTAGGGTATATAGTAGATCAGAACGGATTACATGTAGATCCAGAAAAAGTAGATAGTATGGTTAGGATTCCAGCACCGAGGAATGTTAAAGAGGTTAGGAGCTTTATAGGGACAGTTTCATGGTACAGACGTTTCGTACCGAATTTCGCAGAGTTGCTAAGGCCCTTAACGGACCTACTAAAGAAAAATAGGAAGTTTAGTTGGACAACGGAATGTGAGGATAGCTTTAGGAAGGCAAAGGAGTGTTTGGTGACAGCACCTATACTCACATGCCCAGATTTTAAGCGACCATTCGTCGTACAAACAGACGCTTCAGATTATGGGATCGGTGCAGTTTTATCCCAAAACTTTGAGGAAGGGGAAAAGGTTGTCTGTTACCTTAGTAGGTCTTTGAATAGGAATGAGCGTAACTATAGCACTACAGAGAAGGAATGTTTAGCGGTACTGTGGGCTATTGAGAAATTGAGGCCTTATCTAGAGGGTGTTAGGTTTACAGTAGTAACTGATCATTACTCACTGATATGGTTAAGTAATTTGAAAGATCCGCAGGGTAGGTTAGCTAGATGGGCTATTAGGTTACAGCAGTTCGACTACGAAATCATTCATCGTAAGGGGAAAGAGCATGTGGTTCCGGATATGCTGTCTCGGGGAGTGCCGCAGTTGGGTGGTATCTCGGAAGAGGTTTTAGATCCTTGGGTGTTAAAAATGATTTCGGAAGTCAATACAAATCCACTTAGGTATCCGGCTTGGAGGGTTGAACAAGGCAAGTTGTTCAAACTCGTAAAGCCCAATCATATAGTAGTTCATGAAAGCAATCAGGAATGGAAGAGAGTGATAGGGAAAAATGAGAGGTTAGGTATTTTACAGGAGAACCATGATGGTCCTTTAGCGGGTCACATGGGAGTTAGGAAGACGTTTGCCAGAATTGCGGCGAAGTTTTACTGGCCAAAGATGAGGGCCGATATCACAAAATATGTTAGGAGTTGTAAAGTTTGCCAACAGGTTAAGCCAATTAATGAGAAGCCAGCTGGTTTGATGAAGGAAAGGGTAGGAGTCAAATCACCTTGGGAGATGATTTGCATAGATTTAGTAGGGCCACTTCCAAAATCTAGTAGGGGTTTTATTTATATATTAACGGTAGTGGATTACTTTACGAAGTTTCCACTGCTGTTCGCGCTGAGGTCGGCTACGGCCAAAGCAATCTGTAGGGAACTGGAAGACAATGTTTTCCTGCTTTTTGGTATACCAAAAGTCACTATTTGTGACAATGGTCCACAGTTCCGTTCTAAGGAACTCAAAACGCTATGTGACGCATATGCGTCCCAACTACGCTTCACGGCGCATTACCATCCGCAGGCTAACCCTGCAGAAAGGATCAACCAGATCCTTAAGACAACATTACGAGCTTACGTTGCTGAAAACCATAGATAGTGCAGTCAATGAAGCATTTTAGGTCCGAATTTTTTTACTGTGAACCGATTTGCATGAAATTTTGGAATTAGGCTCATCTTACCCTTAACTTCAAAAGTGAAAATGATTTGAACACCGCCACCACCCTGGGGGTGGTTGCCACCCCTTTTGGGGGGCGAATTTTTTTCCTTCAAAATAACATCGGATATCGATAAAAGGCCTAATTTTAAGCAAAAAATCAAATACAAGTTTTTTCATTAAGTCCAATACTTTTCGAGTTATTGGCAATTGAAAATTCGCAGTTTTTTCACGTTTTTCATCTATTTATTGCAAATATCTCCAAAACTATACGTTTTATCGAAAATTTTATAAAGAACAAAATTGTAGCAGGTAAAACAATGAACAATTTGAATTTTTATAAAGTATTCTAAGAACAATATTAAGCTAGATATAAAAGATCAAAGCCATTTTTTATTTTGTCTGAAATTTAATGCCATTTAGCGGCGAGCAGATGCATTTTATGCATTCTAATACCAAGAGATATTTTGTAGTGCTTGAAATAAGCTTTAAAATGAGCACTATTAAAAGTCTTTTGCACGTAAAATAAGTGAGCTGTAGTGCAAATAAGGGGAGCATCTAATGTTTTTTTCTTTTAAGTCAATGGGTTCCATAAGTGCCATTTCCACCAAAATTAAATTTAATCGTATTCCGCCTAAAATTAAGTTTGTTATGAAGAGTTTGATAAATACAATCAGTTTGGATGCTTTAGGACACATATTTTTCAAAAAAGTCACGATTAAAAAAAAAAACAACAAATTTTAAAATTTTTAAAAAACCCACTTTGTTCATAATATCTCAAAAATGACGACAGATACGTATAAAAAGGTAAGAATAAAAAATTTAGGTATTTTTCTGACAAACAATTTGGTCTTTTAGTTTTTTCAGTCAGACAAAAATTGATGGAGATATGATTGTTTAAAGAGCGCGCGGCAGAGCAATCGCAGCCTCTTCTCTAGTCCTTTAACCCTTCACCGTTTTAGCAAAAGGTTGTTTACTACATATTGCAATAAAGCATGTTGTAGCTCTTTTAATTACCTTTACTATGGCTTTTTATAAATTGTGATAGCATGAAAATTGAAGGAGTTATGGTCCAAAAACTCATTGATTTAAAAGAAAAAAACATTAGATGCTCTCCATATTTGCACTACAGCTCACTTATTTTACGTGCAAAAGACTTTTAATAGTGCTCATTTTAAAGCTTATTTCAAGCACTACAAAATATCTTCTGGTATTAGAATGCATAAAATGCATCTGCTCGCCGCTAAATGGCATTGACCACAACGATTAAATTTCAGACAAAATAAAAAATGGCTTTGATCTTTTATATCTAGCTTAATATTGTTCTTAGAATACTTTATAAAAATTCAAATTGTTCATTGTTTTACCTGCTACAATTTTGTTCTTTATAAAATTTTCGATAAAACGTATAGTTTTGGAGATATTTGCAATAAATAGATGAAAAACGTGAAAAAACTGCGAATTTTCAATTGCCAATAACTCGAAAAGTATTGGACTTAATGAAAAACCTTGTATTTGATTTTTTGCTTAAAATTAGGCCTTTTATCGATATCCGATGTTATTTTGAAGGAAAAAAATTCGCCCCCCAAAAGGGGTGGCAACCACCCCCAGGGTGGTGGCGGTGTTCAAATCATTTTCACTTTTGAAGTTAAGGGTAAGATGAGCCTAATTCCAAAATTTCATGCAAATCGGTTCACAGTAAAAAAATTCGGAGGTAAGGCCCTATTTTTCTCTTCATTGACTGCACTAAGAGTGTGGGATTCACAACTAAGCAAGGTGGCGTGTGCAATTCGCACGTCACAACACGAGGTTTTGGGTGTTTCACCCTACTACGCCAATTTTGGGAGAGACATGGTGACTTCGGGTCAGGAAGCACCAACTGTAGGAGAGAGTTCCGAGGATGTTCAAGATCTGGGTGAGATCACCGAACGTTTTCGGGAACTGAGAAAGGACATTGAGACGAAGTTGAAGGCAGCATCTAAGAGAGCTGCAGAAGCTTATAACCTTCGACGGCGTGATATACAATATCACACCGGCGACATGGTTTGGCGAAGGAACTTCACGTTATCGGATGCCGCGAATTACTATGCAGCCAAATTAGCACCGAAGTTTGTCGGTCCGTTTTTGATTAAGAAACGTGTGTCACCTTGGACATACGTACTTCAAGATAATAATAATAAAGAGCGCGGGACTTGGCACGTCAAAGATTTAAAACCGTATAACGATGCATCCGAAAACGATTAATGTTAACGTAGCTTATTTTTTTTTGTAATCTTATAACTCACAGAAACGTGATTGAGACTTTTTTTTAGAGTTTTTTTTTCCTGATGGAAAGTCCTTTTCCCACACCTTTTAATCCTAGGTACCTTTTTGGAAGTTTGTTACAGTTCTTACGAAATGTAAGCTCACTTCCGAGGAGGTGAGGGTGGGATTTGTTGCGGTAAAATTTACCACAACAAGTTCTATCCACCGTTCTTCTTCCGCTAATAAACTTTATTCATAGCTGCTCGGAAGTAGTAGAAGAGTTCAGTTGAAACCTGGTCCATCAGCCAGAGACCTGTTCTTCTAAAACTTTCGAAATGCCATTTTCAGGTCACATTGCTCCTCGATGCAAAAGATTGCACAGTAGAAGACACTTTTCTTGTGTGACGGTCGGTCCACAAAAGTTCGTACGGCAGGCGGCCTACGAAAGAAAATCGAGAAAGGATGAATGGCATGAAGATTAAGATCCATGTCCGACAATGTGTGAACTATATTCACACCAACCTAAATTTTCTAGTAAATTTAAATTAAAATTAAATTGAGTATCGTCAACATCAAGGAAGAATCACTAAAAGACGTGTTTCCGTTTTTATCCCCCTTTCTTTTTTTTCTAACTATCTGAACGAAGGTCTACGGAAAGTATCCGTCGAGCTTTTAGACTTAGCATCTGTTGTTCTCCGTTCTCTTGGAAAATATCTTCTCTGTATTTTAGTTTGGGCCGGTTTGGGCTGGGGACTTTGCGCGAGTAAAATAATTTTTCGGAGTAAGTCTTTCTGAAAGAGGTTGAACTCGTCCACTCGGCTACTGGTGATCATATCACCTGAACGCAAACGACCGCGGGTAGTTGATTCGTGACATCTCACTTGCACATCCCAGCCTAATGGCGGAATGCTGCAGTAAAAGTGAGACCGAACAACACCACGCTTAAAGGTC
Organism: Melanostoma mellinum; assembly: GCA_914767635.1. Classification (NCBI taxonomy): domain Eukaryota; kingdom Metazoa; phylum Arthropoda; class Insecta; order Diptera; family Syrphidae; genus Melanostoma; species Melanostoma mellinum. The sequence goes on from OU612058.1 coordinate 95,515,953, forward strand.
TGAAGAGGATGGCTGCATGGCCGATGCCGGATGGAGGAGAAAAACCCGCCATCTTGATGGTCTCTTGACTTTTGGCGACGAAAGTGTGAAGATAGAAAAGAAAGCGTGCGAAAAATTATTGCGAAGATTTGGCGATTTTATTGAGATTTTGGAGCGAGTTAAATTTTCTTTAGAGTTACAGATTTGTCTAACTCGATTTTTGCGGCAAATTCCAGTTGGGAATTTTGAGGAAATCTTGAGATTAGTGCGGAGGACATATTTTCTAAAGGAGTTTAGATCACAGGAGAAGAGCTAAGTATTTTTTTTTGTTTTATTTTTTTTGGTATCTTGTGTATCGAAAAATCCTTCTTTTCCAAGGGTTTTTCGGACAAATTTAGAGTCGCTTTATTTGCGGCAAAACTTACATCCGCTAGGCCTTCGTTGACCTAACGTTTTCTATCCCGAGATTGCGGGACTCGCGACCGTTTTACTTCACTTCTATCATTACTTTTATTTCGGAAACTTTCCTTTCGTGATTCTTTCTTGTGTTCAAACGACACACCAATCTGTTTATAATCTTGCCTAACTTTCTTAGATTTTCTTTACTTCGAGAATTGGCCTCCTGCCAATCTCGATAACACCTTTGTACTTTTCTTTAAGATCGAAAAGATTCTGGGTTTTTATCCAGGTTTTACCACGGTTTCCCAGACACCCTAAAAATTTAATAAAAATCTAAAATTCTCCTTCTGAAATTTAGTAGTGTTTTATTTCAGTTCTCTCCTAGTTTCTTCTTTCGTCTTTAACTATCATTTCAGCTTTGGTTAAGGCAAACCACCATTTTAAAAAGGTTTCCTGGCGCCCATATTAGAAGTGAGCTAGTACGCCCTTGTACTCTCACTCATCGAATTGAGTATAATTATTAACTTGATATTATTTTATAACCATTTGATATTCCCTTTTAATCAAATCGGATTAAAAAGGAATATCAAACCGAACCCACCCATCAGGCTGAGCTACGGGAGACAGCACTGAAGTGTTGTTGGTTGCCGAAAACGAACCTGTGTCAATTTGACATTTCGTTTTTAATTAGTCAAGTTGCGCGCACGTCGGGATTATTTACATCCCAATTTTCTTTCGCGGATAAATATATTTTACTTGTTTCGTTTGCGTTTTGATTTTGCTCGCGGTATTTGGAAGTAATTTCCAGCGTTTTAAATAGTAAATTAAAGTTCGGTTCGCGTGTAAATTTCGGTAACAGTTCCATCGAACTTCACTCCCCACTTATGGAAGTCTTCCCTCTTCCTAGTTTCGGTTTGAACCTGTCTACTACTTTCTACATGTGAAACTACTGGTAACGGTGGTCCTTGAACCGAATCGTTCTTAAGAGTTTTTTCAAAATTTTATTGTCTCGCGTATAGCGATAATGTGGATTTCTCCAGGATTTTAAGTCTCTCATTGAATCCGTTCATATTACCCGACACCAACTCTACCATATTCTGCATAGTTTGCATGCTACGCATCTGTTCGGCTAAAACTTTCATCGTTTTAGTATGGGTGTCGTTAAGTGACTGAGAGACTGTAGTCTCAATCATTTTCATTAAGCTTTCACTTTCACTTTCATGATTTAGTGCCTCCTCTAAATCAGGGATATTTATTTTATTTTATTTTATTTTATTTTTTATTTATTTAATCATCTACAAGCTAATGCTTAACAGATTGCATACTGGTGACAAATGACAATTATAAATAATAATTATGTAAATATAAAATAAAACAGTACTTAAAATACAAAAATGTAAAACAACTTGTTTTTAAATGTATCTCGGCTTAAATGTAAGTCAAAAACATTGCTTACTTCATTGAATGAGGAAATTGCTCGTGAAAGAGGTTCATTTTTTCCGTAATTTGTTCTATGTGGTTGTTGAAAAAGGAAATTTCTAGGTCTGAAGCATCTTGAAGGAGTGTAAATAGGAACTAGAGAAAGCAAAAAAGGGCTTCTTATGTGATAACACAAAATATCCCTGACAAACATTATATCATGTGTTTTTCTACGTGATTCCATGGATTTCAAACCTAATAATTGGCATCTTGCTTTATAGTTAGGAACATAGTTCCAGCCTATTTTATAAAAAACGAATTTTGTAAATCGTCTTTGAACTCGTTCTATCCTATCAGAATGGGCATTATAATAAGGATTCCAAATAACATCTGCATATTCAATAATAGATCTTACCAGCGAGTTGAACAACGTTAATAAATAATAACACATGTGGGCCAGTGAAATCTTTAGTATTCCTTTTAATGAATCCTACCATTGAATTTGCTTTTGCAACTATATGATCAACATGGATATTTGTCGAAAATGTAGAATCAAAGAAGATACCAAGATCTTTCACTTTATTAACATTAGTTAGTTTATCAGAATTAATTTGGTAGGGAAATTGAAAAACATTAGAGCTTCTACTGAAAGATATAGAACTACACTTTTTGATATTAAGATTCAAATTATTCTGTAGACACCAGTGAGAGATACGATTTAAATCTGATTGGATTTTGTTGCAATCGTCAAAACACTTGATTTTCAAAAACAGCTTGAGGTCATCCGCATAGAGTAAATAGCTACAGTTTTCTATTATTTTGACAATATCGTTAATATAAATGTTAAACAGCAATGGACCCAGATGACTACCTTGAGGGACGCCAGAAGTACAACTAATAGTCCTTGAAAATTTATTGTCGATTAATACACGTTGGGATCTATTAGAAAGATATGAAAAAATCCAATCTAATATATTTGAATGAAAACCAAAGTTTTTAAGTTTTCTTATAAGAATGTCGTGGTCAACTGAATCAAAAGCTTTGCTGAAGTCAGTATACACCACATCAACTTGACATTTATTCTCCAACGCATTTATAACATAGCTTGAAAAAACAGCCAGATTTGTGACAGTAGAACGACCAGAAACGAAGCCGTGCTGATGTTCAGATAAGCCTTCTTTAATCAAAAACTCAATTTTATTCTTCACTATACTCAGTATTTCAACACTTACAATTGATAAATTCAATATTTTGAATATGATTTTCATATACAGAGAAGCAACTATTAGGTGTAACATAACTTACAACAAAATATATGTGTATATTGCTAAAAAACTTCACACAAACGCAGATTTGTTGAATGTCCGTTATAGGAAGCTTAATTTCATAGCTACATAATGTTGATCTGACAGCAATAATAATTCCGCCTCCACGTTGAGATGGCAGTATACATCGGTCGACGCGGAAAACATTAAATAAGGTAGAGTCAAATATTTCACTCGATAAGATATCCTTGTACAACCATGATTCAGTTATAATGATGACGTCGTAATCAGAAAGAGTAGATGTTCTGTATAAGTGAGCGACTTTAGTACGAATTCCGCTTGCGTTGTGATAATAAACTTTTAGAGATGAGTTCGGGTTTAAGTTATTGTTCGATGCATCGTAGATGGTAAGTTTTTTTGGGACAAAAACGAATGGTCTGATATTAATCCCAACAGGCCAAAATGACGCATTGTAAACTTTATGAGCTATTTCTGCCGGAATACCAATTTTAAAATTTACTCTGCGAATATTACTTAGGTTATTGTTGAGCTTGTAACAGAGGATCGATGACGAGTTGATGTTTAGATTCGTCGATATAAACTCAATTATCTCTTCAGATTTAGTGGATGATAGAAAACTACCTAAGTGGTACCATTTAAGGTTTTTGGCAATTTTAAAACTGAAACGAATAGATGGATTTGATCCACCAATTGGCATATGGCTTGCAGCAACATTATACTTGTTATTGACTTTAGACCTTGGACCATTGGCATCATTAGCAGCATTCAAAAATTCAACATTGTCAACATTGCCATTACATTCGGATGTGGTAGCAATCATATGAGTAGCAGCAATGTCATATTCACGAGAGACATGAACAACATTAGGATCAGCAGCAACATTATCGACTAGAACACAATCATCAGATACAGCATGCTCAGCAACAACATCGCTAGGAAGATCATTAGCAGCAACAGCATCGCAAGCATCATCATTGTCAGCAACAGCATCGCACGCAACATCAGTATTTAATGCATATTGTTCTTGTGCACTAAGAGAATCATTTATTAAAATACAATTAGTAGCGGAAACATTTTCGCCATTAAGAGCACAATTTACAGGATTCGCTTGCTCTATTTAATTCTTCAGTTTCCCTGATCAAATTTGCCTTACTCTCTAGTTCTCCTGCCTCTTCTCGCTCTTCAAATACACCCTCAGAATTGGAAGTGAATCCATGGAAAGTGGCTCCTAAGCTACTTTCATTACTTTCAAAAGGGTTTCTTTCACTTTCTATTCCCTCACCCTGTGTTTCAATATCAATATAGTTTGGGTCTTCTTGGACTATATCTTGTGTTTGGGCCATTCTAGACGCCGAGCGGGTGACCTTCCTACCCCCACCTTTGGACTGATTCGGCAGGGTGCTCTTGGGAATAGCTCCAGTATTCGTATTACTCATATTTGTATAGTGTTTGTTTGTTTAAAATTTTATTTCTGTTTAATGTAAAAATTCAAGTTCAGATATAAATTCAACCAAAATTCAAAAAAAATCAAATAAAAAAAATTCAATGTAATTCAGTAATAAAAAAATTAAAGGTTTAGAAATGATAAAAAATTAAAAAATATAATTCAATGTTAAAAAAGAATGTAAATGTAATAAATTTTGGATGTTTTGAAACCAAAATGTTGAATTCGTTTGTTTTTTTTTATATATAGGTTGGCTAGGTGGGTGTTGACTCGACTAAGTTATCCTAACATGCTGAGGATTCGAAGTCGTTAGTTAGTCTGTTAGTTTGTCTATGTTTAAGTCGTCGTTGGTCATTTTGTATTTGTATTTCGTTAGTATTGCGATCTTACCTATCTGCCTCGACGAGTGCTTCAAATCATCCCCTTGTTTCCTACTACTTCGTACCATCTGGTATTGAACCTAATAATAGGCTGGCGAGGAAATGGAGATGGTTCTCCACACGAATAAGATTCAGGTGTTACACTCTCATACCTCACAAATAGTCCAGCTTCGCCTGACTGAAGGGATGGCATGAGAGTTTGGCATCTTCGTCTTATTCCGCTCTCCATAGCACAGCATCGCTTCCCAACCGCACTAATCTTCAGGTTCTAGACCTTTAAAGAATGGATAGCTGATCAGCATATACTGTGTTTTGAAGAGCATAAACGATACCTAGGTTTGTACTTATAGGGGGTTGTGAAAAAAATCAAAATCGGATCATTGTAAATCCGAGGGGATGACCTTCAAGCAAAAAATCATCTCCTCGAAGATACATATGGTCTTCAAGCCGTTCGATAACGTTGGGCGCCATTGCTATGTGTCGGTTTTGGGCCACAGGGGCAAAAATTGGAAGGGAAAAATGGCGAAGGCATGCTAGCTTTGCTCGGCTCAGCTCAAAGGATTGTGGGGGTGGGGTTTGCCATTTATCGCCAACCATGACTCATAAACAAAAAAATCATGCCATGTAAAGAAACTAAAGAAAAAGGACAGAGGAATAGGATAGTGTATAGGAATGAATGGTAAGGATAAGGAGAAGGAGAAGGATCGGTAAGTACAAAACTAGGTACCTATGCCACTGCCACGGTGAGAAGACGGGATTACATGTTGTTGTACGAAAGAACGCCTTACACTCTATACTAATGCTAAACCCTACTACTAATTAATTTTTAATTTCCACTTTTCTTGAAAGTAAGTGAACTAACCTAACTTAAACCTATGTAACGAATTATTTTTAAGCATTTATATATCACTCACACGTTCGTATGAATATCTATATAAACTTACTCATAAAAAAAATAACTCTTATTTACTTCCCTTTACATACACCCTTCAACAATCCCATGGTCTCACCTAGACAGTGGTTCGTCGAGTCATCAAGGTTTTGCCTGATGTTATTGGCAATGACCTGGTGTTGAAAATGAAAAACAAGTGTTGAACACATCCATAATATTTAAGTACTGAATACATTCATAAATGTCAACTCATATTCTTACTTGTCAAATAAAATTCATTCTTGTTAAAACTCTACTCCGCTGCACTTTGTTCTAATAGGTTATGGGCCTTTAAAGTCACTATTAAACAAGTTTTAATCTTTTATTTCAATTAAATAAATATGCAAATAAAAAGTTCAAAATTTGCTTTTTAAAACAAGTATCCTTTTTAGTAACTATCACATACGATTCCTTAGAAATTTGTTGATTTAATCTAATAGGTAAAATGGCTACATCGACGATCACATTTCCATTCGAGAAGCTGCGTGGTCGTGAGAACTTCGACATATGGAAGCGACATGCCAAGTCATACCTGGTTATTAAGAACTGCTGGAAGATAATCGAAACAGGACTATCGGCAGATCGTAAAGACAAAGAATTGGAATCAAATGAACGTGCATTAGCAGAAATTACTTTAATGATTGAGCCAAGTAATTTTGGACATATCGCAACATGTACTGAAGCAAAAGCTGCTTGGAATGCTCTGGTTTCAGCCTATGATGATAGTGGTCTAACAAGAAAAGTTGAATTGTTAAAGCAATTGGTACAACTTAAGTTACATGACTGCGAGTCAATGCAGGAGTATATCAATACGATGGTTCTTACGTCACTGAAAGTTCAAAACGCCGGCTTGAATATTGACGACGAACTAACAGCATCTCTAATGCTTGCGGGGCTGCCTGATGACTTTCGGGCACTGGTTTTGGCAGTGGAAAATTCCAAAACGAAGCTTACCGTGGATATTGTGAAAAACTTACTACTTCAAGACGTAAAATTTGATAGTAAGAGCATTGATAGTGTTCTTTACACAAAAAAAAAATCGTCGTCAGCTAGATATCGTTGCCATACCTGCAAGCAGGTTGGGCATTTTAGCAAATCTTGCCCAAACAAAAACAAGAAGACAAGCATCAGCAACGACAAGAATAGGCGAGATAAATTATTATTTGCTTCTTTCTTTGCCAACAACAAAAGTTCTTCAAATTGGTTTGTTGACTCAGGAGCTACGACTCATATGACGAATCAAGAAAGTTTGCTGTTCAATAAAAAACAGCCGCTCACTAACAAAGAAGTCATTGTGGCAAATAGTCACAAAATGTCTGTGAAATGCTCTGGTGATGTAAAATTAGTTATGAAAAATAAAAAATTCAATGCAGTGTTACAAAATGTTGATTACTTGCCTGAACTTTGTGCAAACCTTCTTTCAGTTCGACAGATGACTAAAAATGGTAACAAAGTTGTATTTGAAAATGATTCTTGTCAGATCTACGATGATGAAAGTAATTTAATAGCAACAGCAGTCGCTATCAATGATTTATATCGTTTAGATTGTGAACCAATGAAAATTGCAACGCATTACGAACAGGCATTGTCAGCGGCAAGTGCATATGATTTATGGCATCGAAGGTTAGGTCACATTTGTGCTAGCAACCTAACCAAGGTTAAAAATTCTTCATCGGGTGTCAATATATCTGCGGGGAATAATGACAAATGCATTGTTTGTATAAAAGGCAAACAAACACGTGCACCTTTTAAAGATACTGGAACTCGTGCTAAAAGTCTTCTTGATCTTGTGCACTCTGACGTCATGGGTCCTTTAAAACAAAGATCATTTTCTGGAGCGAGATTTTTGGTGACATTCGTCGATGACTTTAGCCGCAAAGTGTTTGTGAGGGCCATTAAGCACAAATCTGAAGTGTTTAGCGAGTTTGTGAAGTTTAAGAACTTTGCTGAAAACCAATGTTCTAGGAAAATAAAAGTGCTCCGAACTGACAACGGCACTGAGTACACTGGAACTACTTTCCAACGTTTTTTGGAAAATAATGGTATCTTACACCAAAAAACTGTCATCTATACGCCTGAGCAAAATGGCGTTGCGGAACGTCTCAACCGCACCATTATTGAAAGAGTGCGTTGTATGCTTTTGGATTCCGGTTTGGACAACAAGTTTTGGGCAGAAGCAGCCACAACTGCTGCCATTTTGGTAAATATGGTACCTTGTAGAAATAATGATCGTTCACCTGAAGAAATTTGGTCTGGGCGAAAGCCTAATTTGAGTCACCTTCGTATTTTTGGTTGCAAAGCCATGGCGCATGTTCCTAAAGAAAAGCGGTCAAAATTAGAAGCAAAATCAGTAGAGTGCATTCTACTTGGGTACAGCACAAATTCGAAAGCATACCGATTATTCAATCCTTTGACAAAAAAAATAGTAACGAGTCGTGATGTCACATTCATGGAAGCTGATGGCAAGGTAATTTCGAGTGACAACAATAATTTAAGTAACCATCATACACCAATAGTAATGATATCAGACGATGAAGATAACTACATTGTCAATTCAGGGGAAGAAGAGTTAAGAGAATTGTCAACGTCTGATTTGAAACCTGAACACCATGAACCTACAAACAATGATGAAGCCATAAGGAGCGACCATTCAGACTATGATGATGCTGATGACCAGACATTCATTCCGGACGAGGATGTAACTTTCTCTAACGATGAGGACATGATGCGGCGCTCTGAACGAATTAAGAGTATTCCAAAGCCGAGCTACAACTATATAGCAACAGATCAAATCTGTGATCCTATAAGTCCCAAAGAAGCCTTTTCTAGTTGTGATGCTAAACTGTGGAGAAACGCGATGGAAGAGGAGTTTGACTCATTGATTTTGAATGAGACCTGGACCTTAACTGAGCTTCCGCCTGGTAAAAAGGCGATTAATTCAAAATGGGTTTTCAAAACAAAGTTTGATAATGAAGGTAAACCCATTCGACGAAAAGCAAGGCTGGTCGTAAAAGGTTTTTGTCAGCAGAAAGGAATCGACTACACAGAGACCTTTGCACCTGTAGTGAGATACACATCAATCCGGTATCTATTAGCATTAGCGGCAAGACATGATCTTCTTGTGCATCAGATGGATGCTGTAACAGCGTTTTTAAATGGTGAGTTAAAAGAAGACATTTATATGACTCAGCCAAACTGTTTTGAAGATGGTTCAAATCGAGTATGTAAGTTGCGTAAATCTCTGTATGGACTCAAACAATCCAGTAGAGTGTGGAATGAGAAGCTCAACCATGTTCTGATAAATATGGGCTTAAGACGCAGCGAGGTCGATCAGTGCATATATTTTCAATGCTCTGGAGAACAGATGTTATTCATTGCCATTTATGTCGATGACGTTTTGATTTTCTCGAACTCACTTGATCTGGTGATTAACTTGAAGGACGAGTTGTCAAAAAACTTCAAGATGAAAGACATGGGCGAAGCCACATCAGTTTTGGGCATAAGGATTCAGCGAGGTATGTCGTTCTTAAAAATTGACCAATCTAAGTACATTTCAGAGATTTTGAGACGGTTTAATATGGATGACTGCAATCCCATCTCCACACCCATAGACATCAATCAAAAGTTGTCGTCAGATATGTGCCCTAAAGATGACAGTGAAAAACAACTAATGAAGGATGTGCCTTATATGCAGGCAATAGGGTCTTTGCTGTTTGCTGCTGAAATTACCCGTCCCGACATATGTTACGCCGTCAATCTACTGAGTAGATTTGGAACGAATCCAGGGAAGGCGCACTGGACAGCCGTCAAACGTGTGATGAGGTACCTGAAGGGTACGATTGACAAAGGCATTGTGTATCAGAAGGAAGCAAGTGACATGGTCGGTTTCTGTGATGCAGATTGGGCTGGCGACATGGATGCCAGGCGCTCTACAACTGGATATATGTTTACATTCCAATTAGGTGCTATATCTTGGGCCACAAAACGTCAGCGAACCGTCGCGCTCTCTTCAACTGAAGCTGAGGTTATGTCAGTAGTTGCTGCTATCCAGGAGTCTATCTGGCTTAAACGCCTACAGAATGAGCTATATCCTGATTCAGAGAAACAAATGGTACTTCACTGCGATAATAAGAGTGCAATCCACATCGTTTCAAATAATTCTTATTCATCGAGAACAAAGCATGTTGATATCAAGGCAAAATTTGTTCGTGAAAAACTAGAGAGCTCAGAAATCAAACTGCTGTACATTCCAACCGATCAGATGTTAGCAGATATTCTTACAAAAGGTGTACCTGCTGCTAAACAAATTTCTCTTTCAAACGCTTTTGGTTTAAAATAGTACACAAACTATTACATTTATATATATTAATGCTCTTGTACAAATTTTCAATAACTCTTATGTAAATTTTTCCTACTACATAACATATACTTCTTAAGATTTCTTCAAATGAATTAGAATTGATTTACATTTCAAACAATATTAGTAGTTTAAATTTTAGAGTTCAAATTGAATAAGTTTAAAATCATGAATAGTTTTTCAGGGAAAGTGTTGAAAATGAAAAACAAGTGTTGAACACATCCATAATATTTAAGTACTGAATACATTCATAAATGTCAACTCATATTCTTACTTGTCAAATAAAATTCATTCTTGTTAAAACTCTACTCCGCTGCACTTTGTTCTAATACCTGGCCATCCCTCCCTTTGTACTCGATGTACAACCTACGTCATCATTCCGGCCGCTCTGATGAATAATGACCCCTTTCTCGCCATTGATCGCAATACTATCTCTTGAACTCACATCTCAGTCATATGAACTCACATAAGTCAGTCACATGAGGTTCTGAAACTCAGTTCATGTTCATGTCTTGTCGTTGCGTACCCGTATGTTTTCTCCTCAGTTGCCGGCTTAGCCAAGCCAACCCCCACCTAAATGTTCTAATTAACCCTCCATTTTCAATTAAAATTCGCCAAAATCAATTTCATTAATATATTATTTCATGAGTAACTCTATTATAATTCATATACTTTACTTTAGTTATTTTTAATGGTGTAGATTAATTAAGCAAAATAAAGGAAAAAAAATGTAATTTACAGTTTAAAATTCAAATCAGAAAAAAATTTTCATCTAACTAATATATGTGCATATATATATGTTTCTTCATGTGCACCCACACTCTTTAAAATTTTCAAATCAGCAAAAAAAAATTAGAAAAAAACAAAACTTACTTGGTTCTTATCCCTCGGTGTCCTGCCGGCAGCACGAAGAAGGAACACACCAGACGCCCACTTTGGGGTGTTGTATTTTAACTATTCCTTTGTTATAGGGGTATGGATACCTATATATCCACATATATATATATAGTAGCTTGTTTTTCAATAGGCAAGCACTTTTCTCATTAAATTCAATTTAAATGTCTTTTTTTTCTTTAAAAATTAAAATAAAACTAGCACCACAAAAAAAAAGTTTAGTATTCACTAAGTGTTGGTTTTACACTGGCATTCACCATGTCCCTTGGAGCACCCTGTCGACGTATCCAGCTGTTGCAATCTGCTACCTTCAATCTTAGTCTTTTTCCTTGAATAATTCTGTTTTTTTTCCAACTCAGCTTTAAACCCTTCAGAGGCTTGAACCACCCAGACTACACTTTAATACACTTTATTAGAGATCGTATCTGATATCTGTCTCTCTATATATGTACATATATATATCTATTTGTCCATGGACGGGTGTCTTTATGGCTCAACCTAGATTGACCAAAAATTCTATCTGATTTACTTTTCTTTTATTTTTTTGTAATATTTGTACATACCTCTGATTATATATTTGTCTGATTTAAAAAAAAAAGGTCGGTGACCTATTTCTGGTATGTTTGTATCCTTCTGCAAATGAGCACTTTCTTGTGCACCGTAAATTTTTGTCACTATGTTGTAATAATTTCTGTATATTTTGATTCTTTTTTTTTCTATTCAATTTCTCACTATGACTTACCTAATTGAAAAATCTTTTTTTTTTCCAGAAAAATTGAATTTGAAATTTTCACACAAAAAGTTCTTTATTCGAATTCGAATTCTTTGAACTACCACTCTACTGAATGTACGTAGGTACTATGCAATTCTGCACTCGATGTGCGGTATGGGTGACGACACGCTTTTTCACCTTGAACTTGAAAGTTTTACGGTTTGCCTACCGCTTTTATTTTTTATTTTTTTGTCGTTTCAGTCTTTATTCTAATACTCCTATACTATATGTGTAACTAGTCTTCACTATGTTTGTGTTTGTGTCTATGCTAACTTTTTTAAACCTAATACCCTTACCAATTATCTATTCTAAATTGCACCTTCCCTCCTGATCACAGCTATCTACTTATTCTATTCTATTTATCTTTATTTTTATCTTTTCCTAACTCTAATATTGCATTTCATCCCTTATTTCTCTCTTGAAAGTTTCGTCATTTGTTTAAAAATTAACGACTAAAAACTGGTCGACTCTCGATCGCTTTTAGCAATTTACTTCTCGAGCGAATTAGTTGACAAGAGAGCTTTTCGCCTTAGAGCTTTCGTTGACATTTCGCTTGTGTCAAATAATTCTCGAAAGTCAAACAAACGTGTGTCTAAGATTCAGAGTGAGCGTATTAAACTAATTTTATGCTTTTTATTGTTTAAAAGTTCTTCAACCCACACAAAAAGGTTCGTTACGTGTGTAATGTATCCACGGGGATACAGTGTATAAAATTTTACATGCCCATTACCCGCATGTCGGTCTCTATCCGCCAGTGTGTTCCTCTATAACTTGAGTGAGTTTGTGTTGTTTACATAGTGCAATTCTTTAGTTTCTTACCGATTTGTGTATTTTTTTATAAAGAAAACATTATCGAACTTAAGCCCACTAGGATGAGAGGCTATGCGAAGTTGGGTTGGAGTTCGTCTGCAGGTGAGCCCACCCTATGAGATGTATTTCATTAACTTTGTTGAGGTAGGTCGGTATCAGTAGGTTTTGGGTACATATATTTAACCTTTTTTTTTCTTGTAGTACCGAGCCCTGAAATCGCTGGAGTAAGAAGTGGTTGATTATGAGGCTAATCCACAATCTGTTAGGCAATGGCCAACATATATTATTAGTACGTTACGTACAAATTTAATCAAGGTGGAGGGAAAACAATATAAGACTGAAAGGAGAACACCGTCCAACTGATTAACAGGGAAAACGTAGTACATATTTAACTTATTCCTTAATCTTAGTTATGTGCTATAAACTATTCTATTAGATATTATTAAATATTATAGTGTTACTACCCCTACGTAACAAATTTCCAAATAAGAACATCAGTGGTCTGTTCTTTTATTCTTGGATGTTACTCGATGTAACATCGGGTAACATTATGTCGTTCCTAAATTCAAAAAAGTTTAGAAATGTAACATCGATGTCGTTCCTAAATGCAATGTTGAACTGTCAGAATGTTACGTTTCGTAACTTTTTCCAACTCATCTCTGGGACTTGAGTTTCGATGTTGATCTGTCAAACCTCTCTAGAATTATTGTTGCTCAGATTTGTTTTGGTTTTTTTGAAGTGAAACTTCTTATGCGACTTGCAAACATGCAGCGTTACACTTCCGTGTTACATGCAGCGTTACACTTCCGTGTTAAACATATTCAGTCGTATCTATAAAATTTCCTTAGAACATCCTTAGACAGTTGTCCTGCTAGACGGTGTCTAAAGAGTTGGACAGGCCTTAGCCAATATTGTATTTATAAATGCATTCCAAGAGTTGTCTAAACAACCCCTCAAACTGTCAACTTCGAATGAAAAACTAAATGGCAGCGTTCATGACGTATCCGTGCAATACCATTGTCTGTGTTTTGGTATACGAGTACAACAACTATAAGGCTCTAAAAGAGAGTGGCGTAGGACTTGAACTAGACCGAAAAAACAGCTGATTTGACTTTGTGTTACAGCTTTTCCAAGTCTCATAAAATGATCAAATTTGTGCAATTTATAAGTGGAATTGTTGAAAGTAGTATTTTTGCACCTCAAACTACTTAATTTTTTCGGTCTTAACACCCTCAACAGTGTTTTATAACATGTTCAACAAAATTGTTGAAGAGAAACTTCTTATGCGACTTGCAAACATGCAGCGTTACACTTCCGTGTTAAACATATTATCGATTGCATAGTTTTTGGCACTGCTATAAATTTGTTGCTATAACAGTTGTATGTTATATGACGCGTCATTATGGGAACTAATGCTGGATTTGGTATAGTTTAGTTTATGTAGATTATAATTTATAAAGCACAAGAGTTAAAAAGAAAAGCGAAAAGAATTATGGCTGCAGATGAAAAATTATAGGTGCAGATGCATGAAAATCCACCTTAACTCTTTGTTTTTTCTTAATTTTCAATTTGTGTCGTGTGTGTGAAAATCGTGCCTGACTTGCAAAATAAATTTCGATTGCTTCATTGAAATTGCGGAATTTTATTTCGAAGACAATATACATATGTACATATGTACATATGTACAAATCAGAGCTTTTGGTGAGTGGTTACTGAAAGATTTTATTACAATTTTAATATATGTAGTTATGAGTATGTAGTAGTTAGTGGAGGCATAATCATGTATATATAAGCAATTTCCATTTACGCCCGGCTCAAAAATGTTCGATCATGCCTAAACATGTTTGATCATGTCTAAACATGTTTGATCATGTCTAAACATGTTTGATCATGTCTTAACATGTTTGATCATGTCTAAACATGTATGTAAATGTTCTCCGTCTTGGGCTTAGGTGTTAAGACTGCGGTCTTCATTGGTCGGTCAGTCAGCTACCACTGACACTGGCCAATCAACGGTTTCAGAAAGGTTCCTGGTATTCTATTCCATACATAAGTACTATGTATGTACATAAATCTTTAAAATCCTAGTTTTCGTCCTGTTCATACGACTACAGTGTGAACAGTGCCTAACTCCAAAATCTAGGCAACTGATAGTTCGCCCTCTAAAATAATTTAATCTAAAGTAAAATTCTACTACATTTTGCCGAAAAGTGTTTCGTCGCATAGCGACGGCACGGCATTCACATTCAAACAGCCAACCAGCCAACATCTTAATAAATTTTTGCTTGGGCCATCTGCCATTTTTCCTTTTTTTTCTCTCTGGGTTGAGCTGAGTTACTTTTACTTAGATAAATTTCATTGAAAATTGAACGTTAAAAGTTTATCATTAATAACGAGAACAAAACAAGTTTATAAAGAAAACAAAACCAATAAAATTACATACAATTCTACGTGCTACACAAAAGTCATTGGATTTTTATTTGGAGTTGGCATAGAAGCATAGTCTGGGCTTCCGCAACATTTGATTCAAGTTGGGACGTGCAATTGGACTGAATTGTGGTCGCAGCGACATTTTGGTAAGCGTAAAGTGTGGACTGGTTAAACATTTGGTCCTTCGAGCCGGATTGCTAACGCCATCGACGCTGACCACGCCACCACACGTTGCCCACGCCAAAAATCAGCAACAATCACGCTGCAACATCAATCACTGCCCACGCCAAAAAAAACCCGGCACGTGGCCAACACGCCACCACACGTTGCCCACGCCAAAAAATCGGCACGCTGCCCACGCTGTTCGGCCATTTTGCTGGCGAAAATCGGCACGCTGCCCACGCTGTTCGGCCATTTTGTTGGCGAAAAACGCCACACGCTGCCAACCCGGCACGTTGCCCACGCTGTGAAGGAACAAAGTTCATCATTTGGATCATCACTGGACCTTACCATGACCAGCCATCGAGGAAGCAACCTAAAAGTTTTCATTTCCATGTAAAGGGTAAGTGAAATTTTGATTAATTGGCAATTTTTTAAAAAATATACATTTCAATCTCTGTGTTGCACTTTGACCGTCAAACGCGTCATTCCGTTTTCTTTTTTTTATATATATATCGGTATATACATATTTCGTGTTGGTTGAAGCGGTTCTTGAGATATTCATCTTTCAAACTCAGTAGTTTGACTTTCATTCATTTTTTGAAATTTTCAAGCAACTTCAATAAACGCGATTTGGTTGTGTTCCCCAGTTCTTTTTTTTGGTTTTATAGGAAATTTTAATAGACTGTCTTCCTCTTTGAAGGAGTCTGCGTTTTTATCGCGTGTTAATTTTTCTTTCGTTCGTGCAGCACACATCGTTCATAACGGTGTATCCAAGCCGGGGTGGTTGGCCCCCAGTAGAATCTATCAAGCCGTCTGAAGATTCTAGAGCTTCTAAATTTTGACTTTTTTAATATTTAAATTTAAATTTTGACCTTTTTTGAAATTTTTCTCTCGTTCGTTACGGTGTATTCAAGCCGGGGTGGTTGGCCCCCAGTAGAATCTATCAAGCCTGTTGAAGATTCTTGCGCTCTAAAATTTTAACTTTTTTTGAAATTTTTAGAATACTTCAAGCCTTTTGAAGATTCTTGCGCTTTAAAATTTTAACTTTTTTTGAAATTTTTAGAATCCTTCAAGCCTTTTGAAGATTCTTACTTTTTTTCTCGTTCGTGTCGCACACACCGTTCGTAACGGTGTATCCAAGCCGGGGTGGTTGGCCCCCAGTAGAATCTGTCAAGCCTGTTGAAGATTCTTGTGCTTCAAAATTTTGATTTTTTTGAAATTTTAAATTTAAAATTTTTACTTTTGAAATTGTTTCTCTCGTTCGTGCCGCACACACCGTTCGTAACGGTGTATCCAAGCCGGGGTGGTTGGCCCCCAGTAGAATCTTTCAAGCCTGTTGAAGATTCTTGAGCTTTAAATTTTTAACTTTTTTGAAATTTGTAGAATACTTCAAGCCTTTTGAAGATTCTTGCACTTTAAAATTTTTACTTTTGAAATTTTTTCTCTCGTTCGTGCCGCACACACCGTTCGTAACGGTGTATCCAAGCCGGGGTGGTTGGCCCCCAGTAGAATCTATCAAGCCTTTTGAAGATTCTAGAGCTTCAAAATTTTAATTTTTTTTGAAATTTTTTGAATCCTTCAAGCCTTTTGAAGATTCTTGAGCTTTAAAATTTTAACTTTTTTGAAGCTCTAGAATCTTCAAAGGGCTTGATAGATTCTACACCGTTCGTAACGGTGTATCCAAGCCGGGGTGGTTGGCCCCCAGTAGAATCTATCAAGCCTTTTGAAGATTCTAGAGCTTCAAAATTTTAATTTTTTTTGAAATTTTTTGAATCCTTCAAGCCTTTTGAAGATTCTTGAGCTTTAAAATTTTAATTTTTTTGAAATTTTTAGAATCTTTCAAGCCTTTTGAAGATTCTTGAGCTTTAAAATTTTAATTTTTCTGAAATTTTTAGAATCTTTCAAGCCTTTTGAAGATTCTCGCGCTTTAAAGTTTTAATTTTTCTTGAAATTTTAGAATCTTTCAAGCCTTTTGAAGATTCTTGCGCTTTAAATTTTGACTTTGAAATTTTTCTCTCGTTCGTGCCGCACACACCGTTTGTTACGGTGTATCCAAGCCGGGGTGGTTGGCCCCCAGTCGAATCCTTCAAGCCTTTTGAAGATGCTTGCGCTTTAAAATTTTAACTTTTTTGAAATTTTTAGAATCTTTCAAGCCTTTTGAAGATTCTTGCGCTTTAAATTTCGATTTTTTACTTTTGAAATTTTTTCTCTCGTTCGTGCCGCACGCACCGTTCGTTACGGTGTATCCAAGCCGGGGTGGTTGGCCCCCAGTAGAATCCTTCAAGCCTTTTGAAGATTCTTGAGCTTTAAAATTTTAATTTTTTTTGAAATTTTTAGAATCTTTCAAGCCTTTTGAAGATTCTTGAGCTTTAAAATTTCAATTTTTCTGAAATTTTTAGAATCTTTCAAGCCTTTTGAAGATTCTCGCGCTTTAAAGTTTTAATTTTTCTTGAAATTTTAGAATCTTTCAAGCCTTTTGAAGATTCTTGCGCTTTAAATTTTGACTTTGAAATTTTTCTCTCGTTCGTGCCGCACACACCGTTCGTTACGGTGTATCCAAGCCGGGGTGGTTGGCCCCCAGTAGAATCCTTCAAGCCTTTTGAAGATTCTTGCGCTTTAAAATTTTAACTTTTTTGAAAATTTTAGAATCATTCAAGCCTTTTGAAGATTCGTGCGCTTTAAATTTCGATTTTTTTTACTTTTGAAATTTTTTTTCTCTCGTTCGTGCCGCACACACCGTTCGTTACGGTGTATCCAAGCCGGGGTGGTTGGCCCCCAGTAGAATCTATCAAGCCCTTTGAAGATTCTAGAGCTTCAAAATTTTGACTTTTTTTGAAATTTTAAATTTAAATTTTTTGACTTTTTGAGAGTCTTGTTTTGTTTTGTGAGTGCTTTAAGCCACGAGTTTTAAAATTCTTGGTTTCGTGTCGCTTCCTTGTCATTTATACAATTTTAAACGCACTTTGTGATGGCTTTGATGGAAGACTTCATTTTCTCGACTGATCAATTGGTCAAGTTTCACCAAGCGGCGAAAGAGGTGCCGGATCACGGGCACACACTGTCCGCTCTCGAAGTCAGAAAGTCAGAGTTAAGAGAACTGTGGCTCGAAGTCAAAGAAACCTATGCCCTATACATAAAAGGCGGCCCAAAGACAAGAGAAGCAGCAGTAGACCTTGAAGCCATAGAAACCAAGTATAAACTGTGCAACGAAAGTTATGTGGCATGCTCAGCACTTTTCCTAGATCACGAAGCACGACTGAAACCGGAGGGGACTGGCAAAAAATCGATAGCTGAACCAACATTCGCTCCTCGTCACCTCAAATTACCTCCATGTGAGACGGAGGTCTTCAAAGGGGATTATATCTCCTGGCCGGTTTTCCGAGATATGTTTGAGGCAGTCTACATTAAACACCCCCAGTTGGGTGAAGTAGAAAAACTCTTCCACCTTAGAGCCAAAACCAAAGACGAGGCTTATCGGATTGTCAGCCAATTTCCGCTAACCAATGCCAGCTTTTCTCTAGCCTGGGAAGCGTTGCGGGCTACGTATGAAAATACTCGAATCTTGGTCAACAATAAGGTAAAAAATATCTTTAACTTGCCAACAGTACATGAAGAATCGGCCAAATTGATCCGAGCTCTTCAGAGTACTGTAAATGATTCGGTATCAACGCTGCAGGCTCATAAGGTTATAACGCGAGACTGGGATCCGATTCTCGTCTTTGCGTGTTCAAGTAGACTGCCCAAAACTACACTGACTCTATGGGAACAATCCCTGGAAGACCCGACGAAAGTTCCAACCTGGCAGCAATTAGACTCGTTCTTAACGTCTCGCTTTCAGGTGCTGGAGTCCATTTCGGACACCACGTCGACAAAAGGCACAGGGCTTAATAGACTTCCCAAAAAGGAGACGAATGTTCGAAACAATAATAGAGTCAACACATACCTTGCCAAAACAGGGGGGGGGGGGGGGGGAATGCAAAATCTGTGCGGCTGCGCACTCCATTTATGAGTGTGCCAAATGTTCGGCAATGTCGATCCCAACGAGAATCCAAACGGTACGGCAGCACAAACTGTGCAACAACTGTTTAAGCGCGAGTCATACAAAGGTCGCTTGTACGAGCAAATATTCTTGTAGCCACTGCAAAAAACGGCATCACTCACTGTTGCACCTCAACGCTAACGAAAACGGAAATAAAATACAGTCCACTTATCTCCCTAGTGCAACAACAGCTCCTCAAATATCGGCGTCGTCACTTCCATTCGTGCCTCAAGCGTCGTTTCAAAACTTTCATGTCGGCGCTCCCAAGAAAATATTGCTTGCAACGGCACTAGTTTGCATTGTTGGCAAAGAATCCAAACACATATTTCGCGCTCTTATCGACCCTGGTTCCGAAATATCCTTTATCTCAGAGGCAGTACAAAAGCGTTTGAACTTGCCCGTAACGGATAAGAATACAACCATTTCCGGAATCAGTGGTAATCTCGCCATAACGTCGAAAAAACTCTGTGCGTTTGCAATCACGTGCTTAGATGAAGCCCAGATCACCATTTCTGCCCAGGCAATTGTGCTTCGATCATTGACGAACAATCTGCCAAGTTCATCGTTTAGTATCATCGATCCTAACCTTTGTGGCGGCCTCAAACTGGCTGATCCCACGTTTAATAAATCGTCCCAGGTCGATCTGCTGATCGGTGCGGATTTATACCCATCGATCATAAGGAACGGTCTCCAACTCATCGCAGATTCCCTCGTGGCTCAGAATACAATGTTCGGCTGGGTACTGTCTGGACCAGTTCCGGAGTCGTTTCAATCGTTCAATACATTCGTAGTGACCAACAGTTCGAGTACTTCCAATTTGGATACTCAGCTACGAAAATTTTGGGAGCTCGAGGAACTGCCGTCCACAGTCACTCGGTCAAAAGAGGACTGCTACTGTGACGAATTATATAAAAACACGACTTCGAGACGTTCAGATGGGAGGTATGTGGTTCGTCTGCCGTTTAAGGCACAATCATCAAAGGGCAAGCTAGGGTTCTCTAGGCACATCGCATTAAGGCAGTTCTCGAGAGTCGAAAGATCGTTAGCCATGAAAGCGGATCTCAAGACTCAATATTCAAGCGTTATTTCTGAATACCTCACCCTTGGCCATATGCGGAAAGTACCTCCGATGGAAAAGATTGCAAAAGGTCAAGTAAACTCGTTCTACCTGCCACATCATGCGGTCATAAAGCCTGAAAGCACGACCACCAAAGTGAGGGTTGTTTTTAATGCGTCTCAATCGTCGTCGAATGGGGTAAGTTTAAACGATTTGTTGTATCCAGGGCCCATATTGCAGCAAGATTTACCATCTCTCATCCTCCGCTGGAGATTTTATAAATTTGTCTTTAATGCGGACATTGAGAAAATGTACCGCCAAATCTTGGTCGACCCTAGAGATACTCCATTTCAACGAATCCTCTTTCGCAGTTCGCCAGAGTCCGAAATCGAAGACTTTGAACTTCAAACCGTCACTTTTGGTGTCAATTGTGCTCCATATCTGGCCATCCGCACCCTCTTGCAACTGGCAAAAGAAGGCAGAACCGTGTATCCCCTAGCGTCTAGAATCATTCAATCGGAGTTCTATGTCGACGATGTTCTATCTGGTGGTCACTCTCTCAGTTCGGCTAAACAGGCACAAATCGAACTTATAGCGTTGCTTAACTCAGCTGGGTTTCCACTACGTAAGTGGACCGCAAACTCGTCTAGCTTACTTAACCATTTGCCACCAGAACATGTGCTGAACGAAAGTTTCTTGAAGCTCGATGCTGACAGCACCACAAAAACACTAGGGGTGCGATGGAATGCCAAAGGAGACAATTTTTACTTCACCACGCAACGCATTCCACTGTCGACAAATCCGACCAAAAGAGAGGTCTTCTCTCAAATTGCTCGTCTTTTCGATCCTGCGGGGTGGTTGGCCCCCGTAGTGATAATCGCCAAAACATTGATGCAACGCATTTGGGCTGAGCACACTGAGTGGGACGAGCGTATCAGCCCTGAATCATTTGCCACTTGGAAAGAGTTTGCAGAGTCATTACCTGAAATACAGGTTATAGAAATCCCACGTTGGGTTGAATACTCGCCCACTGTGGAGATTCAGTTTCATGGCTTCTGTGACTCTTCCGAGAAAGCATATGCGGCAGCGCTTTATATACGCGCAAGTCACCCTAATGGAGAAGCATCCTCCTACTTGATGTGTGCGAAGTCCAAAGTTGCCCCTCTAAAGACGGTCTCTTTACCGCGTCTTGAGCTGTGTGGAGCACTTTTGCTTTCCAAAATGATAAAGTTTTACCTACCCAATTTTCCAGTCCAGACATATCAAATCTTTTTATGGACAGACTCATCCATAGTTTTGGCCTGGCTAAAAAAACCTCCGTGCGTTTGGAAAACCTTTGTTGCAAACCGTACCAGTGAAATACAGGACAATGTCGGCAACGCAGTTTGGAAGCACGTCAGATCTGCCGAAAATCCCGCGGACTTGGCCACTCGAGGTGTAATGCCCTCCGATCTGAAGCAGAATCGTATGTGGTGGCAGGGCCCAGCATGGCTCTGTGAACCAGCCTCTCAATGGCCGGTGGCATTACCAGACGCTCCACGTACTGAAGATCTAGAACAGAAAGAGGTTTCCTCGTTAGTGGTCCAGCCAAATTTTCAGAGTCCTCTAGTGGGACTAGCAGGCATTTCTCTCGACGATTCTGAGCAAAACACCAACTCATTGGTAGTTCAACAAGAACCAGAAGATTTTCTTGACCGTTTTTCGACGTTATCCCGCGCTATGCGTGTATTGTGCTATGTTTTTCGCTTCTTCGGGTCTGTCTCAAAGCAACAGCCCAGCAAATACAAGTCTCGTGACATCTCGCAACCAGAAATGGAGTTTGTGAAAATTCGTCTAATCCGATTGTCTCAAGAAGCTTCGACAGAATATTCTCTGCTTGCAGCTGGCAAGCCAGTGTCAACGAAAAGTTCTATTTTGTCCTTTAATCCATTCTTGGATTCAAACAAGCTTCTTAGAGTCAATGGGCGACTAACGAACTCAGACATTTCGTACAATGAACGTCACCCTATAATACTACCCTTTGAATCCCGTTTTGCTTGCCTCCTGGTTCAATTCATCCATGAGATTTCTATGCACGGTGGCAACTCTTTAATGGTGCGACTAACACGACAAAGTTTCTGGGTACCAAGACTCCAAATTCTGGTTAAGTCTTGCATCCGTCGTTGCACCATATGCGCGACCAACAAAAGAGACTTAAGCAAGCAGATGATGGCTGCCCTACCGCCCGAAAGAGTTACCTTTTCTCCACCGTTCACATTTACTGGAATAGACTTTGCGGGTCCCTTCACAATCAAGAGTTTCAATGCACGGAATTGTCGTATGACCAAAGGGTATGCATGTGTGTTTGTCTGCTTTTCCACCAAGGCAGTTCACCTTGAAGCGGCAAGTGATTTGTCATCTGAAGCGTTCCTCGCGGCCTTTGCCAGATTCACCTCTAGACGAGGCTTACCTAAAGAAGTGTTCTCCGACAATGGAACGAACTTTACAGGTGCCGATGCAATTTTACGCAAGGAGTTTAAGAAGTTTGTAGGCACCATTCCCAAAGAAACGAGTCTTAAGTATGGCGTTCAGGGTTTGAAATGGAATTTTATTCCACCCGGGGCACCTCACATGGGAGGTCTATGGGAAGCCGGCGTTAAAAGTTTCAAAAGCCATTTAAAAGAGCTGGGGACCAAGGCCAAATTTACGTTCGAAGAATTTGCAACGGTTTTAGCACGTATCGAAGCATGTTTGAACTCGCGTCCAATATCGTCCATGTCCACAGATCCTTCTGATCTGTTGGCATTGACGCCGGGGCATTTTTTACGCGGCGGTCCGCTTTTATCTTTTCCGGAACCGAATCTGGCCGATGCAAATTTATCGCTAATCAATCGGTGGGAAAAAGTAAAATGCCTCCAACAACAATTCTGCCACAGATGGAAGGATGAATACCTCAAGGAACTACATCAACGACACAAATGGAAAACACCTCAAACCAACATTAAAGTTGATGATTTGGTCGTCATTAAAAACGAAAATCTGCCATCCACCGAATGGCGTCCAGGCCGTGTTATAAATATACACCCGGGTTCCGATGGTCGAGTCAGAGTTGCAACATTAAAGACCCAAAACGGAGAAATAGTCCGCCCCATAGTAAAACTGTGCCTATTGCCCATTAACTAGATTGCCAATTAAACAAAATTTCACTTGCTTTATTTTCATTAATATTTTTTTTTGGCGTATTTCGCCAAGGGGGGCGGTAATGTTCATACGACTACAGTGTGAACAGTGCCTAACTCCAAAATCTAGGCAACTGATAGTTCGCCCTCTAAAATAATTTAATCTAAAGTAAAATTCTACTACATTTTGCCGAAAAGTGTTTCGTCGCATAGCGACGGCACGGCATTCACATTCTAACAGCCAACCAGCCAACATCTTAATAAATTTTTGCTTGGGCCATCTGCCATTTTTCCTTTTTTTTCTCTCTGGGTTGAGCTGAGTTACTTTTACTTAGATAAATTTCATTGAAAATTGAACGTTAAAAGTTTATCATTAATAACGAGAACAAAACAAGTTATAAACAAAACAAAGAAAACAAAACCAATAAAATTACATACAATTCTACGTGCTACACAAAAGTCATTGGATTTTTATTTGGAGTTGGCATAGAAGCATAGTCTGGGCTTCCGCAACATTTGATTCAAGTTGGGACGTGCAATTGGACTGAATTGTGGTCGCAGCGACATTTTGGTAAGCGTAAAGTGTGGACTGGTTAAACACGTCCTCTAATCTCCACCAAAAAATAAAAAATTGTTCTATGAAATGGTGTTAAGTAGCTATCCCGTGAAAATTTACTCCGATCCATCTCTTTTCTTTTTCTTTTAAAGAAACAATACGAGTTCACTCAAAATAAATTTCTACCCCTTCATATTTTCATTTTCATATTAGGAAGTTTCACTTCTTCCGCGCGGGGGGACTGCACGCACTATTTTTTTTTTTTCATTAATCTTTCAAAATTCTGTAAGCAGATTTTTGACAGACCAACAAAGTGTAACATCGAGTCGTTCCTAAATGCAACCGTGATTTTGTAACAAAGTCAAACATACACAACAACAACGATGATTTTGACACTACAGGGGGTCAATTCCCGATCTGTGAAGCTGTGAAGTGAAAAAAAATATATCATTTCAGTTTTCATACAGTTTTTTCATTTTATCACTTCACGAATCCATTCTAAGCGATTCCGGATATAAAAAGTACTAAAATGTTCTAAATGATAAATTCTGATAGTATTCTCTCATTTTCTCTCTCATTTCAATTGGATTCCAATTGGATTTTTCATCGTTTGAGTTTTGCGGCCATTTTTCATAATTGAATTTTTCACCGACTCATACGGCAATGAAAAGTAATTTATCATATGAAAAAAAATTTACATTTGCGGTTGGATTTTCACTAATCGAGAATCAAATTTTCGGTGAAGCTGTGATAAATGTTTTCACTTCACAGCTTCACAAATCGGGAATTGACCCCCAGCATCGCATAACATCGAAGCCATAAAAGAACGCCTTACAGAACCAAAGCACCCAAAAACATGAGTCACTTGCTAGCTTATGACTTTTGACCACAGAGGAGATACAAGAAGAGGGGAAATCACACACACACCACGGCATATGTCGTCAAACTGACTTCACTAACACCACTTTATTTTCAACTTTCAAAACCAGTTTGAAATCCGAAAATTAAGTGGTGTTAAGGTGGTGGTGGCAGAAGAAGCAATGATTTTCCCTCTTGTTCCTTATTTCTCTAAGCTTTTGACTTATTTAATTCATAAGTCACTGACTAACTTATGACTTAATGAGTTTTTAATTCACAAACTAGCAACCGTGAAATAAATACCTGCATCGAAATCTGAATCCTAGGTCGATTCAATTATTCGACCCTAAAGATAAAAATGAGTCTTTTGAACACAGCCATTGCAGAAAAAAATTAAAGTTACATTTGTTTGTTTATCTCGACAGTCAAAAGTTGAAATGCGGCAAATAAATGAAAGAATTGAGAATCAAATTGAGAAAAATAGAAATGGAAAATAAAAGGTATGCATTTATATTCTTCTGGTTGCAAATTTTTAATGTTTCTTATCCTTAGTACAAGTGCCAATGGCACCAACATTAACTGCGTGAACACAATGCAAACGCATACGCATACGGAGCCGGAGCCGCAAGAACTGTCAAAATATTAAAAAGTAGCAAATCCATTGATGTGAACACAATGCATACGCAACGCACTACGCGCCGCAAGCCGCAGACGGAAGAGTTGGCTAACTTTTAACTTTTACGTGCGTACTCAATAAAGTTGTTTTGGTTTTAAAGGCGGTAGAAGATGGACGAGTCGGAAAAAATTATTGAAGCAGTGCGAAGCCGAGAGATGTTATGGAATTTGTGTAACAGAAATTATAAAAATGTTAAAATGAAAGCCAAGGAGTGGAAAAACATATCTGAGGAATTGAATTTACCCTGTAAGTACATGTCTGCCGGTATTGTAGGTTATGTTTTGACAAAACATATATTTTTCTTTTCAGTTGAACATGTCAAAAAAAAGTGGAGGTCTCTTCGCGACACTTATTTAAGAAATGTTAACAAATCGAAAGTGTCAGGACAAGCTGCCGACGATGTAGAGCCCGTGGAAGGTATTCCATGCAAATGGAGTTCTTGAAAGACCATGTAAGGCCAAGAACGTAAGTATTTAGATACTTCGGAATTAAAAAGAATGATTTTGATGTGTTTGGTTTTTTTGTATACCTAGAACAATGGGAAACTACATCGAAGAAAGGCAACAAACATTAACAACACCAACAGCAATGACACCAGTGGTCCTAGTGGATCCAGGCAGCCCAGTCTTCGACGACCGGGAGGAAGAAGAAACACTCCCGTCGTGCTCTACTCCGCTGGCATCGACGAATGCTTCAGCTTCAGCTTCAGCTTCAGCGCCTAAACGAAGGAGAACAGGGCCGTCGATGTCTGCAGTAGAGCAGACATTTATGAGTACTTTGAGCTGCATGAAGGAGTATATAGTGAGGCCGAAAGTAGATACACCAGTAGTGCAGTCATCGGAAGACGAATTGTTTTTTCGATCGATACTCCAAAAAAAAAAAATCTGGATTACACCCATCAAAAAAACAATCTCTTCATTCTCTCTTTCCATTCTAGCTTTTTTTTTATTTTCACACACTCAAATTTGATATACTCGTAAATTTGATTTCATGCAATCAGCCGACATCAATACAGACCTTATGTCAAAAAACACGTACGACGTCCAGCTGCATTGTGTGCAGTTTTTTAAAAACACGTACAACACAGTTTGAAAGCTCTTTCAGCACCGGCTGCGTATTGCGTTTGCGGCTCCCATTGTGTTCACGCAGTAAAAGTAAAACTGAAAGTGAACTTTGTGAATATAGCCAAAAAATACTTTCATTGATATGCGGCATATACACTGTTCAAATGCTTGACCAGCATGTGAGAGTGTATTAGTACATTCTATTTGATTTGGATATACACACTTCAAGCTTGAGTCTTCAATCATAGTTGGTGTTGTTGTTGTTTTCCCCATTACAGGCCGCCTCCACCTGCAAGAATTTTCGTTATGTCGACTCGACTTGACATCAAAGACACAAATCAATGTTAGCGTGACTGGGCAAATTATCTTATAACATTTCATTTTGTACTCGAACAGCATGGATGGTGGATGCAGAGTTTTGACAATTGAATGAAATCAAAGACAAGAATTTTTAGATTGAAATTTTTTATTTTTATTTTGTAATTTTCCGTTTAGTCATTAGTCATAAGGTTATAATAAGAATGTTCAATAAGCTGTTCTAGAACAGTTTGAGACAGAAAAGATCAGGCTTTTGGTGTTCAATGAAAAATTTCCTGTTCTTTTCTAATTTTTTCTGATCTTTTTTGTGTTTAATGAGCTGTTATAGAACAGTTTAGCACAGCATTTTCTGCACCTCCTTTTGAGCAAGATCAAGTACGGTGAAAACTGTCAATAGCAGCTGTTGACTTTTTGCTCGTAGTTTTTTAAGCGCAATGTAAATTAAAATTGTTTTGATAAGTTCAAAACTATAAAAAAAAAAATCAGGAAAATAACACCTAACCTTTGTGCTAAAAATAAAAATACTTTATTTGTGACGAAAATACGCTAAATAAAGTTGATATCTGAAAAGTAAAATTTGATGGTTGTTTTTTTTCATTTTTGTAGTTGCTTTTTTTGACAAGCCATTGAACACATCTAATATGAGCTACCGATATGAACCGACACTGATGAAAGACGAAAAATTATGAGAAAAAATGACTTTTTCCACCAACACTCACCAAAAAAAGGCAAGTGTCAAATTTGGTGTCAAGCTGACTCTGTCAAAACCAAGTCGAAGACAGAGATGTCAGAGATTGCGACATAACGTCAAATGACCCGCCTCCACGTAACATTTGATGTTAAGTCGAGTCGACATAACGAAAATTCTTGCAGGTGGAGGCGGCCTGTTAAACTTCGCGCTCTGTGACGACGAATGTTCGCTTTGCGGTGTCTTTACAGGCCGCCTCCACCTGCAAGAATTTTCGTTATGTCGACTCGACTTGACATCAAAGACACAATCCAATCTTAGCGTGACTGGGCAAATTATCTTATAACATTTCATTTTGTACTCGAACAGCATGGATGGTGGATGCAGAGTTTTGACAATTGAATGAAATCAAAGACAAGAATTTTTAGATTGAAATTTTTTATTTTTATTTTGTAATTTTCCGTTTAGTCATTAGTCATAAGGTTATAATAAGAATGTTCAATAAGCTGTTCTAGAACAGTTTGAGACAGAAAAGATCAGGCTTTTGGTGTTCAATGAAAAATTTCCTGTTCTTTTCTAATTTTTTCTGATCTTTTATGTGTTTAATGAGCTGTTATAGAACAATTTAGCACAGCATTTTCTGCACCTCCTTTTGAGCAAGATCAAGTACGGTGAAAACTGTCAATAGCAGCTGTTGACTTTTTGCTCGTAGTTTTTTAAGCGCAATGTAAATTAAAATTGTTTTGAAAAGTTCAAAACTATAAAAAAAAATCAGGAAAATAACACCTAACCTTTGTGCTAAAAATAAAAATACTTTATTTGTGACGAAAATACGCTAAATAAAGTTGATATCTGAAAAGTAAAATTTGATGGTTGTTTTTTTTTCATTTTTGTTGTTGCTTTCTTTGACAAGCCATTGAACACATCTAATATGAGCTACCGATACGAACCGACACTGATGAAAGACGAAAAATTATGAGAAAAAATGACTTTTTCCACCAACACTCACCAAGAAAAGGCAAGTGTCAAATTTGGTGTCAAGCTGACTCTGTCAAAACCAAGTCGAAGACAGAGATGTCAGAGATTGCGACATAACGTCAAATGACCCGCCTCCACGTAACATTTGATGTTAAGTCGAGTCGACATAACGAAAATTCTTGCAGGTGGAGGCGGCCTGTTAAACTTCGCGCTCTGTGACGACGAATGATCGCTTTGCGGTGTCTTTATGCTGGAAAATCAAAACGTTTTGATTTTGCTTCCAGCATACACACAATGCATACGTGAGTTATTTTCACTAATACACTCTTACATGCTGGTCAAGCATTTGAACAGTGTATATGCCGCAATACTCGCAAGTGAAGTGAATGTAAGTGAAAAAAGAAATTCCCAATAAAACGCGGCTTACAATACAAAAACAATTGGCGACGAGATAACATAAAAAATTTAATAAAATAAAAAGTTTTAAAAGATGAGTAAAACTAAGAAAAAAGAAATATCAAACAGTATGACCACTGTATACCAAACAACAACTTTGTCAGAATTTTCTCCATCCAGTAAAACGTGGTTTGTGTGGAAAGAGAAATTAGACCTGCACTTTTGTGAAATAAATTATGAACGGGAAAATGCAAAAAAAGCCATTTTGCTAAAATCAATTGGTGCTATTCCATACAATTTACTTCACAGCTTATGCTGGATTTACATGCATCTGCAACTGCAGAAGTGCAGAAAAGTAAAGCGGGACGGATGAAGATTATAAAGTACAAAAGTTAAAAAGAGAGACGAATAGAATTATGGTTGCAGATGAAAAATTATGGTTGCAGATGAACATGTTTCATCTGCAACCATAACTAAGGAAGTGCAGATGGTGCGATCCCTCTCTATCAGACAAGTATGAATTTTACATCTTCAGCCTTATTTATAAACCCATAATAGGGAGTGAATAGCGCTATGTTCCTCTTATAATATCTCTGAACAGAGAAACCTATTTATAAAACTTTTTGAACGTAACATAGAGGTAAAATATGCTGAACGCCAATTTAGGTAGTATAGGGATTGAATAGGTTTTTGTCATCGCTATTGCGAAATGACAAAGAAATGTTAGAACGCCGGCGGATACATAGATGGCTTTCAGAGACTGATTTGTTTTCGATAGTGAAGTACACCTGTGTATTACCGCTCAATGCTATAAATTATATTATGGATTATAGATAGGTAAGATATGCACATCATAGCTATAATGGTTTATAAATAAGAATTTATGCAACGTAGAATAGAGTGCTATTCACTACATAACTATTCGTCTGTTCAGAGCTATTTAGGGAAATCTAATAAATACGGCTGCTTGTGTCTTATTCCGATTTTCATCTGCACTTGCAGATGCATGTAAATCCACCATATGCTCACCAGATTCATCAGTTGCGAAAACTTTTAAAGAATTGTGTGACATCTTATATCGATTTCCATTGGTACACAAAAGCACTTTTAAAAGTGCTTTTTTGCTTGAAATACGTTTCATCATTGTATATGGAATTTATAGTACTATCGAAAACAAAAACGACCGCTCAAAGCCATCTATTCATTGATCTGCCGGCGTTCTTACATTCCCCTGTAATTTCTAGAGCGCCGGCGGATCAATAGATGGCTTTGAGCGGTCGTTTTAGTTTTCGATAGTACTATAAATTCCATATGCAATGGTTTTATCATTGTATATGGAATCTATAGTCTATAGTTTATGTATACGCCGGCGTACTAACATTCCCCCATTGACCTAATAGATATGGACTGCTAGTAACCAACTTTACGAGGGGTCCATTTAAGAGAAGCGCTTTAGTTTTGGGTGGTATTTTTATGAAGCTACCACTATAGCAACAGAATAACCATTGGAGTACTGCAATGAGAAGAACTTTTTGCTTTTCACTGGTTTCAGTAGAACTGGTATTATATTTTTTTGGCACAACAAACTAAAGCAGCACCGTCGCTGTCGACAAAAGTTCTGCAAGGTTTGTATTGAAATGACATTTAACTAGCAGTCCATATCTATTATGTCAATGCATTCCCCTGTAAATTTTAAAGCGCCGGAGGGTACATAGAAGGTTCTGAGCGATCGTTTTTGTTTTCGATAGTACTATAGATTCCATATACAATGGTTTCATGTAGGCGCTAGATCACTTTTTTTTGCCCCGAAAAGGCACTTTTATGAATCTCTACGACGTTAGAAACTTTCTCACCCTGCCTCCCTACCGCGAACGTCCCGCAATCATTAATCTGCACTCCCTAGAAAGCAGAAGGAATGTCTTGACATCATATTCATTTACCGACTTCTTACTGGTAACCACAGAGTAGATAATACAGAGTATCCACTTCCACCCCTTCAACCCGAAACACCCGCAAAAAATTTTTCAACACGAATTCAATATGGCGTCCTATTTCTGATAAAAAAATGGAGTAGTGGTAAGATTCTAAACGTCAATAGAGAAGCAAAAAAAAAAACATGACATATCTTTGACATTTTTCATTTTAGAATAAAACTTGGAAGTCGAAATTGGGATGAAGAAATCTTAAGATATTTTATTTATTGTGTTGCCGCAGCTAATTTGTTAAATAATTCAGTTTCCACCTTAAAATTGTACACACTTGAATGCCTTCCCTGTTCTATGCCGTCGAATGCGTCCATATGACATTTTCTTTATCGTGCTGTTGAACGCACTCTTGTAGTTTCCGGCCTCATGAAAATTGTTCGGCCATTGTTCTTTTAACATTCAATCGTGACGGCAAGAACAGGGAAAGACAAAGTGTGAGTATTTTTCCTTAATATTGTAATATATAATGAACATTCCATTTCTTACTAGGAAATAAAATTTACTTTACGCTAAAGTTGTTATTTTTATCACAACCCTGAAAGTTGCCGCCACATCTTTTATTTCACTTTTTTGGTGCAAGTGAGCTCCAGGCAGGCGAAGAGGACGATTTGATCGCCACAAAGCTAATTACATCGAGCGTCGCAAAGTCAGTTTGGCTGGCCAAATTTGGTTTCGACTGCAAAAGGAGTGCGTTTATTGAACTGTCGAATCCAATGTTGAAGGACGAGTTATAAATTGTTTTTTGGTTGCACCAAAAAATAAATCGGACTTGTGGAAATTCCTTTACATTTTACATTGATTGGAAAGCGTTAGCGCCATCTAACGGCGAGTAGCAGTAGATTCTGGTTCAGTTATTAGGATAACCCAGTTGTAGAACCTAAATTGAATAGCAATTTTTGGCTGCGTTCTACCCAACCCAAGCGCTATTGTAGAGAAAACGCGAGCTATTGGATAGCGAAGTCGACAATTGCAGACGTGTGCATTTTCTTGAGAGGAATTCAGTCGGTTGCTACCGAAATCATTATTGCGGGCGTTATTGATCGTCAGGCAATATCTGAACACGAACTATACAACGGTGAAGAGGAATATACTGCTGTTGAGATTTTATATCCGTCATCAGGCTACGAAGGGAGTAGCGTGGGATTGCAGCGCCATATAAGAAGAAGTCAACTGAGGAAATAGTTTGGGGTAAGTGCATTTGATTGAATTTGGTTTGGGGCAGGGTAAGTCTGTATGTGGTAGTCTCTTAAGCGGATTATTGAACTATATTGAATCTTAACCTCAATTATAACTGAACACAAAATATAAAGGCTACATAGATTCTATCTTTTCGAATTTTGTTATCGAATATTAAGTGCCTAAATCGCAATGCCAACTACTAGGTCAAATTCTGCTGCTGCTACAACGGGTTCAAACGTACATACGGACGAAAGTGACTACGAGGAGCTCGAAGTCACTGTTCAGAACCAAACACCGGCCATTGAATTAACGCTGGCCGAAATCATGAGGCAGATAAGCTCTTTACGATTAGAAATAGAAAAAAGAAATCCATCATCAGTTTTAGAAAATAGTGTTATTCCTAGTGGTAGTTCCTCAAACAGTAATGTAGGTAACAGTCATGAGAACGATAGTAGAGCCAACGGTACTTCTGATAACGGTGCTACTGTAGGGAACGGTAGTGACTCGGGGACGCTAGCAGCTGTTCTTAGCAATCTGAGCCACACGTTGTCTAACACCAGACAGGAACGCGGAAGGAAGCTTTATGATCTTCCAGAGTTTGATGGACGTCCAGAGGACTGGCCCATGTTCAACGAATCGCTCGATATTACAACAGAGCAGTACAACTACAACGATCAGCAGAACTTAATGCGACTTCAGAAAGCTTTAAAGGGTAAAGCAAGGGAAGCTGTCGAGTGCTTGCTGATTCATAGCAGCAACGTGAGACGAATAATGGAGTCTTTGGGTGAACAGTTTGGTCGACCTGAGATGCTGGTTAAAAGCCAAATCATCAAAATAAGAAGTATTCCGAATATACCAGAGAATTGTTTGGGAGAAATATTACCGTTCGCAACCAAGGTCCAGAACTTGTCATCGTTTTTGAAAGCTGCTAAATGTGAACACCACCTGTCGAATCCAATGTTGATGGATGAGTTGCTGCTGAAGTTGCCTGTTGAGAGAAGGTTAGAGTGGGCTCGCTACGCTCGTAACATAGAGGATAGAGTTCTGACAGTCGAACATTTTAGTGAATGGTTGCAGGTGTTGGCTAATGAAGTTAGAGTAGCCTGTTCAGATTTAAATGAATCGACTATTCGTAACGTAGCAAGAAGGGAAAAGCCAACTCGATTCTTTTTAACTAATGATGCTGAAAATAACCAAGAAAGAAATCAATGCAGAGTTTGTTCAGGCAGGCATGGGATTTCGAACTGCAAACGTTTTTTGGAAATGAACTATAGCCAAAGATGGCAAATGGCTCGGCGATACCAACTGTGTTTTAATTGCCTCGATCGGGGACATCGTACTAATTCATGTAGCAAGCAGCATGAATGTAGTTCACCAAACTGTAGTCGAAAGCTCCACAAACTTTTGCACGGGATTCGGAACGAGGAACAGCAAATCAACCATCAACAGAAGCAATCTTTTACGGGCACCACTCTTCACTTTCAAGGAAATAAGCTACTATTCAAGATACTTCCAGTGAAGTTATATGCGAATGGAAGGATGGTGAAAACATTTGCGTTTATTGATGAAGGATCATCGATATCGTTAATTAACAAAAGTTTAGCTGATCGTCTTCGACTTAATGGACCTGAGGAGAGTCTTACGATGCAGTGGTTTTCCAATAACACCATAACAGAGCCATCTAAGAGGGTCAATATGAAGAATCCTGGAGTGCTACCCGGTAGCAAAACATTTGATTTGAGAAACGTAAGAACAGCAACAAATCTTCGGCTGCCTAAACAAACGTTAGACGTCGCAGATCTGCGTAAGAGGTGTCATATGCCTAAAGGCCTGCCAATAGATGAATACACAGACGCAACACCGGAGTTACTTCTCGGCCTTGACAACATTCACCTGGGGGTCTCGCGTAAAATCATTTCCGACGGATGGAGGGGTCCTGCAGTGGTTTCCACAAAACTTGGATGGGTTGTCTACGGCAGCAGAGAGAAGCATTCCAACTTCAGTAGCCCAATGTATTTTGCCCAGCATGGTGAACTTCATGAACTGGATGAATTGGTGAGAAGTTATATCGCTGATGACGAGTTAGGAGTGCGGTCTGTTGAAAAGGTGATTGAGTCAGCTGATGCAGCAAGAGCAAAGGAGATTCTGGAAAGAACAACTGTACGAAAAGGAACACGTTTTGAGACAGGGCTGCTGTGGCGAAGTGATGAGTTTAGTCTACCAGCAAGTAAAGAAATGGCAGAAAGACGGTTTGCGTCTCTGGAAAGGAAGTTTCAACAGAACAAAGAATTCCACTATGAATATTCGCGGATCATGGAAGAGTATCAAAAGAAGGGATACGCAAGAAAACTCACTCCTATAGAGGCTCAGGAAGAAAGCAGCCGCACGTGGTATTTACCACACTTTGGAGTTTCAAACCCGAACAAGCCTGGTAAGCTGCGATTAGTTTTCGATGCTGCAGCTAGAGTTAAAGGAACATCTCTGAACTCAGAAGCAACAGTTCTTATGAAGTTCAGGCAGGGGTCAATCGGAGTATGTGCGGACATAGTTGAAATGTTCCACCAGGTAAAAATTCGTGAAGAAGATCAAATGGCACAACGGTTCTTATGGCGGGCCCATTCCAAAGATCCAGTTGAGGGGTATGCCATGACATCTATGACATTTGGGGCCACTTCTTCTCCATGTTCAGCGCAGTTCGTGAAGAATAAGAACGAAGAAGAGTTTCGTGACAGATTTCCAAGTGCAGTGGATGCGATTATTAATAACCACTACGTGGATGACTACGTGCATTGCTTTTCCTCGGAACAAGAAGCCAATCGTATTACAAAAGAGATAGTTTGGATACAGAAACAAGCTGGTTTTGATCTTAAGCGATTTGTTTCAAACTCAAAAACAGTTACGCAGGCTTTTGGGGAACCGGAACTGAAGACGCCAGTCCTAAGCCTAGATAATGGAGATGCCGAACATTTTGGTAAAGTTCTCGGGTTGCATTGGGATACCAAAAAAGACGTCCTCAAATTTGTGATGGCTTTTGGAAAAATTGATCCGGTTTTACTCAAGGGTGAAAGGAGGCCAACGAAACGAGAGATGCTATCGATATCTATGTCGGTGTTTGATCCCTTCGGGCTAGCAGCAGAGTACTCTCTCATAGCTAAATTAGCTCTTCAATCGGTATGGCGTGAACATTTGGATTGGGATGATGAGGTTCTTGATGAAGCATATGAGATGTTAGTTTGGATTAAAAGTCTTAAGGAAGTACAAGATATAAAGGTTCCTCGATGCTACAGCAGTGTGTTTAAACACACACCGGTGGAACTACACATCTTCGCTGATGCAAGCGAACAGGCTTATGCTGCAGCTGCCTACTGGAGAATTGTTGAAGAGCCAGGAAGAGTACAACTAGCATTTGTAGCTGGTAAAACAAA
Source organism: Melanostoma mellinum (assembly GCA_914767635.1). Taxonomy (NCBI): domain Eukaryota; kingdom Metazoa; phylum Arthropoda; class Insecta; order Diptera; family Syrphidae; genus Melanostoma; species Melanostoma mellinum. Next base: position 95,551,593 of record OU612058.1, read on the forward strand.
ATGCGCTCCGATAAGAGCAACGTCCATACCACGCCTGGAGCTCCAATCTGCAGTGCTAGCAACGCGATTAAGGCAGATGGTTCTGCAATCCCATGATGTGACGCCAATAAGAGTGGTAATGTGGAGTGACGCTAGTACCGTTTTAGCATGGATACATTCAGACCATCGTCGGTACAAACCATATGTAGCCCATCGAGTTAGCGAAATTTTGAGCAGCAGTAGGATTGAAGAATGGAAGTGGCTTCCAAGCAGTCTCAATCCAGCAGATTTTGGCACACGGCTGAAGAGCACTAATAGAAAATCATTCTGGCTAGATGGACCTGAGTTCTTGAAGGAAGAGGAGACTATGTGGCCTCAGCAAAGACGGTACCTAGCACCGCAAGAAGAGCTCCGAATGAAAGCAAGGTTCCTGTTTATCAACACCGAAGATATTTTTGAAAGGTTTTCACGCTTCCAAAGAATGAGGAGAGTCATCGGTTGGATAACACGATTCAGAGATAATTGCTGGAAGGATCCGGAGAAATGGGAACATGGTGGACTAAAAGTGCGTGAACTTAGAAATGGAGAACTAGCGATATGTCGCCGAGTACAGATGGAAGTATACGCGGAAGAATACGAACAGCTGTCGGCAGGAGAAAAGTTGAACCGCAATAGCAGCTTACGAAAGTTGAGCCCGAGTATGGATAGTGGTGTTATTCGAATTGATGGCCGAATTAACCTAGCCTACGCCGTTCCTGATGACGTTCGCAATCCTATTATAATGCCGCAGAAACACAGGGTCACCGATCTTATTGTCAGGTTCTACCACGAGACATGGAATCACCAGAACGAAGCAACTATAATCAGTGAGATAAGACGACGCTACTGGATTCCCCACATACGCACGGTTGTACGGCAAGTAACAAAGAAATGTCTTATTTGCGAAAGGGAGAGAGCTATGCCGCAGAACCCACTTATGGGACAATTGCCAGAAGATAGACTAACACCGTTCGTAAGGCCATTTTCATATGTGGGAATAGATTATATGGGACCTTTCTTGGTTGTCTCTGGGCGACGAACCGAAAAGCGATGGATAGCTCTGTTTACATGTTTGACCGTCCGGGCCGTACATCTGGAAATAGTTCGAGACCTTACGACTGATGCTTGTCTGATGAGCATTCGTAACTTCATCAACCGGCGTGGTACTCCAGTGCGCATTCGTTCAGACAATGCAAAAAACTTCGTAGGAGCGGACAGAGAACTCAAGAGGCAGCTGCAACAATGGAACGATGGCGTGATCTCCGACACTCTAGCGAACTCAAATATCGAATGGATATTCAATTGCCCGCTTAATCCACATGCAGGTGGATGCTGGGAGCGTTTGGTAAGAAGCGTAAAACGAGCCATGGGAAAGGCCTTGTATTGTGTAAATCTTGAAGAACATAGCCTTTTTAGTTTAATGTGTGAGGCAGAAAACATAGTTAACTCGCGACCTCTGACCCATATACCGCTAGACACGCCTACTGACGAACCCTTGACTCCTAATCATTTTCTTTTAGGTGTGCCCAACTCTCAGCAAACTCCTCATCCTCGAGCTGAAGATATGAGCGTGACTAGAAAGCAGTGGCGAAAAGTGCAACAAGCCCAGCACCGCTTCTGGAACAAATGGCTGTCAGAATACCTACCGGACTTATGCCGACGTACGAAGTGGTACCAGCCAGTCGAACCACTGGCCGTAAATGATGTCGTCCTGATATGTGACAGCAATGTGCATCGATCAAAGTGGCCTTTGGGAAAGGTGATCCGAGTGTTTCCTGGTAAGGATTCCCAGGTCAGAGTAGCAGAGATCCAAACGCAAACTGGCGTGCTGAAGCGACCCGCGTGCATGATAGCGAAACTGGATGTGAGTGAACCACGAGGGCGATGATTCACGGGGCCCGGGATGTTGCCGCAGCTAATTTGTTAAATAATTCAGTTTCCACCTTAAAATTGTACACACTTGAATGCCTTCCCTGTTCTATGCCGTCGAATGCATCCATATGACATTTTCTTTATCGTGCTGTTGAACGCACTCTTGTAGTTTCCGGCCTCATGAAAATTGTTCGGCCATTGTTCTTTTAACATTCAATCGTGACGGCAAGAACAGGGAAAGACAAAGTGTGAGTATTTTTCCTTAATATTGTAATATATAATGAACATTCCATTTCTTACTAGGAAATAAAATTTACTTTACGCTAAAGTTGTTATTTTTATCACAACCCTGAAAGTTGCCGCCACATCTTTTATTTCACTTTTTTGGTGCAAGTGAGCTCCAGGCAGGCGAAGAGGACGATTTGATCGCCACAAAGCTAATTACATCGAGCGTCGCAAAGTCAGTTTGGCTGGCCAAATTTGGTTTCGACTGCAAAAGGAGTGCGTTTATTGAACTGTCGAATCCAATGTTGAAGGACGAGTTATAAATTGTTTTTTGGTTGCACCAAAAAATAAATCGGACTTGTGGAAATTCCTTTACATTTTACATTGATTGGAAAGCGTTAGCGCCATCTAACGGCGAGTAGCAGTAGATTCTGGTTCAGTTATTAGGATAACCCAGTTGTAGAACCTAAATTGAATAGCAATTTTTGGCTGCGTTCTACCCAACCCAAGCGCTATTGTAGAGAAAACGCGAGCTATTGGATAGCGAAGTCGACAATTGCAGACGTGTGCATTTTCTTGAGAGGAATTCAGTCGGTTGCTACCGAAATCATTATTGCGGGCGTTATTGATCGTCAGGCAATATCTGAACACGAACTATACAACGGTGAAGAGGAATATACTGCTGTTGAGATTTTATATCCGTCATCAGGCTACGAAGGGAGTAGCGTGGGATTGCAGCGCCATATAAGAAGAAGTCAACTGAGGAAATAGTTTGGGGTAAGTGCATTTGATTGAATTTGGTTTGGGGCGGGGTAAGTCTGTATGTGGTAGTCTCTTAAGCGGATTATTGAACTATATTGAATCTTAACCTCAATTATAACTGAACACAAAATATAAAGGCTACATAGATTCTATCTTTTCGAATTTTGTTATCGAATATTAAGTGCCCAAATCGCAATGCCAACTACTAGGTCAAATTCTGCTGCTGCTACAACGGGTTCAAACGTACATACGGACGAAAGTGACTACGAGGAGCTCGAAGTCACTGTTCAGAACCAAACACCGGCCATTGAATTAACGCTGGCCGAAATCATGAGGCAGATAAGCTCTTTACGATTAGAAATAGAAAAAAGAAATCCATCATCAGTTTTAGAAAATAGTGTTATTCCTAGTGGTAGTTCCTCAAACAGTAATGTAGGTAACAGTCATGAGAACGATAGTAGAGCCAACGGTACTTCTGATAACGGTGCTACTGTAGGGAACGGTAGTGACTCGGGGACGCTAGCAGCTGTTCTTAGCAATCTGAGCCACACGTTGTCTAACACCAGACAGGAACGCGGAAGGAAGCTTTATGATCTTCCAGAGTTTGATGGACGTCCAGAGGACTGGCCCATGTTCAACGAATCGCTCGATATTACAACAGAGCAGTACAACTACAACGATCAGCAGAACTTAATGCGACTTCAGAAAGCTTTAAAGGGTAAAGCAAGGGAAGCTGTCGAGTGCTTGCTGATTCATAGCAGCAACGTGAGACGAATAATGGAGTCTTTGGGTGAACAGTTTGGTCGACCTGAGATGCTGGTTAAAAGCCAAATCATCAAAATAAGAAGTATTCCGAATATACCAGAGAATTGTTTGGGAGAAATATTACCGTTCGCAACCAAGGTCCAGAACTTGTCATCGTTTTTGAAAGCTGCTAAATGTGAACACCACCTGTCGAATCCAATGTTGATGGATGAGTTGCTGCTGAAGTTGCCTGTTGAGAGAAGGTTAGAGTGGGCTCGCTACGCTCGTAACATAGAGGATAGAGTTCTGACAGTCGAACATTTTAGTGAATGGTTGCAGGTGTTGGCTAATGAAGTTAGAGTAGCCTGTTCAGATTTAAATGAATCGACTATTCGTAACGTAGCAAGAAGGGAAAAGCCAACTCGATTCTTTTTAACTAATGATGCTGAAAATAACCAAGAAAGAAATCAATGCAGAGTTTGTTCAGGCAGGCATGGGATTTCGAACTGCAAACGTTTTTTGGAAATGAACTATAGCCAAAGATGGCAAATGGCTCGGCGATACCAACTGTGTTTTAATTGCCTCGATCGGGGACATCGTACTAATTCATGTAGCAAGCAGCATGAATGTAGTTCACCAAACTGTAGTCGAAAGCTCCACAAACTTTTGCACGGGATTCGGAACGAGGAACAGCAAATCAACCATCAACAGAAGCAATCTTTTACGGGCACCACTCTTCACTTTCAAGGAAATAAGCTACTATTCAAGATACTTCCAGTGAAGTTATATGCGAATGGAAGGATGGTGAAAACATTTGCGTTTATTGATGAAGGATCATCGATATCGTTAATTAACAAAAGTTTAGCTGATCGTCTTCGACTTAATGGACCTGAGGAGAGTCTTACGATGCAGTGGTTTTCCAATAACACCATAACAGAGCCATCTAAGAGGGTCAATATGAAGAATCCTGGAGTGCTACCCGGTAGCAAAACATTTGATTTGAGAAACGTAAGAACAGCAACAAATCTTCGGCTGCCTAAACAAACGTTAGACGTCGCAGATCTGCGTAAGAGGTGTCATATGCCTAAAGGCCTGCCAATAGATGAATACACAGACGCAACACCGGAGTTACTTCTCGGCCTTGACAACATTCACCTGGGGGTCTCGCGTAAAATCATTTCCGACGGATGGAGGGGTCCTGCAGTGGTTTCCACAAAACTTGGATGGGTTGTCTACGGCAGCAGAGAGAAGCATTCCAACTTCAGTAGCCCAATGTATTTTGCCCAGCATGGTGAACTTCATGAACTGGATGAATTGGTGAGAAGTTATATCGCTGATGACGAGTTAGGAGTGCGGTCTGTTGAAAAGGTGATTGAGTCAGCTGATGCAGCAAGAGCAAAGGAGATTCTGGAAAGAACAACTGTACGAAAAGGAACACGTTTTGAGACAGGGCTGCTGTGGCGAAGTGATGAGTTTAGTCTACCAGCAAGTAAAGAAATGGCAGAAAGACGGTTTGCGTCTCTGGAAAGGAAGTTTCAACAGAACAAAGAATTCCACTATGAATATTCGCGGATCATGGAAGAGTATCAAAAGAAGGGATACGCAAGAAAACTCACTCCTATAGAGGCTCAGGAAGAAAGCAGCCGCACGTGGTATTTACCACACTTTGGAGTTTCAAACCCGAACAAGCCTGGTAAGCTGCGATTAGTTTTCGATGCTGCAGCTAGAGTTAAAGGAACATCTCTGAACTCAGAAGCAACAGTTCTTATGAAGTTCAGGCAGGGGTCAATCGGAGTATGTGCGGACATAGTTGAAATGTTCCACCAGGTAAAAATTCGTGAAGAAGATCAAATGGCACAACGGTTCTTATGGCGGGCCCATTCCAAAGATCCAGTTGAGGGGTATGCCATGACATCTATGACATTTGGGGCCACTTCTTCTCCATGTTCAGCGCAGTTCGTGAAGAATAAGAACGAAGAAGAGTTTCGTGACAGATTTCCAAGTGCAGTGGATGCGATTATTAATAACCACTACGTGGATGACTACGTGCATTGCTTTTCCTCGGAACAAGAAGCCAATCGTATTACAAAAGAGATAGTTTGGATACAGAAACAAGCTGGTTTTGATCTTAAGCGATTTGTTTCAAACTCAAAAACAGTTACGCAGGCTTTTGGGGAACCGGAACTGAAGACGCCAGTCCTAAGCCTAGATAATGGAGATGCCGAACATTTTGGTAAAGTTCTCGGGTTGCATTGGGATACCAAAAAAGACGTCCTCAAATTTGTGATGGCTTTTGGAAAAATTGATCCGGTTTTACTCAAGGGTGAAAGGAGGCCAACGAAACGAGAGATGCTATCGATATCTATGTCGGTGTTTGATCCCTTCGGGCTAGCAGCAGAGTACTCTCTCATAGCTAAATTAGCTCTTCAATCGGTATGGCGTGAACATTTGGATTGGGATGATGAGGTTCTTGATGAAGCATATGAGATGTTAGTTTGGATTAAAAGTCTTAAGGAAGTACAAGATATAAAGGTTCCTCGATGCTACAGCAGTGTGTTTAAACACACACCGGTGGAACTACACATCTTCGCTGATGCAAGCGAACAGGCTTATGCTGCAGCTGCCTACTGGAGAATTGTTGAAGAGCCAGGAAGAGTACAACTAGCATTTGTAGCTGGTAAAACAAAATGCGCTCCGATAAGAGCAACGTCCATACCACGCCTGGAGCTCCAATCTGCAGTGCTAGCAACGCGATTAAGGCAGATGGTTCTGCAATCCCATGATGTGACGCCAATAAGAGTGGTAATGTGGAGTGACGCTAGTACCGTTTTAGCATGGATACATTCAGACCATCGTCGGTACAAACCATATGTAGCCCATCGAGTTAGCGAAATTTTGAGCAGCAGTAGGATTGAAGAATGGAAGTGGCTTCCAAGCAGTCTCAATCCAGCAGATTTTGGCACACGGCTGAAGAGCACTAATAGAAAATCATTCTGGCTAGATGGACCTGAGTTCTTGAAGGAAGAGGAGACTATGTGGCCTCAGCAAAGACGGTACCTAGCACCGCAAGAAGAGCTCCGAATGAAAGCAAGGTTCCTGTTTATCAACACCGAAGATATTTTTGAAAGGTTTTCACGCTTCCAAAGAATGAGGAGAGTCATCGGTTGGATAACACGATTCAGAGATAATTGCTGGAAGGATCCGGAGAAATGGGAACATGGTGGACTAAAAGTGCGTGAACTTAGAAATGGAGAACTAGCGATATGTCGCCGAGTACAGATGGAAGTATACGCGGAAGAATACGAACAGCTGTCGGCAGGAGAAAAGTTGAACCGCAATAGCAGCTTACGAAAGTTGAGCCCGAGTATGGATAGTGGTGTTATTCGAATTGATGGCCGAATTAACCTAGCCTACGCCGTTCCTGATGACGTTCGCAATCCTATTATAATGCCGCAGAAACACAGGGTCACCGATCTTATTGTCAGGTTCTACCACGAGACATGGAATCACCAGAACGAAGCAACTATAATCAGTGAGATAAGACGACGCTACTGGATTCCCCACATACGCACGGTTGTACGGCAAGTAACAAAGAAATGTCTTATTTGCGAAAGGGAGAGAGCTATGCCGCAGAACCCACTTATGGGACAATTGCCAGAAGATAGACTAACACCGTTCGTAAGGCCATTTTCATATGTGGGAATAGATTATATGGGACCTTTCTTGGTTGTCTCTGGGCGACGAACCGAAAAGCGATGGATAGCTCTGTTTACATGTTTGACCGTCCGGGCCGTACATCTGGAAATAGTTCGAGACCTTACGACTGATGCTTGTCTGATGAGCATTCGTAACTTCATCAACCGGCGTGGTACTCCAGTGCGCATTCGTTCAGACAATGCAAAAAACTTCGTAGGAGCGGACAGAGAACTCAAGAGGCAGCTGCAACAATGGAACGATGGCGTGATCTCCGACACTCTAGCGAACTCAAATATCGAATGGATATTCAATTGCCCGCTTAATCCACATGCAGGTGGATGCTGGGAGCGTTTGGTAAGAAGCGTAAAACGAGCCATGGGAAAGGCCTTGTATTGTGTAAATCTTGAAGAACATAGCCTTTTTAGTTTAATGTGTGAGGCAGAAAACATAGTTAACTCGCGACCTCTGACCCATATACCGCTAGACACGCCTACTGACGAACCCTTGACTCCTAATCATTTTCTTTTAGGTGTGCCCAACTCTCAGCAAACTCCTCATCCTCGAGCTGAAGATATGAGCGTGACTAGAAAGCAGTGGCGAAAAGTGCAACAAGCCCAGCACCGCTTCTGGAACAAATGGCTGTCAGAATACCTACCGGACTTATGCCGACGTACGAAGTGGTACCAGCCAGTCGAACCACTGGCCGTAAATGATGTCGTCCTGATATGTGACAGCAATGTGCATCGATCAAAGTGGCCTTTGGGAAAGGTGATCCGAGTGTTTCCTGGTAAGGATTCCCAGGTCAGAGTAGCAGAGATCCAAACGCAAACTGGCGTGCTGAAGCGACCCGCGTGCATGATAGCGAAACTGGATGTGAGTGAACCACGAGGGCGATGATTCACGGGGCCCGGGATGTTGCCGCAGCTAATTTGTTAAATAATTCAGTTTCCACCTTAAAATTGTACACACTTGAATGCCTTCCCTGTTCTATGCCGTCGAATGCGTCCATATGACATTTTCTTTATCGTGCTGTTGAACGCACTCTTGTAGTTTCCGGCCTCATGAAAATTGTTCGGCCATTGTTCTTTTAACATTCAATCGTGACGGCAAGAACAGGGAAAGACAAAGTGTGAGTATTTTTCCTTAATATTGTAATATATAATGAACATTCCATTTCTTACTAGGAAATAAAATTTACTTTACGCTAAAGTTGTTATTTTTATCACAACCCTGAAAGTTGCCGCCACATATTGTAAGTGTAACTAAATTATTATTATTATTATACTGTAACGTGCGCTTAGTTCGAAAAATAAAACTTCACTTTTCAATTTATTTCAACCACTTTTATTCAGTATTTATACTTAATTCGATCTCAACTCGACTTTTGGACTATCACTTGTAGACAATTTACTCTTCACTTTATCACTCTATAATCAAAAACTGCCCTCTGGTTGCCTCGGGCGGGCTATTTATATCGAATGACATTTCATCTAGAACTCTCCAGTAACTTCCACATGGTCTGCAACTCTCCACTGTTTTGGCTGTCAAACATTTTCTCTCCTAGAATTTCTACACTTACACTAGTGCTCCCAGATGTGTTTTTCGGTTGAACGTTTTCGATTAGGAAATTGGTATTAAATGTTGGGTTCACGTTACACTGCCCCCTCCTTAAGATTGTTCGTCCCGAATAATTCCATCTGCAGCCTCGCCACTATATCGATGCAGCCGGTCACAATGAACTACTTTTAACTTGCCTCTTAGTCCTCTTTGGATGCGGTAAACCACGTCGTTAATCCTCGTGACAACAGTATAAGGACCTTCCCAGTTTTGCTGAAGTTTCGGTGACAATCCCTTTTGACGATGAGGATTATAAAGCCACACACGATCTCCTGCTTGGAATCCTGACGTTGTCGCTTTTGTGTCGTACCGTGTCTTCATCCGGTCGCTGTAGGTTTTCATCCGTTCCCTTGTTCTTTTATGGATGTCAGCGAGTCTCTCCTTGAGGTCGTCCACATACTCGTTTGTGTCCTGTAGCTCCTCTGTGGGGCATCCAAATTTAAGTTCGCTGGGCAGCCGCATGGTTTTCCCGAACAGGATGTCAGATGGTGTTTGTCCTGTCGAGCTATGTACTGCACTTCTATAGGCCATCAGGAATAGCGGTACGTGCCTATCCCAGTCTCTTTGGTAGTCGCCTACGACCTTGGTGAGGTGTTCTTTCAAGGTCCTGTTGAATCTTTCAACCATCCCATCAGATTGTGGATGAAGCGGTGTGGTTCTCGTCTTCTTAATGCCAAGTAGTCCACACACTCCTTGGAAGATGTTTGACTCAAAGTTCCTCCCTTGGTCGGAATGGAGTTCCATAGGCACGCCAAACCTACTCACCCAGTTGTACTTATGGAAGTGCTTTGTTGCCAAGATAAGAGCTAGCAGTTCCCTTCTGGTCACACAGTAGTTTCTTTCGGGTTTCGAGAGGACCTTGCTGTAGTATGCCACCACTTTCTCTTCACCATCATGCACTTGGGATAGTACCGCCCCGATTCCAACGTTGCTTGCATCAGCGTCGATGATGAACGTTTTGCCAGGTGTTGGATGTGCCAGTACTGGAGCGTTACAGAGGCGGTATTTGAGTTCCTGAAAAGATTTCTCGCACTCACCTGACCATTTAAACTGCTTCCCTTTTTCGGTGAGCTGATGTAAACTCTTTGCAACTCCAGCAAAGTTCTTAACAAAACGTCGGTAATATGTGGCAAGACCAAGAAAGCTTCGGAGTTGATGTTTGTCCTGTGGTGTTTTCTGTGGCCAATTTTTGACGGAGTCAACTTTTTGAGGATCAGTCCTCACTCCTTGGGAAGAGATGATGTGTCCCAAATACTTAACTTCGGTTTTGAAAAGTGCACATTTTTATGGATTCAGTTTAAGGTTAGCCTCTCGAAGTCTCTGAAACACGGCTTTTAGGTTCTTGCAATGTTGGTCAAATGTTTTCCCGTAAACAATGACATCGTCCAAGTAGACTAGGCAAGCTTTCCACGTCAGTCCTTGAAGAACACACTCCATCAAACGCTCGAATGTTGCCGGAGCGTTGCATAGCCAAACGGCATAACTTTGAATTGCCAGAGCCCATTACCTGTAGAAAACGCCGTCTTTTCCCGATCATCGGGTGGATGTCAACTTGCCAATATCCACTCTTCAAGTCCAGCGTCGAGAACCACTGGGCTCCCTCCATGGCATCCAGGGTATCACTGATTCTCGGCAGGGGATAGCTGTCCTTCTTAGTCACATCGTTCAGCCTTCGGTAGTCCACACAAAAACGAGTGCTTCCGTCTTTCTTTTTCACTAGAACCACTGGTGACGCCCAAGGACTTTTGGAATTTTCGATAAGACCGTCCTTCTTCATTGCTGTTATCATTTCCTCAACCTCACCTTGTTTGGCCAGTGGAAGACGTCTTGCGGGTTGACGAATCAGTCTTGCATCTCCTGTGTTGATGCGATGCTGCACCAACTTTGTCCTACCATATTGTCCCTTTTGCGATGCGAAGATGTCAGTGTACTCTTGTAGGAGATTTTCAGCCATCCTTGGTTTGTTGGTGATCAAGGTTGGATGAACTCAGTATTTTAGCTCTGATGGTTTTGAGCTCCTCCGGGGTTAACGTTTTTCTCGGGGCCTCGTCTGTGATTTTCGTAATTGCTGCAACCGATTCGCAACGTCCAACGACTTCTCCTTTCTTCAACTTTACATCTTACGGTCTGGTGTTTAGTAATCGTACGGGGACCATTTTGTTTTTCGGTGCTACCAGTGTTTTCCCAATGATGACGCTTTGGGAGGAACACTTTGGGTCTGGTTCCACCATGAAGTATCGAAGGCTTCCAAACTCACCTTCCAGTTTTGTCCAAATGAACACTTCAGAAGAAGGAGGCAGAATCAGATCTTCCGTGATGACAGTTCTCAGTGTTGACGTATTTTCATTCGAATAGGTCATTGGAATTTCTTTATTCTGGTATATCAAAACTTGATTACCGATATCCAAAATAACTCCGTGCTGTTTCATAAAGTCGATTCCAATGATGCACTCGTCAAATATATCTGCCACCAGGAATTGATGATAGATAGATAGATAGGTTTCTTTATTAGCACAATTTAGGCTTTAGTTTACAAATTAAATAATTTAAATACATAAATAAAACAATTAGCAAAATGTTTATGTACTTAATCAATATTTCAGTCTTACAAATTCTACTATTTTTCTTTTAATTGCTATCACATTCGTTTCACACTTTACGTGGTTTGGTAATTGGTTGAAAATCTTAAAACCCTTATAAATAAGTGAGTTTTGAGCTCTCGCTATGAGTAAACACTAGATCGGCCAGTCGGATCTTGAGACACACTTCTCCATATACTCTTGCTGCTTCTCCCGTTGCGGTTCTTAGACGGTAGCTATTGGTGTTATGGAGCCACGTCATCTTTACCAGGTCTCGACGTACTATGGAGGCTGTGGCACCGGTGTCGATGGTAGCCACATGTTTGTTCCCGTTAATAGTAGTCTCCACAGTCAGACTTTTGTTGTCGCGTTTAGTCTGGGAGACCTGGATGGTGGTTTTGGGGCCATCGATACAAGAAACCAGCCTCTGCCCCTCGAAGTTGGTTCTTACTCGTTTCCCTGATGGGAAACGCGCTGATAGGCAACGCTGGTGTTGTTGTTACCTTGCTCTGGGTTGAATCTCTTGCTTCCACAATGTTGACAACCGGCTTTATTTGGTGGTAGCCGGCACTGACGCTGTAAGTGCCCGGTCTTGTTGCAGTTCCAACATCTTACTGGTCCACTCCGCTGGTTCTTTTGTATTTCTGATCTTTGGCACGAGCATTCTTCGACTATGGCCTCTCTAAGTCGATGTACTCCATGAGAAGCCTGTTCTGCTGCTTCGATTGTCAATGCGAATGCTAAAGTTTCAGAAAGAGTACGTGTTCTAGCAGTTCGCACAGACCTCTGAAGATGTATATCGGAAATGGCACGAACGAAGGACTCAACAGCAAGCTGGTTGATGATTTCTTCTCCAGCATCCGGGTATGCCAGGTGAACCAGTCTTTCGACGTCTGCTTGGAGCTGCTGTAGACTTTCACCCCTTTTCTGGACTCTGTTATTGAGTTGGACTCGGAAGACTTCTTTCAAGTGGCTATCTCCAAAGCGTTTGTCTATAGCTGCCACGAGAGAACTGAAATCGCCGCTCTTACCAGCTGGAACTGTTTGAAGTAATTCAGCTGCTGGTCCTCTAAGAGCAAGAGTCAGTGCAATGTACTTGTCTTCGTCATCCCAGCCATTTGTTGTCGCGGCTGCCTCAAATTGTCTCTTGTAGACTGGCCAAGAAGACTGTCCATCAAATGTTGGCGGTTTCATCTCCTTTTTCTTTGCAGACTCTCCATTAGATTCTCGAATTTTGATTTTGCGGATCTGGTCTAATTCCTTGGTCAGAACAGAGAACTGTTTATCACATCGGCTTTCTACGATTTCGAAACGATTCTCTACAACCTTCAACGCGTTCGTCAAGGGCACATACATTTTTCTCAATGCTGCCCAATTTGCCTTCTAGAATGTTTTTCTGACCTTCCAAAACATTCTGTTGCGCCTCAAGTCTTTCGAGAATATTCTGTTGTTCCTTCTTTTGCTCGTTTCGTTGCTCTTCCAGATTCTTTTGTTGTACTTCGAGTCTTTCGAGAACATTCTGCTGTTCCTTCTTTTGTTCGTTTCGTTGTTCTTCAATCAGCTTCTTTTGTTCGTTTCGTTGTGCTTCAAGTAGTTCCACAACATTCTGCTGTTCCTTCTTTTGCTCATTTCTTTGTGCTTCAAGTTGTTCGAGAATATTCTGCTGTTCCTTCTTTTGCTCGTTTCGTTGTTCTAACAAAAGTTTCATCATACTAGAAAAATCTACATTTTCACTTACTTCCTCTTCTTCCACTTCTGTTTCAAAAGCAAAAGTGTTTACGTCTTCCCCTTGCTGTTCCAAATAGTTACGCAAGCGCAGGACGAGCTCATTTTTCGATCCCGCTCTAGAAAGATTTCGCTTACCTAACTCACTTTTAAGCTCAATGCAATTGAGCTCTTCTAACAACTTACCCATTTTCACTGTATATAATTATTATTTCTCTTTTTACTTTTTTTTTTTTTTTACACTTTACTAGTCAAATAAGTTTTTTTTCCACTTCTGACACCAATGTAACGTGCGCTTAGTTCGAAAAATAAAACTTCACTTTTCAATTTATTTCAACCACTTTTATTCAGTATTTATACTTAATTCGATCTCAACTCGACTTTTGGACTATCACTTGTAGACAATTTACTCTTCACTTTATCACTCTATAATCAAAAACTGCCCTCTGGTTGCCTCGGGCGGGCTATTTATATCGAATGACATTTCATCTAGAACTCTCCAGTAACTTCCACATGGTCTGCAACTCTCCACTGTTTTGGCTGTCAAACATTTTCTCTCCTAGAATTTCTACACTTACACTAGTGCTCCCAGATGTGTTTTTCGGTTGAACGTTTTCGATTAGGAAATTGGTATTAAATGTTGGGTTCACGTTACAATACTAACACATATTCATTTCCACTATCTTCTTCAATAGAGACATCAGTTTCTGGGAAATGCAATCAAAAACATAACCGTAGATGTAACATGTAACTGGCGAAATGGAAAAAGCTATACACATTTTACATGAAAAGATGAAAGACTTACCAGTAAAAAATAAAATAGAAGCCTTTAATATTGTTCGAGATCTTGCAGGAAACATTGATTTTGCAAACAATTTCATACAAATTGGTGGTTCAAAAATTGTCTTCGAATGTCTTAGAAGTAAGAACACCAAGCTTTGTGTCTGTGCTGCATACGTGATAGCTGAATTCTCACAAAACAATCAATTCTACCAGAAACATTTTCTTCAAGCTGGCGCTTTTCAAGATCATGGTGTTTAATACACAGACATGGTGTTTGATACAGACGGAGGCGTTGCCAGTAGTAGTTTGCATGCTATATCGTCTTTAGTGCGCAACTTCGAGGAAGGATGTGCAAGGGTCATCGAGCTGAATGGCCTGGAATGCATTATAGAGCGTCTGCACACATCCCATAGAACCTTTTTTTCAAAAAATATATGTTGACGATGAAGCAACAAGGTTTTGATAAAACCGAAGCAGCCCATGAAGAAGCCGATGAAGACGAGAAAGGTACCACAGTGGATGCGTCAGTGTTTGTACCTTTTCCAGAAGTAAGTTGAGTGGTATTCATATTCTGATAGTTGTTCTTATATTTGGCACACCTTCAGATGGAAAACCTCAATATCACGGCCACAGTCGCCAATAACAAACAACCACTGATTTGCATCCAGACATTTAAGACTGAACGTGAAGGAGTCATGGGATTGGATAGAATACTCTCCAAAATCGAACCCCAGTATGTGATCATGTACCATTGTAACATTGCAGCAATAAGGCAGATGGAAGTATACAAAGCTCGATTGAGACGATGCGTTGCCGAAAGAATTTAAGTATACTTCATGATTCACGCACAAACAGTTGAGGAGCAGTCATACTTGACTGGATTGAGGAGAGAAAAACAGGCGTTTGAACTAATTATACAGCTAGGTTCCAGAAATCGAGTGAAATGAAACCGAAACCGAAAATGCAAATCGAGTGAAATAATTTTCCGTGTTCTGCATTTCGATCGATTTCATCACTTCAAGTGAAATTGAAAACAGCTGATTCCTGTCATCTAATCTGAAACTCAATTTATTTGATTTCAATAGTTTCTTGTGTTTCCTGGTCAGAGAATTGAATATGAGTGCTGTTCTTATTGCTTCGGTTTTGGAAATCAAAAAGAATTAAGATAGATATGCGACAGAGAAAATAAAAAGACGTAGATTGAGAGACATTTCTAATCCATTAGAAATTGCAAATGCAACGTGTGTACTGATATGTGGCAAGTAAAATTTAAGTGTTTTCATTCATAAATTTGTTTCAAATGATTCTTTTTATTATTACTGACTTTTATTTTACATCTCTTGTATCTTTCTGTCTTTCCCACAAAGAATCTGCAACGACACGATCTCCTTTCATGAATCTTTGGGCAAAATCTTGTTGTTGGCTCAAAAAGTTTATAAATATTTCCTCCTGTGCAGTGTTTTTAAGCTTTCCCCTGTTCAAAACAAATTTCTAGTAAAATAAACAAATTTTGTGTGGTTGCAACGGAGTTTTTTACTTACATTTTTAAACGCGTCTGCTTTCTTCTACCATTCCACACAGATAAATCAGGGTGATTTCAAATCAGTTGGAATCCGACAAAATCGAATTGTGGAACACAACGATTTCGTTTCACTTTAATTTCGAAAAATATGAAATCGATATCGATAAAAGTGAAATGCAGAACACCCAATCTCAATTTCGATCGATTTCGATTTCATTTCACGTGAAAGTGAAATGTGGAACCTAGCTGATAGACACAAAGAGCGTAAGAATCTTATAATGAAGCAAATGAAAAGCAAATCTTATGTGACTAAATACAGAAAATGGTGATTCCTGAGTATCAAGATGGTAAAACTGATAAAGTGTTTGTACTGCTCAAGCATTACAAACACGTCTCTAAACTCTGGTTTGAGTCAAGAATACCAAACAAGAACCAAAAGATTTCTCTACATACATTCAGTAGATTTTATTTTATTTTTGTTTTTAGTTTACTGAATACATACCGCCGTATTAATAAATGCGGAATAGCCTTATTCCATGGATTAAGTTACCATTTTACCATTTTCCATTTAATTAAAGTTACCATTATACCATTTTCCACTTAATCCATGGAACCCAGCTATTCCGCGTTTATTAATACGGCGGATACACTTTAAATGAAAGAAGCTTAAGCCATTTTAGATAAACTATATAAAATCCAATTTGTAATTCAAATAAGGAATACTTATGTCAATAAACATTTTGTACAACGCTAAGAAATAAAGATGAATTATGGTATGCTGGTTTTTTTATTGAACATGGTTGAACTCTTCATCTGCTGGATTAAATATTTCTGCCGAAAGGATATAAAAATCTTGAAAAGACGGGCTGCACTTTTTGTAAGAATTATATTGTATACAATCAATTTACAATAAGATGCTAAAAGTTCATTTTTTTATGAAAAAACTAATTTCCCAGTCAGTATTTAAAGATTGAATTTACCGATTCCTGAATTTACTGCGTTGGTCCGTCTCAAGTGAGCTCACCACAAGAGTTCATGTATTTATGTAAATTTGTTCGAAGCTCTGCACATCCACTTTGGACACTTGAAATTTCACATTGTTTTTCCAAGTAAAACAAGCCCCAAGTCAATAAAAAGTAACACGCCTCCATGCAGTAAACCAAAGCCTCGTTTGGCAATCCGCGACCAGGGTTCTCCTTTGTCCGACTCTCCTCAATGTCTTGGTACAAAGAATGAAAAAGATTCCACGAATTCAAGTTGTGACAGGAAAACAATATCGGGACAACTTTAAGCGAAATGGTAATTGTGTAATATTTTCAAGAAACTTTTCGACAAAAATACTTTGCACTCACGAATCACGAACAAAGTTGGTGTTAATTCGACAATTTGAAGTATTAAAAGTAACTCCTAACCGACTGGTGGGGGGAAGTTAGAAATAAGTCAAATTGTTTATGGCTCGCTGTTCTAGTAGCAAGTGAGTTTTATTCAAATAAATATTCTTCTTTTATACTAATTAAATGCTTACGCTAACTTATTTACAAAGGTATTGTAATGTGCACCCAACATTTCATGCTAATTTCCTAATTGAAAACGTTAAACCGAAAACACAAGTGCTGGCAACGCTATAATGGAGTGCTATAATGGAAGACGTTGTTTGTGAGTGAGTGTGTGTGTGTGCAGAAAAATACCTGGAGGGGAACTTGTCTAGACATCATGGTTCATAGAAAAACTACCAGAAATCTCTCGATGTTTCACACTTCTATATAAAGAGGAAGCTGACGCAACCAGAAGTCAGTTTTGATTATAGAGTGATAAAGTGAAGAGTAAATTGTCTACAAGTGATAGTCCAAAAGTCGAGTTGAGATCGAATAAAGTTTAGATACTGAATAAAAGTGGTTGAAATAAATTGAAAAGTGAAGTTTTATTTTTCGAACTAAGCGCACGCTACATTGGTGTCAGAAGTGGGATAAAACTTATTTGACTAGTAAAGTGTAAAAAAAAGTAAAAAGAGAAATAATAATTATATACAGTGAAAATGGGTAAGTTGTTAGAAGAGCTCAACTGCATTGAGCTTAAAAGTGAGTTAGGTCAGCGAAATCTTTCTAGAGCGGGATCGAAAAATGAGCTCGTCCTGCGCTTGCGTAACTATTTAGAACAGCAAGGGGAAGACGTAAACACTTTTATTTTTGAAACAGAAGTGGAAGAAGAGGAAGTAAGTGAAAATGTAGATTTTTCTAGTATAATGAAGCTTTTATTAGAACAAAGAAACGAACAAACGAAAATGATTGAAGAGCAACGAAACGAGCAAAAGAAGGAACAGCAGAATGTTCTCGAAAAACTCGAAGAACAACAAAAGAAGCTGATTGAAGAGCAACAGCACAATATTCTCGGACGTCTGGAAGAGCAACGAAACGATCAAAAGAAGGAACAGCAGAATGTTCTCGAACGACTCGAAGTACAACAAAAGAATCTGGAAGAGCAACGAAACGAGCAAAAGAAGCTGATTGAAGAACAACGAAACGAACAAAAGAAAGAACAACAGAATATTCTCGAAAGACTTGAGGCGCAACAGAATGTTTTGGAAGGTCAGAAAAACATTCTAGAAGGCAAATTGGGCAGCATTGAGAAAAATGTATGTGCCATTGACGAACGCGTCGAAGGTGTGGAAAAACAGCTTTCTGTTGTAGAGAATCGTTTCGAAGGCGTAGAAAGTCGATGTGATGTTCTCACCAAGGAATAAGACCAGATCCGGAAAATCAAAATTCGAGAATCTGCTGGAGAGTTTGCAAGGAAAAAGGAGATGAAACCCCCAACATTTGATGGACAGTCTTCTTGGCCAGTTTACAAGAGACAATTTGAGGCAGCCGCGACAAAAAATGGCTGGGATGACGAAAACAAGTACATTGCACTGACTCTTGCTCTAAGAGGGTCAGCAGCTGAATTACTTCAAACAGTTCCAGCTGGTAAGAGCGGCGATTTCAGCTCTCTCGTGGCAGCTATAGATAAACGCTTTGGAGATAGCCACTTGAAAGAAGTCTTCCGAGTCCAACTCAATAACAGAGTCCAAAAAAAAGGTGCAAGTCTACAGCAGCTCCAGGCAGACGTCGAAAGACTGGTTCACCTTGCATACCCGGATGCTGGAGAAGAAATCATCAACCAGCTAGCTGTTGAGTCCTTCGTTCGTGCCATTTCCGATATACATCTTCAGAGGTCTGTGCGAACTGCTAGAACACGTACTCTTTCTGAAACTTTAGCATTCGCATTGACAATCGAAGCAGCAGAACAGGCTTCTCATGGAGTACATCGACTTAGAGAGGCCATAGTCGAAGAATGCTCGTGCCAAAGATCAGAAATACAAAAGAACCAGCGGAGTGGACCAGTAAGATGTTGGAACTGCAACAAGACCGGGCACTTACAGCGTCAATGCCGGCTACCACCAAATAAAGCCGGTTGTCAACATTGTGGAAGCAAGAGATCCAACCCAGAGCAAGGTAACAACAACACCAGCGTTGCCTATCAGCCCGTTTCCCATCAGGGAAACGAGTAAGAACCAACTTCGAGGGGCAGAGGCTGGTTTCTTGTATCGATGGCCCCAGAACCACCATCCAGGTCTCTCAGACCAAGCGAGACAACAAAAGTCTGACTGTGGAGACTGCTATTAACGGGAACAAACATGTGGCTACCATCGACACCGGTGCCACAGCCTCCATAGTACGTCGAGACCTGGTAAAGACGACGTGGCTTCATAACACCAATAGCTACCGTCTAAGAACCGCAACGGGAGAAGCAGCAAGAGTATTTGAAGAAGTGTGTCTTAAGATCCGACTGGCCGATCTAGTGTTTACTCATCAATTCCTGGTGGCAGATATATGTGACGAGTGCATCATTGGAATCGACTTTATGAAACAGCACGGAGTTATTTTAGACATCGGTAATCAGGTTTTGAAGTACCAGAATAAGGAACTTCCAATGACCTATTCGAACGAAAGTACGTCGACACTGAGAACTGTCATCACGGAAGATCTGATTCTGCCTCCTTCTTCTGAAGTGTTCGTTTGGACAAAACTGGAAGGTGAGTTTGGAAGCCTTCGATACCTCATGGTGGAACCAGACCCAGAGTGTTCCTCCCAAAGCGTCATCATTGGGAAAACACTGGTAGCACCGAAAAACAAAATGGTCCCCGTACGATTACTAAACACCAGACCGTACGATGTAAGGTTGAAGAAAGGAGAAGTCATTGGACGTTGCGAATCGGTTGCAGCAATTACGAAGATCACAGACGAAGCCCCGAGAAAAACTATAACTCCGGAGGAGCTCAAAACCATCAGAGCTAAAATACTGAATTCATCCAACCTTGATCACCAACAAACAATGATGGCTGAAAATCTCCTACAAGAGTACACTGACATCTTCGCATCGCAAAAGGGACAATATGGTAGGACAAAGTTGGTGCAGCATCGCATCAACACAGGAGATGCAAGACTGATTCGTCAACCCGCAAGACGTCTTCCACTGGCCAAACAAGGTGAGGTTGAGGAAATGATAACAGCAATGAAGAAGGACGGTCTTATCGAAAATTCCAAAAGTCCTTGGGCATCACCAGTGGTGCTAGTGAAAAAGACAGACGGAAGCACTCGCTTTTGTGTAGACTACCGAAGGCTGAATGATGTGACTGAGAAGGACAGCTATCCCCTGCGGAGAATCAGTGATACCCTGGATGCCATGGAGGGAGCCCAGTGGTTCTCGACGCTGGACTTGAAGAGTGGATATTGGCAAGTTGACATCCACCCTGATGATCGGGAAAAGACGGCGTTTTCTACAGGTAATGGGCTCTGGCAGTTCAAAGTTATGCCGTTTGGGCTATGCAAAGCTCCGGCAACATTCGAGCGTTTGATGGAGTGCGTTCTTCAAGGACTGACGTGGAAAGCTTGCCTAGTCTACTTGGACGATGTCATTGTTTACGGGAAAACATTTGACCAACATTGAAAGAACCTAAAAGCCGTGTTTCAGAGACTTCGAGAGGCTAACCTTAAACTGAATCCGGAAAAATGTGCACTTTTCAAAACCGAAGTTAAGTATTTGGGACACATCATCTCTTCCCAAGGAGTGAAGACTGATCCTGAAAAAGTTGACTCCGTCAAAAATTGGCCAACACCACAGGACAAACATCAACTCCGAGGCTTTCTTGGTCTTGCCACATATTACCGACGATTTGTTAAGAACTTTGCTGGAGTTGCAAAGAGTTTACATGAGCTCACCGAAAAAGGGAAGCAGTTTAAATGGTCAGGTGAGTGTGAGAAATCTTTCCAGGAACTCGAATACCGCCTCTGTAACTCTCCAGTGATGGCACATCCAACACCTCGCAAAACGTTCATCATCGACGCTGATGCAAGCAACGTTGGAATCGGGGCGGTACTATCCCAAGTGCATGATGGCGAAGAGGATGTGGTGGCATATTACAGCAAGGTCCTCTCGAAGCCCGAAAGAAACTACTGCGTGACCAGAAGGGAACTGCTAGCTCTTATCTTGGCAACAAAGCACTTCCATAAGTACATCTATGGACAGAAATTCCTTCTGCGGACAGACCATGGTGCTCTGAACTGGCTGTTGAACTTCAAAAATCCAGAAGGTCAAGTCGCAAGGTGGATAGAAAGACTGCAGACTTATGATTACCAGATTCAACACCGTAGAGGAAAGCTGCACTCCAACGCCGACGCATTATCCCGAAGACCTTGCAAAGTGGATTGCAAGAATTGTAGGCGGCAAGAAGACAAAGAAAATATTACCGCTCAGTGACTAAGAGCTGACCCAATATGCGGATGGAGCAATGAGGAAGTGAGGACTGCTCAACAGGAGGATCCAGATATCGAACCCATTCTCGCATGGAAAGAAAATGAAGAGAAACCTGAATGGGGAGACATTTCTGACAGGAGTCCAGTTCTCAAAGCCTATTGGGCACAGTGGGACTCACTATATGTGCAAGAAGGTGTCCTCAGGCGAAGATGGGAATCCGCTGACGGTAAGTCATATGTGATGCAGCTGATCGTACCGCAATCGAAAGTCATCTGTTTATTTGAGCCCCGTTGTAAAGGACCCCATTATGATAATATCTTCTGTACTCCGACTCTGGTGTTCTGTGCAATCCAAGACAGGTACGCAGACACTGTCTCTCAAACACCCGAATCTTTTCCATCTGAGACGCTGTAACATTGAACCACACAGGGCACCCATAGACAATCATTGGCCTTATGAGGGCCATGTAGCAAATCACCTTCACTCTGCTATTAAGTTGACTGCTGTGAAACAGTCGCCTCTTCAGAGCAAAAGCTCCTCTAGCCCTGGCCAGAGCCGCATCCATATGTTTGTTAAAATATAGATACTGATCTAGCCAGATGCCGAGATACTTGACTACTACTTTGCTTGGCAGTGGGTGGCCATGTGGATCAACGATCACCAGCTTTCGCCAGTTCTTTCTCGTATCCCATGAGGCCCGAGCCAACGGGTTTCTAAACACAATTGTTTCCGATTTCTGAAAGTTGATTTTCAACTTCCAGTCATCGCAATATTGCTGAATCTTATCGAAGTCACGCTGCAACAGACTTCTGATGTCTTCGATCTTTGGACCTGTTCTGTACGCAATGAGGTCGTCGGCGTACGCTATAGCATGGTGAAGGGAACCAATTAGATCGCCAGTGAAAATGCTAAATAAAATAATCGAATTCACCGCTCCCTGTTGCAGACCGTTCTGTATTTTAAAAGTTCTGGTAGAAGTTCTATTGCAACTTTTCACAACAAACGTTCTACCATGAAGCATGTCATTTAGAATATATAGCAGTGGTTTACTCATGTCATACCTGATCAACTTATGGAAAAGACCGTCTAGCCAAACGGTATCGAATGCCTTCTCCAAGTCAACCAGACATGCACCCGTACACCGCTTTTTAGCTTTGTTTCATTGAATATCTGATACTAGTTTAGACGCGGCATGAATGGTATCATGGCCCGCCTTAAAACCGAACTCATTTTCTGGAATAATATTTTTGTCCTCAACCCATGTGGACAGTGCTCTATTAAGAACTTTCTCGAGTACCTTACTGATACTCGGAAGAAGACTAATTGACCGAAGATTTGCTGGATTGGAACCATCTTTTCCTTTTTTAAGGAGAGGATGGACCACTACCGTCTTCCAACGCACTGGATAATATGCATTATTCAGCGCATTGTTAAACAACGTGGTGTATATGTCCACCGCTTCCGAAGGGAGGTTTCGCAGCACAACATTGGGTATGCCGTCGACTCCTGCTGACTTCTTTTTCTTTATTTACACTTTTTTTGGTGCTGATGGACCGGGATGGTCCATCACAGACGACTCGTCGCTTTTTTGTTCACTCCAAACTCAGTTGTTTTCTTTTATTCTGGGGTTTGCTTAAAAGCAAGAATAAAAATTAAATTGGAATGCCCCGGCTGGGAGTTGAACCCACGTTCCTCCGCACTGGGTACCTACTGCTTGACTAGTTAGGCTACTGCCTTTGTTAAATTTCACTGAATTTAAACTCTTAATCAAACACTATTCCACTTGTAAAAACACAGCTAAAGTCGTCAACACGTCTACACTCGATAGCTGTTGCTGAACGACTCAACGTTGGATCGCCTTTTGAGAGGATTGCAGTAGATGTGGCTGGGCCTTTTCCAGAAACCAACGCTGGAAACAAGTACATTCTGGTTGTAATGGATTATTTAAGCAAGTGGCCTGAGGCGTCCATCCCAAATCAAGAGGCCAAAACGGTGGTCGACCAGATTGTGTTTAACTGGGTGAGTTGGTTTGGCGTGCCTATGGAACTCCATTCCGACCAAGGGAGGAACTTTGAGTCAAACATCTTCCAAGGAGTGTGCGGACTACTTGGCATTAAGAAGACTAGAACCACACCGCTTCATCCACAGTCTGATGGGATGGTTGTAAGATTCAACTGGACCTTGAAAGAACACCTCACCAAGGTCGTAGGCGACTACCAAAGAGACTGGGATAGGCACGTACCGCTATTCCTGATGGCCCATAGAAGTGCAGTACATAGCTCGACAGGACAAACACCATCTGACATCCTGTTCGGGAAAACCATGCGGCTGCCCAGCGAACTGAAATTTGGATGCCCCACAGAGGAGCCACAGGACACGAACGAGTATGTGGACGACGAAGGAGAGACTCGCTGACATCCATAAAAAAACAAGGGAACGGATGAAAACCTACAGCGACCGGATGAAGACAAGGTACGACACTAAAGCGACACCGGCAGGATTCCAAGCGGGAGATCGTGTGTGGCTTTATAGTCCTCATCGTCAAAAGGGATTGGATGGGATCACCGAAACTTCAGCAGAACTAAGAAGGTCCTTATACTGTTGTCAAGAGGATTAACGACGTGGTCTACCGCATTCAAAGAGGACTAAGAGGCAAGCTAAAAGTAGTGCATTGTGACCGGCTGCGTCGATATAGTGGGGAAGCTGCAAATGGAATTATTCGGGACGAACAATCTTAAGGAGGGGGCAGTGTAATGTGCACCCAACATTTCATGCTAGTTTCCTAATTGAAAACGTTAAACCGAAAACACAAGTGCTGGCAACGCTATAATGGAGTGCTATAATGGAAGACGTTGTTTGTGAGTGAGTGTGTGTGTGTGCAGAAAAATACCGGGAGGGGAACTTGTCTAGACATCATGGTTCATAGAAAAACTACCAAAAATCTCTCGATGTTTCACACTTCTATATTATAAAGAGGGAGCTGACGCAACCAGAAGTCAGTTTTGATTAGAGTGATAAAGTGAAGAGTAAATTGTCTACAAGTGATAGTCCAAAAGTCGAGTTGAGATCGAATAAAGTTTAGATACTGAATAAAAGTGGTTGAAATAAATTGAAAAGTAAAGTTTAATTTTTCGAACTAAGCGCACGTTACAGTATGCTTATGCAGAATGTACATAAAATTTGTATTGATTGAGTTCAAAGGGATTAAGTTACAAAAGTGAATTCGTCATTAATGCTGATTCATTGATAAATGCATGAGAATGCATGTGGCAAGCAAGTTAGTTTAGCTTAGAAAATAATATGTACACAAAAATCAAATTGCTTAGTAGACAGAAAGTGCAATTTGTGAGAAATAATAAATTTGATATGACCTCGTGCTGCGGTGCTGTTGAACTCGTTGTTCAGTTGTTGAAATATGATTCTGGAAATATGTTCTCATATTTGAGTTGTCATCGTCTATTAGAATTGTGATTCCGAATTCATTCATATTGTTGTCACAACATGCTGGGCCCCTTAGATTGATGATACGCAAAAGTCCATGTCTTCAAAGGAAGCTTGGCTGGCTCGTCGCTTATTAAAAGATCTCATTGGCTTGTTGAGCGATCCCATTGGTATAGCTGTAGCTGGTGCCGTAGGCTGTTGTGCTCCTTTTCGTCTGATTACAACAATCACGATCAAGATGATTCCAATGATTACAAAAGCATTGACTCCAAGCAGTGAGTATTGGTGAATTCGATGAGTGCTTATCTCGTTCAGTATGTATTCTTGGCTTTTTTGCAGCTTTATTGAGTCTTCTAATGTAGAAATGTCCAATGAAGCGTTCGTTGGTAAGACAGATTGTTTCTCTCTTTTGAAGTTAAACGATGTTAACTGCTCAGAAAGGTTGAATGATGGTAAAAACGACGATCTCAGTTTACTTGTCATTGTTTGTTTTTCCACAACAGTCATGGTCAGATCATGTACAATGCATCTTGCTGGCAACTTTAATATACTACTGCCTTGTAAAGTTATGGGTACCATGTTAAAATCACAGTTCATGTTAACTGTAACCAGGTCGGGAGTACTGTAAATCCATGAACTCGGTTGATGCATTTCAATCCAGTATAACCTTGCTGGTATGTCCTTTGTATTACATGAACCCATAATTGGTTTGTTTTGAATTATGTTCATTTAACAGACACTAACTGCAGCACCAGTTGTGCATAATGGGTGTTGAAGTGTGCACCATACGATGACCGAGGGCCTCATTTTGCATTTTGAAAATTCGTCTTTGTTGAGTGGATAGAAATGGTTAGCTTATAGATTAACCATTAAATATTCCGATGATGGAATGATGC
This sequence comes from Melanostoma mellinum, assembly GCA_914767635.1. Classification (NCBI taxonomy): domain Eukaryota; kingdom Metazoa; phylum Arthropoda; class Insecta; order Diptera; family Syrphidae; genus Melanostoma; species Melanostoma mellinum. The sequence continues at coordinate 95,577,266 of OU612058.1, forward strand.
TTGTGAGGTTCCCGTTGTGTTCGGTTGGAACTGGCAATACTCTGTACAACTTGAATTCTTCATCAGCAGTGGAAGGCTTATCTCAATTATAATGTTGCTATTGGTCACTCTAGCCCTTACACTTAGAATTTTGTATAGTTGCAGGATCGATTCATGATGTCGCTCTCCAGGAATCATTAAAGATTTTGGAATATTTTCATGAATTTTCGTGAGTTCATCCTTAAATTGTTGTACCGAAGTTATAAGTGGATGAATTCTTCCAGTGTGAGTGGACAGCAAGATATCCAACAATATGCTCTGAGTTGCTTTATAATTTATCATAATAAGTATCGCATTTAGAGCATTCGACGAAAATATCTTCATGTCCTCATATTTTCCGGTTTCATTTTCAAGTTTCGAAACAATCGAACTTAGGAGCTGTATTTGCTTCTTATTTTCCATTTGTTCTTTCTTAAAGATGTTGACAGTAGAATCAACTATGGTTGTCTAGTTCTTCATTAGATTTGACAGGTGGCTTTCATTTTCCTTGACAGCTTCAATTGTTTGCTCATAACCTTTAGCAAATCTTTGGTCGAGAATTCCAAATAATTCGTTAGTAATTGTTCCAATGAAGTCAAACGGTGATCGTTTTTGACCTCGTGTTGAATCTTCGTTTGCATGTAGTAAGATCTCATTGTTAAGCTGTATTTGTTGAATTTGATGTTGAAACTGGTGTAGCATTCCCTCACACATAACTGATTTGAAATCTTTTAAGTCACTAGATGAGCAAATTTTTTCCATTTGCGACACAAGTTTTTTGTAGTTTTAAAACTCTTGCCAATAGGTTGTTAAATTGAAGAACACAATTGTTTTCCATGAACTCGAAATCAAATTTGCCTGTCCCACATCTTCGAAGTATATTCCGGGTGTGTTTGAAATGGAATTATCTCGACATCGTGGGGGACTGGAGTGGAGCCAACTATGTTGAGAAAGGCAAACAAAGTGCAAAAAGAAAGAATTTTATGTGAGCGGTTTGTGGATGTATTGATTTGTCTCACTTCCTTTTCTTCTTCATCATTTTCAATTGGTAATTTACATAACTTTGTTATGGGTCGCTTGAAATGTTTCTTGTTGCTGAACACTGTTGCAGCTCTAACCCCGTTGTCTTTTCCTGGATGAACGTCTGAAATTTTTCCCATCATCCAGGTTGTTGGTGGTAGTCGGTCTTCTTTGATAAGAACAATGTCCCGAATTTTCATATTTTCTTGCTTTTGCTTCCACTTTGGAAGCTGTTGTAATTGAGACAGATATTCAGATGACCAGACTTTCCAAAAGTCCTGAGTTATTTTTTGGATTAACTGCCATCGAGATCGGAATGTTCGCTTTTCATCAATAATTATTGGTTCAGGTACTGCATTCAAAGAGCTTCCGATCAAAAAGTGTCCAGGAGTTAGAATTGTAGTATCCCCAACATCATTCTCGATTGCTGTTAGTGGTCGAGAGTTAAGGCACGCCTCTACCTGTGTTAAAAGCGTGGAGAGCTCCTCAAATGCTAACACAGTTTCACCGACTATTCTCTTTAAGTGGAATTTTGTAGACTTAACGCCTGATTCCCACAATCCACCAAAATGAGGTGATGCGGGGGTATAAAGTGCCACTGCATTTCGTCTTTAGTAAGCTTTGAGGAGACATCTTCTTCACAGCGTTTAATTGTTTCTCGCATTAGTTGCTGGATTTCCTTGTTAGCCCCAACAAGTGTAGTTCCGTTGTCACTGTAGAAGTGCGAGCATATTCCTCTTCTTGATGTGAATCGTTTTAACGCTGCTATGAATGCCGCTGAGCTAAGGTCACTCACAAGTTCGATATGAACAGCCTTAGTAGCAAAGCAGACGAATATAGCGATGTACCCCTTTGTTGATCGGTTTCCTCTTCCTTTTGAGATTAATATCTGAACTGGTTCAGCATAACCAACGCCTGTGTGTGTAAAGGGTCTTGATGGTGTTACTCTAGCTGCTGGAAGTAGTCCCATTTGTTGAGTATTTGGTTGTGCAGCAAACCGAAAGCATCTGATACACTTATTTATAACTTGTCGAACACATCTTTTTGCTTGAATGATCCAATAGCGTTGTCTCAGTTTTGCTATTGTAAATCGAATACCACCATGCAGTGTGCGTTCATGGGCGTCTTCTACTAATAGTTTAGTGAACCACTCTTGATGAGGCAGGATAATCGGATGTTTCTCTGTACTAGAAAGTTTCGCGTTTTGTAGTCGTCCGCCCACAACAAGAATGTTCTCGTTGTTAATAAATGGGTTTAAGGATAGTACCTTACTTTTTTTGTTTATAGTTTTTCCATCTCGTAAGGATTCTAGTTCTTCGGAATAGACCTTTTGTTGTACATAGTGTATGATTCCTTTACTGCCATCGTTCAATTCCTTTACTGTTAGGGTACCCGTCTGCATGGGATGGTTCATTAGTTTGTTCTTGCAGTTCTTGAATCGTCTGCAATAAGCAGCGACCCTTATTAGTTTTGAGTACGTAGAGAATCTTTTAGTTAAGTCGTCAATTTCTTCTACTTCAATGGTTAAAACCTTCCTGGTTTCGGGAATATCGGTCACTGCATTCGTATTTTGTTCGTTTAAAGGCCATTTTTCAGAGTCAAATTTCAGCCAACTAGGTCCATTCCACCATAAATAATTGTTTGCCATCTGTTCTGGAAAGCAACCTCTTGAACCATAATCAGCTGGATTGTCGGTTGAACGAACATGTCTCCAGCAGTTTACGTTTGTTAACTCTTGTATTTCTGAGACTCGATTCGCAACAAACGTCTTCCAGGTAGATGGACATTTTTGGATCCAGGCTAGTGTTATAGTAGAATCTGTCCAGGCAAAGGTTTTTTCTACTTGTAATCCAAAGGTTTTCTTTGTTTCCGCCAATAATTTTGAAAGCAGATGAGCACCGCATAGTTCCAACTTCGGAAGAGGAAGTTTCTTCCTTATTGGTGCCACTTTTGTTTTTGCAGTTAAGATGGTGCAGGCATATAGGCCAGATGGAAGAATTACTCTTGCGTATACAACAGCTGCATATGCTGCTTCAGAAGCATCACAAAATCCATGGAGCTCAAACTGTTGATCTTTTTTGGACTCTATCCACCTTGGGATCCTGATGTCTTCGACTGCAATAAGGTTCTTCTTCAATTTGTTCCACTGTTTTAATAGTTCAACAGGAAGTGGTTCGTCCCACTCGAGTTCTGCTTTCCAAAGCTGCTGCATTAAGATTTTCGCGCTCACAGTTACTGGAGCCAACCATCCAAGAGGGTCGAATAGTTTGGCTATTTCGGACAAGGTTTTCGTTTGGTAAGTATTTCCGGGGATGTTGTTGTTTCCAGGTTTACTTTGAATTGGAAGGTGTCACTTAAAGGGTTCCAGTGTATCCCCAACGTTTTAATTGTTTCGTCTTTCATTACGTCTTTCTTTTGTTGATTACGTAACTCAATCGGAATATGCTGAAGTAGCTTCTTGCTGTTTGCAGCCCATTTTCGAAGCTGAAAGCCTGCTCCTCTTAGCATTCCATCAAGTTCTTTCTGAGCTCTTTTGCATTCGGTAATCGTATCTCCTCCGGACATCACATCATCCACATAGAAGTCGTGGTTGATTATTTCAGCTGCGATTGGATACTTGGATTGATCGTCTTTAGCCAGTTGTTGAAGAGTCCTTATAGCCAAGTACGGTCCTGATGCTGTACCATACGTGACAGTCGTAAGTTTGTACTCCTTAATGGGTTGGTTGTTAGAACTGCGCCATAATATTCTCTGGTAATCCTGATGGTCTTCATGCAGTTCAATTTGACGGTACATTTTTTCAATGTCCGATGTAAAAACGTATTTATGCTTCCTCCAACGCGTCAAAATTGTAGTGATATCGTCTTGGAGTTTAGGCCCTATCAGCATTAATTGGCTAAGGCTTACTCCAGTCGTTGAATTTGCCGAACCATCAAATACAACCCGAAGTTTTGTTGTTGTACTCGAAGGTTTAATAACGGCATGGTGTGGCATGTAGAAAATCTCGTTTTTGGCAGATGAGTTGCTATTGACTACAACCATGTGCCCAAGGCTTATAAATTCGTTTATAACTTTTGTGTAGTCGTCTTTGAGTTTTGGATTTTTGTTTAGTTGTGACTCTAGCTGGCGAAATCTGGCTGTAGCTCTATTTTTCGATTCACCTAGTTCTTTTGTCTGGATTATGCCTTCGTTGAATAAGATCTTTACGACATACCTCCCATTTTCTTTTCGGTAGTGCGTATCCTCATAGATTTGCTCGCACTGTTTGTCTTCTAGCTTTTGAAGTTTTGGTTGAATTATTTCTTCTATCTCCCAAAACTTTTCTAATTGCTCATCAATCGATGTTAGTGCCACCAATCCGGTAACACTGTATTTTTCAGATAACTCGTTCGATATCCGCCCAGAAACAAGCCATCCTAGCTGGGACTTTTGAGCGACCAGAGCATTGGAAGTCACTCGTTTAATACCGCTGAGGATGATGTCACCGTAAGTATCAGCACCAATTATCATGTCGATGGGTCCAGGAACATTAAAAGTAGGATCCGCAAGTTCTAGTTGAGTCAAGTATTCGATTGGTTTAGTTGTTTGTTTTGATGGTAACTGTCTAGTTAATTTTGGTAAAACAAGTTCTTCCATCTTCAGCTTAAATTTTGACTCGAAATGTGGCGCTATTGTTACTTCCACTTTGTTCTTCGCAATTCCTGCCTTTGTGGTTCCTAACCCACTGACCTCAACACAAATTCTTTGTTTACTCAGTTTCAGTGTTTGAACAACGGATTCAGTGATGAGTGAAGCTTGTGAACCAGGATCAATGAGTGCTCGTACTGTTATGCTTCGGCCATTATCATTGTGAACCGTTAACATTGCTGTAGCAATCAAAACATTCTAGTTTTGTTCGGCATGGTTCACCTGTTTGGATGAAGACTCTTCAAGATCGGATGATTTTGACTTCTCTGTACAGTCCATGTGATGAAAGGTCTGATTTTTTTTGTTGCAGTGATGGCAATTCCTCTTACTGAAGCACTGGAGCTGCTTGTTATGACTTAGACAATTTAAGCATAACTTGGCTTGTTTGCTCTGATGACATCTTTCTTTCGGAGATAGCTTGATGAATTTTGAACACTTGTATATTTTATGCTCCCCATTGCAAATTGGGCACTGAACTGCTTTAGCGTCTATGACGAAGTTACGAACTGCATTTTTTGGTTCGTCAGGAGTCTTTTGTTGTTTTCTTCCAAGGCCTGTTGCCATAACTTCCAAGGCCTGATACCGCCTTTCCAGGTATTCTAGAAGAGTTTTTATGGCAAGCATCTTGTTTGGTTCGTCAAGTCCTTGTTCGAAAAGGTTTCTGGACTCTGTGTCGAGGGATTTTATTGTTAAGTGAATAATCATTGGGCCCCATGATGATGTGTCATATCCTATATTACCCAATGCCGCTAACCCTTCTTTGATCGCATCTAAGGTGTTCTTAACTGAAGTAGCTGTTGGTGTGCTACTATGCCCAGTCCTCAACATCTTTTCAATATGCATTGATACAATCTTTCTTTCATTATTGTATCTTCCCTTTAGAATTTCCCAGGCACTGTTGTAATTTTTGCTGGAGAATGTTAGGTGTTTTATCAACTGAAGAGGTTCGCCTTCCAAATGGGTCTTTAGGTACTCCATTTTCTCAGTGGTAGACAGGCTTGTTTTGGCATGAATTATATTTATAAACAAGTCATAAAATTGTTGCCATTCTAGATAATTGCCTTTGAATGTCGGAATTTTAAGTCTAGGCAGCACTGATTCGTGTTTATTTTTCGGCTCGCTATTGCTGGAACTAGTTCTTGATGCCATTTCATGCAAGAGTCGATTTATATCTTGCTTTATCCCTTTGTAGTTGTTTTTTGCAACATACTCCACTTTGAAGTCTTCTTCCGTTGCATTGGATATGAAGTCTTCGTGAAGCTCAGTCAAGTTTTTCAATTGCTCCAGCAATATTTTTTGTTGGTATTCAAATATTTCTTTAGAATATTCGTTCAGAGTGCCTTCGAACTCTTCCATGTTTTCTTCAATTGATGTTATCTTCAATTGAAGAATTCGAAGCCTTTTTCTTTGGGCCATATTCTCATTTACCCTTGTATTTTCGTTGAACTTGGCGGCCGCATCACTTGTACTGGGTAATGCGACTGGCATGATTGGAGCTGGGACAATATCCTCCAGCTTTTTCCTGTAGTCTTCGTAAACTGCTTTTACTTTGCCGAGTGTATCTCTTTCCATGTATGGCGTATCATGCTTCAACTGAGCAGCAACTTTATTGTGGTTGCTTTCGAGCTCCAACCATAACGCTTCAAGATGCTGTAGTCTTTCTTCCTTGTACTTCTGAGTTTTCCTCGTAGCACTATCTTTGCCAAAGTTTCGACTTTGGTTGTCGATTTCCTCGGCGATTTTCTTCTGTTTGCCGATGATAATGAATACTTCTGTCTCGTCAATCATTTTGTTGTATTTTCTTTATAACTTTAGTTGTAATTAACTGGATTTGTATTCACTTTTCGTTGTCAATTAATCAGTGTTTAGAGCCCTGATAACGCTTTTTGACCAGATGTATTTGTTATAAACCAATGTTAAGAGCCTTGGTTACGCTTTGACACTTTACACTTCGATTTTAAAAATTAATTCAAAATTAAACCAATGTTTGAAGCCCTGATTACGCTTTTCCACTTTACACTTCGATTTTAAAAATTAATTCAAAATTAAACCAATGTTTGAAGCCCTGGTTACGCTTTATTCACTGTTTCTTTCCTCGAAGGACCAAATGTTAATTCGACAATTTGAAGTATTAAAAGTAACTCCTTACCGACTGGTGGGGGGAAGTTAGAAATAAGTCAAATTGTTTATGGTTCGCTGTTCTAGTAGCAAGTGAGTTTTATTCAAATAAATATTCTTCTTTTATACTAATTAAATGCTTACGCTAACTTATTTACAAAAGGTATGCTTATGCAGAATGTACACAAAATTTGTATTGATTGAGTTCAAAGGGATTAAGTTACAAAAGTGAATTCGGCATTAATGCTGATTCATTGATAAATGCATGAGAATGCATATGGCAAGCAAGTTAGTTTAGCTTAGAAAATAATATGTACACAAAAATCAAATTGCCTAGTAGACAGAACGTGCAATTTGTGAGAAATAAAAAATTTGATATGACCTTGGCATTCGTGCTGCGGTGCTGTTGAACTCGTTGTTCAGTTGTTGAAATATGATTCTGGAAATGTGTTCTCATCTTTGAGTTGTCATCGTCTATTAGAATTGTGATTCCGAATTCATTCATATTGTTGTCACAACAGTTGGTTTGTTTTTTTGCTTATCTGTCATAATGAGTGTGGGGAGTTTAAGGCTATGTGCACATTGTTGTTTTCTGTGAAACTGTTGCACTTTTTTCCCGACAAAACAAATTACCACCGAATCCACAACTTGGATTTTAGCAAACTACTATATTAATTAATCGCAACGAATGATTAATTAATTATTTATTACATTGAAATATAAATATGCACACCGATGTGCCGCGGCGATGTTGTTCGAATTTAATTTTAGGATGAACTGTCAAATGACAGCTGGGTGGATTTTAAAGGAAAATAGTGCAACAGGTAGCAAGATAATATGCTGCCAATGCCAGCTGCTCAGCAAGGGGTGGTCCGTAGGTAGTTTATTTATTAGTACGTAGGTATAATTAGTCTAATCAAGAGAGGAATTAATAAAAAGAATAAATAAATAAATAAATAAATAGGGTGGCGCAACAGAGCGAGGAGCCCCTGGGCCTAGCGCATTTCTCACAACCATGCCTTGTGAGGGAATGGAGGGGACCTACAATTTTCAGCCGGTTCCGAACGGCTAATTGAGAAAGCGCTTTTCATGGCAATGAATACTAACGGAGGACTTGCCAATTCCTCGCGAAAGGCGATACCCGTGGAAAAAACATTTTTGCCTCTGTTGGGATTCGAACTCGAACCTCTGGATTAACAGGCGGACATGCTATCCATCACACCACGGGTACCACAATAAAAAGAATGAGTATCAATCAAAAACACACAACTGGGTGTTTCATACAATAAAGGGCGCCAGGAAATTTTTGCTTGGAATTTCCAAACCAACTTCAACGCTGAAAATGGTCTTCAAATAGAATTAAAAGAACGATTTTCCAAAAGGAATAAAATTATATTTGGTTCAGGAAACCTTTACAAGTATAGGTATAAAACCTGAAATCTTTTCGTAAACAATTGGGAGTGTACAAAATTTGTAAAATCTGGCAAGAGCCAGTCAACAATTTAAATAGAATGAAATTTAAGTACGAAGATGGGGTTTTACCCAGGTTAAAATTCAAAACAACAACTTGTGTGCACAACACACCCGCAAACAAACAACTCTTTTGGAATTTTCTGAACAGACAACAAGGTCAAAGAAAGGTCGTGCGTCCTGCAATCTCAGGATAAATTACGATTGGCGAAAGGTAACCGATACAAACACTATGACTTAATAATCAAACCAAAATAAACGCACAACTAACGCTTTTTCTCACAATAAGAAATTTAAAATACTAAGGTATAATAATACTTAGCTTTTCTGACGAATCCTGCCTATGAGTTTTCTTGCCCGTTCTGGCACTAACCCTCCTGAACTCCTGCCTGCTTGGAGCTTTCCTGCACACAGTAAACAATTGTAGTTATTTTGGCCTTTCTGCAAACAAAAACACAATTACAATTTGCACTACTTGCAACTAATAAAATCACTCGATTTGTAAATTTTCCAACACTTTTTCAATTTTCTAAAACTCTTTGACACTATGTCCTTTTCAGAGGTCAACCAAGAAGTGCCATCTTCTTGGCGGTCTCTTCGTTCATCGGCGCATTCAGCAAACTCCACTCACTTCAACCAATCAGAGTCGTGGAGGTTCGTCACGGGGTATCTGCAATACTCTCAGCAAATTCGCTGGAGTCTGCGCCGTAGGCGAAACGCATCCATCGCTCTCTTCTTAACAATTTCGTTGTAAATCTCTTGGTCGTTAGAGATTCGCAACAACTTGCCCGAATGAACGAATCCAGACCTGTTCCATTTCAATCCATTCCAGAATAGAAAATTGAAAAACTATTTCCTTAAACAAATTCCCTCGGCCCAACCGACCCAAGTTACACTGTGCAAGAAAACTATTTAAGCTAGGATTCAGTTAACGTGGATTCGTCATTTTTCGCGAAAACTACTAAACTATTTCGGTGAACCTTCGCGCAGATTTGGGGGAATGGGGATAATTCTATAAAGACTCATTTCCTTGCTAAGGTAAAGCACTTTAGGTTGGGCACTCGGCCTTTACGGTGGGCACTCAGCCATTACGTTGGGCTCTTGGCCTTTTATATTGAAAAGGCTTCAAATGCCAAATTCCGAAGATCACTGATATATATCAGTGTGTTAAAGGTGGGTAGCCATATCTCTACCTTAATGTAAAAATATTAGGTTGTTAGTAACCTGCTGCTGCTGCTGTTGCGATGGACTTCCTCCAGAACCTTCCTGGTTCTTATTAACGCTGCTGCTTGAGTCTCCAGCCGTCCACTGGCTCAATGAAGGGGTACCTATTTGGGTTGCTTTTCCAAAATGCTTTGAAGTACACCACTAGCTGATGGACTAGGGTTGCTTTGTATCTGCCAAGACCTTGAAGCCACAACAAAAGGAGGGGTGAAAATGGGAAGAGGAAGAAAAGTAAAGGTTTAACTTGTTGTGGTAAAATATACCGCAACAAATCCCACCCTTACCTACCAAGAAATGTTCTTGCAGTTTGATAAAACTGCAAGGCATTTCTTTAAGCCAAAGGTACAAGGAAAAACGAACAAGGTATTTTCCATCAGGGCGTACAATCGCCAGCCTTTGAAAGTAAACGACGATATGGAGAGCTATTAAAAAAATAAAAAAATTAAAGCTAAAAACTACTTTAAGGCTCAATTCTTCAGGGATGCATCGGTGTACGGTTTGAGATTTTTCGCATGCCAAGTTCCGCGTTCTTTACCATTACTATCTTCTAAGACATATGTCCAAGGTGACACACGCTTCCTTATAACAAACGGACCGACAAACTTCGGTGCTAACTTGGCTGCGTAATAGTTCACGGCATCCGACAACACAAAATTTCGACGCCAAACCTGCTCGCCAAAGAGATATTGAACATCTCTTCTGCGGAGGTTGTATGTTTTCGCAGACTTCTTGGTTGCCGCGCGTAGCTTCTTTTCGATGTCTACTCTAAGATCCCTAAACCGTACTTCTAACTCACTAAAATCCTGAACCCTACCTAAACTATCACCTATTATTGGCACTTCTCGACCTGAAGTCGCCATATCCCTACCAAAATTAGCATAATAAGGGGATACTCCTAAAACTTCATGAGTGGACGTGCGAATCGCGCACGCAACCTTAGACAACTGCGCATCCCATATCCGGTGGTTATCAGAGACGTATGCTCTGAGCGTTGTTTTGATGATTTGGTTTATCCTCTCCGCTGGATTAGCCTGTGGGTGGTAATGAGCTAGAGCTGTTAAACGAATTTGAGAAGAATAAGAATCGCAAAGAGATTTCAGTTTTTTAGATCGGAACTGAGGGCCATTATCACAGACGACAACCTTAGGAATACCAAAAAAGAGGAAGACATTGTCCTCTAACTTTCGGCATATTGCCTTGGCTGTAGCAGACCTTAACGCGAAAAGTAGGGGGAATTTGGTGAAATAATCGACGACAGTCAAAATGTAGATAAAACCTCTACTTGACTTTGGAAGGGGACCAACGAGATCTACACAGATCATTTCCCACGGTGCCTTTATTCCTACTCTCTCAGTCATCAAACCAGCTGGCTTTTCATTAACCGGTTTTACTTGTTGGCAAACTTTACAATTCCTAACATACTAAGTAATATCGCCTCTCATTTTAGGCCAATAGTACTTTCCCTCTATCCTAGCAAAAGTTTTCCTAACTCCCATGTGTCCAGCTAAAGGACTATCATGGCATTCCTGTAATATAGCTAATCTATCCCATGAACAACAACATGATTCGATTTAATAAGTTTGAACAGTTGACCTTGTTCTACCCTCCACGCTGGGTAAGCTAGCGGATTTGACTTTATCGCTGAGATCATTTTCGCAATCCAAGGGTCTTGATCCTCATCTGAGATCTCGGCTAATACCGGAACTCTTCGAGATAACATGTCTGGAACTACATGTTCTTTGCCCTTGCGATGGATGATCTCAAAGTCAAACTGTTGAAGCCGAACTGCCCAACGTGCTAATCTTCCCTGCGGATCTTTAAGATTGTTCAACCATATGAGCGAATAATGATCAGTCACAACCGTGAATCGAACACCTTCGATGTAAGGTCTGATGCAGACAGGCAAAAGGAGGGGATAAGGAATTAGGATTGGAATTTGAATAGTGTAAGGTAGGATTTAGGATAAGGTAGGATCTAGGAATCGCACATACCAAAGGAAACGGAAGAGGAAAAATCAGAAAAAGGTAGGAAACAGAAAAAGGAAAGGGACCAAAACAAGAATGGGAAAGGTAGGTATGAACGATAGGAGGGGAAATTTGGGAAGGGGAAGGAATGCACAGAGAGGAGACCTGGCACGCTTGCTGAGCACGGCTTAGCTCGCCGGATGTGGGTGGGTCTTGCCTCCTCTACTGTACCTCGCCTCGCATCAAAACATAAATCGTGCCAAAAGAAACGGAATACCACCACTAAAAGAAAACACAAAGTACCCCTCACGTGGGGCCCTGCTGCTGGTAGTGCAGGGTGGCCTTTTCCCAACCTCAACCTCGAATCCAATCGGCCTTATCGTTTGGATTCCCCTTGAAAACACCGAACTGTCAGAATTCAAACCATCACAACACAACACACCTCACCACATCACCGCCCGCTCACACCCCACTAAAAATGGTATTTACCACGCCATCTATTCAATGAAACATTAAAATTTCGAAAATAAGTTTGGCGCGATGAACATTTTTATTTACTAAAATGAAACACAAACAAAATCCCTAAACGTTACCAAAAAAATCATTAAAAGCATTAAAAAAAACCAAAAAAAAATCAAACTAAACAATATCAAGATTGAACAATAAAACTAAAATCAGACTAACTACAAAAGAAATAAATTAACAGAACAAAGAAAAATGAAAATGATTTAAAAATGTAACCTTAAAACTAATCTACTATCTATCTATATATATTGTTTTTGTATTTTTTTTGTAATTTTATGTTGTTTTTGTATTTTTATAATTTTATGTTGTTTTTGTATTTTTATAATTTTATGTTGTTTTTGTATTTTTAATTGTTTTTCTGTATATTTGATTGTTTATGTATCTTTATATATTTTGTAGTATGCGTATTTCTAAATACCTATAATTGTTTTTGTACTTTTGTATTTTTAATGTTCACTAAATCTTTAATATTGGATTTCTTCAGGTCTAGGGAAACCCGGTACGTCGCCGACCCCGACTATTCCCACTCAGACTACTAGGGGATTTGTCGCACCCCGACTACAAATTTGGTCCTACCTATAAGGAGCTCCCTATACTGGACGACGTGGCCAACAATCGACACACCAAAGAACACTGAGCAGCCTTCGCAAGAAGAATCAAGCTGGGCAACGGCTTCCTACCTCTTGTGGTTTCAAAAAAAAAAGCACACCAAACAAAAAACGGATTTAGAAAAATGAATAAAAATGTGAAATACAAATATAACAAAAATCAAACAAAGAAAATGAATAAATAATAATAATAAAAATCACGCCAAAACAGAACTTATAACTAGCACGCGAACAGCAATTGGATTTTGTATCTTGGGCTACTAGGGCGCTCCGCCACCTTGGCCACAGGTGACGTCCAAGCCTTATGGTTGGCTTCACTTGGTAGTATGTATGTATATCGTATATACTCTCTTTGTTGCGTGTATCTTGGTTTTTTTTTAAAGATTTCGTTGCTTCTTTGTGTGAATGTTGTACTTCGTTAATTTCCAAATTTTCGCTGCTGGCTTATTGTTCGTTTGTCCCCCCCTTTTTGAATTATCGGACTACCTTTACACCCACTTAAATTAAAACAACGTTACTTGGGGGACCCGGGACTCCCACGGGCCGCTTAATTTCCTGGTGGTTGTTGTTTGCCTTTTTTTTGCGTTTTCTTATAGTCTGCTGGTGGTGTATTTTTGCAGCTTTTCAAAATATCCAATTAAAACGATGGTCAATCAACAACGGTGGGCAATCAAAAACGATGGGCGGCCACGACCTCTTTGTCTCGTCGTTGACCGACAGAGATGTAAACATATAATATTCCACAATCGATACTACACAAAAGCAAATACAAGGAAAATTTTACCACAAAACGAACTTTTTTTCCACTCACCAAACAAACTTGAGTATATATATATATTAGGGTGTTCCTTATTTTGTTTTTTTCCGAATTTTTTTTTTTTTGACTTAAGCTCTTTTAATTGACTTAAGCTCTAACTATGACCTTAAATAACTCAGAAACCGTTAGAGTTAGCGAAAAATCATAAAAGACCTTTTTTGTACAGCGTTAAATTTTCTATAAGAAACATTATTATTTGACATGATCTGTTCATTATTTCATAATGAAAAAAATTTCAAACAATCAACAGAACTTTTCCCATGTTATTTCCATATAAAACTTTGATTGTCGGGGGGGTCGGGTTAAAATTGAAATAAAGGGCTATAACTTGGCATGATTTTTTTTTATATATTTAGAACCGATTTAGGACTATCGTGGAAAAAAATTCGGAAAAAAACAAAATAAGGACCACCCTAATATATATATATATATATATATATATATATATATATATATGTATATATTTTCCACTGAGAACCAGCGGCGTTCTCCTTTTCTTTCTATTTTTTACTTTATATACTTTATTTACTACAAATATGCACTCACTATTAAATTCTATATAAAAAAAACGAAAATCGTTTGAGTTTAAAAGAAAAAGGTTTTTTGAAATTTAAACTTACACAAAATTCTTTATACCACATGAAACGAACTGTTCTAATATGACTTTCTTAAAACTTGAAAGTCGAATGGTTCCTTTGCTAACCCATTTCACGCAGACTTTTTCCAATAGATGGCCTTAAGATTGCCAGCAGGAATTATGAGCTAACTTTAAGCTTTTATTATGGCCGGCTTCAGGCTCGCAAGCGACTAACCTCTTTTTTTTACATTTTGAAATCGGGTATTTTCTATTGTACGTACAAATTCTGTATACATAAATACATATACATAATTATAAATAGATACATACATACATACAATAACTAATATATAATATAAATACCTAATAATAACTTAACCTAATAAAAGTAAATATACATATTATAAATAACTCTAATCCTAAATACCTAACTTATTGCACTCAAATATCACTACCTTAATAATAAATACAAATATAAAATAAATAAATAAATAAATAAATAATCACATAACTCTACAACGATACATGACATAACACTACTATACTTACATGAAAATAAATAACATAAGATATAAATAATCCAATACATAATAATAATTTAATACCTAAAAATAATCAAATATATATATACATAACATACAAATAAATAAATAATAAATAATAGAACAAATACGTACAATAAACATTTCACTACCGCACGCATAACCCACCGGTAGCCTCTATGTGGCATCTCTCGATGACCACTGTGGCGCTTGCGTCGGCAACACGAATTCGTATGTCGTATCCGATCATCGTATCGTCTGTAGCTGGCACTCTATAATTGGGGTCTCCATGACCTCTAGCCGTTGAGTAATTTACTATTTGCCGAGACAGAAGCCATGCCGGCTATTTAGAACAGAAATTGTTTTTTTTTATTCTTAAACTTTCCCTTTTCAGGTTTTTCATTATTCCTTTCTTTTTCTTTTTAGGTTTTTATATGGTGTAAGTTGAAAATTTAGTCTAATTGTTCGTTTTATTTTCCTTTTCAGATGCAGGAGTGGACTTAGAAGAACAAAACAAAAAGGTAAACAAGTAAACAACATGGCACAAGGTGAGTACATACATACATTTACGCGAAAACTATTATTATTATTTTGTTTCACAATAGAGATTGTGTTTTAATCTTTATTTTTCGTTTATTTCGCAGGTATCCATAACAGGTCGTAACTTCTCGATTGCCCATAGTACAGCCAAACACTCTTTTTCCGTCGTCGAATAGTTGCGTTCACTCCTATTTAAAGACCTACTAAGGTAACAGACAACCTTTTCCCCATCACCGAAGTTTTGTGACAATACGGCACCGATTCCGTAGTCCGACGCGTCTGTTTGTACGACAAAAGGTCGTTGAAAATCAGGGCAAGTAAGTATTGGTGCTGTGACCAAACACTCCTTAGCCTTCCTAAAACAAGTCTCACATTCATCAGTCCAGATGAATTTCCTACTCTACTTTAATAAATCTGACAGTGGTCGAAGCAAATTGGCAAAATTCGGCACAAATCGACGATACCACGACACTGTCCCTATAAAACTCCTAACCTCTTTCACATTCCTCGGTGCTGGAATCCTAACCATGCTTTCCACTTTTTCCGGGTCTACATGTAACCCATTTCGATCCACTACATAGCCTAAAAACTTCAACGATGGCCTACAGAAGTTACACTTCTCCTTACCGACCTTCAACTGCTTCACTCAACCTTTTCAAAACTTCCTTCAGGATTTCAAGATGCTTCTCGAAAGTATCCGTCAGGATAATGATGTCGTCTAAATAGACGAAGACGTACGGCTCTAGATCGGCACCCAAAACTGTGTCGATAAACCGTTGCCATGTCGCAGGCGAGTTATGAAGCCCGAAAGGCATCCTTCTTAACTGAAAGAGACGTCTCCCGGGAACCGTGAAAGCGGTGTAGGGCTTAGACTCCTCCTCCATTGGAATCTGCCAATACGCTGATTTTATATCCAAAGAGGACAAAAACTTCGCTCCTCGAAGCCTGTCCAAAATGGCCGCTATGTAGGGTAGTGGATAAGCATCCCTATCAGTATTCTTATTAAGCTTTCTAAAATCTACACAAAACCTAAAAGACCCATCTTTCTTTTTAACTAATAGTATTGGAGATGACCAAGCACTGTTGGATCTCTCAATAACTCCTGCTTCTAACATCTCATTTAATTCCCTATCAATATGTCCCTGCATTGCCGGAGAAACCGGATAATACCGTTGTTTAATCGGTTCCGCCGACGTCCTAATCTTGTGCTCAATCATAGTTGTGCACCCTAATTTCTCTGGCATCTTCCTAAAAGCTTCCTCAACCATGGCTTCCAACAAACTAGTCTGATCTTTCGTCAACTCTGAACGCTCAGTAATCGAGCAAATCGAGCCCAAACACTCTTGGTCCGAAATACTCTACATACGTGATCGCAAATCCGGGACGATTCCCGACAGTGCCCAAAAATCTGCACCTAGTATCACGGTATGCGGCAGAGTTGGAATAACTAACCAACCTATAAGAACTGCCTTGTTTTCAACCACGATTGGTAAGTTAACTGACCCTAAAACTTCTACTCCTGCTCCATCTGCCAAGCATACAGAATGGATATTCCCCTCTTTAACAACTAATCCTAAATCTTGGAGAATTCTCCAGCTATCTCTACCTAAAATTGTTCTCGAAGCTCCTGAATCTAACAATCCCAAAAACCTAGTCCCGTAAATGCTAACTCCTAAAAATGGTCTCCTATCATCCCCGTTTGCCTCCAACGTAAACCCTAAATGAATTTTTGCCAGCTGGTT
This sequence comes from Melanostoma mellinum, assembly GCA_914767635.1. Lineage (NCBI taxonomy): Eukaryota > Metazoa > Arthropoda > Insecta > Diptera > Syrphidae > Melanostoma > Melanostoma mellinum. Next base: position 95,594,118 of record OU612058.1, read on the forward strand.
ACCAGCAGGCAACCTAGCTCCTAATGCCTACGGAACTCTCGCCCTGCTGGCGCAAGAGCCCGTTGCCCATTTCCCGATGAACAACGACGACAGTTGTTGCGGCTGACACCTTCAGCACCACAACCGAAGCAATGCTTTTTAGCGGAACATCTGCTAGAGAAGTGACCTTCTTTCCCACAGTTAAAACATCGAATCGACCTATCAACTTGAGTGGATCTATTAGGTGGAGACCTTCTAGTTTCCACTACTTGGACAGGCTGCTCATCTCTGCTAACCGCTGCCACCCTTGGTTGTACTGCTGGACCAGCAGAGTAACCGAACTCGGGTTCAACGCAATTTTTATTTCGAGCGGGAGGCTCAAAATTCTCAACATTCGCCCTAAGCGTTTCTAAATCCCTGCCTAATTTCGCTAACTCCTTCACAGATTGAGGCTTTTGGAAACCAATCTGTTTCTGATAGAACGGGTCCAAATTCTTCATTAGGAATCTGCCAATACGCTGATTTTATATCCAAAGAGGACAAAAACTTCGCTCCTTGAAGCCTGTCCAAAATGGCCGCTATGTAGGGTAGTGGATAAGCATCCCTATCAGTATTCTTATTAAGCTTTCTAAAATCTACACAAAACCTAAAAGACCCATCTTTCTTTTTAACTACCCTTGGTTGTACTGCTGGACCAGCAGAGTAACCGAACTCGGGTTCAACGCAATTTTTATTTCGAGCGGGAGGCTCAAAATTCTCAACATTCGCCCTAAGCGTTTCTAAATCCCTGCCTAATTTCGCTAACTCCTTCACAGATTGAGGCTTTTGGAAACCAATCTGTTTCTGATAGAACGGGTCCAAATTCTTCATTAGGATAGCCACTTTCCTACGTTCGGATAATGGCTCCCCTAATCTCCTAAACATTGTACGCATGGTAGCGAGATATGCTCCATACGTCTCCTCCTTCCCTTGGGTCCTACGGTTGATCTGTTCCATCAACAGATCATCATAATTTGCTGGCAAGAATTCGTACTTCAACGCCTCTACGAATTCCTGCCAATCAGCTATGTCTTCCCTAACTGACCTATACCACAGTAGGGCTTGACCTGTCAGAAGGTCAACCACTGACTGGAACAAACGGGTTTCTGAAACCCGTCGAGCTAAACTAAGTTCCTCTACCCTTTCTAAGAATGAGTTCAGTGATGTGCCACATCGCTCACCACTGAACTGAACATTCCACCTACTGATCCTTTCCGTAAATCGCTCTAGCGGTTCGGAAATCCCTACTCTAACACTATCTGACTTCTGTTGGAATCCCTCGTTGCACACTGGCCCTCGTGTGTTCATCCGATTTTGTTGGGGAGTGTTCTCCACCAACTGCCTACCACTCGTTCCTGAAGAAGAAGCATTGTCTTCGTTCAACGCTTGCTCTTCTTCATCTGTTAACCTAGCTAATAGGAGAAGCAGCTCACTCTTAAGAGATTTCTGCTCTCCTATTTCCTCATCTCCTTCTGCCTGCGCTGTTCCTATCCTATTTAAGCTCCATTCTATCTTCGTAAGGATCTTCAAGTATTCCCCCGACTTGGGATTTCTTGGTTGATCCTTAAGAAGAACCCTAATCTCCCTTATCTTTTCCTCAACTGCATCCCTATCCTGAACATAACTAAACGGGTACTTCCCGTAGGCCTCAACTGAACCGCGACGTTCCAACATCCGAGAAGATCTTAAGGAACTTCTCATAACGTCCACAGTTCCCTTCTCTAACCCCCTACTCAACATTTCGTACACAAGCTCCCCTTGTGAAAAACGGTTGATATCCATGATAAATAAAAAAATTTTAAAAAAATTATAAAAAAACAGATTCGCAATGCAAAAAAACCACGAAAATTCAAAATAAAACAAAAAATAAAAATGTATTTGAAAAAAAATTATTAAAAAAAGTAGTAGTACAAAAGTATTAAAAAAAAAATAGCACCAACAAATTCAAAAAGTATTGGAAAAAAAAAATTCGCCGACGGCAACACTCAACTCTGAGTATAAAAGTTTAACTCACACCAACACGCTGTGTGAGAGAGCGAGACAGACTTATGATTTAATATGGCTGGGAATCTGCCGCACAAAATGTCAAACTCTTTTATATTTTTAATTTAAGCAATCAATATCAAATATAAAACCAAAATCAAACTTATAATTGAGGCAACTATAAAAAAAACAAAAGCACCTACTTGCTGCACTGGGTATACGAACAACAGTGACACTGAATCCAACAACGAAATTCCTTTAATGATCGAGTATGTATGTAATATGTGTGTATGTAGAATGTTGATAGGTAGGTATACGGCGATCGCAATAATTTCTCCAATTAAATTTTCACCTAGGGAAAACAAACAGCCAAAGTAAAATATTCACACAATTTTGCAAAATATAAAGAAAAACAATTCAAGAAATTTAAGGTAGGTACACTTCCCTAAAATTTTCTACTGACAAAAATCACAACACACAACAGGAGAAAAAATATATTTCAAAAAGAAACACCACACAAAGCCACACGTTGGGCGCCAATTGTTGCACTTTTTTCCCGACAAAACAAATTACCACCGAATCCACAACTTGGATTTTAGCAAACTACTATATTAGTTAATCGCAACGAATGATTAATTAATTATTTATTACACAGAAATATAAATATGCACACCGATGTGCCGCGGCGATGTTGTTCGAATTTAATTTTAGGATGAACTGTCAAATGACAGCTGGGTGGATTTTAAAGGAAAATAGTGCAACAGGTAGCAAGATAATATGCTGCCAATGCCAGCTGCTCAGCAAGGGGTGGTCCGTAGGTAGTTTATTTATTATTACGTAGGTATAATTAGTCTAATCAAGAAAGGAATTAATAAAAAGAATGAGTATCAATCAAAAACACACAACTGGGTGTTTCATACAATAAAGGGCGCCAGGAAATTTTTGCTTGGAATTTCCAAACCAACTTCAACGCTGAAAATGGTCTTCAAATAGAATTAAAAGAACGATTTTCCAAAAGGAATAAAATTATATTTGGTTCAGGAAACCTTTACAAGTATAGGTATAAAACCTGAAATCTTTTCGTAAACAATTGGGAGTGTACAAAGTTTGTAAAATCTGGCAAGAGCCAGTCAACAATTTAAATAGAATGAAATTTAAGTACGAAGATGGGGTTTTACCCAGGTTAAAATTCAAAACAACAACTTGTGTGCACAATACACCCGCAAACAAACGACTCTTTGGGAATTTTCCGAACAGACAACAAGGTCAAAGAAAGGTCGTGCGTCCTGCAATCTCAGGATAAATTACGATTGGCGAAAGGTTACCGATACAAACACTATGACTTAATAGTCAAACCAAAATAAACGCACAACTAACGCTTTTTCTCACAATAAGAAATTTAAAATACTAAGGTATAATAATACTTAGCTTTTCTGACGAATCCTGCCTATGAGTTTTCTTGCCCGTTCTGGCACTAACCCTCCTGAACTCCTGCCTGCTTGGAGCTTTCCTGCACACAGTAAACAATTGTAGTTATTTTGGCCTTTCTGCCAACAAAAACACAATTACAATTTGCACTACTTGCAACTAATAAAATCACTCGATTTGTAAATTTTCCGACACTTTTTCAATTTTCTAAAACTCTTTGACACTATGTCCTTTTCAGAGGTCAACCAAGAAGTGCCATCTTCTTGGCGGTCTCTTCGTTCATCGGCGCATTCAGCAAACTCCACTCACTTCAACCAATCAGAGTCGTGGAGGTTCGTCACGGGGTATCTGCAATACTCTCAGCAAATTCGCTGGAGTCTGCGCCGTAGGCGAAACGCATCCATCGCTCTCTTCTAAACAATTTCGTTGTAAATCTCTTGGTCGTTAGAGATTCGCAACAACTTGCCCGAATGAACGAATCCAGACCTGTTCCATTTCAATCCATTCCAGAATAGAAAATTGAAAAACTATTTCTTTAAACAAATTCCCTCGGCCCAACCGACCCAAGTTACACTGTGCAAGAAAACTATTTAAGCTAGGATTCAGTTAACGTGGATTCGTCATTTTTCGCGAAAACTACTAAACTATTTCGGTGAACCTTCGCGCAGATTTGGGGGAATGGGGATAATTCTATAAAGAGTCATTTCCTTGCTAAGGTAAAGCACTTTAGGTTGGGCACTCGGCCTTTACGGTGGGCACTCAGCCATTACGTTGGGCTCTTGGCCTTTTATATTGAAAAGGCTTCAAATGCCAAATTCCGAAGATCACTGATATATATCAGTGTGTTAAAGGTGGGTAGCCATATCTCTACCTTAATGTAAAAATATTAGGTTGTTAGTAACCTGCTGCTGCTGCTGTTGCGATGGACTTCCTCCAGAACCTTCCTGGTTCTTATTAACGCTGCTGCTTGAGTCTCCAGCCGTCCACTGGCTCAATGATACCTATTTGGGTTGCTTTTCCAAAATGCTTTGAAGTACACCACTAGCTGATGGACTAGGGTTGCTTTGTATCTGCCAAGACCTTGAAGCCACAACAAAAGGAGGGGTGAAAATGGGAAGAGGAAGAAAAGTTAAGGTTTAACTTGTTGTGGTAAAATATACCGCAACAAATCCCACCCTTACCTACCAAGAAATGTTCTTGCAGTTTTTCTAACTCACTAAAATCCTGAACCCTACCTAAACTATCACCTATTATTGGCACTTCTCGACCTGAAGTCGCCATATCCCTACCAAAATTAGCATAATAAGGGGATACTCCTAAAACTTCATGAGTGGACGTGCGAATCGCGCACGCAACCTTAGACAACTGCGCATCCCATATCCGGTGGTTATCAGAGACGTATGCTCTGAGCGTTGTTTTGATGATTTGGTTTATCCTCTCCGCTGGATTAGCCTGTGGGTGGTAATGAGCTGTAAAACGAATTTGGGAAGAATAAGAATCGCAAAGAGATTTCAGTTCTTTAGATCGGAACTGAGGGCCATTATCACAGACGACAACCTTAGGAATACCAAAAAGGAGACCACGCCAGACCAGCCTATGTTTTTGAACTTGCCAACACTGATGAAGTGCACTCCGTTATGTCCGCTACCAAAAATTTGTCAAATACACAAATATCTATTAATAAGGACCTAACGTCGAGTGAAAGGACTGAGCAGTATCACCTTCGTCAGATTAAAAGAGGTCTTCTTAAAAGTGACAGGAACTTGCGGATCGAAATCAAACGCTGGACCCTTACCGTAGGTGGACGTAGACGGTTCAAATGCAACAAAGATGGTGTTATAAGAGCCTTTAATGAAAGTGACAGAGAATTTCTTCAACAACATTTAGGAACTGATTCTAATTACTCTGTAGTACTTGATACCCATTCAAACACGCAACAATCGAAAGACAACCTAACAAACAAACAAAATTAGCAATTGAAAGTCTGTCAGGTCTTATCGTATAATATAGCTGGTCTTGTCAATAAAAATTTTTTATGTAACCTTTTTTTCAAATATGTTTGTCAATTTGATATTTTCTTTTTATATGAGACATTTGTCTTATCTGAGCACACGCAAAATTATGAGATTTATTTTAAAGATTTTAAATTATTTTGGATTCCTGCAATAAAAACTCAATACTTCGGCAGAGCTAGTGGAGGGTGCTTATTTGGATTTCGTAAAAGCATTGAAACTACGTACCAGCTGAGATTTATGAATTCTCATAATACTGTTTTTTTGAGAGGAAACTTTTCTGGAGCAGTCCTAAATTTAATACCAAACTACCTTAATTGTAATCATTGGGTTCGTGACTTTGAAAATCTGAAATCTTTTTTTGATGAATTTGAATCAAATAATTTCATTATCATGGGAGATCTCAATGTTAGAACGGGAACAAAAGGATCCATTGATGCAAGAACATCTTCATCTTCTATAAGCGAGGTGCGGTGCTCAAAGGATGCTGTAAGTGACAGTAGCGGCAATAAGTTCAATGAGTTTTTAGAGGACATCGGTGCATTCATTCTAAATGGAAGGGGTTTTAATGATAAGACGGGCGAGTATACGTTTGTGTCAAACAGAGGTTCGTCAGTTGTAGATTATTGCTGCCCGTCATACACTGCTTTGGAAATGATTGACAACTTTTCGGTGGGATGTACAACATTTTCGGATCACATGCCTTTGGTATTGGATATAAAAGCATCTCAAGTTACTGCCGGACAATCTGCAACATACCTTCTCCCCAGGCTCAAATGGTCAAACAGTAGAAGTGCTGCATACCTACAAAAAACTCATGATATAACTACTGCAAACATCATGCCAAATTACAACATTGAGTCACGATGCCTCGCCTTAAAGGAATGTATCTATAAAGCGCATGGAAATTCTAGTTCAGCCAATATTAAGTTTGAAAAAAAGAAACCGTGGTTTGACATTGATTGTCACATGAGTAGGAAAACATCACTTAAACTACTTAAAATTTATAGAAAGTTCAACCTCGACGCATGCAGAAAAAACTATTGTGAAGCAAACCGGAAGTATAAAGCCTTATGTAAAGAGAAACAACGATTGTACTATCAAAGTATTGCATGCCAACTTTCTAGTATCAACTCTGCAAAAGACTGGTGGAAACTTGCAAAGGAAATTCGTGGTAGTTCTACGAGTACTATACCCCAAATCACGGCTATTGATTTCATGTCCCACTTTGAAAGTGCCCTTAATTATGATGGTACACAAAATAGTGTGTTTATCCAAGATATGCCTTCTGTTTTTATCGCCGAACTTGATAGCTCATTTGAACTACAAGAACTCAATTTTGTTATAACTTCTGCAAAGGATAACAAAGCTCCGGGTATAGATGGTATACCCTACGAATTTTATAAATATGCTAGTGACAGTTTTATTACCGAAGTACATGCTTTTTTCAACGAAATTTTCGAAACTGAAACGATACCTTCCTCTTTCAAAAAATCAATTATTTACCCGCTTTTCAAAAAGGGTGATGCAAAAATTGTATCCAACTACCGAGGACTTTCGTTTTTAGATACCCTCTATAAATTATTCACCTCTTTAATTCTAAACCGACTAACAACCTGGATTGAGAACAATAACATACTCAACGAATACCAGGCCGCTTATCGAAACAACTATAGCACCATCGATCAGATCTACAATCTTTCATGCCTGATTCAAATTCAACTAAGTCAGAAAAAAAAACTGTATGCATGGTTTGTTGATTTGAAAGCGGCTTTCGACAGCATCAACCGTCAAGCCCTGTTTCACAAGCTAGCTGCTTTAGGTATTTCGTCGAAAATGATTTCAATTCTGAAACTACTCTATCAGGACACAGTTGCTGCAGTTTGGGATGGACATAATGCATCAAATTTCTTCAGCACGAGCAAAGGTGTTAAACAAGGATGTGTATTAAGTGCTTTATTGTTTATCCTGTTTTTAAATGACCTACACCCTGAACTTCCCATCGGAATATTTTTGGAAGGACTTGGAATAAACGTTCTTTTGTATGCCGATGACATTGTGCTCTTAGCTGACAGTCCCAACAAGCTGCAAACTATCATCAATAAGTTCAGTACCTATTGCCAAAAATGGAATCTCGAAGTAAATTTAGACAAGTCTGAGATTGTTATATTTAGAAATGGAGGTCGCAGAGCAGCCAGTGAAGCATGGTACTTTAACGAAGCTGAAATCAAAATAACAAACCAATACAAGTATCTTGGCGTCATATTTACTTACAATATGTCATGGTCCGAACATCTGACAAAAAGACTGGCATCATCGAAAAATGCAATAAACGCTACTTGGTCGAAATTCATAAAAAATAAATACGTTTCACACTCAGACAAATTTAAAGTGCACGACGCAGCCACAAGATCGATAATGTATTATTGTGCACAGGTGTGGGGGTACAAGGAGCACACTCAAGTTGAAAAGCTACAAAGGTTCTTCGTTAAAAGGTGTTTCAACCTGCCTGATAACACACCAAACTATGTAGTAAATATTGAAACTGGGCTGTCCAAAGCATTTGTCACAACACTGAACGCGCATTTCGGATACATACGAAAAACTTTATGTCTTCCTCGTCGTAGACTGCCCCGTATACTCTCTGCGGCAGTGCTTCAAAAAAATATTTATTGGGCCCAGGAATGGTCAGGCCTTTTCCAAGAAAATGGAATGGCTTTTACTGTCAATGCCAACAATCTCGAATGGAAAAATGTTCACAACACGCTTTTGGAAAAGCTTAAGGAAAATCTATGGAAGTCATTTACCGATCGTGCACTTCAATCTCAATTCCATGACGAATACTGTAACTTATTGATGACTCAAATTCACGAGAAATGATAAGCCTTATATTAAAAGCACGATGCGGGTTACTGAATTTGAATGCAAAGGCGTTTCGCAATGATACTGTCGGACTTTGCACGATGTGTAATCTTGATGCAACTGAGAACACTTACCACTTCGTTAGTATTTGCCCTATTTTCAAAACTTACCGCAGAATATATCTGGGAGCTGAAACGATTGATCGTGCAGATTTTCTAAACATACTGAACGGCAAATGTTACTTAAATCTATACAAATTCCTAAAACATGCTCTAAATTATCGAAATTTAATTGTTAATGAATATAATTAAACTGAATCAAATCTTAAACTCAAGCCAAGCCGTAATCTTAATTTTGAATTTTTTAAACCTGACAGACAACTTTAATAAGTTATTGTCCTAATTAATTTTGTAAACCAGCATTATCTTGTTTTTATAACTATTTTTTCGAGAAAATAAAATTATTTTATCTATCTATCTATCTATCTATCTATCCAAAAAGGAGAAAGACATTGTCCTCTTACTTCCGGCAAATTGCCTTGGCTGTAGCAGACCTTAACGCGAAAAGTAGGGGGAATTTGGTGAAATAATCAACGACAGTCAAAATGTAGATAAAACCTCTACTTGACTTTGGAAGGGGACCAACGAGATCTACACAGATCATTTCCCACGGTGCCTTTATTTCTACTCTCTCAGTCATCAAACCAGCTGGCTTTTCATTAACCGGTTTTACTTGTTGGCAAACTTTACAATTCCTAACATACTAAGTAATATCGCCTCTCATTTTAGGCCAATAGTACTTTCCCCCTATCCTAGCAAAAGTTTTCCTAACTCCCATGTGTCCAGCTAAAGGACTATCATGGCATTCCTGTAATATAGCTAATCTATCCTGCTTTCCTACAACTTTCTTCCATTCTTGATTATTTTCATGAACAACAACATGATTCGATTTAATAAGTTTGAACAGTTGGCCTTGTTCTACCCTCCACGCTGGGTAAGCTAGCGGATTTGACTTCATCGCTGAGATCATTTTCGCAATCCAAGGGTCTTGATCCTCATCTGAGATCTCGGCTAATACCGGAACTCCTCGAGATAACATGTCTGGAACTACATGTTCTTTGCCCTTGCGATGGATGATCTCAAAGTCAAACTGTTGAAGCCGAACTGCCCAACGTGCTAATCTTCCCTGCGGATCTTTAAGATTGTTCAACCATATGAGCGAATAATGATCAGTCACAACCGTGAATCGAACACCTTCGATGTAAGGTCTGATGCAGACAGGCAAAAGGAGGGGATAAGGAATAAGGATTGGAATTTGAATAGTGTAAGGTAGGATTTAGGATAAGGTAGGATCTAGGAATCGCACATACTAAAGGAAACGGAAGAGGAAAAATCAGAAAAAGGTAGGAAACAGAAAAAGGAAAAGGAAACCTAAAATTGTTCTCGAAGCTCCTGAATCTAACAATCCCAAAAACCTAGTCCCGTAAATGCGTACTCCTAAAAATGGTCTCCTATCATCCCCGTTTGCCTCCAACGTAAACCCTAAATGAATTTTTGCCAGCTGGTTACCAGCAGGCAACCTAGCTCCTAATGCCTCCGGAACTCTCGCCCTGCTGGCGCTAGAGCCCGTTGCCCATTTCCCGATGAACAACGACGACAGTTGTTGCGGCTGACACCTTCAGCACCACAACCGAAGCAATGCTTTTTAGCGGAACACCTGCTAGAGAAGTGACCTTCTTTCCCACAGTTAAAACATCGAATCGACCTATCAACTTGAGTGGATCTATTAGGTGGAGACCTTCTAGCTTCCACTACTTGGACAGGCTGCTCATCTCTGCTAACCGCTGCCACCCTTGGTTGTACTGCTGGACCAGCAGAGTAACCGAACTCGGGTTCAACGCAATTTTTATTTCGAGCGGGAGGCTCAAAATTCTCAACATTCGCCCTAAGCGTTTCTAAATCCCTGCCTAATTTCGCTAACTCCTTCACAGATTGAGGCTTTTGGAAACCAATCTGTTTCTGATAGAACGGGTCCAAATTCTTCATTAGGATAGCCACTTTCCTACGTTCGGATAATGGCTCCCCTAATCTCCTAAACATTGTACGCATGGTAGCGAGATATGCTCCATACGTCTCCTCCTTCCCTTGGGTCCTACGGTTGATCTGTTCCATCAACAGATCATCATAATTTGCTGGCAAGAATTCGTACTTCAACGCCTCTACGAATTCCTGCCAATCAGCTATGTCTTCCCTAACTGACCTATACCACAGTAGGGCTTGACCTGTCAGAAGGTCAACCACTGACTGGAACAAACGGGTTTCTGAAACCCGTCGAGCTAAACTAAGTTCCTCTACCCTTTCTAAGAATGAGTTCAGTGATGTGCCACATCGCTCACCACTGAACTGAACATTCCACCTACTGATCCTTTCCGTAAATCGCTCTAGCGGTTCGGAAATCCCTACTCTAACACTATCTGACCTCTGTTGGAATCCCTCGTTGCACACTGGTCCTCGTTTGTTCATCCGATTTTGTTGGGGAGTGTTCTCCACCAACTGCCTACCACTCGTTCCTGAAGAAGAAGCATTGTCTTCGTTCAACGCTTGCTCTTCTTCATCTGTTAACCTAGCTAATAGGAGAAGCAGCTCACTCTTAAGAAATTTCTGCTCTCCTATTTCCTCATCTCCTTCTGCCTGCGCTTTTCCTATCCTATTTAAGCTCCATTCTATCTTCGTAAGGATCTTCAAGTATTCCCCCGACTTGGGATTTCTTGGTTGATCCTTAAGAAGAACCCTAATCTCCCTTATCTTTTCCTCAACTGCATCCCTATCCTGAACATAACTAAACGGGTACTTCCCGTAGGCCTCAACTGAACCGCGACGTTCCAACATCCGAGAAGATCTTAAGGAACTTCTCATAACGTCCACAGTTCCCTTCTCTAACCCCCTACTCAACATTTCGTACACAAGCTCCCCTTGTGACAAACGGTTGATATCCATGATAAATAAAAAAATTTTAAAAAAATTATAAAAAAACAGATTCGCAATGCAAAAAAACCACGAAAATTCAAAATAAAACAAAAAATAAAAATGTATTTGAAAAAAAGTATTAAAAAAAGTAGTAGTAAAAAAGTATTAAAAAAAAAATAGCACCAACAAATTCAAAAAGTATTGGAAAAAAAAAATTCGCCGACGGCAACACTCAACTCTGAGTATAAAAGTTTAACTCACACCAACACGCTGTGTGAGAGAGCGAGACAGACTTATGATTTAATATGGCTGGGAATCTGCCGCACAAAATGTCAAACTCTTTTATATTTTTAATTTAAGCAATCAATATCAAATATAAAACCAAAATCAAACTTATAATTGAGGCAACTATAAAAAAAACAAAAGCACCTACTTGCTGCACTGGGTATACGAACAACAGTGACACTGAATCCAACAACGAAATTCCTTTAATGATCGAGTATGTATGTAATATGTGTGTATGTAGAATGTTGATAGGTAGGTATACGGCGATCGCAATAATTTCTCCAATTAAATTTTCACCTAGGGAAAACAAACAGCCAAAGTAAAATATTCACACAATTTTGCAAAATATTAAGAAAAACAAATCAAGAAATTTAAGGTAGGTACACTTCCCTAAAATTTTCCACTGACAAAAATCACAACACACAACAGGAGAAAAAATATATTTCAAAAAGAAACACCACACAAAGCCACACGTTGGGCGCCAATTGTTGCACTTTTTTCCCGACAAAACAAATTACCACCGAATCCACAACTTGGATTTTAGCAAACTACTATATTAGTTAATCGCAACGAATGATTAATTAATTATTTATTACACAGAAATATAAATATGCACACCGATGTGCCGCGGCGATGTTGTTCGAATTTAATTTTAGGATGAACTGTCAAATGACAGCTGGGTGGATTTTAAAGGAAAATAGTGCAACAGGTAGCAAGATAATATGCTGCCAATGCCAGCTGCTCAGCAAGGGGTGGTCCGTAGGTAGTTTATTTATTAGTACGTAGGTATAATTAGTCTAATCAAGAAAGGAATTAATAAAAAGAATGAGTATCAATCAAAAACACACAACTGGGAGTTTCATACAGTAAAGGGCGCCAGGAAATTTTTGCTTGGAATTTCCAAACCAACTTCAACGCTGAAAATGGTCTTCAAATAGAATTAAAAGAACGATTTTCCAAAAGGAATAAAATTATATTTGGTTCAGGAAACCTTTACAAGTATAGGTATAAAACCTGAAATCTTTTCGTAAACAATTGGGAGTGTACAAAGTTTGTAAAATCTGGCAAGAGCCAGTCAACAATTTAAATAGAATGAAATTTAAGTACGAAGATGGGGTTTTACCCAGGTTAAAATTCAAAACAACAACTTGTGTGCACAATACACCCGCAAACAAACGACTCTTTGGGAATTTTCCGAACAGACAACAAGGTCAAAGAAAGGTCGCGCGTCCTGCAATCTCAGGATAAATTACGATTGGCGAAAGGTTACCGATACAAACACTATGACTTAATAGTCAAACCAAAATAAACGCACAACTAACGCTTTTTCTCACAATAAGAAATTTAAAATACTAAGGTATAATAATACTTAGCTTTTCTGACGAATCCTGCCTATGAGTTTTCTTGCCCGTTCTGGCACTAACCCTCCTGAACTCCTGCCTGCTTGGAGCTTTCCTGCACACAGTAAACAATTGTAGTTATTTTGGCATTTCTGCCAACAAAAACACAATTACAATTTGCACTACTTGCAACTAATAAAATCACTCGATTTGTAAATTTTCCGACACTTTTTCAATTTTCTAAAACTCTTTGACACTATGTCCTTTTCAGAGGTCAACCAAGAAGTGCCATCTTCTTGGCGGTCTCTTCGTTCATCGGCGCATTCAGCAAACTCCACTCACTTCAACCAATCAGAGTCGTGGAGGTTCGTCACGGGGTATCTGCAATACTCTCAGCAAATTCGCTGGAGTCTGCGCCGTAGGCGAAACGCATCCATCGCTCTCTTCTAAACAATTTCGTTGTAAATCTCTTGGTCGTTAGAGATTCGCAACAACTTGCCCGAATGAACGAATCCAGACCTGTTCCATTTCAATCCATTCCAGAATAGAAAATTGAAAAACTATTTCTTTAAACAAATTCCCTCGGCCCAACCGACCCAAGTTACACTGTGCAAGAAAACTATTTAAGCTAGGATTCAGTTAACGTGGATTCGTCATTTTTCGCGAAAACTACTAAACTATTTCGGTGAACCTTCGCGCAGATTTGGGGGAATGGGGATAATTCTATAAAGAGTCATTTCCTTGCTAAGGTAAAGCACTTTAGGTTGGGCACTCGGCCTTTACGGTGGGCACTCAGCCATTACGTTGGGCTCTTGGCCTTTTATATTGAAAAGGCTTCAAATGCCAAATTCCGAAGATCACTGATATATATCAGTGTGTTAAAGGTGGGTAGCCATATCTCTACCTTAATGTAAAAATATTAGGTTGTTAGTAACCTGCTGCTGCTGCTGTTGCGATGGAACCTTCCTGGTTCTTATTAACGCTGCTGCTTGAGTCTCCAGCCGTCCACTGGCTCAATGAAGGGGTACCTATTTGGGTTGCTTTTCCAAAATGCTTTGAAGTACACCACTAGCTGATGGACTAGGGTTGCTTTGTATCTGCCAGCACCATGAAGCCACAACAAAAGGAGGGGTGAAAATGGGAAGAGGAAGAAAAGTAAAGGTTTAACTTGTTGTGGTAAAATATACCGCAACAAATCCCACCCTTACCTACCAAGAAATGTTCTTGCAGTTTGATAAAACTGCAAGGCATTTCTTTAAGCCAAAGGTACAAGGAAAAACGAACAAGGTATTTTCCATCAGGGCGTACAATCGCCAGCCTTTGAAAGTAAACGACGATATGGAGAGCTATTAAAAAAATAAAAAAAAAAATAAAAAAATAAAAGCTAAAAACTACTTTAAGGCTCAATTCTCCACGGATGCATCGGTGTACGGTTTGAGATCTTTCGCATGCCAAGTTCCGCGTTCTTTACCATTACTATCTTCTAAGACATATGTCCAAGGTGACACACGCTTCCTTATAACAAACGGAACGACAAACTTCGGTGCTAACTTGGCTGCGTAATAGTTCGCGGCATCCCACAACACAAAATTTCGACGCCAAACCTGCTCGCCAAAGAGATATTGAACATCTCTTCTGCGGAGGTTGTATGTTTTCGCAGACTTCTTGGTTGCCGAACGTAGCTTCTTTTCGATGTCTACTCTAAGATCCCTAAACCGTACTTCTAACTCACTAAAATCCTGAACCCTATCTAAACTATCACCTATTATTGGCACTTCTCGACCTGAAGTCGCCATATCCCTACCAAAATTAGCATAATAAGGGGATACTCCTAAAACTTCATGAGTGGACGTGCGAATCGCACACGCAACCTTAGACAACTGCGCATCCCATATCCGGTGGTTATCAGAGACGTATGCTCTGAGCGTTGTTTTGATGATTTGGTTTATCCTCTCCGCTGGATTAGCCTGTGGGTGGTAATGAGCTGTAAAACGAATTTGGGAAGAATAAGAATCGCAAAGAGATTTCAGTTCTTTAGATCGGAACTGAGGGCCATTATCACAGACGACAACCTTAGGAATACCAAAAAGGAGAAAGACATTGTCCTCTTACTTCCGGCAAATTGCCTTGGCTGTAGCAGACCTTAACGCGAAAAGTAGGGGGAATTTGGTGAAATAATCGACGACAGTCAAAATGTAGATAAAACCTCTACTTGACTTTAGAAGGGGACCAACGAGATCTACACAGATCATTTCCCACGGTACCTTTATTTCTACTCTCTCAGTCATCAAACCAGCTGGCTTTTCATTAACCGGTTTTACTTGTTGGCAAACTTTACAATTCCTAACATACTAAGTAATATCGCCTCTCATTTTAGGCCAATAGTACTTTCCCCCTATCCTAGCAAAAGTTTTCCTAACTCCCATGTGTCCAGCTAAAGGACTATCATGGCATTCCTGTAATATAGCTAATCTATCCTGTTTTCCTACAACTTTCTTCCATTCTTGATTATTTTCATGAACAACAACATGATTCGATTTAATAAGTTTGAACAGTTGGCCTTGTTCTACCCTCCACGCTGGGTAAGCTAGCGGATTTGACTTTATCGCTGAGATCATTTTCGCAATCCAAGGGTCTTGATCCTCATCTGAGATCTCGGCTAATACCGGAACTCCTCGAGATAACATGTCTGGAACTTCATGTTCTTTGCCCTTGCAATGGATGATCTCAAAGTCAAACTGTTGAAGCCGAACTGCCCAACGTGCCAATCTTCCCTGCGGATCTTTAAGATTGTTCAACCATATGAGCGAATAATGATCAGTCACAACCGTGAATCGAACACCTTCGATGTAAGGTCTGATGCAGACAAGCAAAAGGAGGCGATAAGGAATTAGGATTGGAATTTGAATAGTGTAAGGTAGGATTTAGGATAAGGTAGGATCTAGGAATCGCACATACCAAAGGAAACGGAAGAGGAAAAATCAGAAAAAGGTAGGAAACAGAAAAAGGAAAAGGAAACCTCCTAAACTCCTAAAAATGGTCTCCTATCATCCCCGTTTGCCTCCAACGTAAACCCTAAATGAATTTTTGCCAGCTGGTTACCAGCAGGCAACCTAGCTCCTAATGCCTCCGGAACTCTCGCCCTGCTGGCGCAAGAGCCCGTTGCCCATTTCCCGATGAACAACGACAACAGTTGTTGCGGCTGACACCTTCAGCACCACAACCGAAGCAATGCTTTTTAGCGGAACATCTGCTAGAGAAGTGACCTTCTTTCCCACAGTTAAAACATCGAATCGACCTATCAACTTGAGTGGATCTATTAGGTGGAGACCTTCTAGCTTCCACTACTTGGACAGGCTGCTCATCTCTGCTAACCGCTGCCACCCTTGGTTGTACTGCTGGACCAGCAGAGTAACCGAACTCGGGTTCAACGCAATTTTTATTTCGAGCGGGAGGCTCAAAATTCTCAACATTCGCCCTAAGCGTTTCTAAATCCCTGCCTAATTTCGCTAACTCCTTCACAGATTGAGGCTTTTGGAAACCAATCTGTTTCTGATAGAACGGGTCCAAATTCTTCATTAGGATAGCCACTTTCCTACGTTCGGATAATGGCTCCCCTAATCTCCTAAACATTGTACGCATGGTAGCGAGATATGCTCCATACGTCTCCTCCTTCCCTTGGGTCCTACGGTTGATCTGTTCCATCAACAGATCATCATAATTTGCTGGCAAGAATTCGTACTTCAACGCCTCTACGAATTCCTGCCAATCAGCTATGTCTTCCCTAACTGACCTATACCACAGTAGGGCTTGACCTGTCAGAAGGTCAACCACTGACTGGAACAAACGGGTTTCTGAAACCCGTCGAGCTAAACTAAGTTCCTCTACCCTTTCTAAGAATGAGTTCAGTGATGTGCCACATCGCTCACCACTGAACTGAACATTCCACCTACTGATCCTTTCCGTAAATCGCTCTAGCGGTTCGGAAATCCCTACTCTAACACTATCTGACCTCTGTTGGAATCCCTCGTTGCACACTGGTCCTCGTGTGTTCATCCGATTTTGTTGGGGAGTGTTCTCCACCAACTGCCTACCACTCGTTCCTGAAGAAGAAGCATTGTCTTCGTTCAACGCTTGCTCTTCTTCATCTGTTAACCTAGCTAATAGGAGAAGCAGCTCACTCTTAAGAAATTTCTGCTCTCCTATTTCCTCATCTCCTTCTGCCTGCGCTTTTCCTATCCTATTTAAGCTCCATTCTATCTTCGTAAGGATCTTCAAGTATTCCCCCGACTTGGGATTTCTTGGTTGATCCTTAAGAAGAACCCTAATCTCCCTTATCTTTTCCTCAACTGCATCCCTATCCTGAACATAACTAAACGGGTACTTCCCGTAGGCCTCAACTGAACCGCGACGTTCCAACATCCGAGAAGATCTTAAGGAACTTCTCATAACGTCCACAGTTCCCTTCTCTAACCCCCTACTCAACATTTCGTACACAAGCTCCCCTTGTGACAAACGGTTGATATCCATGATAAATAAAAAAATTTTAAAAAAATTATAAAAAAACAGATTCGCAATGCAAAAAAACCACGCAAATTCAAAATAAAACAAAAAATAAAAATGTATTTGAAAAAAGTATTAAAAAAAGTAGTAGTAAAAAAGTATTAAATAAAAAATAGCACCAACAAATTCAAAAAGTATTGGAAAAAAAAAATTCGCCGACGGCAACACTCAACTCTGAGTATAAAAGTTTAACTCACACCAACACGCTGTGTGAGAGAGCGAGACAGACCTATGATTTAATATGGCTGGGAATCTGCCGCACAAAATGTCAAACTCTTTTATATTTTTAATTTAAGCAATCAATATCAAATATAAAACCAAAATCAAACTTATAATTGAGGCAACTATAAAAAAAACAAAAGCACCTACTTGCTGCACTGGGTATACGAACAACAGTGACACTGAATCCAACAACGAAATTCCTTTAATGATCGAGTATGTATGTAATATGTGTGTATGTAGAATGTTGATAGGTAGGTATACGGTAGGTATCGCAATAATTTCTCCAATTAAATTTTCACCTAGGGAAAACAAACAGCCAAAGTAAAATATTCACACAATTTTGCAAAATATTAAGAAAAACAAATCAAGAAATTTAAGGTAGGTACACTTCCCTAAAATTTTCCACTGACAAAAATCACAACACACAACAGGAGAAAAAATATATTTCAAAAAGAAACACCACACAAAGCCACACGTTGGGCGCCAATTGTTGCACTTTTTTCCCGACAAAACAAATTACCACCGAATCCACAACTTGGATTTTAGCAAACTACTATATTAGTTAATCGCAACGAATGATTAATTAATTATTTATTACACAGAAATATAAATATGCACACCGATGTGCCGCGGCGATGTTGTTCGAATTTAATTTTAGGATGAACTGTCAAATGACAGCTGGATTTTAAAGGAAAATAGTGCAACAGGTAGCAAGATAATATGCTGCCAATGCCAGCTGCTCAGCAAGGGGTGGTCCGTAGGTAGTTTATTTATTAGTACGTAGGTATAATTAGTCTAATCAAGAAAGGAATTAATAAAAAGAATGAGTATCAATCAAAAACACACAACTGGGTGTTTCATACAATAAAGGGCGCCAGGAAATTTTTGCTTGGAATTTCCAAACCAACTTCAACGCTGAAAATGGTCTTCAAATAGAATTAAAAGAACGATTTTCCAAAAGGAATAAAATTATATTTGGTTCAGGAAACCTTTACAAGTATAGGTATAAAACCTGAAATCTTTTCGTAAACAATTGGGAGTGTACAAAGTTTGTAAAATCTGGCAAGAGCCAGTCAACAATTTAAATAGAATGAAATTTAAGTACGAAGATGGGGTTTTACCCAGGTTAAAATTCAAAACAACAACTTGTGTGCACAATACACCCGCAAACAAACGACTCTTTGGGAATTTTCCGAACAGACAACAAGGTCAAAGAAAGGTCGCGCGTCCTGCAATCTCAGGATAAATTACGATTGGGGAAAGGTTACCGATACAAACACTATGACTTAATAGTCAAACCAAAATAAACGCACAACTAACGCTTTTTCTCACAATAAGAAATTTAAAATACTAAGGTATAATAATACTTAGCTTTTCTGACGAATCCTGCCTATGAGTTTTCTTGCCCGTTCTGGCACTAACCCTCCTGAACTCCTGCCTGCTTGGAGCTTTCCTGCACACAGTAAACAATTGTAGTTATTTTGGCCTTTCTGCCAACAAAAACACAATTACAATTTGTACTACTTGCAACTAATAAAATCACTCGATTTGTAAATTTTCCGACACTTTTTCAATTTTCTAAAACTCTTTGACACTATGTCCTTTTCAGAGGTCAACCAAGAAGTGCCATCTTCTTGGCGGTCTCTTCGTTCATCGGCGCATTCAGCAAACTCCACTCACTTCAACCAATCAGAGTCGTGGAGGTTCGTCACGGGATATCTGCAATACTCTCAGCAAATTCGCTGGAGTCTGCGCCGTAGGCGAAACGCATCCATCGCTCTCTTCTAAACAATTTCGTTGTAAATCTCTTGGTCGTTAGAGATTCGCAACAACTTGCCCGAATGAACGAATCCAGACCTGTTCCATTTCAATCCATTCCAGAATAGAAAATTGAAAAACTATTTCTTTAAACAAATTCCCTTGGGTTGCTTTTCCAAAATGCTTTGAAGTACACCACTAGCTGATGGACTAGGGTTGCTTTGTATCTGCCAGCACCATGAAGCCACAACAAAAGGAGGGGTGAAAATGGGAAGAGGAAGAAAAGTAAAGGTTTAACTTGTTGTGGTAAAATATACCGCAACAAATCCCACCCTTACCTACCAAGAAATGTTCTTGCAGTTTGATAAAACTGCAAGGCATTTCTTTAAGCCAAAGGTACAAGGAAAAACGAACAAGGTATTTTCCATCAGGGCGTACAATCGCCAGCCTTTGAAAGTAAACGACGATATGGAGAGCTATTAAAAAAATAAAAAAAAAAATAAAAAAATAAAAGCTAAAAACTACTTTAAGGCTCAATTCTCCACGGATGCATCGGTGTACGGTTTGAGATCTTTCGCATGCCAAGTTCCGCGTTCTTTACCATTACTATCTTCTAAGACATATGTCCAAGGTGACACACGCTTCCTTATAACAAACGGAACGACAAACTTCGGTGCTAACTTGGCTGCGTAATAGTTCGCGGCATCCGACAACACAAAATTTCGACGCCAAACCTGCTCGCCAAAGAGATATTGAACATCTCTTCTGCGGAGGTTGTATGTTTTCGCAGACTTCTTGGTTGCCGAACGTAGCTTCTTTTCGATGTCTACTCTAAGATCCCTAAACCGTACTTCTAACTCACTAAAATCCTGAACCCTATCTAAATTATCACCTATTATTGGCACTTCTCGACCTGAAGTCGCCATATCCCTACCAAAATTAGCATAATAAGGGGATACTCCTAAAACTTCATGAGTGGACGTGCGAATCGCGCACGCAACCTTAGACAACTGCGCATCCCATATCCGGTGGTTATCAGAGACGTATGCTCTGAGCGTTGTTTTGATGATTTGGTTTATCCTCTCCGCTGGATTAGCCTGTGGGTGGTAATGAGCTGTAAAACGAATTTGGGAAGAATAAGAATCGCAAAGAGATTTCAGTTCTTTAGATCGGAACTGAGGGCCATTATCACAGACGACAACCTTAGGAATACCAAAAAGGAGAAAGACATTGTCCTCTTACTTCCGGCAAATTGCCTTGGCTGTAGCAGACCTTAACGCGAAAAGTAGGGGGAATTTGGTGAAATAATCGACGACAGTCAAAATGTAGATAAAACCTCTATTTGACTTTGGAAGGGGACCAACGAGATCTACACAGATCATTTCCCACGGTGCCTTTATTTCTACTCTCTCAGTCATCAAACCAGCTGGCTTTTCATTAACCGGTTTTACTTGTTGGCAAACTTTACAATTCCTAACATACTAAGTAATATCGCCTCTCATTTTAGGCCAATAGTACTTTCCCCCTATCCTAGCAAAAGTTTTCCTAACTCCCATGTGTCCAGCTAAAGGACTATCATGGCATTCCTGTAATATAGCTAATCTATCCTGTTTTCCTACAACTTTCTTCCATTCTTGATTATTTTCATGAACAACAACATGATTCGATTTAATAAGTTTGAACAGTTGGCCTTGTTCTACCCTCCACGCTGGGTAAGCTAGCGGATTTGACTTCATCGCTGAGATCATTTTCGCAATCCAAGGGTCTTGATCCTCATCTGAGATCTCGGCTAATACCGGAACTCCTCGAGATAACATGTCTGGAACTTCATGTTCTTTGCCCTTGCAATGGATGATCTCAAAGTCAAACTGTTGAAGCCGAACTGCCCAACGTGCCAATCTTCCCTGCGGATCTTTAAGATTGTTCAACCATATGAGCGAATAATGATCAGTCACAACCGTGAATCGAACACCTTCGATGTAAGGTCTGATGCAGACAGGCAAAAGGAGGCGATAAGGAATTAGGATTGGAATTTGAATAGTGTAAGGTAGGATTTAGGATAAGGTAGGATCTAGGAATCGCACATACCAAAGGAAACGGAAGAGGAAAAATCAGAAAAAGGTAGGAAACAGAAAAAGGAAAAGGAAACCTCCTAAACTCCTAAAAATGGTCTCCTATCATCCCCGTTTGCCTCCAACGTAAACCCTAAATGAATTTTTGCCAGCTGGTTACCAGCAGGCAACCTAGCTCCTAATGTCTCCGGAACTCTCGCCCTGCTGGCGCAAGAGCCCGTTGCCCATTTCCCGATGAACAACGACAACAGTTGTTGCGGCTGACACCTTCAGCACCACAACCGAAGCAATGCTTTTTAGCGGAACACCTGCTAGAGAAGTGACCTTCTTTCCCACAGTTAAAACATCGAATCGACTTATCAACTTGAGTGGATCTATTAGGTGAAGACCTTCTAGCTTCCACTACTTGGACAGGCTGCTCATCTCTGCTAACCGCTGCCACCCTTGGTTGTACTGCTGGACCAGCAGAGTAACCGAACTCGGGTTCAACGCAATTTTTATTTCGAGCGGGAGGCTCAAAATTCTCAACATTCGCCCTAAGCGTTTCTAAATCCCTGCCTAATTTCGCTAACTCCTTCACAGATTGAGGCTTTTGGAAACCAATCTGTTTCTGATAGAACGGGTCCAAATTCTTAATTAGGATAGCCACTTTCCTACGTTCGGATAATGGCTCCCCTAATCTCCTAAACATTGTACGCATGGTAGCGAGATATGCTCCATACGTCTCCTCCTTCCCTTGGGTCCTACGGTTGATCTGTTCCATCAACAGATCATCATAATTTGCTGGCAAGAATTCGTACTTCAACGCCTCTACGAATTCCTGCCAATCAGCTATGTCTTCCCTAACTGACCTATACCACAGTAGGGCTTGACCTGTCAGAAGGTCAACCACTGACTGGAACAAACGGGTTTCTGAAACCCGTCGAGCTAAACTAAGTTCCTCTACCCTTTCTAAGAATGAGTTCAGTGATGTGCCACATCGCTCACCACTGAACTGAACATTCCACCTACTGATCCTTTCCGTAAATCGCTCTAGCGGTTCGGAAATCCCTACTCTAACACTATCTGACCTCTGTTGGAATCCCTCGTTGCACACTGGTCTTCGTGTGTTCATCCGATTTTGTTGGGGAGTGTTCTCCACCAACTGCCTACCACTCGTTCCTGAAGAAGAAGCATTGTCTTCGTTCAACGCTTGCTCTTCTTCATCTGTTAACCTAGCTAATAGGAGAAGCAGCTCACTCTTAAGAAATTTCTGCTCTCCTATTTCCTCATCTCCTTCTGCCTGCGCTTTTCCTATCCTATTTAAGCTCCATTCTATCTTCGTAAGGATCTTCAAGTATTCCCCCGACTTGGGATTTCTTGGTTGATCCTTAAGAAGAACCCTAATCTCCCTTATCTTTTCCTCAACCGCATCCCTATCCTGAACATAACTAAACGGGTACTTCCCGTAGGCCTCAACTGAACCGCGACGTTCCAACATCCGAGAAGATCTTAAGGAACTTCTCATAACGTCCACAGTTCCCTTCTCTAACCCCCTACTCAACATTTCGTACACAAGCTCCCCTTGTGACAAACGGTTGATATCCATGATAAATAAAAAAATTTTAAAAAAATTATAAAAAAACAGATTCGCAATGCAAAAAAACCACGCAAATTCAAAATAAAACAAAAAATAAAAATGTATTTGAAAAAAAAGTATTAAAAAAAGTAGTAGTAAAAAAGTATTAAAAAAAAAATAGCACCAACAAATTCAAAAAGTATTGGAAAAAAAAATTCGCCGACGGCAACACTCAACTCTGAGTATAAAAGTTTAACTCACACCAACACGCTGTGTGAGAGAGCGAGACAGACTTATGATTTAATATGGCTGGGAATCTGCCGCACAAAATGTCAAACTCTTTTATATTTTTAATTTAAGCAATCAATATCAAATATAAAACCAAAATCAAACTTATAATTGAGGCAACTATAAAAAAAACAAAAGCACCTACTTGCTGCACTGGGTATACGAACAACAGTGACACTGAATCCAACAACGAAATTCCTTTAATGATCGAGTATGTATGTAATATGTGTGTATGTAGAATGTTGATAGGTAGGTATACGGCGATCGCAATAATTTCTCCAATTAAATTTTCACCTAGGGAAAACAAACAGCCAAAGTAAAATATTCACACAATTTTGCAAAATATTAAGAAAAACAAATCAAGAAATTTAAGGTAGGTACACTTCCCTAAAATTTTCCACTGACAAAAATCACAACACACAACAGGAGAAAAAATATATTTCAAAAAGAAACACCACACAAAGCCACACGTTGGGCGCCAATTGTTGCACTTTTTTCCCGACAAAACAAATTACCACCGAATCCACAACTTGGATTTTAGCAAACTACTATATTAGTTAATCGCAACGAATGATTAATTAATTATTTATTACACAGAAATATAAATATGAATGAGTATCAATCAAAAACACACAACTGGGTGTTTCATACAATAAAGGGCGCCAGGAAATTTTTGCTTGGAATTTCCAAACCAACTTCAACGCTGAAAATGGTCTTCAAATAGAATTAAAAGAACGATTTTCCAAAAGGAATAAAATTATATTTGGTTCAGGAAACCTTTACAAGTATAGGTATAAAACCTGAAATCTTTTCGTAAACAATTGGGAGTGTACAAAGTTTGTAAAATCTGGCAAGAGCCAGTCAACAATTTAAATAGAATGAAATTTAAGTACGAAGATGGGGTTTTACCCAGGTTAAAATTCAAAACAACAACTTGTGTGCACAATACACCCGCAAACAAACGACTCTTTGGGAATTTTCCGAACAGACAACAAGGTCAAAGAAAGGTCGCGCGTCCTGCAATCTCAGGATAAATTACGATTGGCGAAAGGTTACCGATACAAACACTATGACTTAAAAGTCAAACCAAAATAAACGCACAACTAACGCTTTTTCTCACAATAAGAAATTTAAAATACTAAGGTATAATAATACTTAGCTTTTCTGACGAATCCTGCCTATGAGTTTTCTTGCCCGTTCTGGCACTAACCCTCCTGAACTCCTGCCTGCTTGGAGCTTTCCTGCACACAGTAAACAATTGTAGTTATTTTGGCCTTTCTGCCAACAAAAACACAATTACAATTTGTACTACTTGCAACTAATAAAATCACTCGATTTGTAAATTTTCCGACACTTTTTCAATTTTCTAAAACTCTTTGACACTATGTCCTTTTCAGAGGTCAACCAAGAAGTGCCATCTTCTTGGCGGTCTCTTCGTTCATCGGCGCATTCAGCAAACTCCACTCACTTCAACCAATCAGAGTCGTGGAGGTTCGTCACGGAGTATCTGCAATACTCTCAGCAAATTCGCTGGAGTCTGCGCCGTAGGCGAAACGCATCCATCGCTCTCTTCTAAACAATTTCGTTGTAAATCTCTTGGTCGTTAGAGATTCGCAACAACTTGCCCGAATGAACGAATCCAGACCTGTTCCATTTCAATCCATTCCAGAATAGAAAATTGAAAAACTATTTCTTTAAACAAATTCCCTCGGCCCAACCGACCCAAGTTACACTGTGCAAGAAAACTATTTAAGCTAGGATTCAGTTAACGTGGATTCGTCATTTTTCGCGAAAACTACTAAACTATTTCGGTGAACCTTCGCGCAGATTTGGGGGAATGGGGATAATTCTATAAAGAGTCATTTCCTTGCTAAGGTAAAGCACTTTAGGTTGGGCACTCGGCCTTTACGGTGGGCACTCAGCCATTATGTTGGGCTCTTGGCCTTTTATATTGAAAAGGCTTCAAATGCCAAATTCCGAAGATCACTGATATATATCAGTGTGTTAAAGGTGGGTAGCCATATCTCTACCTTAATGTAAAAATATTAGGTTGTTAGTAACCTGCTGCTGCTGCTGTTGCGATGGAACCTTCCTGGTTCTTATTAACGCTGCTGCTTGAGTCTCCAGCCGTCCACTGGCTCAATGAAGGGGTACTTATTTGGGTTGCTTTTCCAAAATGCTTTGAAGTACACCACTAGCTGATGGACTAGGGTTGCTTTGTATCTGCCAGCACCATGAAGCCACAACAAAAGGAGGGGTGAAAATGGGAAGAGGAAGAAAAGTAAAGGTTTAACTTGTTGTGGTAAAATATACCGCAACAAATCCCACCCTTACCTACCAAGAAATGTTCTTGCAGTTTGATAAAACTGCAAGGCATTTCTTTAAGCCAAAGGTACAAGGAAAAACGAACAAGGTATTTTCCATCAGGGCGTACAATCGCCAGCCTTTGAAAGTAAACGACGATATGGAGAGCTATTAAAAAAATAAAAAAAAAATAAAAAAATAAAAGCTAAAAACTACTTTAAGGCTCAATTCTCCACGGATGCATCGGTGTACGGTTTGAGATCTTTCGCATGCCAAGTTCCGCGTTCTTTACCATTACTATCTTCTAAGACATATGTCCAAGGTGACACACGCTTCCTTATAACAAACGGAACGACAAACTTCGGTGCTAACTTGGCTGCGTAATAGTTCGCGGCATCCGACAACACAAAATTTCGACGCCAAACCTGCTCGCCAAAGAGATATTGAACATCTCTTCTGCGGAGGTTGTATGTTTTCGCAGACTTCTTGGTTGCCGAACGTAGCTTCTTTTCGATGTCTACTCTAAGATCCCTAAACCGTACTTCTAACTCACTAAAATCCTGAACCCTATCTAAACTATCACCTATTATTGGCACTTCTCGACCTGAAGTCGCCATATCCCTACCAAAATTAGCATAATAAGGGGATACTCCTAAAACTTCATGAGTGGACGTGCGAATTGCGCACGCAACCTTAGACAACTGCGCATCCCATATCCGGTGGTTATCAGAGACGTATGCTCTGAGCGTTGTTTTGATGATTTGGTTTATCCTCTCCGCTGGATTAGCCTGTGGGTGGTAATGAGCTGTAAAACGAATTTGGGAAGAATAAGAATCGCAAAGAGATTTCAGTTCTTTAGATCGGAACTGAGGGCCATTATCACAGACGACAACCTTAGGAATACCAAAAAGGAGAAAGACATTGTCCTCTTACTTCCGGCAAATTGCCTTGGCTGTAGCAGACCTTAACGCGAAAAGTAGGGGGAATTTGGTGAAATAATCGACGACAGTCAAAATGTAGATAAAACCTCTATTTGACTTTGGAAGGGGACCAACGAGATCTACACAGATCATTTCCCACGGTGCCATTATTTCTACTCTCTCAGTCATCAAACCAGCTGGCTTTTCATTAACCGGTTTTACTTGTTGGCAAACTTTACAATTCCTAACATACTAAGTAATATCGCCTCTCATTTTAGGCCAATAGTACTTTCCCCCTATCCTAGCAAAAGTTTTCCTAACTCCCATGTGTCCAGCTAAAGGACTATCATGGCATTCCTGTAATATAGCTAATCTATCCTGTTTTCCTACAACTTTCTTCCATTCTTGATTATTTTCATGAACAACAACATGATTCGATTTAATAAGTTTGAACAGTTGGCCTTGTTCTACCCTCCACGCTGGGTAAGCTAGCGGATTTGACTTCATCGCTGAGATCATTTTCGCAATCCAAGGGTCTTGATCCTCATCTGAGATCTCGGCTAATACCGGAACTCCTCGAGATAAAATGTCTGGAACTTCATGTTCTTTGCCCTTGCAATGGATGATCTCAAAGTCAAACTGTTGAAGCCGAACTGCCCAACGTGCCAATCTTCCCTGCGGATCTTTAAGATTGTTCAACCATATGAGCGAATAATGATCAGTCACAACCGTGAATCGAACACCTTCGATGTAAGGTCTGATGCAGACAAGCAAAAGGAGGCGATAAGGAATTAGGATTGGAATTTGAATAGTGTAAGGTAGGATTTAGGATAAGGTAGGATCTAGGAATCGCACATACCAAAGGAAACGGAAGAGGAAAAATCAGAAAAAGGTAGGAAACAGAAAAAGGAAAAGGAAACCTCCTAAACTCCTAAAAATGGTCTCCTATCATCCCCGTTTGCCTCCAACGTAAACCCTAAATGAATTTTTGCCAGCTGGTAACCAGCAGGCAACCTAGCTCCTAATGTCTCCGGAACTCTCGCCCTGCTGGCGCAAGAGCCCGTTGCCCATTTCCCGATGAACAACGACAACAGTTGTTGCGGCTGACACCTTCAGCACCACAACCGAAGCAATGCTTTTTAGCGGAACACCTGCTAGAGAAGTGACCTTCTTTCCCACAGTTAAAACATCGAATCGACCTATCAACTTGAGTGGATCTATTAGGTGGAGACCTTCTAGCTTCCACTACTTGGACAGGCTGCTCATCTCTGCTAACCGCTGCCACCCTTGGTTGTACTGCTGGACCAGCAGAGTAACCGAACTCGGGTTCAACGCAATTTTTATTTCGAGCGGGAGGCTCAAAATTCTCAACATTCGCCCTAAGCGTTTCTAAATCCCTGCCTAATTTCGCTAACTCCTTCACAGATTGAGGCTTTTGGAAACCAATCTGTTTCTGATAGAACGGGTCCAAATTCTTCATTAGGATAGCCACTTTCCTACGTTCGGATAATGGCTCCCCTAATCTCCTAAACATTGTACGCATGGTAGCGAGATATGCTCCATACGTCTCCTCCTTCCCTTGGGTCCTACGGTTGATCTGTTCCATCAACAGATCATCATAATTTGCTGGCAAGAATTCGTACTTCAACGCCTCTACGAATTCCTGCCAATTAGCTATGTCTTCCCTAACTGACCTATACCACAGTAGGGCTTGACCTGTCAGAAGGTCAACCACTGACTGGAACAAACGGGTTTCTGAAACCCGTCGAGCTAAACTAAGTTCCTCTACCCTTTCTAAGAATGAGTTCAGTGATGTGCCACATCGCTCACCACTGAACTGAACATTCCACCTACTGATCCTTTCCGTAAATCGCTCTAGCGGTTCGGAAATCCCTACTCTAACACTATCTGACCTCTGTTGGAATCCCTCGTTGCACACTGGTCCTCGTGTGTTCATCCTAGTTTGTTGGGAAGTGTTCTCCACCAACTGCCTACCACTCGTTCCTGAAGAAGAAGCATTGTCTTCGTTCAACGCTTGCTCTTCTTCATCTGTTAACCTAGCTAATAGGAGAAGCAGCTCACTCTTAAGAGATTTCTGCTCTCCTATTTCCTCATCTCCTTCTGCCTGCGCTGTTCCTATCCTATTTAAGCTCCATTCTATCTTCGTAAGGATCTTCAAGTATTCCCCCGACTTGGGATTTCTTGGTTGATCCTTAAGAAGAACCCTAATCTCCCTTATCTTTTCCTCAACTGCATCCCTATCCTGAACATAACTAAACGGGTACTTCCCGTAGGCCTCAACTGAACCGCGACGTTCCAACATACGAGAAGATCTTAAGGAACTTCTCATAACGTCCACAGTTCCCTTCTCTAACCCCCTACTCAACATTTCGTACACAAGCTCCCCTTGTGACAAACGGTTGATATCCATGATAAATAAAAAAATTTAAAAAAAATTATAAAAAAAACAGATTCGCAATCCAAAAAAACCACGAAAATTCAAAATAAAACAAAAAATAAAAATGTATTTGAAAAAAAGTATTAAAAGAAGTAGTAGTAAAAAAGTATTAAAAAAAATAGCACCAACAAATTCAAAAAGTATTGGAAAAAAAAATTCGCCGACGGCAACACTCAACTCTGAGTATAAAAGTTTAACTCACACCAACACGCTGTGTGAGAGAGCGAGACAGACTTATGATTTAATATGGCTGGGAATCTGCCGCACAAAATGTCAAACTCTTTTATATTTTTAATTTAAGCAATCAATATCAAATATAAAACCAAAATCAAACTTATAATTGAGGCAACTATAAAAAAAACAAAAGCACCTACTTGCTGCACTGGGTATACGAACAACAGTGACACTGAATCCAACAACGAAATTCCTTTAATGATCGAGTATGTATGTA
Organism: Melanostoma mellinum; assembly: GCA_914767635.1. Lineage (NCBI taxonomy): Eukaryota > Metazoa > Arthropoda > Insecta > Diptera > Syrphidae > Melanostoma > Melanostoma mellinum. Next base: position 95,623,606 of record OU612058.1, read on the forward strand.
ATATGTGTGTATGTAGAATGTTGATAGGTAGGTATACGGCGATCGCAATAATTTCTCCAATTAAATTTTCACCTAGGGAAAACAAACAGCCAAAGTAAAATATTCACACAATTTTGCAAAATATAAAGAAAAACAATTCAAGAAATTTAAGGTAGGTACACTTCCCTAAAATTTTCTACTGACAAAAATCACAACACACAACAGGAGAAAAAATATATTTCAAAAAGAAACACCACACAAAGCCACACGTTGGGCGCCAATTGTTGCACTTTTTTCCCGACAAAACAAATTACCACCGAATCCACAACTTGGATTTTAGCAAACTACTATATTAGTTAATCGCATCGAATGATTAATTAATTATTTATTACACAGAAATATAAATATGCACACCGATGTGCCGCGGCGATGTTGTTCGAATTTAATTTTAGGATGAACTGTCAAATGACAGCTGGGTGGATTTTAAAGGAAAATAGTGCAACAGGTAGCAAGATAATATGCTGCCAATGCCAGCTGCTCAGCAAGGGGTGGTCCGTAGGTAGTTTATTTATTAGTACGTAGGTATAATTAGTCTAATCAAGAAAGGAATTAATAAAAAGAATGAGTATCAATCAAAAACACACAACTGGGTGTTTCATACAATAAAGGGCGCCAGGAAATTTTTGCTTGGAATTTCCAAACCAACTTCAACGCTGAAAATGGTCTTCAAATAGAATTAAAAGAACGATTTTCCAAAAGGAATAAAATTATATTTGGTTCAGGAAACCTTTACAAGTATAGGTATAAAACCTGAAATCTTTTCGTAAACAATTGGGAGTGTACAAAGTTTGTAAAATCTGGCAAGAGCCAGTCAACAATTTAAATAGAATGAAATTTAAGTACGAAGATGGGGTTTTACCCAGGTTAAAATTCAAAACAACAACTTGTGTGCACAATACACCCGCAAACAAACGACTCTTTGGGAATTTTCCGAACAGACAACAAGGTCAAAGAAAGGTCGCGCGTCCTGCAATCTCAGGATAAATTACGATTGGCGAAAGGTTACCGATACAAACACTATGACTTAATAGTCAAACCAAAATAAACGCACAACTAACGCTTTTTCTCACAATAAGAAATTTAAAATACTAAGGTATAATAATACTTAGCTTTTCTGACGAATCCTGCCTATGAGTTTTCTTGCCCGTTCTGGCACTAACCCTCCTGAACTCCTGCCTGCTTGGAGCTTTCCTGCACACAGTAAACAATTGTAGTTATTTTGGCCTTTCTGCCAACAAAAACACAATTACAATTTGCACTACTTGCAACTAATAAAATCACTCGATTTGTAAATTTTCCGACACTTTTTCAATTTTCTAAAACTCTTTGACACTATGTCCTTTTCAGAGGTCAACCAAGAAGTGCCATCTTCTTGGCGGTCTCTTCGTTCATCGGCGCATTCAGCAAACTCCACTCACTTCAACCAATCAGAGTCGTGGAGGTTCGTCACGGGGTATCTGCAATACTCTCAGCAAATTCGCTGGAGTCTGCGCCGTAGGCGAAACGCATCCATCGCTCTCTTCTAAACAATTTCGTTGTAAATCTCTTGGTCGTTAGAGATTCGCAACAACTTGCCCGAATGAACGAATCCAGACCTGTTCCATTTCAATCCATTCCAGAATAGAAAATTGAAAAACTATTTCTTTAAACAAATTCCCTCGGCCCAACCGACCCAAGTTACACTGTGCAAGAAAACTATTTAAGCTAGGATTCAGTTAACGTGGATTCGTCATTTTTCGCGAAAACTACTAAACTATTTCGGTGAACCTTCGCGCAGATTTGGGGGAATGGGGATAATTCTATAAAGAGTCATTTCCTTGCTAAGGTAAAGCACTTTAGGTTGGGCACTCGGCCTTTACGGTGGGCACTCAGCCATTACGTTGGGCTCTTGGCCTTTTATATTGAAAAGGCTTCAAATGCCAAATTCCGAAGATCACTGATATATATCAGTGTGTTAAAGGTGGGTAGCCATATCTCTACCTTAATGTAAAAATATTAGGTTGTTAGTAACCTGCTGCTGCTGCTGTTGCGATGGACTTCCTCCAGAACCTTCCTGGTTCTTATAAACGCTGCTGCTCGAGTCTCCAGCCGTCCACTGGCTCAATGAAGGGGTACCTATTTGGGTTGCTTTTCCAAAATGCTTTGAAGTACACCACAAGCTGATGGACTAGGGTTGCTTTGTACTCTGCCAGCACCTTGAAGCCACAACAAAAGGAGGGGTGAAAATGGGAAGAGGAAGAAAAGTAAAGGTTTAACTTGTTGTGGTAAAATATACCGCAACAAAACTTAACAAAGCGCCTGCATCGGTATGAAATTTTTTGCTAATTTTTGTTTTTTTTCAGTGAAATACTGGTCAAAATGGAAAAAAAGTTAATTCCTGCAACTTAAATTCATTTTTCTAAGTTCTAGGCTGTATGAAAATTAAAAATTATCGAGTTTTTTGCAACCAAAATTTTTTTTTTCAATTTTCAAACTCAACTGATTTTTGTTCTCTGACAAATCAATGACGGCCAATGGCGGCTGTGGTAAACGTGGGTTCCCGGTTTGATTTAGCATGTAGGCAAAAACGCACTACCTTGCTGAAGTGTACTCTCTGGTTCAACTCTGTAACACTTTTTAATTTTTTTATTATGCAAAGCAATTTGTGACATTACTGTACTCTACACTTCTTGTTGGTACCCACAGACTAGATAGTTCAGAGTATCCAATTCCACCCCTTCAACCCTAAACACCCGCAAAAAATTTTTCAACACGAATTCAAAATGGCTTCCTATTTCCTGATAAACAATGGAGTAGTGGTAAGATTCTAAACGTCAATAGAGAAGTAAAAATAAACATGACATATCTTTGACATTTTTCATTTCAGAATCAAACTTGGAAGTCGAAACTCAAAAGAAGAAATCCTAAGATTTTTTTTATTTATTGTAAGTAACTAAATTATTATGTATCCAACTATCTTTTGATTCTCTTTCAGAAACAAGAATTCTTCTGATTCAAACACTAATATCATCACAACAAACCGAGCCTTCGATGAAACAACATTCTTTACAGACTTCTAAGCGTCTGACAAATTCGATCAACCCATAGGAGTATACTCTGTGGTCAATAGTAGAGGTCTCGGCACAACTGAACCGCCAAGACTACGGCTATTTTCCAATAACAAACTTTCACCGAATAAAATTTTTTTAAAAACATTCTCTACAAAAGATCAGAAAATGAACTGTAACATTGGAACAATTGGTCATGTAGCCCATGGCAAAACAACTCTCGCAGCGGCAATAACAAAAGTTCTGTCAAAGAAAGGTTTGGCGGATTACGTGCCCTATGATCAGATTGATAGGGCTCTCGAGGAAGAAGCTAGAGGTAAGCATTGGAAAACAAAATGCATTGCACACCTGCTTACAGTTATTCGACATACCCAAAGGAATCACAATCAACGCTTGTCACATTGGTTATGCAACTAACTCAAGAACATACGCACACACTGACTGCCCAGGCCATGCCGATTACATCAAAGTAACATTGTGGTCAGTTGTAATACTTTTTGAATAAGTGACTTTTGTTTAGAACATGATATCAGGTGCCATGCCGCACCAATGGATGGTGCCATAGTAGTTGTTGCTGCAACCGATGGTCAAATACCACAAACTAGAGAACATCTACTTCTCGCCAAACAAGTAAGCATTCAAAAAATCATTGTTTATGTAAACAAGGCCGATTTGGTTGACAAGGAGGTCTTGGACCTAGTTGAAATTGAAATGCGAGAGATGCTATGCAATTTTAGTTTTGATTGCATAAATAGTCCCGTAGTTTACGGTTCTGCCTTGCTAGCGTTGCAAGATGATCAATTCGAATACGGTGTTCCTCCGATTGAATGTGTATGTATGTGTGGACATACCTTCTTTCGTCAGGTATTTCCACACCAAAGAAACATTTTTGAAACATTTCAGAAACATTTCAAAAACATTCCAAAAACATTTCAGAAACATTTCAGACACAAAAAAACATTTCTGAAATGTATCAGAAATGTTTCAGAAATGTTTCTATAAAGTTGTTTTGGTGTGGACGCTTCGTGAAATATTTCTGAAATGTTTCTGAAATGTTTTTGGAATGTTTTTTGTTTCCCATTCTGAATGGAAAACTTTCTTTGTTTTTCTGAAACATTTGCAAATAAAGCGAGTGGAAGTGCAAAGTGGTTTCTTTGTGTTATAACAAAAATGTCGCGAAAAGTGTGGAATAACGAGGATGTTATCCAATTAATAAAATTATATGAAACAAAAAAAGTGTTGTGGGATCCACAAGATGAAGATTATAAAAATAAAAACAAAAAAGCCGATGCTTTCAGTGAAATTTGTGAAAGCCTTAAGAACAGAAAACAGGTATTCAGAAGACATACCTGCATATAACTTTGAAGACCATTCACAAGTGCTTCGCAAACTTCGGGCACAATAGAAGATATGCTTTGTTTCGAAATTTTAAATAAATACATTAAAGAGTGATATGAATCACCAGTGGCCGAAAATCGAAGAGTCACTGCTAAACGTTCTACTACACTTATGCTCGATCTGAAGTTTGTATTTTGTTTTCTAATTTTATGGCCAACCAAATTAACAAGAAACTCGAAGTCCTCACTTGACATTCTAGCGAAATTTCTATATCCACTTATACCATCAATTTTCAGTTCTTCCAATAATTTTACACCACCTGAATTATTTCTATTTTTCAAAAAGTTTCTTTGCCACTGTCTTGGTTTTTTTTATTTTTATTTTTTTTTATTTTTTCATGATTATAAAACACGACGCTATAATTGCTACTTCTTTACAATCCATATTCAAGCACTAAACTGAGCTCGAGAATCCCATTAAAAATGGGAAACAAAAAAAATTTCAGAAATGTTTCAAGAAACGTCCACACCAAAAAAACATTTCAGAAACATGTCTGAAATGTTTCTGAAATGTTTCCGAAATGTTTCAAAAATGTTTTTTATACAAATGGGAAACATTTTAGAAACGTTTTTGAAACAAATGTTTCTCTGGTGGGGACACACCTGTACCTACATAGACAGTTTTATTCCAACACCAATTCGGGATCTAAAGTCGCCACTCATTTTACCAATTGACAATGCGTTTACTGTTTCTGGTAGAGGTACAGTAGTCGTGAGCACCATCAAACGGGGAACAATATCAAAGAACGACGATGCGGACTTTCTTGGATTCAATCAGAACATTAAGACCTCAGTTAGTGACATCTAGATTTTCAAAAAGAGTGTTCCTCAGACTTGTTTATGAATTTTAACTGAATTGGTTAAATTTTCTATCTTTACAGGGTGTAGCAGGAGACAATGTTGTTGCACTGCTGCGTGGGGTAAAGATATCACGAGTCGAACGTGCGACTGGCTCGGAAGATATTTCCAATCGCTTCGAAGGGTCAATGTATTTATTGTCACGAGCTGAGGGTGGTCGCTCTAGGCCGCTTATGTATAAAGTATATTCAGCAACTGTTTAGCAACTGTTGTGGTACCCGTGGTGTGATGGATGGCGCAGGGACATAACTCCTCGGGACATAATTCCATTATGGATTACTGGATTATGGACCTATGTCCCACAGCGGTGGGGCATAAGTCCATAAAAGAAATGTTTGGGCTTAGGTCCCATTTTACATGTTTTGTTTGATGCTAATACAATACCTTTGGGCGATGAAACTTTTCCAAAAAAGTGGCAATCAAAAGAAATTTGGACTACAATAAAAACGTGTTTTTTACGGGTTTTTTCTTTTCTAATTACTAGGCAGGGCTACCATATGTCAGGAGTCAGCGTTATGTCTTATAGTTAGAAAACCAAAGGTTGTTAGAATACCGCCGCTCGCTCTTCGAATTTATAAGCAAAAAACTGTAGAAAAATGTTAGTGTAGCAGGGAAAGGAAAAAGAAAAAAGTGAAACAATATCATTCTGCTTTCTTTTGTTTTCCTCAAACAGAAAAGGATTGAATAAAATTTGAGAAAAGTAATAGAAAGCGGACTAAGATTTTTTTTCTGAGAACTAAGAAAAATAAAAGTTAAAATTCGCAAAGTAGAGATATGGTTTTCCGGAATTTGGAGATAATATTTTATTTTAAGAAGTTAGTAAAATTCCTTTGTTTAAGAAAGAAATTTAAAAAAATTTTAATTTTTGAGAATTTGAGAAATTAAAATTAAAAAATCGCGCAATTTTATTTATCTCCAAATTCCGGAAAACCATATCTCTACTTTGCGAATTTTAATTTTAATTTTTCTTTGTTCTCAGAAACAAAATCTTAGTCCGCTTTCTATTGTTTTTCTCTAATTTTATTCAATCTTTTTCTGTTTGAGGAAAACAAAAGAAAGCTGAATGATATTGTTTCACTTTTTTCTTTTTCCTTTCCCTGCTAAATTAACATTTTTCTACAGTTTTTTGCTTACAAATTCAAAGAGCGAGCGGGGGTATTCTAACAACCTTTGGTTTTCTAACTGTTAAACTTGACCACACGTGATGATTTTCTAGATGCCCACAGTCAAAAAAAACGTAAACCACACTTGTTGAATTTCTTCCATTTATTCACAAGAAAGTAAAAACGCTGTTCCTTTTGGTTTATGGAATTTAGGCCAAGAGGTGAAAATTGTAAATTTAGAAAACTTTATTAAAAAATTGAAGCCAACTAAAAAAAATGGCGGAAGGCCCAAGAAAAATAATTTAATTATAAAATTGTTGACATGTGTGTTGGTTGGCTGTTGGAATGTGAATGATGTCGTCGCTATGCGACGAACCACTTACAAAAAAAATGTAGTAGATTATACGAAAATTCTGTTCATGGATTAATTAGTTCCAGAGGGCGAACCATGAATGGTGCCAAAACTCTAGTTTTTGATTACGCTGGGGAGTGGCAGTGTTCACACTTGATTCGTGTGAACATTACCGCCCCCCTTGGCGAGATACGCCAAAAAAAAAAAGGTTACTGAAAATAAAGTAAGTGAAAATTTATTAATTGGCAATTTAATTTATGGGTCGGACTATTTCTCCGTTTTGGGTCTTTAGTGTTGCAACTCTGACTCGACCATCGGAACCCGGGTGTATATTTATAACACGGCCTAGATGCCATTCGGTGGATGGCAGATTTTCGTTTTTAATGACGACCAAATCATCAACTTTAATGTTGGTTTGAGGTGTTTTCTATTTGTGTCGTTGATGTAGTTCCTTGAGATATTCATCTTTCCATCTGTGGCAGAACTGTTGTTGGATGCATTTTACTTTTTCCCACCGATTGATTAACGATAAATTTGCATCGGCCAGATTCGGTTCCGGAAAAGATAAAGCGGACCGCCGCGTAAAAAATGCCCCGGCGTCAATGCCAACAGATCAGAAGGATCTGTGGACATGGACAATATTGGACGCGAGTTCAAACACGCTTCGATACGTGCTAAAACCGTTGCGAATTCTTCGAACGTAAACTTGGCCTTGGTCCCCAGCCCTCTTAAATGGCTTTTGAAACTTTTAACGCCGGCTTCCCATAGACCTCCCATGTGAGGTGCCCCGGGTGGAATAAAATTCCATTTCAAACCCTGAGATGTCATGAGACTTGTATTTGCTGGGTTGTTTCTTTGAGATAGACACGAAGAAGCGAAAAACAAAGCACAATACGCGCATTGCGCGGGATAGAGTCGAAAAAAATCAAGAAAATCTTCCGGTTCTTGTTGAACTACCAATGAGTTGGTGTTTTGTTCGGGGTTGTCGAGAGAAATGCTTGTTAGTCCCACTAGAGGACTCTAAAAAATTGTGAAAGAGGATTCGTTGAAATGGAGTGTCTCTAGGGTCGACCAAGATTCGGCGGTACAAGACAAATTTATAAATCTCCAGCGGAGAATGCGAGATGGTATGGCGAGATTACCACTGATTCCGAAAATGGATGTATTCTTCTTGGTTATGGGCAAGTTCAAAACGCTTTTGTCTTACCACTGAGATAAAGGATATTTCGGAACCAGGGTCGATAAGAGCGCGAACTATGTGCAACGATGCAAACTAGTACCGTTGCAAGCAATATTTTCTAAGAGGCACCGACATGAAAGTTTTGAAACGACGCTTGAGGCACGAATGGCTGTGACGACGACGACATTTGAGGAGCTTTAGTTGCACTAAGGAGATTAGTGGACTGTATTTTACTATTTCCGTCTTCGTTAACGTTTAGATGCAACAGTGAGCGATGTCGATTTTACAGTGGTTATAAGAATATTTACTCGGCTAAGCAACATTTGCATGACTCGCGCTTAAACAGTTGTTGCACAGTTTGTGCTGCCATACCGTTTTGATTCTCGTTGGGATCAACATTGCCGAAAATTTGCCAAGGTATGTGTTTAAAAAAAAGAAACGTGATAGAAAACGCGGACTCCTTCGAAGAAGAAGGTAGTCGTTTAAATTTTAAACAAGGAAAATTGCAAGCACGGGAATCTTCAAAAGGCTTTAACGATTCTACATGGGGCCAACCACCCTTGCTACATAAACGAGGACAAAACGCGATAAAGAAAACGCGATGAAGAAAACGCTATAAAGAAAACGCGATAAAGAAAACGCGATAAAGAAAAACGCAGACTCCTTCGAAGCAGAAGGAAGTCGATTAAATTTCAAAAAGAATCAAAATTTAAAGCACTAGAATCTCCAAAAGGCTTGAAAGACTCTACTGGTGGCCAACCACCCCGGCTTGATACACCGTTACCAACGGTGTGTTTGGCACGAACGGGTACAAAAACGCGATAAGAAACGCGTCAGAATCTTCAAAAGGCTTGAAAGATTTTACTGGGGGGCAAACCACCCATGCGACATGACGGTGCGACATGAACGAGGACAAAAAACTCGATATAGAACGCAGACTCCTTCGAAGAAGAAGGCAGTCTATAAATTTTCACAAAACGAAAATTTAAAGCACTAGAACCTTCAAAAGGCTTGAAAGATTCCGTTACCAATGGTATGTGCGGCACTAACGAGGACAAAACTCGATAAAAAAAGAACGCAGACTCCTTCGAAGAAGAAGGCAGTCTATCAAATTTCACAAAACGAAAATTTAAAGCACTGGAATCTTCAAAAGGCTTGAAAGATTCCGTTACCAATGGTATGTGCGGCACGAAATAGAAAAGTAACACGCTATAAAAAACGCAGACTCCTTCAAAGAGGAAGGCAGTCTATTAAATTTCAAAAAAATCAAAATTTAGAAGCACTAGAATCTTCAAAAGGCTTGAAAGATTCTACTGGGGGCCAACCACCCCGGCTTGGATACACCGTTACGAACGGTGTGTGCGGCACGAACAAGAGAAAAAAATTTAAAAGTAAAAATTTTAAAGTGCGAGAATCTTCAAAAGGCTTGAAAGATTCTAAATATTTCAAAAAAAAGATTAAAATTTTAAGCGCAAGAATCTTCAAAAGGCCTGATAGATTCTACTGGGGGCCAACCACCCCGGCTTGAATACACCGATACGAACGGTGTATGTGGCACGAACGAGAGAAAAAATTTTAAAAGTACAAATTTTAAATTTAAAAATTTCAACGAAATCAGAATTTTGAAGCACAAGAATCTTCAAACGGCTTGAAAGACTCTACTGGGGCCAAGCACCCCGGCTTAAAACACCGTTACCAACGGTGTGTTTGGCACGAACGGGTACAAAAACGCGATAAAAAACGCGTCAGAATCTTCAAAAGGCTTGAACGATTCTACTGGGGGGCCTACCACCCATGCGACCTAAACGAGGACAGAACGCCATAAAGATGCGACCTAAACGAGGACAAAACGCGATAAAGAAAACGCGATGAAGAAAACGCGATAAAGAAAACGCGATAAGGAGAACGCGATGAAGAAAACGCGATAAAGAAAACGCGATAAAGAAAAAACGCGGACTCCTTCGAAGAAGAAGGAAGTCGATACAATTTCAAAAAGAATCAAAATTTAAAGCACCAGAATCTCCAAAAGGCTTGAAAGACTCTACTGGGGGCCAACCACCCCGGCTTGATACACCGTTACCAACGGTGTGTTTGGCACGAACGGGTACAAAAACGCGATAAAAAACGCGTCAGAATCTTCAAAAGGCTTGAAAGATTCTACTGGGGGGCCAACCACCCATGCGACATGACGGTGCGACATGAACGAGGACAAAAAACTCGATATAGAACGCAGACTCCTTCGAAGAAGAAGGCAGTCTATAAAATTTCACAAAACGAAAATTTAAAGCACTAGAACCTTCAAAAGGCTTGAAAGATTCCGTTACCAATGGTATGTGCGGCACTAACGAGGACAAAACTCGATAAAAAAAGAACGCAAACTCCTTCGAAGAAGAAGGCAGTCTATCAAATTTCACAAAACGAAAATTTAAAGCACTGGAATCTTCAAAAGGCTTGAAAAATTCCGTTACCAATGGTATGTGCGGCACGAAATAGAAAAGTAAAACGCTATAAAAAACGCAGACTCCTTCAAAGAAGAAGGCAGTCTATTAAATTTCAAAAAAATCAAAATTTAGAAGCACTAGAATCTTCAAAAGGCTTGAAAGATTCTACTGGGGGCCAACCACCCCGGCTTGGATACACCGTTACGAACGGTGTGTGCGGCACGAACAAGAGAAAAAATTTCAAAAGTAAAAATTTTAAAGGGCGAGAATCTTCAAAAGGCTTGAAAGATTCTAAATATTTCAAAAAAAAGGTTAAAATTTTGAGCGCAAGAATCTTCAAAAGGCTTGATAGATTCTACTGGGGGCCAACCACCCCGGCTTGAATACACCGATACGAACGGTGTATGTGGCACGAACGAGAGAAAAAATTTCAAAAGTAAAAATTTTAAATTTAAAAATTTCAACGAAATCAAAATTTTGAAGCACAAGAATCTTCAAAAGGCTTGAAGGATTCTACTGGGGGCCAACCACCCCGGCTTGGATACACCGTTACGAACGGTGTGTGCGGCACGAACGAGAGAAAAAGAATTTCAAAAAAAAAAGTCAAAATTTAAAGCGCAAGAATCTTCAAAAGGCTTGAAAGATTCTAAAAATTTCAAAAAAAGTTAAAATTTTATAGCGCAAGAATCTTCAAAAGGCTTCAAGGATTCTAAAAATTTCAAAAAAAGTTAAAATTTTAAAGCGCAAGAATCTTCAAAAGGCTTGAAGGATTCTTAAAATTTCAAGAAAAATTGTAACTTTAAAGCGCAAGAATCTTCGAAAGGTTTGAAAGAATCTATAAATTTCAAAAAAAGTTAAAATTTTAAAGCGCAAGAATCTTCAACAGGTTGAAGTATTCTAAAAATTTCAAAAAAAGTAAAAATTTTAAAGCGTAAGAAACTTCAACAGGCTTGAAAGATTCTACTGGGGGTCAACCACCCCGGCTTGAATACACCGATACGAACGGTGTATGTGGCACGAACGAGAGAAAAAATTTCAAAAGTAAAAATTTTAAATTTAAAAATTTCAACGAAATCAAAATTTTGAAGCACAAGAATCTTCAAAAGGCTTGAAGGATTCTACTGGGGGCCAACCACCCCGGCTTGGATACACCGTTACGAACGGTGTGTGCGGCACGAACGAGAGAAAAAGAATTTTAAAAAAAAAGTCAAAATTTAAAGCGCAAGAATCTTCAAAAGGCTTGAAAGATTCTAAAAATTTCAAAAAAAGTTAAAATTTTAAAGCGCAAGAATCTTCAAAAGACTTGAAGGATTCTAAAAATTTCAAAAAAAGTTAAAATTTTAAAGCGCAAGAATCTTCAAAAGGCTTGAAAGATTCTAAAAATTTCAAGAAAAATTATAACTTTAAAGCGCAAGAACCTTCGAAAGGTTTGAAAGATTCTATAAATTTCAAAAAAAGTTAAAATTTTAAAGCGCAAGAATCTTCAACAGGCTTGAAGTATTCTAAAAATTTCAAAAAAAGTAAAAATTTTAAAGCGTAAGAATCTTCAACAGGCTTGAAAGATTCTACTGGGGGCCATGCGACCTAAACGAGGACAGAACGCGATAAAGAAAACGCGACAAAGAAAAAAAACGCTGACTCCTTCGAAGAAGAAGGAAGTACACGGGTACAAAAACGCGATAAAAAACGCGTCAGAATCTTCAAAAGGCTTGAACGATTCTACTGGGGGGCCTACCACCCATGCGACCTAAACGAGGACAGAACGCGATAAAGATGCGACCTAAACGAGGACAAAACGCGATAAAGAAAACGCGATGAAGAAAACGCGATAAAGAAAACGCGATAAGGAGAACGCGATGAAGAAAACGCGATAAAGAAAAAAACGCGGACTCCTTCCAAGAAGAAGGAAGTCGATACAATTTCAAAAAGAATCAAAATTTAAAGCACCATAATCTCCAAAAGTCTTGAAAGACTCTACTGGGGGCCAACCACCCCGGCTTGATACACCGTTACCAACGGTGTGTTTGGCACGAACGGGTACAAAAACGCGATAAAAAACGCGTAAGAATCTTCAACAGGCTTGAAAGATTCTACTGGGGGCCAACCACCCATGCGACCTAAACGAGGACAGAACGCGATAAAGAAAACGCGACAAAGAAAAAAACGCCGACTCCTTCGAAGAAGAAGGAAGTCGATTAAATTTCAAAAAGACCAAAATTTAGAAGCTGTAGAATCTTCAAACGGCTTGAAAGACTCTACTGGGGGCCAACCACCCCGGCTTGAAACACCGTTACCAACGGTGTGTTTGGGACGAACGGGTACAAAAACGCGATAAAAAACGCGTCAGAATCTTCAAAAGGCTTGAACGATTCTACTGGGGGCCTACCACCTATGCGACCTAAACGAGGACAGAACGCGATAAAGATGCGACCTAAACGAGGACAAAACGCGATAAAGAAAACGCGATGAAGAAAACGCGATAAAGAAAACGCGATAAGGAGAACGCGATGAAGAAAACGCGATAAAGAAAAAACGCGGACTCCTTCCAAGAAGAAGGAAGTCGATACAATTTCAAAAAGAATCAAAATTTAAAGCACCAGAATCTCCAAAAGGCTTGAAAGACTCTACTGGGGGCCAACCACCCCGGCTTGATACACCGTTACCAACGGTGTGTTTGGCACGAACGGGTACAAAAACGCGATAAAAAACGCGTCAGAATCTTCAAAAGGCTTGAAAGATTCTACTGGGGGGCCAACCACCCATGCGACATGACGGTGCGACATGAACGAGGACAAAAAACTCGATATAGAACGCAGACTCCTTCGAAGAAGAAGGCAGTGTATAAAATTTCACAAAACGAAAATTTAAAGCACTAGAACCTTCAAAAGGCTTGAAAGATTCCGTTACCAATGGTATGTGCGGCACTAACGAGGACAAAACTCGATAAAAAAAGAACGCAAACTCCTTCGAAGAAGAAGGCAGTCTATCAAATTTCACAAAACGAAAACTTAAAGCACTGGAATCTTCAAAAGGCTTGAAAGATTCCGTTACCAATGGTATGTGCGGCACGAAATAGAAAAGTAAAACGCTATAAGAAACGCAGACTCCTTCAAAGAAGAAGGCAGTCTATTAAATTTCAAAAAAATCAAAATTTAGAAGCACTAGAATCTTCAAAAGGCTTGAAAGATTCTACTGGGGGCCAACCACTCCGGCTTGGATACACCGTTACGAACGGTGTGTGCGGCACGAACAAGAGAAAAAATTTCAAAAGTAAAAATTTTAAAGTGCGAGAATCTTCAAAAGGCTTGAAAGATTCTAAATATTTCAAAAAAAAAGGTTAAAATTTTTAGCGCAAGAATCTTCAAAAGGCTTGATAGATTCTACTGGGGGCCAACCACCCCGGCTTGAATACACCGATACGAACGGTGTATGTGGCACGAACGAGAGAAAAAATTTCAAAAGTTAAAATTTTAAATTTAAAAATTTCAACGAAATCAAAATTTTGAAGCACAAGAATCTTCAAAAGGCTTGAAGGATTCTACTGGGGGCCAACCACCCCGGCTTGGATACACCGTTACGAACAGTGTGTGCGGCACGAACGAGAGAAAAAGAATTTCAAAAAAAAAGTCAAAATTTAAAGCGCAAGAATCTTCAAAAGGCTTGAAAGATTCTAAAAATTTCAAAAAAAGTTAAAATTTTTAAGCGCAAGAATCTTCAAAAGGCTTGAAGGATTCTAAAAATTTCAAAAAAAGTTAAAATTTTAAAGCGCAAGAATCTTCAAAAGGCTTGAAGGATTCTAAAAATTTCAAGAAAAATTATAACTTTAAAGCGCAAGAATCTTCGAAAGGTTTGAAAGATTCTATAAATTTCAAAAAAAGTTAAAATTTTAAAGCGCAAGAATCTTCAACAGGCTTGAAGTATTCTAAAAATTTCAAAAAAAAGTAAAAATTTTAAAGCGTAAGAATCTTCAACAGGCTTGAAAGATTCTACTGGGGGCCAACCACCCATGCGACCTAAACGAGGACAGAACGCGATAAAGAAAACGCGACAAAGAAAAAAACGCCGACTCCTTCGAAGAAGAAGGAAGTCGATTAAATTTCAAAAAGACCAAAATTTAGAAGCTGTAGAATCTTCAAACGGCTTGAAAGACTCTACTGGGGGCCAACCACCCCGGCTTGAAACACCGTTACCAACGGTGTGTTTGGGACGAACGGGTACAAAAACGCGATAAAAAACGCGTCAGAATCTTCAAAAGGCTTGAACGATTCTACTGGGGGCCTACCACCTATGCGACCTAAACGAGGACAGAATGCGATAAAGATGCGACCTAAACGAGGACAAAACGCGATAAAGAAAACGCGATGAAGAAAACGCGATAAAGAAAACGCGATAAAGAAAACGCGATAAAGAAAACGCGATAAGGAGAACGCGATGAAGAAAACGCGATAAAGAAAAAACGCGGACTCCTTCGAAGAAGAAGGAAGTCGATACAATTTCAAAAAGAATCAAAATTTAAAGCACCAGAATCTCCAAAAGTCTTGAAAGACTCTACTGGGGGCCAACCACCCCGGCTTGATACACCGTTACCAACGGTGTGTTTGGCACGAAAGAGAAAAAATTTCAAAAGTAAAAATTTTAAATTTAAAAATTTCAACGAAATCAAAATTTTGAAGCACAAGAATCTTCAAAAGGCTTGAAGGATTCTACTGGGGGCCAACCACCCCGGCTTGGATACACCGTTACGAACGGTGTGTGCGGCACGAACGAGAGAAAAAGAATTTCAAAAAAAAAAGTCAAAATTTAAAGCGCAAGAATCTTCAAAAGGCTTGAAAGATTCTAAAAATTTCAAAAAAAGTTAAAATTTTATAGCGCAAGAATCTTCAAAAGGCTTCAAGGATTCTAAAAATTTAAAAAAAAGTTAAAATTTTAAAGCGCAATAATCTTCAAAAGGCTTGAAGGATTCTAAAAATTTCAAGAAAAATTATAACTTTAAAGCGCAAGAATCTTCGAAAGGTTTGAAAGAATCTATAAATTTCAAAAAAAGTTAAAATTTTAAAGCGCAAGAATCTTCAACAGGTTGAAGTATTCTAAAAATTTCAAAAAAAGTAAAAATTTTAAAGCGTAAGAAACTTCAACAGGCTTGAAAGATTCTACTGAGGGTCAACCACCCCGGCTTGAATACACCGATACGAACGGTGTATGTGGCACGAACGAGAGAAAAAATTTCAAAAGTAAAAATTTTAAATTTAAAAATTTCAACGAAATCAAAATTTTGAAGCACAAGAATCTTCAAAAGGCTTGAAGGATTCTACTGGGGGCCAACCACCCCGGCTTGGATACACCGTTACGAACGGTGTGTGCGGCACGAACGAGAGAAAAAGAATTTTAAAAAAAAGTCAAAATTTAAAGCGCAAGAATCTTCAAAAGGCTTGAAAGATTCTAAAAATTTCAAAAAAAGTTAAAATTTTAAAGCGCAAGAATCTTCAAAAGACTTGAAGGATTCTAAAAATTTCAAAAAAAGTTAAAATTTTAAAGCGCAAGAATCTTCAAAAGGCTTGAAAGATTCTAAAAATTTCAAGAAAAATTATAACTTTAAAGCGCAAGAACCTTCGAAAGGTTTGAAAGATTCTATAAATTTCAAAAAAAGTTAAAATTTTAAAGCGCAAGAATCTTCAACAGGCTTGAAGTATTCTAAAAATTTCAAAAAAAGTAAAAATTTTAAAGCGTAAGAATCTTCAACAGGCTTGAAAGATTCTACTGGGGGCCAACCACCCATGCGACCTAAACGAGGACAGAACGCGATAAAGAAAACGCGACAAAGAAAAACAACGCTGACTCCTTCGAAGAAGAAGGAAGTCGATTAAATTTCAAAAAGACCAAAATTTAGAAGCTGTAGAATCTTCAAACGGCTTGAAAGACTCTACTGGGGCCAACCACCCCGGCTTGAAACACCGTTACCAACGGTGTGTTTGGCACGAACGGGTACAAAAACGCGATAAAAAACGCGTCAGAATCTTCAAAAGGCTTGAACGATTCTACTGGGGGGCCTACCACCCATGCGACCTAAACGAGGACAGAACGCGATAAAGATGCGACCTAAACGAGGACAAAACGCGATAAAGAAAACGCGATGAAGAAAACGCGATAAAGAAAACGCGATAAGGAGAACGCGATGAAGAAAACGCGATAAAGAAAAAACGCGGACTCCTTCCAAGAAGAAGGAAGTCGATACAATTTCAAAAAGAATCAAAATTTAAAGCACCAGAATCTCCAAAAGTCTTGAAAGACTCTACTGGGGGCCAACCACCCCGGCTTGATACACCGTTACCAACGGTGTGTTTGGCACGAACGGGTACAAAAACGCGATAAAAAACGCGTCAGAATCTTCAAAAGGCTTGAAAGATTCTACTGGGGGGCCAACCACCCATGCGACATGACGGTGCGACATGAACGAGGACAAAAAACTCGATATAGAACGCAGACTCCTTCGAAGAAGAAGGCAGTGTATAAAATTTCACAAAACGAAAATTTAAAGCACTAGAACCTTCAAAAGGCTTGAAAGATTCCGTTACCAATGGTATGTGCGGCACTAACGAGGACAAAACTCGATAAAAAAAGAACGCAAACTCCTTCGAAGAAGAAGGCAGTCTATCAAATTTCACAAAACGAAAATTTAAAGCACTGGAATCTTCAAAAGGCTTGAAAGATTCCGTTACCAATGGTATGTGCGGCACGAAATAGAAAAGTAAAACGCTATAAGAAACGCAGACTCCTTCAAAGAAGAAGGCAGTCTATTAAATTTCAAAAAAATCAAAATTTAGAAGCACTAGAATCTTCAAAAGGCTTGAAAGATTCTACTGGGGGCCAACCACCCCGGCTTGGATACACCGTTACGAACGGTGTGTGCGGCACGAACAAGAGAAAAAATTTCAAAAGTAAAAATTTTAAAGTGCGAGAATCTTCAAAAGGCTTGAAAGATTCTAAATATTTCAAAAAAAAAAGGTTAAAATTTTAAGCGCAAGAATCTTCAAAAGGCTTGATAGATTCTACTGAGGGCCAACCACCCCGGCTTGAATACACCGATACGAACGGTGTATGTGGCACGAACGAGAGAAAAAATTTCAAAAGTAAAAATTTTAAATTTAAAAATTTCAACGAAATCAAAATTTTGAAGCACGAGAATCTTCAAAAGGCTTGAAGGATTCTACTGGGGGCCAACCGCCCCGGCTTGGATACACCGTTACGAACAGTGTGTGCGGCACGAACGAGAGAAAAAGAATTTCAAAAAAAAAGTCAAAATTTAAAGCGCAAGAATCTTCAAAAGGCTTGAAAGATTCTAAAAATTTCAAAAAAAGTTAAAATTTTAAAGCGCAAGAATCTTCAAAAGGCTTGAAGGATTCTAAAAATTTCAAAAAAAGTTTAAATTTTAAAGCGCAAGAATCTTCAAAAGGCTTGAAGGATTCTAAAAATTTCAAGAAAAATTATAACTTTAAAGCGCAAGAATCTTCGAAAGGTTTGAAAGATTCTATAAATTTCAAAAAAAGTTAAAATTTTAAAGAGCAAGAATCTTCAACAGGCTTGAAGTATTCTAAAAATTTCAAAAAAAGTAAAAATTTTAAAGCGTAAGAATCTTCAAAAGGCTTGAAAGATTCTACTGGGGGCCAACCACCCATGCGACCTAAGCGAGGACAGAACGCGATAAAGAAAACGCGACAAAGAAAAAAACGCCGACTCCTTCGAAGAAGAAGGAAGTCGATTAAATTTCAAAAAGACCAAAATTTAGAAGCTGTAGAATCTTCAAACGGCTTGAAAGACTCTACTGGGGCCAACCACCCCGGCTTGAAACACCGTTACCAACGGTGTGTTTGGCACGAACGGGTACAAAAACGCGATAAAAAACGCGTCAGAATCTTCAAAAGGCTTGAACGATTCTACTGGGGGGCCTACCACCCATGCGACCTAAACGAGGACAGAACGCGATAAAGATGCGACCTAAACGAGGACAAAACGCGATAAAGAAAACGCGATGAAGAAAACGCGATAAAGAAAACGCGATAAGGAGAACGCGATGAAGAAAACGCGATAAAGAAAAAACGCGGACTCCTTCCAAGAAGAAGGAAGTCGATACAATTTCAAAAAGAATCAAAATTTAAAGCACCAGAATCTCCAAAAGGCTTGAAAGACTCTACTGGGGGCCAACCACCCCGGCTTGATACACCGTTACCAACGGTGTGTTTGGCACGAACGGGTACAAAAACGCGATAAAAAACGCGTCAGAATCTTCAAAAGGCTTGAAAGATTCTACTGGGGGGCCAACCACCCATGCGACATGACGGTGCGACATGAACGAGGACAAAAAACTCGATATAGAACGCAGACTCCTTCGAAGAAGAAGGCAGTGTATCAAATTTCACAAAACGAAAATTTAAAGCACTAGAACCTTCAAAAGGCTTGAAAGATTCCGTTACCAATGGTATGTGCGGCACGAAATAGAAAAGTAAAACGCTATAAGAAACGCAGACTCCTTCAAAGAAGAAGGCAGTCTATTAAATTTCAAAAAAATCAAAATTTAGAAGCACTAGAATCTTCAAAAGGCTTGAAAGATTCTACTGGGGGCCAACCACTCCGGCTTGGATACACCGTTACGAACGGTGTGTGCGGCACGAACAAGAGAAAAAATTTCAAAAGTAAAAATTTTAAAGTGCGAGAATCTTCAAAAGGCTTGAAAGATTCTAAATATTTCAAAAAAAAAGGTTAAAATTTTTAGCGCAAGAATCTTCAAAAGGCTTGATAGATTCTACTGGGGGCCAACCACCCCGGCTTGAATACACCGATACGAACGGTGTATGTGGCACGAACGAGAGAAAAAATTTCAAAAGTAAAAATTTTAAATTTAAAAATTTCAACGAAATCAAAATTTTGAAGCACAAGAATCTTCAAAAGGCTTGAAGGATTCTACTGGGGGCCAACCACCCCGGCTTGGATACACCGTTACGAACAGTGTGTGCGGCACGAACGAGAGAAAAAGAATTTCAAAAAAAAAGTCAAAATTTAAAGCGCAAGAATCTTCAAAAGGCTTGAAAGATTCTAAAAATTTCAAAAAAAGTTAAAATTTTAAAGCGCAAGAATCTTCAAAAGGCTTGAAGGATTCTAAAAATTTCAAAAAAAGTTAAAATTTTAAAGCGCAAGAATCTTCAAAAGGCTTGAAGGATTCTAAAAATTTCAAGAAAAATTATAACTTTAAAGCGCAAGAATCTTCGAAAGGTTTGAAAGATTCTATAAATTTCAAAAAAAGTTAAAATTTTAAAGCGCAAGAATCTTCAACAGGCTTGAAGTATTCTAAAAATTTCAAAAAAAGTTAAAATTTTAAAGCGTAAGAATCTTCAACAGGCTTGAAAGATTCTACTGGGGGCCAACCACCCATGCGACCTAAACGAGGACAGAACGCGATAAAGAAAACGCGACAAAGAAAAAAACGCCGACTCCTTCGAAGAAGAAGGAAGTCGATTAAATTTCAAAAAGACCAAAATTTAGAAGCTGTAGAATCTTCAAACGGCTTGAAAGACTCTACTGGGGGCCAACCACCCCGGCTTGAAACACCGTTACCAACGGTGTGTTTGGGACGAACGGGTACAAAAACGCGATAAAAAACGCGTCAGAATCTTCAAAAGGCTTGAACGATTCTACTGGGGGCCTACCACCTATGCGACCTAAACGAGGACAGAACGCGATAAAGATGCGACCTAAACGAGGACAAAACGCGATAAAGAAAACGCGATGAAGAAAACGCGATAAAGAAAACGCGATAAGGAGAACGCGATGAAGAAAACGCGATAAAGAAAAAACGCGGACTCCTTCCAAGAAGAAGGAAGTCGATACAATTTCAAAAAGAATCAAAATTTAAAGCACCAGAATCTCCAAAAGTCTTGAAAGACTCTACTGGGGGCCAACCACCCCGGCTTGATACACCGTTACCAACGGTGTGTTTGGCACGAACGGGTACAAAAACGCGATAAAAAACGCGTCAGAATCTTCAAAAGGCTTGAAAGATTCTACTGGGGGGCCAACCACCCATGCGACATGACGGTGCGACATGAACGAGGACAAAAAACTCGATATAGAACGCAGACTCCTTCGAAGAAGAAGGCAGTGTATAAAATTTCACAAAACGAAAATTTAAAGTACTAGAACCTTCAAAAGGCTTGAAAGATTCCGTTACCAATGGTATGTGCGGCACTAACGAGGACAAAACTCGATAAAAAAAGAACGCAAACTCCTTCGAAGAAGAAGGCAGTCTATCAAATTTCACAAAACGAAAACTTAAAGCACTGGAATCTTCAAAAGGCTTGAAAGATTCCGTTACCAATGGTATGTGCGGCACGAAATAGAAAAGTAAAACGCTATAAGAAACGCAGACTCCTTCAAAGAAGAAGGCAGTCTATTAAATTTCAAAAAAATCAAAATTTAGAAGCACTAGAATCTTCAAAAGGCTTGAAAGATTCTACTGGGGGCCAACCACTCCGGCTTGGATACACCGTTACGAACGGTGTGTGCGGCACGAACAAGAGAAAAAATTTCAAAAGTAAAAATTTTAAAGTGCGAGAATCTTCAAAAGGCTTGAAAGATTCTAAATATTTCAAAAAAAAAGGTTAAAATTTTTAGCGCAAGAATCTTCAAAAGGCTTGATAGATTTCTACTGGGGGCCAACCACCCCGGCTTGAATACACCGATACGAACGGTGTATGTGGCACGAACGAGAGAAAAAATTTCAAAAGTAAAAATTTTAAATTTAAAAATTTCAACGAAATCAAAATTTTGAAGCACAAGAATCTTCAAAAGGCTTGAAGGATTCTACTGGGGGCCAACCACCCCGGCTTGGATACACCGTTACGAACAGTGTGTGCGGCACGAACGAGAGAAAAAGAATTTCAAAAAAAAAGTCAAAATTTAAAGCGCAAGAATCTTCAAAAGGCTTGAAAGATTCTAAAAATTTCAAAAAAAGTTAAAATTTTAAAGCGCAAGAATCTTCAAAAGGCTTGAAGGATTCTAAAAATTTCAAAAAAAGTTAAAATTTTAAAGCGCAAGAATCTTCAAAAGGCTTGAAGGATTCTAAAAATTTCAAGAAAAATTATAACTTTAAAGCGCAAGAATCTTCGAAAGGTTTGAAAGATTCTATAAATTTCAAAAAAAGTTAAAATTTTAAAGCGCAAGAATCTTCAACAGGCTTGAAGTATTCTAAAAATTTCAAAAAAAGTAAAAATTTTAAAGCGTAAGAATCTTCAACAGGCTTGAAAGATTCTACTGGGGGCCAACCACCCATGCGACCTAAACGAGGACAGAACGCGATAAAGAAAACGCGACAAAGAAAAAAACGGCGACTCATTCGAAGAAGAAGGAAGTCGATTAAATTTCAAAAAGACCAAAATTTAGAAGCTGTAGAATCTTCAAACGGCTTGAAAGACTCTACTGGGGGCCAACCACCCCGGCTTGAAACACCGTTACCAACGGTGTGTTTGGCACGAACGGGTACAAAAACGCGATAAAAAACGCGTCAGAATCTTCAAAAGGCTTGAACGATTCTACTGGGGGCCTACCACCTATGCGACCTAAACGAGGACAGAACGCGATAAAGATGCGACCTAAACGAGGACAAAACGCGATAAAGAAAACGCGATGAAGAAAACGCGATAAAGAAAACGCGATAAAGAAAACGCGATAAAGAAAACGCGATAAGGAGAACGCGATGAAGAAAACGCGATAAAGAAAAAACGCGGACTCCTTCGAAGAAGAAGGAAGTCGATACAATTTCAAAAAGAATCAAAATTTAAAGCACCAGAATCTCCAAAAGTCTTGAAAGACTCTACTGGGGGCCAACCACCCCGGCTTGATACACCGTTACCAACGGTGTGTTTGGCACGAACGGGTACAAAAACGCGATAAAAAACGCGTCAGAATCTTCAAAAGGCTTGAAAGATTCTACTGGGGGGCAAACCACCCATGCGACATGACGGTGCGACATGAACGAGGACAAAAAACTCGATATAGAACGCAGACTCCTTCGAAGAAGAAGGCAGTGTATAAAATTTCACAAAACGAAAATTTAAAGCACTAGAACCTTCAAAAGGCTTGAAAGATTCCGTTACCAATGGTATGTGCGGCACTAACGAGGACAAAACTCGATAAAAAAAGAACGCAAACTCCTTCGAAGAAGAAGGCAGTCTATCAAATTTCACAAAACGAAAACTTAAAGCACTGGAATCTTCAAAAGGCTTGAAAGATTCCGTTACCAATGGTATGTGCGGCACGAAATAGAAAAGTAAAACGCTATAAGAAACGCAGACTCCTTCAAAGAAGAAGGCAGTCTATTAAATTTCAAAAAAATCAAAATTTAGAAGCACTAGAATCTTCAAAAGGCTTGAAAGATTCTACTGGGGGCCAACCACTCCGGCTTGGATACACCGTTACGAACGGTGTGTGCGGCACGAACAAGAGAAAAAATTTCAAAAGTAAAAATTTTAAAGTGCGAGAATCTTCAAAAGGCTTGAAAGATTCTAAATATTTCAAAAAAAAGGTTAAAATTTTTAGCGCAAGAATCTTCAAAAGGCTTGATAGATTCTACTGGGGGCCAACCACCCCGGCTTGAATACACCGATACGAACGGTGTATGTGGCACGAACGAGAGAAAAAATTTCAAAAGTAAAAATTTTAAATTTAAAAATTTCAACGAAATCAAAATTTTGAAGCACAAGAATCTTCAAAAGGCTTGAAGGATTCTACTGGGGGTCAACCACCCCGGCTTGGATACACCGTTACGAACGGTGTGTGTGGCACGAACGAGAGAAAAAGAATTTAAAAAAAAAAGTCAAAATTTAAAGCGCAAGAATCTTCGAAAGGTTTGAAAGATTCTATAAATTTCAAAAAAAGTTAAAATTTTAAAGCGCAAGAATCTTCAACAGGCTTGAAGTATTCTAAAAATTTCAAAAAAAGTAAAAATTTTAAAGCGTAAGAATCTTCAACAGGCTTGAAAGATTCTACTGGGGGCCAACCACCCATGCGACCTAAACGAGGACAGAACGCGATAAAGAAAACGCGACAAAGAAAAAAACGCCGACTCATTCGAAGAAGAAGGAAGTCGATTAAATTTCAAAAAGACCAAAATTTAGAAGTTGTAGAATCTTCAAACGGCTTGAAAGACTCTACTGGGGGCCAACCACCCCGGCTTGAAACACCGTTACCAACGGTGTGTTTGGGACGAACGGGTACAAAAACGCGATAAAAAACGCGTCAGAATCTTCAAAAGGCTTGAACGATTCTACTGGGGGCCTACCACCTATGCGACCTAAACGAGGACAGAACGCGATAAAGATGCGACCTAAACGAGGACAAAACGCGATAAAGAAAACGCGATGAAGAAAACGCGATAAAGAAAACGCGATAAGGAGAACGCGATGAAGAAAACGCGATAAAGAAAAAACGCGGACTCCTTCCAAGAAGAAGGAAGTCGATACAATTTCAAAAAGAATCAAAATTTAAAGCACCAGAATCTCCAAAAGGCTTGAAAGACTCTACTGGGGGCCAACCACCCCGGCTTGATACACCGTTACCAACGGTGTGTTTGGCACGAACGGGTACAAAAACGCGATAAAAAACGCGTCAGAATCTTCAAAAGGCTTGAAAGATTCTACTGGGGGGCCAACCACCCATGCGACATGACGGTGCGACATGAACGAGGACAAAAAACTCGATATAGAACGCAGACTCCTTCGAAGAAGAAGGCAGTGTATAAAATTTCACAAAACGAAAATTTAAAGCACTAGAACCTTCAAAAGGCTTGAAAGATTCCGTTACCAATGGTATGTGCGGCACTAACGAGGACAAAACTCGATAAAAAAAGAACGCAAACTCCTTCGAAGAAGAAGGCAGTCTATCAAATTTCACAAAACGAAAACTTAAAGCACTGGAATCTTCAAAAGGCTTGAAAGATTCCGTTACCAATGGTATGTGCGGCACGAAATAGAAAAGTAAAACGCTATAAGAAACGCAGACTCCTTCAAAGAAGAAGGCAGTCTATTAAATTTCAAAAAAATCAAAATTTAGAAGCACTAGAATCTTCAAAAGGCTTGAAAGGTTCTACTGGGGGCCAACCACTCCGGCTTGGATACACCGTTACGAACGGTGTGTGCGGCACGAACAAGAGAAAAAATTTCAAAAGTAAAAATTTTAAAGTGCGAGAATCTTCAAAAGGCTTGAAAGATTCTAAATATTTCAAAAAAAAAGGTTAAAATTTTTAGCGCAAGAATCTTCAAAAGGCTTGATAGATTCTACTGGGGGCCAACCACCCCGGCTTGAATACACCGATACGAACGGTGTATGTGGCACGAACGAGAGAAAAAATTTCAAAAGTAAAAATTTTAAATTTAAAAATTTCAACGAAATCAAAATTTTGAAGCACAAGAATCTTCAAAAGGCTTGAAGGATTCTACTGGGGGCCAACCACCCCGGCTTGGATACACCGTTACGAACAGTGTGTGCGGCACGAACGAGAGAAAAAGAATTTCAAAAAAAAAGTCAAAATTTAAAGCGCAAGAATCTTCAAAAGGCTTGAAAGATTCTAAAAATTTCAAAAAAAGTTAAAATTTTAAAGCGCAAGAATCTTCAAAAGGCTTGAAGGATTCTAAAAATTTCAAAAAAAGTTAAAATTTTAAAGCGCAAGAATCTTCAAAAGGCTTGAAGGATTCTAAAAATTTCAAGAAAAATTATAACTTTAAAGCGCAAGAATCTTCGAAAGGTTTGAAAGATTCTATAAATTTCAAAAAAAGTTAAAATTTTAAAGCGCAAGAATCTTCAACAGGCTTGAAGTATTCTAAAAATTTCAAAAAAAGTAAAAATTTTAAAGCGTAAGAATCTTCAACAGGCTTGATAGATTCTACTGGGGGCCAACCACCCATGCGACCTAAACGAGGACAGAACGCGATAAAGAAAACGCGACAAAGAAAAAAACGCCGACTCATTCGAAGAAGAAGGAAGTCGATTAAATTTCAAAAAGACCAAAATTTAGAAGTTGTAGAATCTTCAAACGGCTTGAAAGACTCTACTGGGGGCCAACCACCCCGGCTTGAAACACCGTTACCAACGGTGTGTTTGGCACGAACGGGTACAAAAACGCGATAAAAAACGCGTCAGAATCTTCAAAAGGCTTGAACGATTCTACTGGGGGCCTACCACCTATGCGACCTAAACGAGGACAGAACGCGATAAAGATGCGACCTAAACGAGGACAAAACGCGATAAAGAAAACGCGATGAAGAAAACGCGATAAAGAAAACGCGATAAAGAAAACGCGATAAAGAAAACGCGATAAGGAGAACGCGATGAAGAAAACGCGATAAAGAAAAAACGCGGACTCCTTCGAAGAAGAAGGAAGTCGATACAATTTCAAAAAGAATCAAAATTTAAAGCACCAGAATCTCCAAAAGTCTTGAAAGACTCTACTGGGGGCCAACCACCCCGGCTTGATACACCGTTACCAACGGTGTGTTTGGCACGAAAGGGTACAAAAACGCGATAAAAAACGCGTCAGAATCTTCAAAAGGCTTGAAAGATTCTACTGGGGGGCCAACCACCCATGCGACATGACGGTGCGACATGAACGAGGACAAAAAACTCGATATAGAACGCAGACTCCTTCGAAGAAGAAGGCAGTCTATAAAATTTCACAAAACGAAAATTTAAAGCACTAGAACCTTCAAAAGGCTTGAAAGATTCCGTTACCAATGGTATGTGCGGCACTAACGAGGACAAAACTCGATTAAAAAATAACGCAAACTCCTTCGAAGAAGAAGGCAGTCTATCAAATTTCACAAAACGAAAATTTAAAGCACTGGAATCTTCAAAAGGCTTGAAAGATTCCATTACCAATGGTATGTGCGGCACGAAATAGAAAAGTAAAACGCTATAAAAAACGCAGACTCCTTCAAAGAAGAAGGCAGTCTATTAAATTTCAAAAAAATCAAAATTTAGAAGCACTAGAATCTTCAAAAGGCTTGAAAGATTCTACTGGGGGCCAACCACCCCGGCTTGGATACACCGTTACGAACGGTGTGTGCGGCACGAACAAGAGAAAAAATTTCAAAAGTAAAAATTTTAAAGGACGAGAATCTTCAAAAGGCTTGAAAGATTCTAAATATTTCAAAAAAAAGGTTAAAATTTTGAGCGCAAGAATCTTCAAAAGGCTTGATAGATTCTACTGGGGGCCAACCACCCCGGCTTGGATACACCGTTACGAACGGTGTGTGCGGCACGAACGAGAGAAAAAGAATTTCAAAAAAAAAGTTAAAATTTTAAAGCGCAAGAATCTTCAAAAGGCTTGAAGGATTCTAAAAATTTCAAAAAAAGTTAAAATTTTAAAGCGCAAGTATCTTCAAAAGGCTTGAAGGATTCTAAAAATTTCAAGAAAAATTGTAACTTTAAAGCGCAAGAATCTTCGAAAGGTTTGAAAGAATCTATAAATTTCAAAAAAAGTTAAAATTTTAAAGCGCAAGAATCTTCAACAGGCTTGAAGTATTCTAAAAATTTCAAAAAAAATAAAAATTTTAAAGCGTAAGAATCTTCAACAGGCTTGAAAGATTCTACTGGGGGCCAACCACCCATGCGACCTAAACGAGGACAGAACGCGATAAGGAAAACGCGACAAAGAAAAAAACGCTGACTCCTTCGAAGAAGAAGGAAGTCGATTAAATTTCAAAAAGACCAAAATTTAGAAGCTGTAGAATCTTCAAACGGCTTGAAAGACTCTACTGGGGCCAACCACCCCGGCTTGAAACACTGTTACCAACGGTGTGTTTGGCATGAACGGGTACAAAAACGCGATAAAAAACGCGTCAGAATCTTCAAAAGGCTTGAACGATTCTACTGGGGGGCCTACCACCCATGCGACCTAAACGAGGACAGAACGCGATAAAGATGCGACCTAAACGAGGACAAAACGCGATAAAAAAAACGCGATGAAGAAAACGCGATAAAGAAAACGCGATAAAGAAAACGCGATAAAGAAAACGCGATAAGGAGAACGCGATGAAGAAAACGCGATAAAGAAAAAACGCGGACTCTTTCGAAGAAGAAGGAAGTCGATACAATTTCAAAAAGAATCAAAATTTAAAGCAACAGAATCTCCAAAAGGCTTGAAAGACTCTACTGGGGGCCAACCACCCCGGCTTGATACACCGTTACCAACGGTGTGTTTGGCACGAAAGGGTACAAAAACGCGATAAAAAACGCGTCAGAATCTTCAAAAGGCTTGAAAGATTCTACTGGGGGGCCAACCACCCATGCGACATGACGGTGCGACATGAACGAGGACAAAAAACTCGATATAGAACGCAGACTCCTTCGAAGAAGAAGGCAGTCTATAAAATTTCACAAAACGAAAATTTAAAGCACTAGAACCTTCAAAAGGCTTGAAAGATTCCGTTACCAATGGTATGTGCGGCACTAACGAGGACAAAACTCGATAAAAAAAGAACGCAAACTCCTTCGAAGAAGAAGGCAGTCTATCAAATTTCACAAAACGAAAATTTAAAGCACTGGAATCTTCAAAAGGCTTGAAAGATTCCGTTACCAATGGTATGTGCGGCACGAAATAGAAAAGTAAAATGCTATAAAAAACGCAGACTCCTTCAAAGAAGAAGGCAGTCTATTAAATTTCAAAAAAATCAAAATTTAGAAGCACTAGAATCTTCAAAAGGCTTGAAAGATTCTACTGGGGGAAAACCACCCCGGCTTGGATACACCGTTACGAACGGTGTGTGCGGCACGAAAAAGAGAAAAAATTTCAAAAGTAAAAATTTTAAAGTGCGAGAATCTTCAAAAGGCTTGAAAGATTCTAAATATTTCAAAAAAAAAGGTTAAAATTTTTAGCGCAAGAATCTTCAATAGGCTTGATAGATTCTACTGGGGGCCAACCACCCCGGCTTGAATACACCGATACGAACGGTGTATGTGGCACGAACGAGAGAAAAAATTTCAAAAGTAAAAATTTTAAATTTAAAAATTTCAACGAAATCAAAATTTTGAAGCACAAGAATCTTCAAAAGGCTTGAAGGATTCTACTGGGGGCCAACCACCCCGGCTTGGATACACCGTTACGAACGGTGTGTGCGGCACGAACGAGAGAAAAAGAATTTCAAAAAAAAGTCAAAATTAAAAGCGCAAGAATCTTCAAAAGGCTTGAAAGATTCTAAAAATTTCAAAAAAAGTTAAAATTTTAAAGCGCAAGAATCTTCAAAAGGCTTGAAGGATTCTAAAAATTTCAAAAAAAGTTAAAATTTTAAAGCGCAAGAATCTTCAAAAGGCTTGAAGGATTCTAAAAATTTCAAGAAAAATTATAACTTTAAAGCGCAAGAATCTTCGAAAGGTTTGAAAGATTCTATAAATTTCAAAAAAAGTTAAAATTTTAAAGCGCAAGAATCTTCAACAGGCTTGAAGTATTCTAAAAATTTCAAAAAAAAAAAATTTTAAAGCGTAAGAATCTTCAACAGGCTTGAAAGATTCTACTGGGGGCCAACCACCCATGCAACCTAAACGAGGACAGAACGCGATAAAGAAAACGCGACAAAGAAAAAAACGCCGACTCCTTCGAAGAAGAGGAAGTCGATTAAATTTCAAAAAGACCAAAATTTAGAAGCTGTAGAATCTTCAAACGGCTTGAAAGACTCTACTGGGGGCCAACCACCCCGGCTTGAAACACCGTTACCAACGGTGTGTTTGGCACGAACGGGTACAAAAACGCGATAAAAAACGCGTCAGAATCTTCAAAAGGCTTGAACGATACTACTGGGGGCCTACCACCCATGCGACCTAAACGAGGACAGAACGCGATAAAGATGCGACCTAAACGAGGACAAAACGCGATAAGGAAAACGCGATGAAGAAAACGCGATAAAGAAAACGCGATAAAGAAAACGCGATAAAGAAAACGCGATAAGGAGAACGCGATGAAGAAAACGCGATAAAGAAAAAACGCGGACTCCTTCGAAGAAGAAGGAAGTCGATACAATTTCAAAAAGAATCAAAATTTAAAGCACCAGAATCTCCAAAAGTCTTGAAAGACTCTACTGGGGGCCAACCACCCCGGCTTGATACACCGTTACCAACGGTGTGTTTGGCACGAAAGGGTACAAAAACGCGATAAAAAACGCGTCAGAATCTTCAAAAGGCTTGAAAGATTCTACTGGGGGGCCAACCACCCATGCGACATGACGGTGCGACATGAACGAGGACAAAAAACTCGATATAGAACGCAGACTCCTTCGAAGAAGAAGGCAGTGTATAAAATTTCACAAAACGAAAATTTAAAGCACTAGAACCTTCAAAAGGCTTGAAAGATTCCGTTACCAATGGTATGTGCGGCACTAACGAGGACAAAACTCGATAAAAAAAGAATGCAAACTCCTTCGAAGAAGAAGGCAGTCTATCAAATTTCACAAAACGAAAATTTAAAGCACTGGAATCTTCAAAAGGCTTGAAAGATTCCGTTACCAATGGTATGTGCGGCACGAAATAGAAAAGTAAAAAGCTATAAAAAACGCAGACTCCTTCAAAGAAGAAGGCAGTCTATTAAATTTCAAAAAAATCAAAATTTAGAAGCACTAGAATCTTCAAAAGGCTTGAAAGATTCTACTGGGGGCCAACCACCCCGGCTTGGATACACCGTTACGAACGGTGTGTGCGGCACGAACAAGAGAAAAAATTTCAAAAGTAAAAATTTTAAAGGGCGAGAATCTTCAAAAGGCTTGAAAGATTCTAAATATTTCAAAAAAAAGGTTAAAATTTTGAGCGCAAGAATCTTCAAAAGGCTTGAAGGATTCTACTGGGGGCCAACCACCCCGGCTTGGATACACCGTTACGAACGGTGTGTGCGGCACGAACGAGAGAAAAAGAATTTCAAAAAAAAAGTCAAAATTTAAAGCGCAAGAATCTTCAAAAGGCTTGAAAGATTCTAAAAATTTCAAAAAAAGTTAAAATTTTAAAGCGCAAGAATCTTCAAAAGGCTTGAAGGATTCTAAAAATTTCAAGAAAAATTATAACTTTAAAGCGCAAGAATCTTCGAAAGGTTTGAAAGATTCTATAAATTTCAAAAAAAAGTTAAAATTTTAAAGCGCAAGAATCTTCAACAGGCTTGAAGTATTCTAAAAATTTCAAAAAAAGTAAAAATTTTAAAGCGTAAGAAACTTCAACAGGCTTGAAAGATTCTACTGGGGGCCAACCACCCATGCGACTTAAACGAGGACAGAACGCGATAAAGAAAACGCGACAAAGAAAAAAACGCCGACTCCTTCGAAGAAGAAGGAAGTCGATTAAATTTCAAAAAGACCAAAATTTAGAAGCTGTAGAATCTTCAAACGGCTTGAAAGACTCTACTGGGGGCCAACCACCCCGGCTTGAAACACCGTTACCAACGGTGTGTTTGGCACGAACGGGTACACAAACGCGATAAAAAACGCGTCAGAATCTTCAAAAGGCTTGAACGATTCTACTGGGGGGCCTACCACCCATGCGACCTAAACGAGGACAGAACGCGATAAAGATGCGACCTAAACGAGGACAAAACGCGATAAAGAAAACGCGATAAGGAAAACGCGATGAAGAAAACGCGATAAAGAAAACGCGGTAAAGAAAACGCGATAAGGAGAACGCGATGAAGAAAACGCGATAAAGAAAAAACGGGGACTCCTTCGAAGAAGAAGGAAGTCGATACAATTTCAAAAAGAATCAAAATT
This sequence comes from Melanostoma mellinum, assembly GCA_914767635.1. Classification (NCBI taxonomy): domain Eukaryota; kingdom Metazoa; phylum Arthropoda; class Insecta; order Diptera; family Syrphidae; genus Melanostoma; species Melanostoma mellinum. The sequence continues at coordinate 95,654,800 of OU612058.1, forward strand.
TAAAGCACCAGAATCTCCAAAAGTCTTGAAAGACTCTACTGGGGGCCAACCACCCCGGCTTGATACACCGTTACCAACGGTGTGTTTGGCACGAACGGGTACAAAAACGCGATAAAAAACGCGTCAGAATCTTCAAAAGGCTTGAAAGATTCTACTGGGGGGCCAACCACCCATGCGACATGACGGTGCGACATGAACGAGGACAAAAAACTTGATATAGAACGCAGACTCCTTCGAAGAAGAAGGCAGTCTATAAAATTTCACAAAACGAAAATTTAAAGCACTAGAACCTTCAAAAGGCTTGAAAGATTCCGTTACCAATGGTATGTGCGGCACTAACGAGGACAAAACTCGATAAAAAAAGAACGCAAACTCCTTCGAAGAAGAAGGCAGTCTATCAAATTTCACAAAACGAAAATTTAAAGCACTGGAATCTTCAAAAGGCTTGAAAGATTCCGTTACCAATGGTATGTGCGGCACGAAATAGAAAAGTAAAATGCTATAAAAAACGCAGACTCCTTCAAAGAAGAAGGCAGTCTATTAAATTTCAAAAAAATCAAAATTTAGAAGCACTAGAATCTTCAAAAGGCTTGAAAGATTCTACTGGGGGAAAACCACCCCGGCTTGGATACACCGTTACGAACGGTGTGTGCGGCACGAAAAAGAGAAAAAATTTCAAAAGTAAAAATTTTAAAGTGCGAGAATCTTCAAAAGGCTTGAAAGATTCTAAATATTTCAAAAAAAAAGGTTAAAATTTTTAGCGCAAGAATCTTCAATAGGCTTGATAGATTCTACTGGGGGCCAACCACCCCGGCTTGAATACACCGATACGAACGGTGTATGTGGCACGAACGAGAGAAAAAATTTCAAAAGTAAAAATTTTAAATTTAAAAATTTCAACGAAATCAAAATTTTGAAGCACAAGAATCTTCAAAAGGCTTGAAGGATTCTACTGGGGGCCAACCACCCCGGCTTGGATACACCGTTACGAACGGTGTGTGCGGCACGAACGAGAGAAAAAGAATTTCAAAAAAAAGTCAAAATTAAAAGCGCAAGAATCTTCAAAAGGCTTGAAAGATTCTAAAAATTTCAAAAAAAGTTAAAATTTTAAAGCGCAAGAATCTTCAAAAGGCTTGAAGGATTCTAAAAATTTCAAAAAAAGTTAAAATTTTAAAGCGCAAGAATCTTCAAAAGGCTTGAAGGATTCTAAAAATTTCAAGAAAAATTATAACTTTAAAGCGCAAGAATCTTCGAAAGGTTTGAAAGATTCTATAAATTTCAAAAAAAGTTAAAATTTTAAAGCGCAAGAATCTTCAACAGGCTTGAAGTATTCTAAAAATTTCAAAAAAAAAAAATTTTAAAGCGTAAGAATCTTCAACAGGCTTGAAAGATTCTACTGGGGGCCAACCACCCATGCAACCTAAACGAGGACAGAACGCGATAAAGAAAACGCGACAAAGAAAAAAACGCCGACTCCTTCGAAGAAGAGGAAGTCGATTAAATTTCAAAAAGACCAAAATTTAGAAGCTGTAGAATCTTCAAACGGCTTGAAAGACTCTACTGGGGGCCAACCACCCCGGCTTGAAACACCGTTACCAACGGTGTGTTTGGCACGAACGGGTACAAAAACGCGATAAAAAACGCGTCAGAATCTTCAAAAGGCTTGAACGATACTACTGGGGGCCTACCACCCATGCGACCTAAACGAGGACAGAACGCGATAAAGATGCGACCTAAACGAGGACAAAACGCGATAAAGAAAACGCGATGAAGAAAACGCGATAAAGAAAACGCGATAAAGAAAACGCGATAAAGAAAACGCGATAAGGAGAACGCGATGAAGAAAACGCGATAAAGAAAAAACGCGGACTCCTTCGAAGAAGAAGGAAGTCGATACAATTTCAAAAAGAATCAAAATTTAAAGCACCAGAATCTCCAAAAGTCTTGAAAGACTCTACTGGGGGCCAACCACCCCGGCTTGATACACCGTTACCAACGGTGTGTTTGGCACGAACGGGTACAAAAACGCGATAAAAAACGCGTCAGAATCTTCAAAAGGCTTGAAAGATTCTACTGGGGGGCCAACCACCCATGCGACATGACGGTGCGACATGAACGAGGACAAAAAACTCGATATAGAACGCAGACTCCTTCGAAGAAGAAGGCAGTCTATAAAATTTCACAAAACGAAAATTTAAAGCACTAGAACCTTCAAAAGGCTTGAAAGATTCCGTTACCAATGGTATGTGCGGCACTAACGAGGACAAAACTCGATAAAAAAAGAACGCAAACTCCTTCGAAGAAGAAGGCAGTCTATCAAATTTCACAAAACGAAAATTTAAAGCACTGGAATCTTCAAAAGGCTTGAAAGATTCCGTTACCAATGGTATGTGCGGCACGAAATAGAAAAGTAAAAAGCTATAAAAAACGCAGACTCCTTCAAAGAAGAAGGCAGTCTATTAAATTTCAAAAAAATCAAAATTTAGAAGCACTAGAATCTTCAAAAGGCTTGAAAGATTCTACTGGGGGCCAACCACCCCGGCTTGGATACACCGTTACGAACGGTGTGTGCGGCACGAACAAGAGAAAAAATTTCAAAAGTAAAAATTTTAAAGGGCGAGAATCTTCAAAATTCTTGAAAGATTCTAAATATTTCAAAAAAAAGGTTAAAATTTTGAGCGCAAGAATCTTCAAAAGGCTTGAAGGATTCTACTGGGGGCCAACCACCCCGGCTTGGATACACCGTTACGAACGGTGTGTGCGGCACGAACGAGAGAAAAAGAATTTCAAAAAAAAAGTCAAAATTTAAAGCGCAAGAATCTTCAAAAGGCTTGAAAGATTCTAAAAATTTCAAAAAAAGTTAAAATTTTAAAGCGCAAGAATCTTCAAAAGGCTTGAAGGATTCTAAAAATTTCAAGAAAAATTATAACTTTAAAGCGCAAGAATCTTCGAAAGGTTTGAAAGATTCTATAAATTTCAAAAAAAAGTTAAAATTTTAAAGCGCAAGAATCTTCAACAGGCTTGAAGTATTCTAAAAATTTCAAAAAAAGTAAAAATTTTAAAGCGTAAGAAACTTCAACAGGCTTGAAAGATTCTACTGGGGGCCAACCACCCATGCGACTTAAACGAGGACAGAACGCGATAAAGAAAACGCGACAAAGAAAAAAACGCCGACTCCTTCGAAGAAGAAGGAAGTCGATTAAATTTCAAAAAGACCAAAATTTAGAAGCTGTAGAATCTTCAAACGGCTTGAAAGACTCTACTGGGGGCCAACCACCCCGGCTTGAAACACCGTTACCAACGGTGTGTTTGGCACGAACGGGTACACAAACGCGATAAAAAACGCGTCAGAATCTTCAAAAGGCTTGAACGATTCTACTGGGGGGCCTACCACCCATGCGACCTAAACGAGGACAGAACGCGATAAAGATGCGACCTAAACGAGGACAAAACGCGATAAAGAAAACGCGATAAGGAAAACGCGATGAAGAAAACGCGATAAAGAAAACGCGGTAAAGAAAACGCGATAAGGAGAACGCGATGAAGAAAACGCGATAAAGAAAAAACGGGGACTCCTTCGAAGAAGAAGGAAGTCGATACAATTTCAAAAAGAATCAAAATTTAAAGCACCAGAATCTCCAAAAGTCTTGAAAGACTCTACTGGGGGCCAACCACCCCGGCTTGATACACCGTTACCAACGGTGTGTTTGGCACGAACGGGTACAAAAACGCGATAAAAAACGCGTCAGAATCTTCAAAAGGCTTGAAAGATTCTACTGGGGGGCCAACCACCCATGCGACATGACGGTGCGACATGAACGAGGACAAAAAACTCGATATAGAGCGCAGACTCCTTCGAAGAAGAAGGCAGTCTATAAAATTTCACAAAACGAAAATTTAAAGCACTAGAACCTTAAAAAGGCTTGAAAGATTCCGTTACCAATGGTATGTGCGGCACTAACGAGGACAAAACTCGATAAAAAAAGAACGCAGACTCCTTCGAAGAAGAAGGCTGTCTATCAAATTTCACAAAACGAAAATTTAAAGCACTGGAATCTTCAAAAGGCTTGAAAGATTCCGTTACCAATGGTATGTGCGGCACGAAATAGAAAAGTAAAACGCTATAAAAAACGCAGACTCCTTCAAAGAAGAAGGCAGTCTATTAAATTTCAAAAAAATCAAAATTTAGAAGCACTAGAATCTTCAAAAGGCTTGAAAGATTCTACTGGGGGCCAACCACCCGGGCTTGGATACACCGTTACGAACGGTGTGTGCGGCACGAACAAGAGAAAAAATTTCAAAAGTAAAAATTTTAAAGTGCGAGAATCTTCAAAAGGCTTGAAAGATTCTAAATATTTCAAAAAAAAAGGTTAAAAATTTGAGCGCAAGAATCTTCAAAAGGCTTGATAGATTCTACTGGGGGCCAACCACCCCGGCTTGAATACACCGATACGAACGGTGTATGTGGCACGAACGAGAGAAAAAATTTCAAAATTAAAAATTTTAAATTTAAAAATTTCAACGAAATCAAAATTTTGAAGCACAAGAATCTTCAAAAGGCTTGAAGGATTCTACTGGGGGCCAACCACCCCGGCTTGGATACACCGTTACGAACGGTGTGTGCGGCACGAACGAGAGAAAAAGAATTTCAAAAAAAAAGTCAAAATTTAAAGCGCAAGAATCTTCAAAAGGCTTGAAAGATTCTAAAAATTTCAAAAAAAGTTAAAATTTTAAAGCGCAAGAATCTTCAAAAGGCTTGAAGGATTCTAAAAATTGCAAAAAAAGTTAAAATTTTAAAGCGCAAGAATCTTCAAAAGGCTTGAAGGATTCTAAAAATTTCAAGAAAAATTATAACTTTAAAGCGCAAGAATCTTCGAAAGGTTTGAAAGATTCTATAAATTTCAAAAAAAGTTAAAATTTTAAAGCGCAAGAATCTTCAACAGGCTTGAAGTATTCTAAAAATTTCAAAAAAAAAAAATTTTAAAGCGTAAGAATCTTCAACAGGCTTGAAAGATTCTACTGGGGGCCAACCACCCATGCAACCTAAACGAGGACAGAACGCGATAAAGAAAATGCGACAAAGAAAAAAACGCCGACTCCTTCGAAGAAGAAGGAAGTCGATTAAATTTCAAAAAGACCAAAATTTAGAAGCTGTAGAATCTTCAAACGGCTTGAAAGACTCTACTGGGGGCCAACCACCCCGGCTTGAAACACCGTTACCAACGGTGTGTTTGGCACGAACGGGTACACAAACGCGATAAAAAACGCGTCAGAATCTTCAAAAGGCTTGAACGATTCTACTGGGGGGCCTACCACCCATGCGACCTAAACGAGGACAGAACGCGACAAAGATGCGACCTAAACGAGGACAAAACGCGATAAAGAAAACGCGATAAGGAAAACGCGATGAAGAAAACGCGATAAAGAAAACGCGATAGAGAAAACGCGATAAGGAGAACGCGATGAAGAAAACGCGATAAAGAAAAAACGGGGACTCCTTCGAAGAAGAAGGAAGTCGATACAATTTCAAAAAGAATCAAAATTTAAAGCACCAGAATCTCCAAAAGGCTTGAAAGACTCTACTGGGGGCCAACCACCCCGGCTTGATACACCGTTACCAACGGTGTGTTTGGCACGAACGGGTACAAAAACGCGATAAAAAACGCGTCAGAATCTTCAAAAGGCTTGAAAGATTCTACTGGGGGGCCAACCACCCATGCGACATGACGGTGCGACATGAACGAGGACAAAAAACTCGATATAGAGCGCAGACTCCTTCGAAGAAGAAGGCAGTCTATAAAATTTCACAAAACGAAAATTTAAAGCACTAGAACCTTAAAAAGGCTTGAAAGATTCCGTTACCAATGGTATGTGCGGCACTAACGAGGACAAAACTCGATAAAAAAAGAACGCAGACTCCTTCGAAGAAGAAGGCAGTCTATCAAATTTCACAAAACGAAAATTTAAAGCACTGGAATCTTCAAAAGGCTTGAAAGATTCCGTTACCAATGGTATGTGCGGCACGAAATAGAAAAGTAAAACGCTATAAAAAACGCAGACTCCTTCAAAGAAGAAGGCAGTCTATTAAATTTCAAAAAAATCAAAATTTAGAAGCACTAGAATCTTCAAAAGGCTTGAAAGATTCTACTGGGGGCCAACCACCCCGGCTTGGATACACCGTTACGAACGGTGTGTGCGGCACGAACAAGAGAAAAAATTTCAAAAGTAAAAATTTGAAAGTGCGAGAATCTTCAAAAGGCTTGAAAGATTCTAAATATTTCAAAAAAAAAGTTTAAAATTTTGAGCGCAAGAATCTTCAAAAGGCTTGATAGATTCTACTGGGGGCCAACCACCCCGGTTTGAATACACCGATACGAACGCTGTATGTGGCACGAACGAGAGAAAAAATTTCAAAAGTAAAAATTTTAAATTTAAAAATTTCAACGAAATCAAAATTTTGAAGCACAAGAGTCTTCAAAAGGCTTGAAGGATTCTACTGGGAGCCAACCACCCCGGCTTGGATACACCGTTACGAACGGTGTGTGCGGCACGAACGAGAGAAAAAGAATTTCAAAAAAAAAAGTCAAAATTTAAAGCGCAAGAATCTTCAAAAGGCTTGAAAGATTCTAAAAATTTCAAAAAAAGTTAAAATTTTAAAGCGCAAGAATCTTCAAAAGGCTTGAAGGATTCTAAAAATTTCAAAAAAAAGTTAAAATTTTAAAGCGCAAGAATCTTCAAAAGGCTTGAAGGATTCTAAAAATTTCAAGAAAAATTATAACTTTAAAGCGCAAGAATCTTCGAAAGGTTTGAAAGATTCTATAAATATCAAAAAAAGTTAAAATTTTAAAGCGCAAGAATCTTCAACAGGCTTGAAAGATTCTACTGGGGGCCAACCACCCATGCAACCTAAACGAGGACAGAACGCGATAAAGAAAACGCGACAAAGAAAAAAACGCCGACTCCTTCGAAGAAGAAGGAAGTCGATTAAATTTCAAAAAGACCAAAATTTAGAAGCTGTAGAATCTTCAAACGGCTTGAAAGACTCTACTGGGGGCCAACCACCCCGGCTTGAAACACCGTTACCAACGGTGTGTTTGGCACGAACGGGTACAAAAACACGATAAAAAACGCGTCAGAATCTTCAAAAGGCTTGAACGATTCTACTGGGGGGCCTACCACCCATGCGACCTAAACGAGGACAGAACGCGATAAAGATGCGACTCAAACGAGGACAAAACGCGATAAAGAAAACGCGATAAAGAAAACGCGATGAAGAAAACGCGATAAAGAAAACGCGATAAAGAAAACGCGATAAAGAAAACGCGATAAGGAGAACGCGATGAAGAAAACGCGATAAAGAAAAAACGGGGACTCCTTCGAAGAAGAACGAAGTCGATACAATTTCAAAAAGAATCAAAATTTAAAGCACCAGAATCTCCAAAAGGCTTGAAAGACTCTACTGGGGGCCAACCACCCCGGCTTGATACACCGTTACCAACGGTGTGTTTGGCACGAACGGGTACAAAAACGCGATAAAAAACGCGTCAGAATCTTCAAAAGGCTTGAAAGATTCTACTGGGGGGCCAACCACCCATGCGACATGACGGTGCGACATGAACGAGGACAAAAAACTCGATATAGAACGCAGACTCCTTCGAAGAAGAAGGCAGTCTATAAAATTTCACAAAACGAAAATTTAAAGCACTAGAACCTTCAAAAGGCTTGAAAGATTCCATTACCAATGGTATGTGCGGCACTAACGAGGACAAAACTCGATAAAAAAAGAACGCAGACTCCTTCGAAGAAGAAGGCAGTCTATCAAATTTCACAAAACGAAAATTTAAAGCACTGGAATCTTCAAAAGGCTTGAAAGATTCCGTTACCAATGGTATGTGCGGCACGAAATAGAAAAGTAAAACGCTATAAAAAACGCAGACTCCTTCAAAGAAGAAGGCAGTCTATTAAATTTCAAAAAAATTAAAATTAAGAAGCACTAGAATCTTCAAAAGGCTTGAAAGATTCTACTGGGGGCCAACCACCCATGCGACCTAAACGAGGACAGAACGCGATAAAGAAAACGTGACAAAGAAAAAAACGTCGACTCCTTCGAAGAAGAAGGAAGTCGATTAAATTTCAAAAAGACCAAAATTTAGAAGCTGTAGAATCTTCAAACGGCTTGAAAGACTCTACTGGGGGCCAACCACCCCGGCTTGAAACACCGTTACCAACGGTGTGTTTGGCACGAACGGGTACAAAAACGCGATAAGAAACGCGTCAGAATCTTCAAAAGGCTTGAACGATTCTACTGGGGGGCCTACCACCCATGCGACCTAAACGAGGACAGAACACGATAAAGATGCGACCTAAACGAGGACAAAACGCGATAAAGAAAACGCGATAAAGAAAACGCGATGAAGAAAACGCGATAAAGAAAACGCGATAAAGAAAACGCGATAAAGAAAACGCGATAAGGAGAACGCGATGAAGAAAACGCGATAAAGAAAAAACGGGGACTCCTTTGAAGAAGAAGGAAGTCGATACAATTTCAAAAAGAATCAAAATTTAAAGCACCAGAATCTCCAAAAGGCTTGAAAGACTCTACTGGAGGCCAACCACCCCGGCTTGAAACACCGTTACCAACGGTGTGTTTGGCACGAACGGGTACAAAAACGCGATAAAAAACGCGTCAGAATCTTCAAAAGGCTTGAACGATTCTACTGGGGGGCCTACCACCCATGCGACCTAAACGAGGACAGAACGCGATAAAGATGCGACCTAAACGAGGACAAAACGCCATAAAGAAAACGCGATTAAGAAAACGCGATGAAGAAAACGCGATAAAGAAAACGCGATAAAGAAAACGCGATAAGGAGAACGCGATGAAGAAAACGCGATAAAGAAAAAACGGGGACTCTTTCGAAGAAGAAGGAAGTCGATACAATTTCAAAAAGAATCAAAATTTAAAGCACCAGAATCTCCAAAAGGCTTGAAAGACTCTACTGGGGGCCAACCACCCCGGCTTGATACCTCGTTACCAACGGTGTGTTTGGCACGAACGGGTACAAAAACGCGATAAGAAACGCGTCAGAATCTTCAAAAGGCTTGAAAGATTTTACTGGGGGGCAAACCACCCATGCGACATGACGGTGCGACATGAACGAGGACAAAAAACTCGATATAGAACGCAGACTCCTTCGAAGAAGAAGGCAGTCTATAAATTTTCACAAAACGAAAATTTAAAGCACTAGAACCTTCAAAAGGCTTGAAAGATTCCGTTACCAATGGTATGTGCGGCACTAACGAGGACAAAACTCGATAAAAAAAGAACGCAGACTCCTTCGAAGAAGAAGGCAGTCTATCAAATTTCACAAAACGAAAATTTAAAGCACTGGAATCTTCAAAAGGCTTGAAAGATTCCGTTACCAATGGTATGTGCGGCACGAAATAGAAAAGTAACACGCTATAAAAAACGCAGACTCCTTCAAAGAGGAAGGCAGTCTATTAAATTTCAAAAAAATCAAAATTTAGAAGCACTAGAATCTTCAAAAGGCTTGAAAGATTCTACTGGGGGCCAACCACCCCGGCTTGGATACACCGTTACGAACGGTGTGTGCGGCACGAACAAGAGAAAAAAATTTAAAAGTAAAAATTTTAAAGTGCGAGAATCTTCAAAAGGCTTGAAAGATTCTAAATATTTCAAAAAAAAGATTAAAATTTTAAGCGCAAGAATCTTCAAAAGGCCTGATAGATTCTACTGGGGGCCAACCACCCATGCGACCTAAACGAGGACAGAACGCGATAAAGATGCGACCTAAACGAGGACAAAACGCGATAAAGAAAACGCGATGAAGAAAACGCGATAAAGAAAACGCGATAAGGAGAACGCGATGAAGAAAACGCGATAAAGAAAAAACGCGGACTCCTTCCAAGAAGAAGGAAGTCGATACAATTTCAAAAAGAATCAAAATTTAAAGCACCAGAATCTCCAAAAGGCTTGAAAGACTCTACTGGGGGCCAACCACCCCGGCTTGATACACCGTTACCAACGGTGTGTTTGGCACGAACGGGTACAAAAACGCGATAAAAAACGCGTCAGAATCTTCAAAAGGCTTGAAAGATTCTACTGGGGGGCCAACCACCCATGCGACATGACGGTGCGACATGAACGAGGACAAAAAACTCGATATAGAACGCAGACTCCTTCGAAGAAGAAGGCAGTCTATAAAATTTCACAAAACGAAAATTTAAAGCACTAGAACCTTCAAAAGGCTTGAAAGATTCCATTACCAATGGTATGTGCGGCACTAACGAGGACAAAACTCGATAAAAAAAGAACGCAGACTCCTTCGAAGAAGAAGGCAGTCTATCAAATTTCACAAAACGAAAATTTAAAGCACTGGAATCTTCAAAAGGCTTGAAAGATTCCGTTACCAATGGTATGTGCGGCACGAAATAGAAAAGTAAAACGCTATAAAAAACGCAGACTCCTTCAAAGAAGAAGGCAGTCTATTAAATTTCAAAAAAATTAAAATTAAGAAGCACTAGAATCTTCAAAAGGCTTGAAAGATTCTACTGGGGGCCAACCACCCATGCGACCTAAACGAGGACAGAACGCGATAAAGAAAACGTGACAAAGAAAAAAACGTCGACTCCTTCGAAGAAGAAGGAAGTCGATTAAATTTCAAAAAGACCAAAATTTAGAAGCTGTAGAATCTTCAAACGGCTTGAAAGACTCTACTGGGGGCCAACCACCCCGGCTTGAAACACCGTTACCAACGGTGTGTTTGGCACGAACGGGTACAAAAACGCGATAAGAAACGCGTCAGAATCTTCAAAAGGCTTGAACGATTCTACTGGGGGGCCTACCACCCATGCGACCTAAACGAGGACAGAACACGATAAAGATGCGACCTAAACGAGGACAAAACGCGATAAAGAAAACGCGATAAAGAAAACGCGATGAAGAAAACGCGATAAAGAAAACGCGATAAAGAAAACGCGATAAAGAAAACGCGATAAGGAGAACGCGATGAAGAAAACGCGATAAAGAAAAAACGGGGACTCCTTTGAAGAAGAAGGAAGTCGATACAATTTCAAAAAGAATCAAAATTTAAAGCACCAGAATCTCCAAAAGGCTTGAAAGACTCTACTGGAGGCCAACCACCCCGGCTTGAAACACCGTTACCAACGGTGTGTTTGGCACGAACGGGTACAAAAACGCGATAAAAAACGCGTCAGAATCTTCAAAAGGCTTGAACGATTCTACTGGGGGGCCTACCACCCATGCGACCTAAACGAGGACAGAACGCGATAAAGATGCGACCTAAACGAGGACAAAACGCCATAAAGAAAACGCGATTAAGAAAACGCGATGAAGAAAACGCGATAAAGAAAACGCGATAAAGAAAACGCGATAAGGAGAACGCGATGAAGAAAACGCGATAAAGAAAAAACGGGGACTCTTTCGAAGAAGAAGGAAGTCGATACAATTTCAAAAAGAATCAAAATTTAAAGCACCAGAATCTCCAAAAGGCTTGAAAGACTCTACTGGGGGCCAACCACCCCGGCTTGATACCTCGTTACCAACGGTGTGTTTGGCACGAACGGGTACAAAAACGCGATAAAAAACGCGTCAGAATCTTCAAAAGGCTTGAAAGATTCTACTGGGGGGCAAACCACCCATGCGACATGACGGTGCGACATGAACGAGGACAAAAAACTCGATATAGAACGCAGACTCCTTCGAAGAAGAAGGCAGTCTATAAAATTTCACAGAACGAAAATTTAAAGCACTAGAACCTTCAAAAGGCTTGAAAGATTCCGTTACCAATGGCATGTGCGGCACTAACGAGGACAAAACTCGATAAATAAAGAACGCAGACTCCTTCGAAGAAGAAGGCAGTCTATCAAATTTCACAAAACGAAAATTTAAAGCACTGGAATCTTCAAAAGGCTTGAAAGATTCCGTTACCAATGGTATGTGCGGCACGAAATAGAAAAGTAAAACGCTATAAAAAACGCAGACTCCTTCAAAGAAGAAGGCAGTCTATTAAATCTCAAAAAAATCAAAATTTAGAAGCACTAGAATCTTCAAAAGGCTTGAAAGATTCTACTGGGGGCCAACCACCCCGGCTTGGATACACCGTTACGAACGGTGTGTGCGGCACGAACAAGAGAAAAAATTTCAAAAGTAAAAATTTTAAAGGGCGAGAATCTTCAAAAGGTTAAAATTTTGAGCGCAAGAATCTTCAAAAGGATTGATAGATTCTACTGGGGGCCAACCACCCCGGCTTGAATACACCGATACGAACGGTGTATGTGGCACGAACGAGAGAAAAAATTTCAAAAGTAAAAATTTTAAATTAAAAAATTTCAACGAAATCAAAATTTTGAAGCACAAGAGTCTTCAAAAGGCTTGAAGGATTCTACTGGGGGCCAACCACCCCGGCTTGGATACACCGTTACGAACGGTGTGTGCGGCACGAACGAGAGAAAAAGAATTTCAAAAAAAAAGTCAAAATTAAAAGCGCAAGAATCTTCAAAAGGCTTGAAAGATTCTAAAAATTTCAAAAAAAGTTAAAATTTTAAAGCGCAAGAATCTTCAAAAGGCTTGAAAGATTCTAAAAATTTCAAAAAAAGTTAAAATTTTAAAGCGCAAGAATCTTCAATAGGCTTGAAGTATTCTAAAAATTTCAAAAAAAGTAAAAATTTTAAAGCGTAAGAATCTTCAACAGGCTTGAAAGATTCTACTGGGGGCTAACCACCCATGCGACCTAAACGAGGACAGAACGCGATAAAGAAAACGCGACAAAGAAAAAAACGCCGACTCCTTCGAAGAAGAAGAAAGTCGATTTAATTTCAAAAAGACCAAAATTTAGAAGCTGTAGAATCTTCAAACGGCTTGAAAGACTCTACTGGGGGCCAACCACCCCGGCTTGAAACACCGTTACCAACGGTGTGTTTGGCACGAACGGGTAAAAAACGCGATAAAAAACGCGTCAGAATCTTCAAAAGGCTTGAACGATTCTACTGGGGGGCCTACCACCCATGCGACCTAAACGAGGACAGAACGCGATAAAGATGCGACCTAAACGAGGACAAAACGCGATAAAGAAAACGCGATAAAGAAAACGCGATGAAGAAAACGCGATAAAGAAAACGCGATAAGGAGAACGCGATGAAGAAAACGCGATAAAGAAAAAACGGGGACTCCTTCGAAGAAGAAGGAAGTCGATACAATTTCAAAAAGAATCAAAATTTAAAGCACCAGAATCTACAAAAGGCTTGAAAGACTCTACTGGGGCCAACCACCCCGGCTTGATACACCGTTACCAACGGTGTGTTTGGCACGAACGGGTACAAAAACGCGATAAAAAACGCGTCAGAATCTTCAAAAGGCTTGAAAGATTCTACTGGGGGGCCAACCACCCATGCGACATGACGGTGCGACATGAACGAGGACAAAAAACTCGATATAGAACGCAGACTCCTTCGAAGAAGAAGGCAGTCTATCAAATTTCAAAAAACGAAAATTTAAAGCACTGGAATCTTCAAAAGGCTTGAAAGATTCCGTTACCAATGGTATGTGCGGCACGAAATAGAAAAGTAAAACGCTATAAAAAACGCAGATTCCTTCAAAGAGGAAGGCAGTCTATTAAATTTCAAAAAAATCAAAATTTAGAAGCACTAGAATCTTCAAAAGGCTTGAAAGATTCTACTGGGGGCCAACCACCCCGGCTTGGATACACCGTTACGAACGGTGTGTGCGGCACGAACAAGAGAAAAAATTTTAAAAGTAAAAATTTTAAAGTGCGAGAATCTTCAAAAGGCTTGAAAGATTCTAAATATTTCAAAAAAAATGGTTAAAATTTTAAGCGCAAGAATCTTCAAAAGGCCTGATAGATTCTACTGGGGGCCAACCACCCCGGCTTGAATACACCGATACGAACGGTGTATGTGGCACGAACGAGAGAAAAAATTTCAAAAGTAAAAATTTTAAATTTAAAAATTTCAACGAAATCAAAATTTTGAAGCACAAGAATCTTCAAAAGGCTTGAAGGATTCTATTGGGGGCCAACCACCCCGGCTTGGATACACCGTTACGAACGATGTGTGCTGCGCGAACGAAAGAAAAAATTAACACGCGATAAAAAACGGAGACTCCTTCAAAGAGGAAGACAGTCTATTAAAATCCTATTAATGTTATAAACGTGAAAGTTTGTATGTGTGGATGTATGTTTGTTCCTCTTTCACGCAAAAACTGCTGAATGGATTTCAATTAAATTTTCCAATAATATAGCTTATACATCAGAATAACACATAGGCTACAATTTATCCCTTAATTCCCTCGGGAACGGGAACTTATACGGGAACTTAGAAACTATAACACCGATTTCAAAAATTTTTCCACTGTAAGAATGCTTCATTATCCCCGAGTAACATAAAAACTAATTCATCCCCATATTCCTACGGTTCCCTATATTCCCACGGGAGCAGGAACGTATACGGGAACTTTGACACTACAGCACCGATTTCAAAAATTCTTTCACCCTTAGAATGCTACACTATCCCCGAGTAACATAAAAACTAGTTCATCCCCATATTTCTACGGTTCCCTTTATTCCCACGGGAGCAGGAACGTATACGGGAACTTTGACACTACAGCACCGATTTCAAAAATTCTTTCACCGTTAGAATGCTACACTATCCCCGACTAACATAAAAACTAGTTCATCCCCATATTCCTACGGTTCCCTATATTCCCACGGGAGCAGGAACGTATACGGGAACTTTGACACTACAGCACCGATTTCAAAAATTCTTTCACCGTTAGAATGCCACACTATCCCCGAGTAACAAAAACTTTAACTCATCCCCATATTCCTACGGGAACGGTCACCATATTCCAACGGGAACGGGAGTCTTTACTGATATTGAAAATGCGAGTGTAGCTATGTCGGTATGTTTTTCGAATGTCTCCCGTAAACAGAACCTGAGGAAGGACATAGACTATATATTTTTTCCCTATATTCCCACGGGATCAGGAACGTATACGGGAACTTTGACACTTCAGCACCGATTTCAAAAATTCTTTCACCCTTAGAATGCTACACTATCCCCGAGTAACATAAAAACTAATTCATCCAGAACAGAACGCGATAAAGAAAACGCGACAAAGAAAAAAACGCCGACTCCTTCGAAGAAGAAGAAAGTCGATTTAATTTCAAAAAGACCAAAATTTAGAAGCTGTAGAATCTTCAAACGGCTTGAAAGACTCTACTGGGGGCCAACCACCCCGGCTTGAAACACCGTTACCAACGGTGTGTTTGGCACGAACGGGTAAAAAACGCGATAAGAAACGCGTCAGAATCTTCAAAAGGCTTGAACGATTCTACTGGGGGGCCTACCACCCATGCGACCTAAACGAGGACAGAACGCGATAAAGATGCGACCTAAACGAGGACAAAACGCGATAAAGAAAACGCGATAAAGAAAACGCGATGAAGAAAACGCGATAAAGAAAACGCGATAAAGAAAACGCGATAAGGAGAACGCGATGAAGAAAACGCGATAAAGAAAAAACGGGGACTCCTTCGAAGAAGAAGGAAGTCGATACAATTTCAAAAAGAATCAAAATTTAAAGCACCAGAATCTACAAAAGGCTTGAAAATCTCTACTGGCGCCAACCACCCCGGCTTGATACACCGTTACCAACGGTGTGTTTGGCACGAACGGGTACAAAAACGCGATAAAAAACGCGTCAGAATCTTCAAAAGGCTTGAAAGATTCTACTGGGGGGCCAACCACCCATGCGACATGACGGTGCGACATGAACGAGGACAAAAAACTCGATATAGAACGCAGACTCCTTCGAAGAAGAAGGCAGTCTATAAAATTTCACAAAACGAAAATTTAAAGCACTAGAACCTTCAAAAGGCTTGAAAGATTCCGTTACCAATGGTATGTGCGGCACTAACGAGGACAAAACTCGATAAAAAAGAACGCAAACTCCTTCGAAGAAGAAGGCAGTCTATCAAATTTCAAAAAACGAAAATTTAAAGCACTGGAATCTTCAAAAGGCTTGAAAGATTCCGTTACCAATGGTATGTGCGGCACGAAATAGAAAAGTAAAACGCTATAAAAAACGCAGACTCCTTCAAAGAGGAAGGCAGTCTATTAAATTTCAAAAAAATCAAAATTTAGAAGCACTAGAATCTTCAAAAGGCTTGAAAGATTCTACTGGGGGCCAACCACCCCGGCTTGGATACACCGTTACGAACGGTGTGTGCGGCACGAACAAGAGAAAAAATTTTAAAAGTAAAAATTTTAAAGTGCGAGAATCTTCAAAAGGCTTGAAAGATTCTAAATATTTCAAAAAAAAAGGTTAAAATTTTAAGCGCAAGAATCTTCAAAAGGCCTGATAGATTCTACTGGGGGCCAACCACCCCGGCTTGAATACACCGATACGAACGGTGTATGTGGCACGAACGAGAGAAAAAATTTCAAAAGTAAAAATTTTAAATTTAAAAATTTCAACGAAATCAAAATTTTGAAGCACAAGAATCTTCAAAAGGCTTGAAGGATTCTATTGGGGGCCAACCACCCCGGCTTGGATACACCGTTACGAACGATGTGTGCTGCACGAACGAAAGAAAAAATTAACACGCGATAAAAAACGGAGACTCCTTCAAAGAGGAAGACAGTCTATTAAAATCCTATTAATGTTATAAACGTGAAAGTTTGTATGTGTGGATGTATGTTTGTTCCTCTTTCACGCAAAAACTGCTGAATGGATTTCAATTAAATTTTCCAATAATATAGCTTATACATCAGAATAACACATAGGCTACAATTTATCCCTTAATTCCCTCGGGAACGGGAACTTATACGGGAACTTAGAAACTATAACACCGATTTCAAAAATTTTTCCACTGTAAGAATGCTTCATTATCCCCGAGTAACATAAAAACTAATTCATCCCCATATTCCTACGGTTCCCTATATTCCCACGGGAGCAGGAACGTATACGGGAACTTTGACACTACAGCACCGATTTCAAAAATTCTTTCACCCTTAGAATGCTACACTATCCCCGAGTAACATAAAAACTAGTTCATCCCCATATTTCTACGGTTCCCTTTATTCCCACGGGAGCAGGAACGTATACGGGAACTTTGACACTACAGCACCGATTTCAAAAATTCTTTCACCGTTAGAATGCTACACTATCCCCGACTAACATAAAAACTAATTCATCCCCATATTCCTACGGTTCCCTATATTCCCACGGGAGCAGGAACGTATACGGGAACTTTGACACTACAGCACCGATTTCAAAAATTCTTTCACCGTTAGAATGCCACACTATCCCCGAGTAACAAAAACTTTAACTCATCCCCATATTCCTACGGGAACGGTCACCATATTCCAACGGGAACGGGAGTCTTTACTGATATTGAAAATGCGAATGTAGCTATGTCGGTATGTTTTTCGAATGTCTCCCGTTCACAGAACCTGAGGAAGGACATAGACTATATATTTTTTCCCTATATTCCCACGGGATCAGGAACGTATACGGGAACTTTGACACTTCAGCACCGATTTCAAAAATTCTTTCACCCTTAGAATGCTACACTATCCCCGAGTAACATAAAAACTAGTTCATCCCCATATTCCTACGGTTCCCTTTATTCCCACGGGAGCAGGAACGTATACGGGAACTTTGACACTTCAGCACCGATTACAAAAATTCTTTCACCCTTAGAATGCTACACTATCCCCGAGTAACATAAAAACTAATTCATCCCCATATTCCTACGGTTCCCTTTATTCCCACGGGAGCAGGAACGTATACGGGAACTTTGACACTATAGCACCGATTTCAAAAATTCTTTCACCGTTAGAATGCTACACTATCCCCGAGTAACATTAAAACTAATTCATCCCCATATTCCTACGGTTCCCTATATTCCCAAGGGAGCAGGAACGTATATGGGAACTTTGACACTGCAGCACCGATTTCAAAAATTCTTTCACCGTTAGAATGCTACACTATCCCCGAGTAACATAAAAACTAATTCATCCCCATATTCCTACGGTTCCCTATATTCCCACGGGAGCAGGAACTTATACGGGAACTTTGACACTACAGCACCGATTTCAAAAATTCTTTCACCGTTAGAATGCTACACTATCCCCGAGAAACATAAAATTTAATTTATCCCCATATTCCTACGGTTCCCTATATTCCCACGGGAGCAGGAACGTATACGGGAACTTTGACACTTCAGCACCGATTTCAAAAATTCTTTCACCCTTAGAATGCTACACTATCCCCGAGTAACATAAAAACTAATTCATCCCCATATTCCTATGGATCCCTATATACAATACCGATTTCAAAAATTCTTCCACCGTTAGAATGCTACACTATCCCTGTGTAACATTAACTTTAATTCATCCACATATTCCTACGGGAACGGGAGTCCTTAGTAATATAATAAGTGTGAAAGGAGCTCTGTCTGTCCGTCGTTCTATGTAACCATCTCCTGCCCAAACTAATAAACCGATTTAAATGAAATTTTAAACAAAGATTGTTCAGAACGTGAGGAAAGACATAGACTTTATATTTTTTCCCTATATTCCCACGGGATCAGGAACGTATACGGGAACTTTGACACTACAGCACCGATTTCAAAAATTCTTTCACCGTTAGAATGCTAAACTATCCCCGAGTAATATTAAAACTAATTCATCCCCATATTCCTACGGTTCCCTATATTCCCACGGGAGCAGGATCGTATACGGGAACTTTGACACTACAGCAAAGATTTCAAAAATTCTTTCACCGTTAGAATGCTACACTATCCCCGAGTAACAAAAACTTTAACTCATCCTCATATTCCTACGGGAACGGTCACCATATTCCAACGGGAACGGGAGTCTTTACTGATATTGAAAATGCGAATGTAGCTATGTCTGTATGTTTTTCGTATGTCTCCCGTTCACAGAACCTGAGGAAGGACATAGACTATATATTTTTTCCCAATATTCCCTCCGGAGCAGGAACGTATACGGGAACTTTGACACTACAGCACCGATTTCAAAAATTCTTTCACCGTTAGAATGCTAAACTATCCCCGAATAATATTAAAACTAATTCATCCCCATATTCCTACGGTTCCCCTTATTCCCACGGGAGTAGGAACGTATACGGGAACTTTGACACTACAGCACCGATTTCAAAAATTCTTTCACCGTTAGAATGCTACACTATCCCCGAGTAACATTAAAACTAATTCATCCCCATATTCCTACGGTTCTCTATATTCCCACGGGAGCAGGAACGTGTACGGGAACTTTGACACTACAGCACCGATTTCAAAAATTCTTTCACCGTTAGAATGCTACACTATCCCCGAGTAACATTAAAACTAATTCATCCCCATATTCCTACGGTTCCCTATATTCCCACGGGAGCAGGAACGTATACGGGAACTTTGACACTACAGCACAGATTTCAAAAATTCTTTCACCGTTAGAATGCTACACTATCCCCGAATAACAAAAACTTTAACTCATCCTCATATTCCTACGGGAACGGTCACCATATTCCAACGGGAACGGGAGTCTTTACTGATATTGAAAATGCGAATGTAGCTATGTCGGTATGTTTTTCGAATGTCTCCCGTTCACAGAACCTGAGGAAGGACATAGACTATATATTTTTTCCCTATATTCCCACGGGATCAGGAACGTATACGGGAACTTTGACACTTCAGCACCGATTTCAAAAATTCTTTCACCCTTAGAATGCTACACTATCCCCGAGTAACATAAAAACTAATTCATCCCCATATTCCTACGGTTACCAACATTCCCACGGGAGCAGGAACGTATACGGGAACTTTGACACTATAGCACCGATTTCAAAAATGCTTTCACCGTTAGAATGCTGCACTATCCCCGAATAACATAAAAACTAATTCATCCCCATATTCCTATGGATCCCTATATACAATACCGATTTCAAAAATTCTTCCACCGTTAGAATGCTACACTATCCCTTATATTCCCACGGGAACGGAAATGGGAATTCAAAAACTACGGTCTCAAAAGTATTTTTAACAGGGCTACAAAGTGTTGAAATAGGGGTTGAATTTTTTTTTTGGAAATATGTACCGCCATTTTTAAGGCTAGAAGTTTTATTTCCTAAAAAGTTAAAAATGCTGCTGAAAGTCACTATTCCACGCGGACGAAGTCGCGGGCACAACTAGTTTCAAATAAAACCAAAAAACAGGCTGGGGAACACAACCAAATCGCGTTTATCGAAGTTGCTTGTCGAAAAATGAAAAGTTAAACTACCGTGATGGAAAGCGAATACTCAAGAACCGCTTCAATCAAAACGAAATATATATATACCGATATATAAAAAAACGGAATAATGACGCGTTTGACGGTCAAAGTGCAACACAAAAGAGAGAAAATAATAATTTTTTGTTTTTTAAATTTAACTAAAAAATTGCAGCGTTCTCTCGAGCGCTGGTCAGCGCAATGTGGAGCGCAAAGCAGCGTGTCGATGGCGATTAATAATCCCGCTCGAAGGACCAAGTGTTAAACTTGACCACACGTGATGATTTTCTAGATGCCCACAGTCAAACAAAACGTAAACCACACTTGTTGAATTTCTTCCATTTATTCACAAGAAAGTAAAAACGCTGTTCCTATTGGTTTATGGAGTTTAGGCCAAGAGGTGAAAATTGTAAATTTAGAAAACTTTATTATAAAATTGAAGCCAACTCAAAAAAATGGTGGAAGGCCCAAGAAAAATAATTTAATTATAAAATTGTTGACATGTGTGTTGGTTGGCTGTTGGAATGTGAATGATGTCGTTGCTATGCGACGAACCACTTACAAAAAAAATGTAGTAGATTATACGAAAATTCTGTTCATGGATTAATTAGTTCCAGAGGGCGAACCATGAATGGTGCCAAAACTCTAGTTTTTGATTACGCTGGGGAGTGGCAGTGTTCACACTAGATTCGTGTGAACACTTACTATAAGACATTACGCTGACTCCTGACATATGGTAGCCCTGCCTAGTAATTAGAAAAGAAAAAACCCGTAAAAAACACGTTTTTATTGTAGTCCAAATTTCTTTTGATTGCCACTTTTTTGGAAAAGTTTCATCGCCCAAAGGTATTGTATTAGCATCAAACAAAACATGTAAAATGGGACCTAAGTCCAAACATTTCTTTTATGGACTTATGCCCCACCGCCAATCCATAATGGAATTATGTCCCGAGGAGTTATGTCCCTGCGCCGTGATGGACAGCATGTCCGCCTGTTAATCCAGAGGTTCGAGTTCGAATCCCAACAGAGGCAAAAATGTTTTTTCTACGGGTATCGCCTTTCGCGAGGAATTGGCAAGTAATCCGTTAGTATTCATTGCCATGAAAAGCGCCTTCTCGATAAGCCGTTCGGAACCGGCAGAAAATTGTAGGTCCCTTCCATTCCCTCACAAGGCATGGTCGTGGGAAATGCGCTAGGCCCAGGGGCTCCTCGCTCTGTTGCGTTACCCTATTTATTTTATTTATTTAGTTTAGTACGACGTGGAACGTCCCGGCCAGAACTGATTTGGGTATGTTTATATTGTAGAGTATCCAATGTGAGTGTTATTTCGTGGTGTCTATTCATAAAGTACCTGCCAATAGAATGATTGTGCCTAGCGAACATGGTAAAGTTCTAATTATATTGTTTCGCAAAATAGTCATGACGCCGCCGGCCGGGGCAAGCATTTACCATACGTGAGCATGCCATGACCGTAGCCACTGGTATTATTACAGAGCGAACGCTATCAATCAACCTGCCGAGAAACAAATTGTCAAATGTTATACTACAAGAAGACGCCGCCGCCGGCGCCGTCTAGTCCATAAAATAAAGATTTAGCTAATTAACTTTGGATTTACCTATTAAAGGAAGAAGGGAAACAAAAAGTTTTTCTAACCACACACATGCCACAGTTGTTCCTGAAATGAAGTCACTCTTTTTTTTCATCGAAATACGATTGGAGAGATGTAATAAAATAGAATTTCGATCATACAAGTTATTTGCTTCTTGATGTCTGCAACGCTTCGTATTGACGTGTTTTCGAAAGCGCTTTGCAGGGAAATCGCTGAAGGTAAAGACCTAATCTTATGTAATGCAATCAAGTGGAAGAAGACCCCAACTGACTTTACAGTGCAAAACTAAAGAGATTTCGTCCGAAATCGAAAAGGTGGCGCAAGATATTAGTTGAGGACGACATCGACGTTAACCCCGAACTGGAACGCCCACCTAAGTAAGTAAGTATATTATAAATAATTCGTACAAATTAAATAAAAGTTCCTTACTATCACCAGTTGCTTACCTTGGCAAGGCAGAATACTTGCAATTGTCTCAGCTATCTACAACAAATTTTGGTGTAAGGATATCCAACTCTTGTAAGGCTATACACCGCGATTATAAAGAAACATTTTTTTTTTGATACAATTTATTTCTAAACTTTTCAACAAAAATATATTAGGCGAACGAAGTTGGATGAAATGTTTGTTTTTCATTTGGTTGCAGCGACAACAGCTTCAGCTTCCGCGGTAGGCATAGTTGAGTTGGATCACCTACATTCATAACATATTTATGATTTCTTCTTGCGTTTTTGCATCAATAAGATCTAGGTGTGTATATGAAAATATACTGTACACAAAATAACTCCTTACACAATATTACAAAAAATAAAACCAAAGTGATATAATAAATTGAACAGATTAGGGTTTTTGGCAGTTGATGTTTCCATATGAACGCATTTTGATTTGTATTTTTTTTTTAAGTTTTATTAAATGAAAATATTATTAAGTAGTAAATAATCACAATGAACAAAATTAAATTAACATTAAGAGTGAATACGTTTTAAATATAATACAAAGAGAAAATATTATTAGATAATACACATTTTTAACACTAATATCTCGTACATTTGTATTAAAATATATTTTTTTGTTTTGTTAATGAGAAACTACTAAACTAGGTACTTAGTTTGAAGAATTCGATTTGTTTCGTTAAAAAAAAAATTAAAGAAAATTCTTTTCCATCCAAAAGAATGTCTTAATACAAGTTTTAACTCAATACTCGTGTCTACTTAGTAGTCTTCTTGGTGGTGTCTGCAGATGGATGTTGATTTGAGGATGCTTATGGGTGAATGTTCCTTTTGAATGAATTTTGTGTGGATGAGGTGTGTTTTCGTTTTGGAAGTCGTGTGTTGCAATAGTTGATGCCATGTTTTGGTCGTTGTGGTGTTGCTAGGTTAGTGGGCAGGTAGAAGCGCCTCAGGAAAAAGAGCTTGCAATATTTGGCTGAAATACGCTACCAGGGTTCTTGACCTCTTCTTGATCAGCTGGGAGCTGAGAATCAAGGGAGGTGCAGCGGTACCACTGGCCACGGGGGTGGGTTGCTGCAGGCTTTTACTTCGCTCCGTCACTTAAGGTGATAGAGTGGAAGGAGGTTTGCACCAGCCACCCTCGGATAAAACAAGTAAAAAAATTAAGGTTGGGTACTTACCTGGGGATGTTTGACCAGAGTTGAGTGCGGGAATGTTTGGTCGCTTTTGCTTGTTTGTTTTCGGGTGGCATTAGCGAGTGTTGTTTCTCGTTCTGCGTCTTGTGGAGTTATAGCGTCTGGTTGTTTGGTTTGGTGGGCCTCGTGTGCGAATTCAGGATTTTTTTTTTATATATAAATCTTTGGGGAACTGCGCGACTTCGACACGCTTAGACGCAAGCACGTTTTGTTATTTGGGGTCCGAATCGCGCAAATCGAAATGCCATGGCTATGGCTGGCGAAAGTTTTGTCTGTGATTGTCAGATTGTTTTTTGTGTTTTGCTGTTGGTAATCGAAATTTATTTCAGTTCAAGTCGTTCACTCGAAGCCAACGGTAAGGTAGTGCGAAAAGCATTGCCAATTCGGATGGTTTTGGCTAGGATAGTTTAAGATCCGCCTAGATACAACCAAAAGAATTTATGTAAACGAGAAAACGGCCAAAAAGCAGAATTCGAATGTGTGGGTGGCTTTCTCCACCCAACTGCAAATTCTTAGCTTGCGGATTTCGTTAGGGTTAGAAATCAAATCGACGACAAGAAGGTCGATGTCATAACTCGTAAGCAGTCTAAAGTCCGTAAAATAAAAACCGTAGTAGCTTGTATCATAGTTAAAATTTTGAAAGAGGAAAAGAAAAAGTACTAGCTGAGTGAGAAATAATAAAGAAAAACAAAAAAAATTATAAAATAGAACATTTGGAAAAACACCGCGCCTCCGCGATTTTACTTCGGCGGTCAGCGACACTAGACGAGTTTGTGACCGTCTGACCTTGGTGAAGTGGCCCCGAGAAACGCAACCAGCACAGCGAAAAAAAGTAGCAGCCGATAGTAGACCAAAAAGGAAAGTTCAAAGGGAGGTCATCTATCATATAACATGTCTGTCGAATCCCCAGACATAACCAAGTAAAACAAGAAAATACAAATGAATCGTGGGGGCTGCCAGTAAAAAGACTTATATTTATAAGGAAAGCGAATTTTATATACGAATCAAAACGATAAGCACGAACAACATAGTGCAAATTCGTTCAGGCAGGGGCGGAGCTCCTATCGCCTAGCAACACAGCAAGAAGTCAGCCTTGGGAAAGTGGGTTGGCAGATCTAAGGCTAACGCTAAGAATTTTGTTTTTTTTTACGTACATAATATATCTTCGGCGTGATTTTCTTTTTTTTGTTCTTTTGATATAATACGTTTACAATTTTCTTTTTATTACATATATAGTCCTTAAATTTTAGTTTTAAGATTTCTTTTTTTATACTTTTTAAAGCATTTTTAAAGAAAAACAAGAGTTCCATTCCAATTCAAAAGCACCGAGTGCAATAAGCCGCGAAGTTGAAGGGCGAAGGGTTGAATGAATTCTTGTCCTGTGTTCTTTTTTTATTGAAGTGGTCCTATTGGACATCCCCTAAACTGAGCTCCTTTTAGGCAGGGTTAAAGTAGGTTTAAGGGTGGGCGAATTGAAGGCCACCGGTCCCCAAACGCAGGACCGCATTACACAAGGTCAAAAGGGTCAAAGACCCACAAATCTTAAAAATTTTATGTATCTTGTTTTCTTTTGAATTTGTTTTTTTTTCTATATTTTAAGTTCACGTTAGACGTTTCCTTACTTTATTTATTTGGATATTTTTGCTGTCGTAATATTAGGTTTTTCATTGTATGGTATGTCATCACGCTGATGAAAAAGAGTGATTTGACCGCTTTTCATTAGGAAATGATGTTCTCTTGAGAAATTTCAGGGGGGTGAGGGTGAGACGAGGTAGCTATGGTGAGTGGTGCCTGACAGCCCATTCGCATAAGGGGAATCCCACCAACGATGACCGACGGGATTCCAGGAGGGGTGGGAAAAGGCAGCACTACATAACAACGGTAGTGCCTAGGGTGAGGTGAGGTACTTTTTTTGTGGTGGTGGTGTGAATTTTTTTTGGCACGATTTATGTTTTTGATATAAAGTTCAGCTCTACGAGGAGGCAAGACACCCCCATATCCGGCGAGCTAAGCCGTGCCTCGCGAGCGTGCCAGGCCTCCAAGTAGATGCATCCTTTCCCTTCCCATCATTCTCTTCTTTCATTTTCCTTTCCCTTCCTAAATACCTACCTTCCTGTTTCCTGTGTTCGTTCTGTTTCCTAACCATCTCCTCATCCTACTTTCCATATCCTTTTCCTACCTTCCGTTTCCTTTACCATATCCCATCCAAATTCCCATCCTCTCCTTTCCTCTCCCCTTTATACCCCCTTATATCAAATGGCGCCCAGACGTGTTGTGCTAGTTTTTGTTTTTGTTCTTTAGATTCCCACTTCCCAAGCAGTGACGTAACGAGCCGTAAGTCATGTTCTGGAGAGCTTTTAAGCATTCCAGAACATTTGCGACGGGTGTTACGTTGATGCTATTCCACATGTTTTTATGTACAATTGCTTATAGTGCAGTCAATGAAGCGAAAAATAGGGCCTTCCCTCCGAATTTTTTTACTGTGAACCGACTTGCATGAAATTTTGGAATTAGGCTCATCTTACCCTTAACTTCAAAAGTGAAAATGATTTGAACACCGCCACCACCCTGGGGGTGGTTGCCACGCCTTCTCGGGGGTGATTTTTTTTTTTCAAAATAACCTCAGATATCGATAGAAATCCTAATTTTAAGCAAAAAATCGAATATAAAGTTTTTCATTAGGTCCAATACTTTTCGAGTTATTGGCAATTGAAAATTAGCAATTTTTTCACGTTTTTCATCTATTTATTGCAAATATCTCCAAAACTATACGTTTTATTGAAAATTTTATAAAAAACAAAATTGTAGCAGGTAAAACAATGAACAATTTGGTTTCTTATAAAGTATTCTAAGAACAATAATAAGCTAGATATTAAAGATCAAAGCCATTTTTTATTTTGTCTGAAATTTAATCGTCGTGGTCAATGCCATTTAGCGGCGAGCAGATGCATTTTATGCATTCTAATACAAAAGAATGTTTTGTAGTGCTTGAAATAACCTTTAAAATGAGCACTATTAAAAGTCTTTTGCACGTAAAATAAGTGAGCTGTAGTGCAAATAAGGGGAGCATTTAATGTTTTTTTCTTTTAAATCAATGAGTTTTTGGACCATAACTCCTTCAATTTTCATGCTATCACAACTTATAAAAAACCATTGTAAAGGTAATTAAAAGAGCTACAACATCCTTTATTGCAATATATAGTAAACAACCTTTTGCTAAAACGGTGAAGGGCTAAAGGACTTAAGAGAGGCTGCGATTGCGCTGCCACGCGCTCTTTAAACAATCATATCTCCGTCAATTTTTGTCTGAAAGAAAAAACTAAAAAACCAAATTGTTTGTCAGAAAAATACCTAAATTTTTACTCTTAACACTTTTATACGTATATTTACGTTCGTGGTTAAGCGGTTTGATTAAAAAAAAACATAACTGTTTTTCTTTTCTTTCATTTCTTTTTTATTGTTTATTCGTTCATCACTTAATATATATATTACAGGTAGTTTTAGCAAACTGGAACGAGAAGCCGCTGTCCAAAGCGAGGCTGCACTTCTTGAACCAGATGAGTGAATATTAGAACTAGAACTTTTACAAATCATGTTGTATCTGAGGTAACCTCTGTATTCCTGTATTATAGAAAGGGAAAGGAATGCACTTGTTGACAAAATATTCATATTTCGTTGTCGTTAGTGAAATATGAGTATTTTGTTGTGCGTTGGGATGAACAGCAAAATAAAGGTGTTCTCGACACGTTTTGCATGTTCAGCAAAAATGGCGTGGGAAGCCGTTGTGGAACTGGGAAAAGCCGTTAGGCAAAGGGGACTATGTGGGGTAACGGGATAGTGGTTTTGGGTGACGTCTCAGACGTAACTCCTCCCCCCTTAAGATTCTTCTCCGGAGAATCATAGCTTTTTACATTTACTTTAAAACTTGTTTTGTATTTAAAAATGAACATCAAAATGATTGACAAAATAATGAAAATTATAAGCGAACTTCCAATGTTCGTAGAAATGTGAGCGATATATTTCCCATTTATCTCTTCTATAGCTTTGCGATTTTCTAATTGATTTGAGTGGAGGTCCTCAGGGTTATAATTCATTACAATTTTCTTAATTGTTATATTTTTGTAACTTGGTATTATAAAATTATCATAGTAAATAAAATTTTCGTATTAAACATCATTTAGTTCAATTTTACAGTTTTCAAATCTTATAATATTGTTTCCGACTATACTTATTTTGTAATTATGGCAATTATGTGATATCTCTGTTTGTTCAATATTTTTCGTTATAACAATATTGTTTGCCATTTGTTTTATTTCTGTATTTTTATTTTCTTTAAATCCACATTCAGCATTTTCATTTAATAGATTTGATAGGCAAGTATCGTTTACAATTTTTAAGTCTTTTAATTTTAAACTATTTTCCATGTTATAAAACATTAGTTTTCCATTTGTAATAAAGTGGTTGCTTGGTATAACAATTTCAAGATTATTTTTGTTTGGAATCGGTTCAATAATTATTTTATAAAAAATGTCTTTGGAATAATTATGTAAAAGTAAGATAAATATTATTTGATCCTCATGAAGGATGGCAGAACTTTTTATATTTGGTATTTTGTTGAGTGTAACATTAAATTTGTGGATTTCTTTTGGAGTTAATAAATCTCTACTTAGAACTCCTAGTTGGCTTAGCATTAAATTTTCTTTTACTTTTCTTACTTGATCTCTTAGTAGCTCTATGTCGTAACTAACTTGAAATGCATGTTGCATTCTTATGATTCTAATATGATCCTCGTTTATAATATTACCTAAATTCTCAAACTGTTTCTTAATGACATGTTGTTGTTTGTTAATTTGTCTTGTAATGTTGTTTGTAATTTCGTTAAAGTTTGTGTTTATCTTTATTTGGTCATTTAGTCCGTCTATCAATAGTCTATTATTTTGTTCGTTTAAGTTAAGTTTAATTGTACCAGTTAAATATTTTAAGCCTTTTCTTACTACGTCAAATAAACCTCTTCTTGACTTATGATGATGTCCTAAAGTATTTTCTATTTCTAATACTAGACTATTGAAATTGTGTTTTATTGTTGCGAATTCATTATTTTCGTTCAATTCATTTACATTATGTTCTAAAATGTCAAGGTTTTCTGTCCAAGTTGTTAAATTAATATTGTGTAATATTTTCGTATAGTTTTCAATAATATTTAAGTTTTGTTCTTTGATTGTTATAAATCCGTTTCCTGTGTTTAGATTTTGTATGTGAAGTCTTTGCCCTGCTTTTATTGTCATTGGAATAGTTGAAAACATAATGAGAATTACCTGAAAAAATA
Source organism: Melanostoma mellinum (assembly GCA_914767635.1). NCBI lineage: Eukaryota > Metazoa > Arthropoda > Insecta > Diptera > Syrphidae > Melanostoma > Melanostoma mellinum. Next base: position 95,683,733 of record OU612058.1, read on the forward strand.
TAAGTTAAGAGATTTTTTCAAATTTATAATTTCGTTTGAGTTGAGTTTTGTAAAATGTACGTCCTTTACTATCGGTAATGTGATCTTGGTCTAAAATTGTTGGATTTGATTTTATATGGTTAGGCTTAAGTTTGTTATGAGTTCTAGTTTTAAAATAGGAATGGTTACTTTTCGTGAGGTCTATATCAGTTTTGTTTTTGTTGTGTTTGCTAATGTATCGTTCCTTATTGTTATTAATGGTTTCTATTATTTTAGGGTATTCTTGACTTGTTATTGTTCCGTTTGTAAATTCTATTGGTCTTCTTTTTGTCGAAGAGTGAATTGTTTGATTATAAATCGTAACAGCTTTAAAGACTTTGTTTCGTAAGGTATCGTTATTTTCTTTATCAGCGTTAAATGTTCGTATGTGCTCGTTAAGAGTCGAGTGGAATCTTTCGATGTCCGAATTCCCTGTTTTATGGTATGGTGTCGTTATATGTAAATCAACATTATTTTCTTTGAGATATTCCTTTATTACTATTGAAGAGAATCCTGTTTCACCGTCAGTAACTATCCTGTCTGGAATTCCATTGTTTGCAAATCTGTATTTTAAAGTGTCTAATAATTTTGGCCATGTTCAATGCTTAATTTCGTGAACTGTGACAAATTTTGAGAATTTGTCTATCATGGTAACAAACATTAGATTGATGTTGGCATACCAGATATCGATATGTATAATCTGGTTTGGTTTGATAGGTGTCTCAGTCAATTTTAGGGGTATTTTATACGGACTTCTTTCGTATTTTGCCGCATTGCATATCTCGCAGTTGTTGACATATTCTTGGATTTTGTCCTTTAGCTTGGGACAATAGTAAGTGTCTTTTATTTCTGAGTAAGTTTCATTAATGCCTCTGTGATTTAAAAGTTTATGGGTTTTTGAAATGACTAGTAATTCTTTTTCTCTGTCAGTAAGGTCTCCTAAAAATTTCGTGCATTTAACGAATCTTAAAAGTTTGTTTTTGCTGAAGTATTTAATATATACGTCTTGAAATTTTGCGTATAGGCTACCATGTTTTGAAAAAATGCCTACAATTCCTTTGGGCGGAATGAATTTTTTCATAATGTCGAGAATAAATTTTTCATGAAATTTTTTTATTTCTATTACAATTCTCTTTTTATTAAAAGCATGGTAAATCTTGTGATTACTTATGTTATTGGTTTCGTTTAAAATTATCTGAGTTTTGTATATGTTTACCGGGGTTTCTATTATGGGTATATAGTCGTTACTGTCCTCATTTGCGCTGTGGATAGTTGCTATTAATGACTGATTGTCTAAATTATCATCATTTTCGTGAAAGTTGATTTCTAATCGAGATAAACCATCGGCTACTTGGTTATCTTTTCCTTTGATGTATTCTATATCAAAGTTGAACTCTTCCAGTTTAACCTTCCACCTTTGCAGTTTAGCGTTTGGTTCTTTAAGTGAACTTAGCCAAACTAAGGGTCGGTGGTCAGTTCTGACCAAAAATTTCCTTCCATATAGGTAAGGTCGAAAATATTTTGTGGCCCACACTATAGCTAATAACTCTTTTTCGATGGGAGAGTATTTTGTTTCATGGTCGTTTAGCGTGCGGCTGGCAAAACAAACTGGATGATTCTCTTGCGAGAGGACAGCACCAATTGCGTAATTTGATGCGTCCGTGGTTAGTGTAAATTTTTTTTCAAAGTCAGGATATTTAAGTATCGGGTCAGATGTAATTAAAGTTTTCAAATTTTCAAAGCTATTGATATAATCTGGATTTTTTGTGTCTATTTTTGCTCCTTTTTTTAGGAAATTAGTCATAGGTTTGGCTACTTTGCCGTAGTCTCTAATAATTTTCCGGTAGTATCCGGTGATGCCTAAGAATGATTTAATTTGTTTTGTTGAGGTAGGTAGTTTGAAATTCTGTATGGCTGAAATTTTGTAAGGGTTGGGTTTAATACCCTCTGTTGTAACTAAATGTCCAAGGAATTCCGTTTCTTTTTTCAAGAATTCTGTTTTATCTAATTGTACTTTTAGATTAACTTCTTTCAAGCGCTTGAATATCTTACTAAGTGATATTATATGTTCTTGCAAAGATGTCGAAAAAACAATAATATCATCAAGATATACAAAGCAAATCTTTCCAATATATTCTGATAAAACAGAGTTCATCAGTCTTTGGAAAGTAGCGGGCGCGTTCTTCAATCCGAATGGCATACGAACAAATTCGTAATGACCATTTGCAGTTGAAAACGCTGTCTTTTTCACATCTTCATCCGCAATCTCGATTTGATGAAAGCCTTTGGCCAAATCGAGGGTTGTGAAATACATCGACTTTCCCAATTTATCGAATATATCTTCTATATTCGGAATTGGAAATTTATCATCTATTGAAACTTCGTTCAATTTGCGATAGTCGATGACGATTCTCCACTTCCGTTTCCCAGAGGCGTCTTCCTTTTTCGGAACGACCCAAATAGGAGCAGAGTAAGGAGATTTGCTTGGGCGAATGATTCCTTGCTCAAGCATCTCATTTATTTGTCTAGATACCTCTGATTTATGTACTTCAGGGTATCTATAACTTTTGGTATATATGGGGATGTCGTTTACCGTTTTTATACTATGCTTAATCGCATTAGTAAATGTCAAATCGGTCCCTTCTTGATAGAAAATACTTGAGTATTGGGCTACTAGTTTTATTATTTCTTTTTTTTCTTCACCGTTAAGGTGGTTAATTCGTATTTGTTCCGACACTGGGTCCTTGCTCGTCTCAGTGTGGTAAATAGATAGTTCAGGTAGGTTTTCTTCATATAAACAAGCATCTTCCTCTAGTCTATTGAAAAAAATTGGGATTTTTGTGTCCCCAGTGACAATTAGTGTATCGAACGACGAGAGCTGGCAACTCTCGTGTTCGATGATTGAAAAGAACGAGATTGAAGAGAACGAAAATTATTCCTATCGAAAGTTTCTCTATAAATATATGAGTTCTTATCGAAAGAGGAGAGTTATATTTCAGACGGAGCAGAGGAAAGACCTAGTTTAATTAAGGGAAAGACAAAACATTATAAAGGGAAAGTAGATCCGTTGTGATCCAATAAAATTAATTGAAGTGGTTTTTTTAGGTTTATTTATTTACTATAAAAAAGATGTGTTTTATTTATAGAAAGAAAATCAATCTTTGACGTCGAAACATTGGTCCATAACGAAGCCGGATAGATCTAGTGCATACATAAGGAAAGAAGTTACTTAGTGACAATACAAGTAAGCGCAAAATTGGAGAGAATATGTAAGTACAAAATGAAAAAATAAAATATAAAAGCGATAGAAGGAAAGAAAATACAGTCCGCTACTCAGAAAAACAATGCTACATAAGGCACGTACGTACACACGGTCTGAATGTACGCAACAAAAATAACAAACGAAAGACACACCGAAAGACATAAAAAAAAGTCTAACACAGCACAGCTGTGGTCGCGACGAAAGAATTTTCATTTCAGCATATCAGCATTTTTTACAACTAACAGAGTGTACACACACATTACATATGGATACACAAGACGAAAGACAATTTTGGAGAGACCGAAATGAACATTTGCGTGGCAACGAAACAAAAAAATAACAACACACTCATCCTCAGGTAACGCTTCTTTTTGTTCGATTCTTTTCTTTGCTTACTTCTCTGCAAATATTTTAATGAGTAAAAAAAAAAAAAGGGAGCAAGCAAATATGCGATTACATAGGTTTATACATGCGAAAAGGGGTGCAAAAGAAATATGCATGCCATTGCCTGTTGCTTCTGTTGGTTGTTGCTACTGTGAGCGGCATTCATTAGTTTGTCGTGTTTTCTTTGTCAGGTGAAAGATTTAAAAGAAAATAAATTTTGTAGTTTGAAAACAAGTTGTAGCGTAGATATAAAATTATTAGTGATCGCTAGTAGTAGAAGTAGTGTTGACATAAAGACAAATTATATAACAATATTTGGAAAGATTTGCAGATTTGGAAAGATTTGAAGATTTGGAAAGATTTGAAGATTTGGAAAGAATAAATGGTAGTTTGGTGAGAAAGCCAGCGGAAAGAAAACATAAATTGGAAAGACGTAAATTTGTTAAAATTGGAAAGACGTGAATTTGTTAAATTTGGAAAGACGTGAATCTGTTAAAATTGGAAAGACGTGAATTTGTTAAATTTGGAAAGACGTGAATCTGTTAAATTTGGAAAGACGTGAATTTGTTTAAAGAATGGAAAACCATGAATATACCTTTAAGGCAGGGTGCAATGCCATGTTCCGCATGGTGGCATTCGTGGAGTCAGAGATATTTGCCAACAGCACCTTGGAAGCAATCAAGGTGAGGATAGAAGCGCTTGAGGAGAGAGAACTTCAGAGTTTCCAACAGAGCAAGAGATGTGTGTTTTCTTGGAAAGACGTGCGACGGCACTTGAAAGCGTACAGGAAAGATGGAGAGACGAGCCGTCTGCCCCACAGCAAGTGAGGCTGGCAGAGCCAAATGTGAAAGAAGGACCGTCAACGTCTCAACAGGCCAAGCAGTTTTACAAAAGGCTAGAGGTCAGAGCAGGCCAGCAAGGCACTTTTGGAAAGAAAAGGATGCCGTGCAATGTGTGCCGCTCCATGGAACACCCCATTTGGAACTGCCCGGAGTTCCAGGTTCTCAACCTAGCAGCAAGGAATCGTGTGGTGAAAGAAAAGAATTTGTGCCCCAACTGCCTGAAACTGGGACATATGGCGAAAGACTGCTATCAGGGACCGTGCACCAGATGCCCCGGTAGACAGATGCACAATAGCATATTATGTCCGATGAAGGAACTGCAAAAGGCAGAGGCGACTGTGTTCCGGGTCCAGGAAAGTGGAAAGAGGAAAAATGTATCGAGAGAGTCAAACCAAAAGAGGGAATGGCTAGGCATACCGCCGGTGAAACGAGCCCGCATTTCAACAGAGAAAGATGAAAAGACAGAAGGAAAGACAGCAGGAAAGATTAGATGGGAAAGACGTGATTCATTATCCAATGAAGGCAGTGTCGCCTCATGGGATAATTTTAAGAGAAAGAATAATAAAAAATGTTCAATGGTTTATTCGAACTATTTTATTGATAGAGAAAGAGAAGGTTTAGTTTTGACTCCAACGGCGCAAGTAAGAATAGAAATTGATTGAAAGAAATTTGGGCAGTTCAGGGCGCTCTTGGACACTGGAGCTCAGCCGAATTTGATTTCCTATCAGCTATGGGAAAGAATGTTGCTTCCACCAATGCAGGTAACACGAAAGATTATTGGTATAGAAGGAGAGCTCTTCCATATCAGGCATCAGGTCGTTCTCAAGATTTTTCCTTGGTTCGACACGAAAGACTCAGATTCAATCGAACAAGTATTTTGGGTGTTGCTAAAGGATAGTCAATGGCAACTAAACCACAATGCGATCGATATACAGAAAGACATATTTGAAGAGTCGTTGCTGGCCGATCCGCAATATTGGAAAGAGGGTCGCATCGAACTACTACTTGGGTACAAATTCCTGGCTGAAATGGAACGGTATCGATGTGGGGTCCTATGTATGGATACGAAAGATAGATTTTGGAAAGATTGTTCTCAGTGAGCAGGACAGATTAAAAGCCCAAGAAGATGGTCAACAAGCCTTGGTAGCTTGTATAGATAACAATCAACTGCATGAGTTGCTCAAGCGATTCTGGTCTATGGACGAAATTGGGTTTGCGTCTATGAGAACGAAAGAGGAGGAGCAAGTTGAACAAAATTTTATCAAGACATACAAGCGCGATAAAGAAGGAAGATATATAGTTACAATTCCATTAAAGGAACTTGGAAAAGACATAGGCAATACCGAACAGATAGCCAAACGAAGATTCTTCGCGCTAGAAAGAAGATTATGTGGCGATAGTGAATTGAAAGAGAAGTATATTGACTTCAAGAGAGAATACGAAAGACTAGGACATATGAGACCAGTAGAAGGTGAAGTCCAAGGAGAGATCGTCTATCACATACGACATACCACATCATTGTGTGACGAAGAAATTCCGAGTCGTTTTTGACGCTGAATGAAATGTAGATGAACGGAGAGAAGTTACAGAAAGATCTGGTTGACATTTTAATGCGTTTCCGTCGCCACAGAATTGCGATAAACGCAGACATAAAGATGATGTTTTAGAATGATTGAGGTGGCAAGAGAGCAATGGGACCTGCAAAGGATATTTTGGAGAGAGAACCCACAGGAAAGATTGAAAGAATGCTGGTGAACTGTCGTTACATATGGAATGACTTCTTCAGCATTCAATGCTGTAAGAACGCTCATGCAGTGTGCGAAAGACGGAGAGAGGAAATTTCCGAGAGCCACAAAGGCAATCATGGAAGATTTCTACATGGATGACTGTACAACAGGTGCGGATTCCGAAGAAGAAGCAATAGCGCTGTCGGCAGAGATCGACCAGGTGCTTAAAGGTGCAGGTTTTGAATTGAGAAAGTGGAAGTCAAATTCCATTCATGATGAATAGCATGAACTACGAAGAAGAATCATCGGTAGTATTTCAGGATGACGATAAGACTTCTATTCTGGGGCTAAAATGGCTTCTGGAAAAAGATCAATTCACATTTCTAGTGAAGGCACCAGCGATAGAGCAAATGACCAAGAGGAAAGTTGTCGGTTGTATTACGCAGCTGTACGACCCAAATGGGTTCATAGCACCGGCGACAATAACTGGAAAGATCATTATTCAAGATTTATGGCGGTTAAATGTCGATTGGGACGAAGAATTGTCGGGAGAGTTACAGAAAAGATGGAAAGACTTTTGGAAAGACATAATATTTCTGGAAAAGATTAGAATCGAACGATGGTTGGGCACATCACCGGTCGTTCGGAAAGAATTGCATGGTTTCTCCGATGCTTCGGAGAAAGCATACGGGGCGGTTATTTATGTCAGGACGGAATGTCCGAATGGAAAGATAGCAACGAACATTCCCTTAGCAAAAACGAGAGTAGCGCCGTTGAAAACAGTAACGATTCCGAGGTTGGAATTATCCGCAGCGGAGCTTTTGGGAAGATTAATCCTCAGTGTGATCAATACGATGGAATGGAAAGACGTCGAATATAATTTATGGACAGATTCGTTAGTCACATTGCATTGGATTAACAAGTTGCCTTGCAGTCTCAAAACTTTTGTAGCAAATAGAGTTTCGTCCATCCAGACGAATACGGAGGTAAGAAAATGGAGACATGTGAGTACGAAAGACAATCCTGCTGATCTGTTAAGCAGAGGTATCAAACCTTCAGCATTAGTAGACAACAAATTTTGGCTGGGCGGGCCAGATTGGTTACAGCAACCGCGATCAAGTTGGAAATCTGAACATTTTGTGCCAAATGTTGCAGATGGGGGGAGGGATGAGATGAGAGTGCTCGCGGTAATGACATACACAGAATCATTATCGATACCTACGAAAGATGGAAAGAGTGTCTTAGTGATTGAATATGCTAACAAGCTCGAAAAAGCAATCAATATAATTGGATTTATATTTCGTTTTGTCGATTCGCTAAAAGCGAATATGAAGCGACGAAAGGAAGAGGAAAGAAAATATGGAAAGAGGCATAAACGCTCTAAGCGTCTGATGGAAAGAAGAGAAAGAATATGTATTCAGCTGACATCTGTTGAGAAGAGTCAGGCAATTGATTACATGTTATCGAAAGAACAGGAAAGATATTATGGGAAAGACATGGCACATATAAAGAAAGACGGGTGCTTACCAGAGAAAAGCAACATTGAATCCTTGAAGCCCATACTAGATGATAAGAGCATATTAAGGGTTGGAGGACGACTGGAAAGAGCAAAGATGAAATATGAAAGACGACACCCAGCAATCGTACCTAGAGGTTCACGGTTAGCATGGTTGATCATGGATAGTGCTCATAGAGCAACAAAGCACGGGGCTGTTCAGATTATGATGCAGCACATACGGGAAAGATATTGGATTCCGAGACTTAGAAATGAATTGAGAATGTTTCTGCATAAATGTCTGGTATGTGTGCGATACAATCATCGTTTCGAAACACAATTGATGGCTGATCTACCAGAGGAAAGAGTAACCCCAGGAAAGACGTTTCTACACTCAGGAGTAGATTACGCAGGGCCGTTCGAGATAAAGATGATAGACAGAGCTGGTCAACAAATCATAAGGCAGAAGTGCTAGGTCGCAGTCTTCGTTTGCCTTAAGACAAGAGCAGTGCACATTGATGTAGTATCCAATCTTACGTCGGTAGCGTTCATTGCCTGCTATGAACGATTCATAGCTCGCAGGGGCAGATGCGAGAGAATTTACAGTGACGACGGCACGGCCTTTGTCGGAGCCGCGAAAGAACTGGAAAGAGCGAGTAAGATTTGGCATGGGAAAGAAACCCTTGACTTCTTAGGAAGAAAAGGGACGGAATGGAAGTTTATGACTCCTGCAGCGCCACATCAGGGTGGCATATACGAAGCAGCGGTCAAATCAATGAAGTTCCACTTGACGAGAGTGATTGGCGCGAAGATTTTGACGTATGAGCAATTGTTAACCTTACTTACAGGGGTAGAGGCGATTCTGAACTCTCGACCGCTAAACTCTATCAGCGACGATCCAAATGATCTACAGGCGTTAACGCCGGGACATTTTTTAGTCGGTGAACCATTGGTATTACCTTTACCATTCACCACTGGCGATTTGCCAAACTCAAATGGAGTAAGATTGTGGAAAGAGCGAAAGACTATGCTTGCCCATTTTTGGGTTAAGTGGAAAGAAGAGTATTTGACTACTCTATTCGAAAGAAAGAAATGGCGGAAAGAAAAATATGGATTGCAGGAAGGACAGCTGTGCATAATGAAGAGCGAGAACTTCCCACCATCTGCGTGGGCGTTGGGGCGCATCTCGAAGCTGATTCGGAGTAAAGACGGACTTGTTAGGAATGTGGTAGTGACTACGGCAACCAATCAGCTGACAAAGCCGGTACAGAAGATCTGCATCCTTCCAACGCAAGAGTAAATATGATTATCGAATGTTAACGATGGAAAACCGTAGGTTTTCGCCGGGACTGTATCGAACGACGAGAGCTGGCAACTCTCGTGTTCGATGATTGAAAAGAACGAGATTGAAGAGAACGAAAATTATTCCTATCGAAAGTTTCTCTATAAATATATGAGTTCTTATCGAAAGAGGAGAGTTATATTTCAGACGGAGCAGAGGAAAGACCTAGTTTAATTAAGGGAAAGACAAAACATTATAAAGGGAAAGTAGATCCGTTGTGATCCAATAAAATTAATTGAAGTGGTTTTTTTAGGTTTATTTTTCCACTATAAAAAAGATGTGTTTTATTTATAGAAAGAAAATCAATCTTTGACGTCGAAACAATTAGTTTTTCTTTGTAGTTGATAATTGATTGTAAAGGTAATAAAATGTTATTACCTATTAGTCCGTCAAATTGGTCATGGAATTTGTATTCCAAGAATTCGGCGGTTTTATCTAATTTAAATTCCTTGAATAATGGAATTCTAACTTTTTTCCTGACAAATATTGGCATGCTCGTTGTTTGTACCTTTATCGGTTTATCAAGAAGCACGTGCCATTTGGGATGGCATAAACCGGGATTTAATATGCTGGTGTGGGCACCTGTGTCTATTAATATTCTAAGTTTATATTTGTTTTCTGTAATAACTATTATATAGGGAAGTTTGCTTTTGGGCTGGCTTCCCGAAAATCCGTCACACCATCAAGAGTATTAACCTCTCTTTGGTATGATGCTGATAACGTATCCATTGGTTCAGCTGCATTTGATTGCGTTCTGAATGGATTCGCATTCCTATATTGTTGTGAGTTATTATAGTTTTGTCTGGTGTTTCTTGGCTGTCCTGAAGTTCTTGTGTCCCTATGCTGTGTTTGGTCAGTGTTTCTAACTATATTACTGTATTGCCCTGAGTTATTGTAATTTCGTCTTGTGTTTTCTGAGTTTGTGGGCTTAAAACTTTGTCTTTGATTGTCATAGTTGTTTTTGAAAAAGATTTTTTTATAAGCATACCCGGACTCATGAAGGATATCCATGGTTTGCTCCAACGTTTTAGGTTGCATGCAAGTTAGGATGCCCTTCATCGGTTCAGGGGTTTTATTTGTGAACAGGCGTAGTGCCATGTCACAATTTCTCTTTATCTCGATTGATGGTATACAGTTTTTGTCAAGCTTGGTCTTATTATTAAGTCGCCTTAATGCAACTTTTATCCTATCGTAAAAATTCTGACAATTGTCAGTGAATCTGAGACCTCTGAGGTCGTCATATAACTCCTCTATCGTCCTTTTATCACCAAAATATTGGTAAAGGACCTTTTTTATCTTTTCCCACCTCTGTACTAAACTATTAATTTCTAAGGCTTCCCTAGCTCTACCTGTGAGCCTACTTTTTATTATATCTAGGAAAATAAGTTGACTGTTTCCGTCAAATTTGTGAGGGTTGGACCCTATCTAATAATTCTATAAAGCTGCTAAGATCTTCTATATTACCATTAAATTTAGGTATGTTATTTAGATATTTTATGGGGTCTAAGTTTAGGGTTAATAAGCTAGTATTTACCGCCATAGCTGCTGCTGCTGTTGATGCTGTTGATGTTGTTGATGTTGTTGTCATTCTTGTGAATAAAGATGTTAGTTCCTCCAGTGTTTCCTGTGTTGTAGCTGCACAGCTGTTATATTTTTTGAAATAGATTTTCTGCACTTGATACTGTTCTTATTTTCCTGTGTGCTTAGTCACACTGCGTATTTTATTTACTATAGCACTTTTCACTTGAACGTACTGTTCTTATTTTCTTGTGTTATAATGTTCTTTTTCGAACTTTGTTGCACTTTGATCTTTTGTACTTGAACGTACTGTTCTTATTTTCTTGCGTTATAATGTTCTTTTTCGAACTTGTCGAACACTTGATCTTTTGTACTTGAACGTACTGTTCTTATTTTCTTGCGTTATAATGTTCTTTTTCAAACTTGTCGAACACTTGATTGCGTTTTGTTCTTTTGTACCTATTTGTACACTATATTTTCGTTTAACTACTTGCACTTAATCGTGTGTTGTTAGAAAATATTTTCGTTAGAAAATATTTCTTTGTCGAATTTTTTGTCGAACACTTGATCGCGTTGTTTGGAGAATATTTTTTTAACTACTTGCGCTTAATCGCGCGTGTTAGAATATGTTTTAATTACTGTTCTTTGTGGAACAACCGACTGCGCCATTTACGTTCGTGGTTAAGCGGTTTGATTAAAGAAAAACATAACTGTTTTTCTTTTCTTTCATTTCTTTTTTATTGTTTATTCGTTCATCACTTAATATATATATTACAGGTAGTTTTAGCAAACTGGAACGAGAAGCCGCTGTCCAAAGCGAGGCTGCACTTCTTGAACCAGATGAGTGAATATTAGAACTAGAACCTTTACAAATCATGTTGTATCTGAGGTAACCTCTGTATTCCTGTATTATAGAAAGGGAAAGGAATGCACTTGTTGACAAAATATTCATATTTCGTTGTCGTTAGTGAAATATGAGTATTTTGTTGTGCGTTGGGATGAACAGCAAAATAAAGGTGTTCTCGACACGTTTTGCATGTTCAGCAAAAATGGCGTGGGAAGCCGTTGTGGAACTGGGAAAAGCCGTTAGGCAAAGGGGATTATGTGGGGTAACGGGATAGTGGTTTTGGGTGACGTCTCAGACGTAACTGTATCTGTCGTCATTTTTGAGATATTATGAAAAAAAGTTGGTTTTTTTAACATTTGAAAATTTGTTGTTTTTTTTTTAATCGTGACTTTTTTGAAAAACATATGTCCTGAAGCATCCAAACTGATACTATCTATCAAACTCTTCATAAAAAACTTAATTTTAGGCGGAATACGATTAAATTTAATTCTGGTGGAAATGGCACTTATGAAACCCATTGATTTAAAAGAAAAAAACATTAAATGCTTCCCTTATTTGCACTACAGCTCACTTATTTTACGTGCAAAAGACTTTTAATAGTGCTCATTTTAAAGGTTATTTCAAGCACTACAAAACATTCTTTTGTATTAGAATGCATAAAATGCATCTGCTCGCCGCTAAATGGCATTGACCACGACGATTAAATTTCAGACAAAATAAAAAATGGCTTTGATCTTTAATATCTAGCTTATTATTGTTCTTAGAATACTTTATAAGAAACCAAATTGTTCATTGTTTTACCTGCTACAATTTTGTTCTTTATAAAATTTTCGATAAAACGTATAGTTTTGGAGATATTTGCAATAAATAGATGAAAAACGTGAAAAAATTGCTAATTTTCAATTGCCAATAACTCGAAAAGTATTGGACCTAATGAAAAACTTTATATGTATTTGATTTTTTGCTTAAAATTAGGATTTCTATCGATATCTGAGGTTATTTTGAAAAAAAAAAATCACCCCCGAGAAGGCGTGGCAACCACCCCCAGGGTGGTGGCGGTGTTCAAATCATTTTCACCTTTGAAGTTAAGGGTAAGATGAGCCTAATTCCAAAATTTCATGCAAATCGGTTCACAGTAAAAAAATTCGGACCTAAAATGCTTCATTGACTGCACTATTATGCCTGGAAGTCTGAAATCGAATAAGTCTTCGAATGGAAGGTCCTAGACGAACCATTCATATTGCGATTCGATTTCGGATTTCATCAGCATAAGCAATTTCCTTCCCAATCTATCCTTAAAACGTTGTCATCCTAGGTACCAACACTTCGTAAGTCATGATTTGGATAGCTTTTTAGCAAGCTAAATCATTCGCGACGAAGATGTTGAGACTGAAGATGACAACAATATCCTTCCTAAGTAAAATGTATCTTTGTTGTCTAAAACGTTTAATATTTTACCTTGCAACCACAGCTCTGAATTTTGTTACGCATTTTTCATGCCATTTAAAAAAAAAATGTGGCGACCCAGTTGTCCTCGTGCTCGTTCCATAGCAGGGAGGGTCTTCGATGTTGTCGACCCTCGGAGGTTTTGCCCACCCTTTGTATCCAACGGATACCACCATGGTTACTGCAACCTCCTTTTTATGCAGTAGCCCCTTGCTCATCCTTGCTCCCTATCGCTTACCACATTCCCGTCAACCTCACCTCAATCCTTGTTTCCTTTTACCCGGACATCCTAACTAAAAGCATTTCCAGAAAATTCAAAAAAAAAAAACCAAAAAGAACAGTTTTTTTTTCAAAACGTTATAATAAATGTTTTATTTAAAACTAATCATCTGGAGAACGTAAGTAGTATTGGTGTACAGCTGATTCCATACTTTATTCAATTAAATAAAAGCTACTTATTTTTTTTACAGATGGCAACCCTTTTCCTTATTGTTCAATTACAGGTAAATAACATTTAGAGTATTTATTCATATGTCTCAATTAAAAAAACAATAGCAGATTATTTTCTTTATTATTTTTTTTCCAGATGGCAACCCTTGTTCCTTAAGTTTCAATTTCAGGTAATTATCATTCTTATATTATTTAATTCTTCGACTCAATTTAAAATAAAAATTATTTTCTTTATTTTTTTTCTTTTCAGATGGGAACCCTCTTTCATAAATTTTCCATTTTTAGGTATCTATCATTTTTAGGTATCTATGGAATTTATTATCTCTTTATTACCCTTTTAAATATAAATTTTAATTTCTCCTTGTTTTTTTTTTTTTTTTAGATGGCAACACTTTTTTTCAGTACCCCCCAAACAAAATAAAATAAGAACATATATATAAAAAAATTTTTTTATGGTTTAAAAGTACTCACTCAGGTCTTAAATCCGCCAATGAGGTGCACCACTTTGGTAGTTATACCCTATATATAATTTTATTTTGTTTAGCAAGGGTATTTCGTTACCCATCCATTGCCACTGACTATCTACACTTTATTTTTCTTTTGCCATGTTTAATTACTATTTAATTTCACTTTTACCTTTCTCTTTTTTATTTTTTTTTTCTTTTTTATTTTGTTTTCTTCGTATATTCTTTTTCAGTTTTCTTTTCCCTTATTTTTCTTTATGAAACTTTAACTTCCTTCACTAACATTTTCTTATATTTCTTAAATCTAAGGGTCACGACACGGTCACAAAAAAAAAAAAAACTAGGATATGGGGGTGGGAAAGTAGAAAAAAAACCGACACGAGGGTAGGTTAGGTTAGGATGAATGGGGGGTGCAGCCACAAGTGGCAACACCTCACTCGGATCTCGAGGATCCATTGTGCTCCCCGGGAAATCATAGGATGAGGAAATGGGAGGATTGGAGAGTTGGATGGTTATTGTGGTAGGGAACTCCCACTGAACCATTTGGAGCCCTGAGTAAATTTCAGGACGTTGCTCAGTGGGAGGTTAGAGATGTCGCCCAGTTCGTCGAAAAAGTATTCTCCGAGGGTTTTTTTCCGAGTGTGGGCTAAGCTAGGACACTCACAGAGGAAGTGAAAAGATCCCTCCTCTGCCTCTTCATCTTGGCATCCTCTACATAAGTCGGATGTGCTAATGCCCATTCTCATCATGTGGGTACCCAACGAGTTGTGACCCGTGAGAATGCCAATCAACAGAGAGAGCCGAGGTCTTGTTTCTAAAGATGACCACCTGTCATTGGCGATTTTTAGAAAATTGTGTTTGATTCTGCTTTTTTCTTGCTCTAGTGGCTTTAGAACTGAAGTGTTCGCTTCGCTGGATTCGAGTGCTGACCCGATTTTTGCCAGCTTATCCGCCATTTCATTACCGATAATGTCACGATGTCCAGGAACCCAGGTTAAACTAACTGTGTTTGTCTCATTGAGCAGTCTAAGGTTACTGCGACAGCTGTCTACTAGCCTGGATTTTGTGATAATGGATGAGATAGCTTTAATGGCCGCCTGGCTGTCTATGAAGAAGTCAATATTTTTGTTGATCAAGTTTTGCGTAGCAAGGTGCTTCGCGGCTTCGCACACTGCGAGTACTTCTGCTTGAAAGACACTGCAGAAGTCGGGAAGCTTTATTGATCTATTCATGTTAGGGTAGTCTGAAAAGATACCTGATCCTACCCCTTCGTCCGTTTTGGAACCATCTGTGAAGACGGAAATGTGATTTTCTTTTATAACCCTGTTTTCCTCCCAGCTTTCTCTAGTCGGAAAGACTGTGTATGGGCCACCTTATATCCAGAACAATTTTTTTTTTTTATGCAATTTTCTTTAACTTACCACTATACCTTATGCGCACAAAACGAACACAGCCACCGAGGAAGGTTCTGTCAGTTTAGGTATCGATTTGGTGCTATCGATTTTTCGTTCCCTTTTCATGTCGTACCAACTAGCCAGCCTCTCAGAGAAATGGCATCCATACTTCCTTTTCATTGAAACCTCCAACGTGACAAGACCTGTTCGGCAGCCATAGTTAAAATAGAAGATTTTTTCTTTCTGTATAATAAAGAAATCAATTCGCTTTGAAGCGGCAGCTAATTCGCGCTTCGCGAGTTCGTGAAAATTTCGCAGTCCGCAAGCGTAAGTGCTTTTATAAAAGCAAATGTTGCTAAGTGTTTTTTTTTATGAGCGTCAGCCTATCATTTTTTTTTAATTATAAAGTAGCCGTAGGAGTCCAATCCGGGAGTGGGCTGTGCAAGAGCGTGGGCTGTAGTTTCTACAGAGACCACATAGTGCCAATCTGTGTCTTGGAAAGAACCCAAACCATTTCGGTGTGGCTAGGAGACTTAAGAAACCTATTGTTTCGGGCTGTATAATAATCTAAAGTTCCGAGGGAGCCAGGATTATTGCCAAGACTCTGTGGAGAAAAGGAACTATCCACACGTGATAAGCCGATCCGTGAGAAAGTCCGACAGATTTTTTTTTGTTGGTGCTTGGTATCTAGTGCAGGTAAAGGACGTTCGGTATATGTATAACCACATAGTAAAAATTTTAGTAATCGTTTATATACGTAGGAGAACCTTTTTGGCGTAACTAAGGAACAAATTAGATCAGGCGCGTAAGGCATCCGCTGGCTGGTGACGTAGGAGCTACTAGCCAGGCCACGTGTGTCGTCGTCGTCGAGGCACAGTGGGCCAGCCAGTGGATCGTTCAGATTCCCGCAGTGCGTCCGAGCTTTAGTGGGATAGGAGTCTGCACCTAAGCAAGGGGTAGTTTACAGGGAAAACAGAGGCCTGGAAGCCCCGTATCGACAACGTTCCGATAGAAAGACGAATTTTCCGTCACTGGACGATATACATATATATGTGAAAGGAAGACATATTTTTGGAGCTACCCGTCGTTATACGAGTATTGAGAACACTCATAAATCACGTAAATATATTCCACACGGAGCCGCATGGGAGAGCTAAGACCTACCCGATTTGCCACCTGCGAGACCTACCTATCCATCCGTACATCAGAGTCCGTCATCAGCATCCATCCATTCATCAAAGTCCGTCATCCAACCATCATAAAAATATAATCTTAAGTGAAGCCTAGTTTATATTATACTTAGTTATACTTTTCGATCTCACTCAAGAGCAAGATACACAAAAAAAGTTAAGTATTTCTGTTCCATCTTATTCTGAGGTTCACCAATGGTAGCATATGATATAATGTATCTCTATTTCTTTTATATAGCGTTTGTAGTATAAGAGTTTAAAAAGGAACTCTGTAATCTATATCATCTAACCCCCCCATCAAAGTCGTGCGCACAAATTCGCTGGAGGAGAAAGAGAGATCGGTGAGTCCAAATTTTATGATTTTGTTTTTATTCAGTTGCATGGTATATCAAGTGAAACTATTGGTGCAGAGAAGAGTGGTAGCAGGTTTAGTCTGAGAGAAGATTATTGAGATAGGTCAGTTAACAGAAAGCTAACAGACTTTCGCTCATGTGTATTTAGATTGCGCATTACGAAGCGTTTTACATCATTATTGAAGCAGACTCTTAAGGGAATCGAGAAGTGATGACGATAACCTCTTAAAACTTTTATTATTGATTATTTTATTTGTTGTTAAAGAGTACCAACAACCATACGGTTCGCCATACTTTACATGGTTAGTCATATGTTCTATGAACCCAAATTACTTTAAGAGTATTTAAACGGTGTTGTGTTAGATTTTATAAAAATTTGATACCCTCATGAGAGAGGTAATTTAGAAGGGTCATTGAACGTACATACACGTACTGCTACTTATATACTTAACGAAATAAATTTTAGATTTTCTTTTTATGGAGTTTAAGAATAACTACTAGTGAGTACTGCATAGGGTAATTGCACCATTGGGTGTTTCATTAAGGTTTTTATGAGTTAACCTTTTTTTTAATCGTATTGTATTCATTTTCTACTTGGATTCCTTTTTGAATTGTATTGGGAATGAATAGGTTTACTATCGAAGCATTAATAGTGATTACTTCATGTTTATATGCGTTAAATAAATGAATACGTGGTATAAAGATTTGAATTTCGAGTATCAATGGCATCCAGGATGTTAATGGATTAAGGATTTTTAGTGTGAGCTTGGGAAAGGGGGAATGACGATGGGTGGTTTAGTCGGTGAGAATTTAAGACAGAATTAAAATTATTTTGACTCCATGTTAGGGGTTATCGCAAATAGACTTCGTGGTGCGGTAACCAAAGGAATGTCTACCTTGAGTAGATTACAGTGGGTGGGCCACTATCAGGGACTAATTTCATCAAAAGTTCCATAGATGAAGATTTGGTTGATTAAAATAGAGATACTTGTTAGCAGCTTGTGGGTTTTTACTCTTTTCTTGCATATTTATTAGGCACGTTAATAAGGTATACGGCGGTCCAGTGGCGATTGCAAGATCCCCCCCTCCGACGAGCTAGTTTAATGGCATTCGCTAGCGTGCCTACCGCACTCAGCCGACTGGACAACCTAGTTACCCGTTCTTGAGTATCTTTAGGAATCCTGTGGTTTAAGGATATTCATGAAGTAGCAGGAGATCGCAAAATCGGTAACTAGGAACAGCAATTCCGTTACACAGGTGGCGCCCAACGTATGGGGCAAGAATTGTGTTGCAATTTTCGTGGTTTCAAAACCTCAAAAACCATTCAATTAAATTTTCAAGTTTCAGCCTTTTCAAATTTTTTAATTTTTGCTTAAACCATTGATTACGTATTTCTTTTTTCAATTATAAGTACCGAATGTGAACCAAGTAGGATTTGTCCGGTAGTATAGTAGGTTATAATACAAAACTTCGCATAGCAAATTCTACAAAGGTTTATACAAACGATAGAATATTTAATAGTTTAATTTAGTGTCCTGAGATCGTGTAGATACAAATTTACAAATTTTTCAGTTAAGCACGTTTAGACTTATAGAGTTCTGAGTTGGTAAAGCATTGGCTTGGGGGATTTCATCGGACGACCGGGGGATTCCGGTTCATTGAGACCACATCTCCGTCTGCAGCGCCCGGGTTATGTCCCAGCCAATTTAAAACGTTTGTTAGAAAACTTGAAGGAAGCAATCACTAAATTGCCATAAAGCGAAAGAAAGTTAACAGTTTCACAAACATACAAGGACAGTGTATTTTAGAACATTTTGTGGTTTTGTTTTCTTAAAATTAGTTTTTTTTTTGAACGGCCATAGGAGATGTGTACTTTAATAGAATATCTCTATGCTGCGTTCAGAGGATAGTTTTTTTTGGTAAAATAAAGATCCACGGTAAAGAATCACCAATCTTCATTGTAATTAAAATTTTCGCCGACTAAGTAGCCTAAAGTTATGCCTTTTTCCAAGCTCCAATATAAATGATTTTAGCACACAACTACATATTTTCAGAATTTTTTTTTTGTTGTATCTAGATTTTTTTTTTTTTTTTGTAATTGAACCATTTTTTTTTAATTGAGTAAAAAACCAGTTACTCCAATTTCTATTAAACATCGTTATTAAAGAACCAAAAACATACATATACCAAAAATTCTTTCTTTGTACAATTCGACCGCCATTATGGGTCCAAAAACACAAACTCGCATTGCGCGAAAAAACAATGCTGATGATGATGACGAAGATCCGTCGCGTAATAACCCTGCAAATGGGGAAGGTGAGCAAGAAAACCTTAATTCAGGTCCGTCTGGATCGAGTCAGAGAAATCTATCTCAGGATGAAAAGCTTACGCGTTTTATCCAGAACATAGTAACTGCCTCAATTGGGTTAAATAGGGCAGAAGATCTTCAAAGTCGTCAGGTGGAAGATGAAACCGAAAGGTTAAATCTTCGAAAGCAAATAGTTTTAGACGTGAGAGAGGAACTTAGAGCTTTTAGAGAAGAAGTACTTAGAGCTCAACGAGGAGCTCAACCCCCTATAGATAGTAACACCTTAAATACCAACAGATTCCTTAATGATATTAGACTTCCAAGCGAAGGAGACACAAATCAAATTCAGAATGAAAACGAAAACGAAAACCAAAACGAAAACCAAAATCAAGAGCAGAATCAGAACCAAAACCCTAACGAAAGCGTCAATAGAAATCAAAATAGGCCACAGAGGGAAGCTCATGAAAGTAGTCGAGAAGAGTTAGACTTTCATCCTAGTGAGAACTTCCAGAATTTCATGAACCGACTAGAGGGTTTAAACCTCAACCCAAGTTTGAGCAATCAGGTTACAAATCCAACCAATCAAGTTTCCAATCCAAATCCATGGACTAGACCAGTTGATTTCAAGAAATGGGGATTGAAATTCGATAATGAAAAAATGTCCATTGAAGATTTTCTTTTTAGACTTAACCGTCTAAAAATATGTTATAAGGTTTCGTGGGATGATGTTTTTCTTCATTTCCAAATTTTTGTATCAGGTGAAGTCGAGACGTGGCTTTGGATATATTTAAAAGCCAATCCCGGTGCTACCTGGCGACATTTAGAGCTCGCTCTCTTAGAGCAATATAAAAGACTTGAGACTGATACCGAAATTTCTCGTAAAATGTTTGACCGACGTCAAAGTCAGACGGAGACCTTTGATAGTTTCTATCTAGACATTATGAAACTGAATTCACGTTTGCAAAAACCTAAACCGTCTCATGAACTGATAGATCTTATCAAACAAAATGTAAAGAGAAGGACCGGGGAACTATTAATAACGTTTTCCACGAAAAGTCTCCCGGAAATGGTTTACGTGTGTCGTACCATCGAAAAACGCTTTGGTCAGTATGAAAGTTTGAGATCAAAAACTTTTCCAGTCACAAATACAAACTTGAAACCAAAGATTAATGAGATAGATTTGCGAGACGAAGAGTCTCAAGATTTTGATGCTGTTGAGGCTATCTCACAGCAGAAAAACTCTAACGTTTATACTTGTTGGAACTGCAAGTCTAAAGGCCATATATACAAGTACTGTAACAGTCCACAAAGGAATTTATTTTGTTTTCGATGTGGATTAGAAAACACTACCTCACCTAAATGTCCAAAGTGTTCGGGAAACCGGAACCGGAGCAATCCGACCGGGGAGTTTTGTCCGACACAAGTGAACCCGGACCAGAAACAAACTTAGAAATTTATAAACGTAATGAAAATACACCTGCCATTTCATTTCCCAAACTACCTGATTTTCAAAACACACCGGACAGTTCGAAAGATAGTAACCAAACGCTCAAAACCAATTTAGACATTGAAATTCTTAAGAGACCAATGTACAAACCTGAAGTGTTGCTCCAGGAATCTGGTCCAAGGATCGATCAAAAACCTTCACTTCACGAAAGGTTGAAAAATTATTATGAGGTGCGCGATCGTATTTTTAAAACACCTTCAAATCGTGTTTTAAAACTAAGACAAAAATTTAAAGAAAAGCGTGAAGCACATCAAGCTATTTCAGCTACCACTCTTGGTCGTGGCGTCGACCCAAGGCCCTACGCAAGTGTGATGATTTTTGGCAAAAAGATGCGAGGTCTGTTAGACAGCGGAGCATGTATAAGCGCCTTAGGTGTCGGATGTCTCGATCTAGTTAAATCTGAGGGTATTTTGTATAAATCTGCTAGTAATAGCAAAGTAAGGACAGCAAGTGGTCAGACCCAAGCGATAGTGGGTGAACTTTGGACAAGAGTAACGTATAACGGTGTGTCAAAACAAGTCAAGTTGTATTTGATACCCTCATTGGAGCAATCCTTATATTTAGGAGTGAATTTCTGGGATTTCTTTGGAATTGCCAGGCATATCTTTTCAGAAATATCGTCGCTAGATTGTCTTCGTGATTCAAATGCTCACGAACTCACTTCAGATCAAACACGGAATCTTGAAAATGTTATTAGCTTGTTTCCATCCGCAGCCAAGTTTGGGCTTGGTAAAACATCGCTTGAGGAACATACAATAAACACAGGTGAGGCCGAGCCCGTGAAACAACGTCATTACCCGGTCTCTCCAGCGGTGCAAGCCTTAATGTATGAAGAACTGGATAGGATGATATCCTTAGGAGTAATCGAGGAAAGTCAGAGTGCCTGGAGCTCGCCGATGGTTTTGGTGCAAAAGCCAGGGAAAAATAGATTGTGCCTCGACTCGAGGAAAGTAAATAAGGCAACGAAGAAGGATGCATATCCTCTTCATCATGTTGATGGCCTGCTTAGTCGCCAGACAGACACTCATTACATATCCACTGTGGATTTAAAGGATGCGTTTTGGCAAATCCCTCTGGAGAGAGCCTCAAGGGAAAAAACCGCGTTTACCGTGCCAGGCCGACCCTTATATCAGTTCACGGTCATGCCATTTGGCCTCTGCAACGCTGCACAAAGGCTTTGTAGACTTATGGACAAAGTGGTGCCACATGAACTGAGACAACATATCTACGTATATTTAGATGATCTATTAGTGGTTTCGTCAACGTTTGAAGAACACATGACAATATTAGCCAAACTCGCGACGCTTTTGAGAAATGCTGGGTTAACAATTAACCTATCCAAATCCAAATTTTGTTTTAGAGAACTCAAGTTTTTAGGCTTTATAATAGGAGGTGGATGTATCCAGACCGATCCAGATAAAGTATCGGCGATCAGGGATTTTCCCATACCAAAAACAGCAAGGCAAGTTAGACGTTTCTTAGGTTTATCTGGGTGGTATAGGCGATTTGTCAATAACTATTCGTCATTAGCTACGCCATTGACAGATACACTTAAAAAGAGTAAGTCATTTAATTTTACACCAGAAGCTCTAAAAGCTTTCGAACAATTGAAAGAGGCTTTAACATCAGCTCCGATACTCGTAAACCCAGACTTCCAAAAACCATTTAAGATATTGTGTGACGCGTCTACGACAGGAGTAGGAAGCGTTTTATGTCAAGAAGACGAAAACGGGGTCGAAAGACCGATTTATTACTTTTCACACAAACTTACATCCGCACAACGCAATTATAGCATTACTGAGCTTGAGTGCTTAGCAGCTGTTCTAGGGGTAGAAAAGTTTCGTTGCTATGTAGAGGGACAAGAATTCACTATAATTACAGATCACGCCAGTCTACGATGGTTAATGAGCCAAAAAGACTTGAACGGGCGTTTAGCAAGATGGAGTCTGCGACTTCAACGGTTTTCGTTCGAGATTCAACACCGAAAAGGTTCCCAAAATGTTGTCCCGGATGCGCTTTCGCGCGTCTACAGTGTCGATGAGATAACAATAGGGAAAGGTGTAACAAATGTATCAGATGTTTTACACGTCGACCTGGAAGATCCAGCTTTCAAGTCAGACGAATATAAAGATTTAGTTAGGTCTGTTGAAAAATATCAAGACCAATTACCTGACCTTCGGGTATCAGATTTGTTTGTCTACAAAAAAGTAAAACCTTGTACAGGTAATCCCCTTGAAGATGACAATGTTTGGAAGCTATGGATACCGTCCACGCTTACAACGAGTTTGATTCGTTTGGCACATGAACCTACTCGTGCATCACATGGTGGGGTAGCCAAGACGCTGTATCGTATTCGCAACCGATTTTACTGGCCTAATATGGCGGCTCAAGTTAAAACGTTTGTTGGAGAATGCAACGTCTGTAAGACCACCAAAGCGCCAAATTCCACTCTGAGACCACCAATGGGTCAAGCATTCATAGTGGATAGACCTTATCAGCATGTTTATGTTGACTTTTTGGGTCCATACCCAAGGTCTAAAAAGGGAAACGTTCACCTAATTGTGTGCCTTGACCAACTTACGAAGTTCGTTCTAGTCAAAGCCATAAAAAAGGCTACAGGGGAAGCTGCGGTTAGATTTTTGGAAGATGAAGTGTTTTCGATATTCGGAGTACCCGAATCTCTATTGTCCGATAATGGGAAGCAATTCGTAGGGAAAGAATTTTCAAAATTCCTTGCAAGCTACGGGACAAAACACTTGAAAACAGCTTCTTATGCACCTCAATCAAACGCCAGTGAGCGAGTCAACCGCTCGATCTTAGCCGCAATCCGGTCATATATAGGTTCAGACCAATCTCATTGGGATCAACATCTACCTTCCATAGTAAGCGCCTTACGTACTACCATTCATTCGGCGATTGGTATGTCACCCCACGAAGCCCTCTTTGGACAGAGTAAGGTTGAGCATGCTTCAGATTACGCAATTCTACGAAATCTCAAAAACGTTAACAATCCGGAGTTCGATATTATTCCGAAATCAGCCAAGATGAATATTATTCATAAAAGAATAAAAGAAAGTCTAGCTCAGTCTCATAAGAATTATGAAAAAACGTACAACCTTCGAAGTAAAGGTCGGCTCTACAAGGTAGGACAAAACGTCTTTAAAAGGAATTTTATTCTGAGTGATGCAGCGAAGAACAGGAACGCAAAGCTATGCTTAAAATTC
The DNA here is from genome assembly GCA_914767635.1 of Melanostoma mellinum. Taxonomy (NCBI): domain Eukaryota; kingdom Metazoa; phylum Arthropoda; class Insecta; order Diptera; family Syrphidae; genus Melanostoma; species Melanostoma mellinum. The sequence continues at coordinate 95,707,504 of OU612058.1, forward strand.
GTACCTGCTAGGGTGAAGAATATTGTAGGGAACAGTTTGTACGAACTAACTGACCCAAGTGGAAATAGTCTTGGTGTAGTGCATGCCAAGGATATCAGAGAGTAGGATTTTATTAATCAGTCACTTAAAGTAAAACCATCTTTGTAACACGAATAACATGAGTGGCTTTTTTCTTTCCCAATTTCTGGCATAAAGTACCAAAAATTGGAAAGTTGTGTATGGGCCACCTTATATCCAGAACAATTTATTTTTTTTATGCAATTTTCTTTAACTTACCACTATACCTTATGCGCACAAAACGAACACAGCCACCGAGGAAGGTTCTGTCAGTTTAGGTATCGATTTGGTGCTATCGATTTTTCGTTCCCTTTTCATGTCGTACCAACTAGCCAGCCTCTCAGAGAAATGGCATCCATACTTCCTTTTCATTGAAACCTCCAACGTGACAAGACCTGTTCGGCAGCCATAGTTAAAATAGAAGATTTTTTCTTTCTGTATAATAAAGAAATCAATTCGCTTTGAAGCGGCAGCTAATTCGCGCTTCGCGAGTTCGTGAAAATTTCGCAGTCCGCAAGCGTAAGTGCTTTTATAAAAGCAAATGTTGCTAAGTGTTTTTTTTTGTTTTTTTTTATGAGCGTCAGCCTATCATTTTTTTTTAATTATAAAGTAGCCGTAGGAGTCCAATCCGGGAGTGGGCTGTGCAAGAGCGTGGGCTGTAGTTTCTACAGAGACCACATAGTGCCAATCTGTGTCTTGGAAAGAACCCAAACCATTTCGGTGTGGCTAGGAGACTTAAGAAACCTATTGTTTCGGGCTGTATAATAATCTAAAGTTCCGAGGGAGCCAGGATTATTGCCAAGACTCTGTGGAGAAAAGGAACTATCCACACGTGATAAGCCGATCCGTGAGAAAGTCCGACAGATTTTTTTTTGTTGGTGCTTGGTATCTAGTGCAGGTAAAGGACGTTCGGTATATGTATAACCACATAGTAAAAATTTTAGTAATCGTTTATATACGTAGGAGAACCTTTTTGGCGTAACTAAGGAACAAATTAGATCAGGCGCGTAAGGCATCCGCTGGCTGGTGACGTAGGAGCTACTAGCCAGGCCACGTGTGTCGTCGTCGTCGAGGCACAGTGGGCCAGCCAGTGGATCGTTCAGATTCCCGCAGTGCGTCCGAGCTTTAGTGGGATAGGAGTCTGCACCTAAGCAAGGGGTAGTTTACAGGGAAAACAGAGGCCTGGAAGCCCCGTATCGACAACGTTCCGATAGAAAGACGAATTTTCCGTCACTGGACGATATACATATATATGTGAAAGGAAGACATATTTTTGGAGCTACCCGTCGTTATACGAGTATTGAGAACACTCATAAATCACGTAAATATATTTCACACGGAGCCGCATGGGAGAGCTAAGACCTACCCGATTTGCCACCTGCGAGACCTACCTATCCATCCGTACATCAGAGTCCGTCATCAGCATCCATCCATTCATCAAAGTCCGTCATCCAACCATCATAAAAATATAATCTTAAGTGAAGCCTAGTTTATATTATACTTAGTTATACTTTTCGATCTCACTCAAGAGCAAGATACACAAAAAAAGTTAAGTATTTCTGTTCCATCTTATTCTGAGGTTCACCAATGGTAGCATATGATATAATGTATCTCTATTTCTTTTATATAGCGTTTGTAGTATAAGAGTTTAAAAAGGAACTCTGTAATCTATATCATCTAACCCCCCCATCAAAGTCGTGCGCACAAATTCGCTGGAGGAGAAAGAGAGATCGGTGAGTCCAAATTTTATGATTTTGTTTTTATTCAGTTGCATGGTATATCAAGTGAAACTATTGGTGCAGAGAAGAGTGGTAGCAGGTTTAGTCTGAGAGAAGATTATTGAGATAGGTCAGTTAACAGAAAGCTAACAGACTTTCGCTCATGTGTATTTAGATTGCGCATTACGAAGCGTTTTACATCATTATTGAAGCAGACTCTTAAGGGAATCGAGAAGTGATGACGATAACCTCTTAAAACTTTTATTATTGATTATTTTATTTGTTGTTAAAGAGTACCAACAACCATACGGTTCGCCATACTTTACATGGTTAGTCATATGTTCTATGAACCCAAATTACTTTAAGAGTATTTAAACGGTGTTGTGTTAGATTTTATAAAAATTTGATACCCTCATGAGAGAGGTAATTTAGAAGGGTCATTGAACGTACATACACGTACTGCTACTTATATACTTAACGAAATAAATTTTAGATTTTCTTTTTATGGAGTTTAAGAATAACTACTAGTGAGTACTGCATAGGGTAATTGCACCATTGGGTGTTTCATTAAGGTTTTTATGAGTTAACCTTTTTTTTAATCGTATTGTATTCATTTTCTACTTGGATTCCTTTTTGAATTGTATTGGGAATGAATAGGTTTACTATCGAAGCATTAATAGTGATTACTTCATGTTTATATGCGTTAAATAAATGAATACGTGGTATAAAGATTTGAATTTCGAGTATCAATGGCATCCAGGATGTTAATGGATTAAGGATTTTTAGTGTGAGCTTGGGAAAGGGGGAATGACGATGGGTGGTTTAGTCGGTGAGAATTTAAGACAGAATTAAAATTATTTTGACTCCATGTTAGGGGTTATCGCAAATAGACTTCGTGGTGCGGTAACCAAAGGAATGTCTACCTTGAGTAGATTACAGTGGGTGGGCCACTATCAGGGACTAATTTCATCAAAAGTTCCATAGATGAAGATTTGGTTGATTAAAATAGAGATACTTGTTAGCAGCTTGTGGGTTTTTACTCTTTTCTTGCATATTTATTAGGCACGTTAATAAGGTATACGGCGGTCCAGTGGCGATTGCAAGATCCCCCCCTCCGACGAGCTAGTTTAATGGCATTCGCTAGCGTGCCTACCGCACTCAGCCGACTGGACAACCTAGTTACCCGTTCTTGAGTATCTTTAGGAATCCTGTGGTTTAAGGATATTCATGAAGTAGCAGGAGATCGCAAAATCGGTAACTAGGAACAGCAATTCCGTTACAACTGTTAGGGCCACTGGATTGAAATCAATATGCGGGGGGGTATAGTCTGTTTGGATGTCTATATCTGTATGGTTCATGATGGTTCTATGGCCTGATATGCCTATTTTCCAATTGTTGCATTGTTTGAGTCGCAGTGCGCTTTTGGCCGCCATCTCCTTAGTAAAGAGATCTAGGGGGGCTAGCGATAGGAAGGTTTCCAGAGCTGCAGTTGGTGTTGTTCTCATGGCACTGGTTGAACCAATGCATGCAAGCCTTTGGATTTTGGTCATGGTCTTAAGGTTTGAAGCCTTCTCTAATGATGGCCACCAGACTAGACAGGCATATGTGAGGATTGGTCTTATTATGGATGTATACATCCAGTGAATGGTTTTGGGACCAGGTCCCCATTTTTTACCAAAAATTCTACTACAAGTGTAGAAAGCGATTTGAGCTTTCCTTTCTCTTTCTTTTAAATTTTCTTTCCAGTTAAGTTTACGATCAAGGACTATTCCGAGATATTTTGCCGTACCAGATAAGTTCATTGGTATTCCATTAATGGAGGGAGGAAGTATATCTGGAATGTTACGTTTTCTCGTAAACAAAACAAGTTCTGTTTTTGTAGGGTTGACGTTAAGCCCACAGTTTTTCGCCCAGCTGGTGAGCTTGTTTAGAGCTGTCTGAAGAAGTTCACAAAGGGTGGTTGTGAATTTTCCCGAAGTCATGATGACGATGTCATCAGCATAGGCTACTGCTTTTATTCCGCTCCTGTCGAGTTTAACCAGGATTTGGTTAACTACTAGGAGCCAGAGTAGCGGGGATAACACTCCTCCTTGAGGTGTACCTCTACAAGTTTTTACTTTTAGGGTACTTTCACCCATTTCTGCTTTTACTATTCTCGTTTGGAGCATGGAGTCGATCCAGTTTGATAGCGTTGGCTCGATATTTATGGAACTTAATGCCATGCGAATAGCATTGTATTCAACGTTGTTGAAGGCCCCTTCTATATCGAGGAATGCAGCCAACGTGTACTCTTTATATTGGATTGACTGTTCAATGGTTCCGACTACTTCATGAAGTGCAGTCTCAACTGATTTGCCCTTTATATATGCATGTTGGGCTGTAGAGATCACATTGTTATTCAGTTTTGTTCGGATATGCGTTTCTATAATTCTTTCTAGAGTCTTAAGTAGAAAGGAGGATAGGCTTATTGGTCTGAAATCTTTGGGTTCAGTGTGAGAGGGCTTACCGGCTTTGGGAATAAATATGACTTTAACTTCTCTCCAACTAGTTGGAATAAAGGTGAGGTTTAGACAACCTCTGAATATTTCCACTAGTATCGGCACAATCAAGTCTTTGGGACTTTGGAGCATCATTGGAATGATACCGTCCGGACCCGCAGATTTGTATGCTGAGAATGAGTCAATGGCCCACATTACCTTCCTATTATCTACTAATAGATTTCCTATGTTGGATCTAACGTTAGCGCTAGGGTTTCCGCGTTCTGGGGATGTCATTTGAGAACACCCTGGAAAGTGGGTGTTCATGAGTGACTCTAGAGTTTCAGAGCATGAGTCAGTCCATGTGTTATCAGGTCTCCTAAGAAAACTAGGGATATTTTGGACCTTGGACATGACTTTTCTTAGCCTTGCTGCGTCATTTGTACACTCAATATCTGAGCAGAAGTTGCGCCAGGCTGCTCTTTTTGCGTAGGTAGTTCTATTTTTGTATTCATTTTTACTGATCTTGTATAGGTCCCAGTCAGCCGAAAGGTTGCTAAATTTTGCTCTATTGAAGAGCCTCCTAGAGTTCCTTCTAAGGGTCGATAGTTCGCTTGACCACCATATGGGGTTGGATCTACCTTTCCCTTTGGATAACGGGCATGAGCTTTCGTAGGCATTGATTATGTCTGACGTAAGCTTGTTTACCTGTGTCTCTATGGCTGAGCAGTTAAGCAAAGGCTGATTGTTGTTTTGGCTGAGAGTTAGTGCCAGTTTTTGGTTATAGAGACCCCAGTCAGTTTTCCTAGGGTTTCTATAAGGGATACAGTTTTCAGATTTGTGTTCTATTTCGAATGTTATCATTCTATGGTCAGAGAAGGTTACGTTGTTGGAGACCCTCCAATTACTGGTTACTAGCGTACCAGAGTTGGTGGATAGTGTAACGTCTAACACTTCTTTTCTTACCTTTGTTACAAATGTTGGTTCGTTACCTCTATTCATAATTATCAGGTTGTTCTCAATAATATATTCAAAAAGTGACTCACCTCTTTCGTTCGTGTTTGTACTTCCCCACTGTAAGTGATGGGCATTAGCATCACAGCCCATGAGAAGGTCCCAGCCATTCCTTTTTGTAGTGGCGACCAGTTCTGCAACAGCTGCCGGCGGGGGGTTGGAGGTTGCATCGCCCGGCATGTAAACGGAGGCTAGGATTAGGGGTGGAGCCCCTTCTCTTTCGCACTTCACTGTTGTCAGATCATTGCTACTGTGAGGGGTTAGAAGGAAGAGATTTAAATTTGCCTTTGATAAAATACATGTACGATAGTTACCTTCTGTAGGCCCTTTGCTAAAGTAAAGGAAGTGATCTTTGGATTTCAGTCCGCAGATCCGGCCATGATTTATCCACGGCTCTTGAATTAGGGCTAAGTCGATGTCAGTTTTTGACATCAACGCGGTCAAGGTGGCAGAGGCCAACTTACTGTGCTGCAGGTTTATTTGTAGCACCTTCATTGTCTTTTTTGTGTTCGTCATTTTTGTTTTGTAAGTTGGCAGCCGTTGCCGGCCTCACCCTAACCTTGTTTAGGCCAATGTTTAGTCTGTATCCCCTTTCTGGAAGCATAGCCATTGACTCATGATTGAGCATGACTACGACTTCTTGGCCTGCGCTCGTAGGCTCTTCCATCTCCAGTACTTCCCAGTCAGCACTTGGGAAACTTGGGTTGAGTTTTCGTAAGAAAAGCTCAATTGTTTCCTTCTTCAAGCGCGGCCCAGGAATGTTTATCCGGACTTTGGGTCTGGTGGGGAGGTCTTTTTTTAAGGCAACTTTAAGCGTTGCTCCTTCTATAAAATCCGCCATTTCGGATATCTTTGTTTTTAGCCAGTTAAGGGTAAATTCATCATTGCACATGAGAATTTTGAAACCCTTTAACGTCGAGATGGGTCCAAAATCAGGCACCGCGCCCGAGGACGTGGGAAGCTTGTCAGTCATGCACTCGAGTAGCCTTATTTCCACTCGAGTCCAGTCTTCTTCGCTTAGCCTTTTTTCTGGACTCCCCTCATTGATAATGGCCACCTGAAGGCTCTCTTTTATCAATTCCGCTACAGTACTTTTTTTGTCAGTTGTACTGGCCGTCTTGGGCTTTTTGTTCACGGACATTGGAGGGGATGTCGAGTCATTGTGTCTGGCTCTCTTTCTTTGACTGCTTTCTTCGGGCTTTATAAACCTTTCGGGTTTAGGACCATCCAGTGGTGGTCTCCCTGGGGTTTTTTTGGCCACCGCAGTCTTTGCCAATATGGTTTTCTTTTTTGCTTCTTCTTTTGTGACTCTACCTCTGGGTTCAGCTAAGGGCAAGGTCTTGGCTTCCATTTTATTAATGAATTTCCGAGCCCAGCTTAGGCGTTTCCAATCACGGAGACACAGCGTTGAGGTGTCACCTTTACCGAATCTTCTTACGGTCCTTCTGGCATTTTCGAGCTTCTTTTGACCTGGGTCTTGTGCATCTTCCTTTTTCTGTACCCTCGGATTAGGGCCTTTACCTTTTGCCGGCTCTGATGAGCGATGGCTCTTGGTTGGGGCTTTCTCCTCACAGACTTTAGGATTTGCGCTTTTTTCCGGACCCTTGTTTGGCGTTGAGGTCATTTTGGCCGAAATCTCATTTTTCGCCAGGAATTCGCCTCTTTTGGCCTCTGGCCGCCTTGGGACAGGCCACGGTGACATCCGCGATAGAGTCGTCAGAACTGGTGAAAGATTGATAGTCGTCTTCCTCGAGGATGCGATGTTCCTCTTCTGACGTTATCTCTCGTCCACCTGCTCCTCCTTCTCCATCATCGGAGTCTGTGAAATCCATGAGGTTCTCCGAGAGTCCCTCATTGGTTTCAGCGGCTTTCCTGCTGCAGCCAGGAATGCAATCTTCTGCATTGTCTATCTTTTCTTTTCTTGTCACTGGCGACTTTTCTTCTTTCGAAGCCAAGCCATCGCCGACAGCCGTGACTACTGCCGACTTTTGAGCGTATATCCCCGCTCGAGTTTTCTCTTCTTCGTTTACTTGTTCCATGTTTAGATAGACATCTCTGTTTGAGGTTTACACGAGGGTAAGTATGAGGGGATATGTCAGGTGGGGAAAGAATTCACTAGGACACACTCGCTGACACCGGGTTTAACATTTTACACAAATTCACTGCTGCTTATGGATGATGATGATGATGGTGATGATGATGATGGTGATGATGATGAAGATTATAACGTCCTGATCTTCCACATTTTCGGAATTATAAGTCTTTAAAATGTTATCTTTGGATTTTCCTTTTTATTTACTTTCTTTCACTATACTTTTACTATTCTTAATTTGTTTTCTCTAGGTTCTTTTCACTTCTTTTTCTATTTCCTCCTTAATTCTTTCTTACTGGACTGGGTTTTAATACACCCCCAAATCACTTTTTTCCCATTTATTACTTTGCAGGAAAACTTATTCGCGCCTCGCGTGCATGTTATGCACTTACCGCACTCTAAAGTACCTTTTCCCTTCAACTCCGTAGAGCATTTATTTATTGTTCGACACCAAAAAAAAATTCTACTTTGTATAAGCTTGCTATGCCTTTTTTTTTATTCGTTTCTTCTTTCTTACTCTTTGCCACTGCGTGTTTAATGTAAAAAATTATATGCACCAAAAACACCCACGCACACTTTACAGTCTTTAAGAATTCTCTTCTATCCAAGTTCTTTTTTCTTCACTATACTAAATCAAACCAAGTATAACATGAGCGACTGATCGCGATTAGAACCACACTTTGAATGTCGCATTCCCGTGTGTGATGGCTAAGCTGATCTTGTCATGTACCAACTCGACCGTTTCACATGCACATAGCCGGTACAGTTTGGTTAGTACATGACAAGATCACACCATCAGATAGCGGCCAGCTTTAGCGGCTTATCGTTATCGGGTGGTGATGGTTTCTTTTTAGTAGGGGAGCCCGAGCCGCTAAATTTGCAGTTACTAAAGCGTCATGGGGACTTATTGGATTGTGAAGTTTACGTTCTAAAACGAAAAAAAGTGTATGGCAGTTTTTCATTTTAGTGGGGCGATGGGCGTGTATGAGCTTTTAAAAATGTAAAAAAAAACAGTTAAATTGAAATACTCGAGCGCGTCAGATTTTCATAGAGTATACGCGCTTTGTCTTTCTTATAACGGATATATATTAATCTGACGATTTACTGGGGGCAAATGGGCGTAAAGAGAGGTTAAAAAAACAAAAAATAAAAAGTTATTCGAGCGTGTCAGATTTTCAAAGTGAATGTTAAGTGTACTCTAAAAAGTGTATATTTCAATAATCTGACAATTTGAGTGGGGCGATCAGTCATGGCTGATTTTTAAAAATGTAAAAAAAACACGTTACCTTGAAATACTCGAGCGCGTCAGATTTTTATACAGAGTGATCAACTTGATGTCTTCGTCCTCCAGGCTGATAATCTGACAATTATATGGGGGCGTACTCTTAGTCTGACAATTTTAAAGTAACAATTCTTTGTTGTTTCTATTTTTTGTTACTGGATGCAATCAAAAAATATGTACACATATTATGTATTTAAAAATTTTGTATTGAAATTTTGTTGAAAATACTTTTAAAAAAAATCCTGAAAGTTTGAGCCCTTAATATTAATTTTAAGTGCTCGATCAAGAGGTGTGAAGATTTTCCATTGAAAATACACGGAAACTCTGATTTTTTATTTTTAAATTTCTATAACTCAGCGGCATTTCATGGGATCGCTTTAACCGAAGATGTTTTTTTCTCAAAATTGAAAGCTCTGCAAAAATGTTCTTTTTGGCAAAGTCGTTACTCATACCGGGAAGGTGGTACGGGCCACTTAACCAGATTTTTGCATAAAATTCACGCTTTGTCGCAGTTATCTCGTAAATAACAAAAGCTACAGAAAAATTGTAAATTACAAACTTGTAGAGAATTTAGTTTTCTACAAAATAAGTCTTATGGACCAATTGCTAATATCAATATTAACCGAGATATTAACCATCATATATTATACATTTCACTGACGATTTTACCTCAATCGCCCCAACCAAAATGTCAGATTATATGTTTTCCGTAATCCTGATAAAATTACCTTCAAAATAAAAAAAAAAATAATCGCGCTCGAGTATTTCGAAACATCGATTTTTTTTTACATCTTTGTGACTCGCCTACTTACGAAGGCCCCGCTCAAATTGTCAGATTATTGAAATATACACTCTTCTCGATGTAATCAACCTACCATCTTTTAATCTGACGCGCTCGAGTATTTCCGATGATCGACTTTTTTTTACTAATCTGACGGGCTGCTCTCAGCGAACGCCCCAACATTTAGGTTTAATATATGGTAGGAGTACATTACATGGTGCAAGGTTTCTCCCCATATGATTTTCTGACGCGCTCGAGTAACGCGCGAAATCCCCTCTTGGGCTCCCCTACTATTTGGTTGTGGGTGGTGATACGCTCGCCTATTTTGCATTTTCATTTCGGTTGCTATGCTGGGTATATATTTCTTTTGCAGACTTGTGTACTGCGAAAGGACAAGTAGGGTGGGTCAGGTAGGTTATGAGTGCAATTAATATAATGGTATTTTCGTGGGTAGTATTATGAGTGATTTGTTATTATAGATTGTAAGTATTATATTGGTTATTTATTATTACAGGTAAGTATTGGCTTTAGTGGTCTATTTATATTAATGGTAAGTATTATAGATGTGTTATTATTATTGAAGGGTAAATGTTAGTGTTTGAGTATTATGAAAGGTAAGTATTATGTGTTTGAATATTATACAAGGTGAGTTTATAAAGGGCAAGTATCATGTGTTTTAGTGTTATCAAAGGTAAGTTTTATGTGTTTTCTCTATAAAGTAAAGTGGGTAGCCGTCTGATTTTTTTTTTAGAATTTACAAAGGACCAAAAGCTTTTTGGATCGTTTTTCAGAGAACAGCCCATTTGGGCGACGTAGCTAGAGTACAGATTCTGAGAAAGCGTTTTGAAGTCTTCAAAAAAACTTATAAATATTTGGTGGTCGGTTGGAGAAAGAGTAATTAAATAGGTCTTCCAAGCCTTGTTTCTTTTATTTCTCAGAGCCTTTAGTTCCTTGGTAAACCACGGTTGACAAAAACTAGCATTTCTGAGCGTCTTTTGGGGAATGGTTTTTTTCATGCAATTTTCTAAAATGGAGTAAAAGCAAGCGACTGCTTTGTCAATATTTGCAATGGTTGATATATTTTCAATACCAGCCCTGCTTAATTCATTCAAAAGCAAATCGAAATTCGCCTTTCGAAAGTCAAAAGTATATAAACAGTCATTTGAATTATTAATAACGTGAGATGCGTTGCTTAGTTCAACAAAAATATCTAAGGGGGGATGAAGATCATCAATTCTAGTAATGCCTGAATTAGGTTAAAAAAAAACGTGCTAATAGCTTCGGAAGAGAAAACATGGTCTAACATACGATTTTGAAAATGTCTAATACAGTTTACTTGCTGTAAGTCAGTAGATATAGAATTATCTAAACAAGAAAGCTCACGCTGCGGTGAAGTTGGAGAGGGTTTTTGCAATGATCCATCGTCAGAGGGTAACCATTGGACATATGGTAAATTAAAGTCACCTAGTAACAGAATTCGGCTTTCTAGGTCCGACAATTCAAAAATATGATCCAAAATTAGCAAAATAAGCAGAGGCTGAACTTTTTGGAACAATGTAAACGTTACCGATAAAAATATTTTCAGACAGTGTACAGACTTTCACACAATAGTCAGTTCAAACGGAAAGAGTATACGAGACGACATATATGTGTTCCTGACCGAAATCAAAACACCACCACCGACCTCATCTGGCCTGTCTATGTGCCGATCCTTACGGTAGACCGAGAACTTAGGGCTCAAGATTTCGGAATTCAAGAAACTTGGACTTAGCCAAGTTTCAGTCAAAACAAACACGTCATGTTTGAAAACGTGGGAGTTAACATACAAATCAGCAGTTTTACTGCGAAAACGTCTTACATTTTGATAAAAGAGGGAAAATCTAATTAGTTTTTTGGAGCAGTATTTATAACCAATTTGTTTTTAGCTCTCCTGTTGATGGAAAATTCTTTAACAAGAGCACCACCAGGCCAAGAGTTACTGTCACAAATAGAGTCGAAAGACGAGGGTGGGACAAGCAATTTGAACGAAGACACAAAGCTATCAGTTTTGCTTATCTTACTACATTTAATAAAATTTTCATTGGGAATCAATTTCTTTGAGACGAGATAATGCAAAACATCGTTTGTATTAAGATCTGGCCTAAGTCGAGACACAAAATTTAATTTCGGTTTTGGAACCGTCTCTATTGGTGTGAAAGATACACCAGACTCAGGTTCAGAACTGGAATTAGTTGACAACGATCTATTTTCAAGATCCACTACTTCTGCTACTAGTTCCATCGGGACAGAAGGACCATTAACTTTGACAGAGTTGCTTTTCAATGTCTTGCGCTTTGAAGGAGGGCTCAAATTTTTGCTAGCCACTGTGCCTTCACTGTTCTTTTTAGCGCCCGTATTTGGAAATGAAACAGAGCTCAATGACGTAGATTGAAGATCCTTCAAACCAAGGGTTTTTTTGGGAATTGGAATTTCTAAGTCCTCTGTAGATGTAGACATGTCAACAGAGCTACAGGGCGAGGAAAAAGATGCTAAGTTCAAAACGGATTTATTAAAAACTTTGAAAAGTTGGTCAAAACCTTTCGACAGCTTTTCAATATCTAGTTTGAACGTAGACATTTTAATTGCTAAGTGGGAGAGAGATATCTTTTTACACTCCTCACAATACCAACAAGCACTTTTAAAAGCACTTATTTTATCTAAAAGCGCATTGTTCGCCCCAATACATTCTGCATGAAATGCTTTGCTACATACACCATAACATGCAAAAACAGGTGAGTTGGAACTATCCAAACATTTAACTGCTGCACAATCCATAGTTAGCAAATAAAAAAGTATTTGGGAGCAGAACAAAAATATAAAAATATTGGGCAAAAAAAAAAAAAAAAATTTTTTTGGGATGGACTGGGAGTTGAACCTAGAACGGCTTACTAGGTGTGTATTCCAAAAATAAATCTACGCTTTTTTATTTTTTTATTTTCAATTCATTTTTATTAAATTTTTCTTATATCAACTTACGTGCTAACAAAAATGTGTAAAACTAGCTTATATAATACCTTAATTAACTTACTGACCCTAGGCGGGTACTCTAAATTATTCAATATCTTACTACTAATGCCTTTCGGCCTTATGATAATTTATGAATCTAAGACTAGAGCAAGTTAAAACTAAGAAAATTTAAAAAAATCTTAGTTCCAAAGATCATTTTTTTGTGTTTTCTTAAAACTAATTAAAACTACTTAAATCTACTTAAAACTAGAGCAGCCACAGAAGCTTTTGGTTTTTTTTTGTTTTTTTTTGTATTTTGTAATTTTTTTTGTTGGATTTTTGTATTTTTTAATTTTTTTTTTTGGTTTCTTGTATTTTGTAATTTCTTTCTGTTTTTTTTTTGATTTTATGTTTTTTTTTTTTGGATTTTTTGTGATTTTTTTGTTTGCCACTGTGCCCACCCCCTATACCCTAAGACTTACACGCTAAACCTGTGTAAGCCAGCCATTGGCGACTCGCTATCATTATCAACTTCAAGATGTTGCTCCGACAACCACCAGAATATTTTCGACGTTTTAACAACGTCACGACGATCGCGATCTGAGACCGCCCTACTGAACCGGAGGAGCTCTTCAGCTTCTCCGCCTACTGCGGTGACGTCTCGGTTGTAAAGGAGCCGTCGTTCCACGGACTTCCAGCAGACGTGGTAGATCAGCGGAACCGCCAACCTATCCTGAATCAGCCCTACCATATCAAAATAGAGGAAAGCCTCCGGTGGGACAAATCCACTGAAGCGCGATTTCTCCATATATTCAGTGTTGGGGTAATAAGCCCCAAAAATCAGACCATTGGCCGAGGTCATCGCTCTTGCAGTGTGACCACGAGTCAGTTTTATAATGAAGTTGTCGATCCTGTTTATTTGAGCCCCGTTGTAAAGGACCTCATTAGGATAATATTTTCTGTACTCCGACTCTGGTGTTCTGTGCAATCCAAGATAGGTACGCAGACACTGTCTCTCAAACACCCGAATCTTTTCCATTTGAGACGCTGTAACATTGAACCACACGGGGCACCCATAGACAATCATTGGCCTTATGAGGGCCATGTAGCAAATCACCTTCACTCTGCTATCGAGTTGACTGCTGTGAAACAGTCGCCTTGTCAGAGTAAAATCTCCTCTAGCCCTGGCCAGAGCAGCATCCATTTGTTTGTTAAAATATAGATACTGATCTAGCCAGATGCCCAGGTACTTGACTATTACTTTGTTTGGAAAATGCTAAATAGAATAGGAGAATTCACTGCTCCTTGTTGCAGACCGTTCTGTATTTTAAAAGTTCTGGTAGAAGTTCTATTGCAACTTTTCACAACAAACGTTCTACCATGAAGCATGTCATTCAGAATATATAGTAGTGGTTTACTCATGTCATATCTGATCAACTTATAAAAAAGACCGTCTTACCAAACGGTATCGAAAGCCTTCTCCAAGTCAACCAGACATGCACCCGTACACTGATTTTTAGTTTTGTTCCATTGAATATCTGATACTAGTTTAGACGCGGCATGTGTGGTATCATGGCCCGCCTTAAAACCGAACTGATTTTCTGGAATTATATTTTTGTCCTCAGTCCATGTGGACAGAGCTCTGTTGAGAACTTTCTCGAATATCTTGCTGATACTCGGAAGAAGACTAATTGACCGGAGATTTGCTGGATTGGAACCATCCTTCCCTTTTTTAATGAGAGGATGGACCACTGCCGTCTTCCAACGCACTGGATAATATTCATTATTCAGCACATTGTTGAACAACGTATATGTCCACCGCTTCTGAAGGGAGGTTTCGCAGCACAATATTGTGTATGCCGTCGACTCCGCTGACTTCATTTTCTTTATTTTGTGAAAAATGTCTTAGAGGTCCATCTTAGAAATAAGCAGGATGTTATCCCCGTTTCGCTGGGCGATGACTGCATTTGCAAGTCGGTCGTCATTGAACCTTGTGAAACCAGGATTCTCGGATCACCAATGCGAGATCTTGTCTCTAAGATAGAAGTGTCCAACGAAGGCTCTGTTTTCAAGGTCGTTATTCGGGCGAATGCACTCATTCACCTTATATACTTGCTCGAAAACAGCACCTACAGTCTCTACCTTCTCCTGAGCATCTTCCACTATAAATATTTGCGAGAAGTTGATGCTTATTGAGGTCGAAATGGAAACCTTGAAAGAACGGATTTCAGCTTGTGAAGAAAATGCAACCAATTTTAGCCACTTGCAGTCGGAAGTTGTCGCATCAAAAACCAACTTCAACGAGAGCTAGTGCAACTGAAACCAGAAGAACACATAAATAGCACTGAGCTGCTGGAGTTGAAGGCACAAATTGAAGTACTGCACTCTAACAACCTCGCATCCGACGCGGTTTTGATAGGGATCCCCTTTTTCCCGGAGGAAAGTCTTGAAAGAATTTTCACAAACATCTGCCAAGCTATTAACCTTCAAACACCCATCATAAACCGAATTTTCCGAGTGAAACAAAGATCTGATTCTGTCATTATTATCAAGTTTGGGTCAGCTCATGATAAGATGACGACTCTAAGGGCTATGTCGGCATTTAGGAAAAATCACTCGCGGCATTTTTGTTTACAGGATGTCGGCTTTGAATCCAACCGAAAAGTTTATTTGCACGAAAGCCTCACTCCAATAAACCGAGGCATTTTGCGACAAGCGATTAAATACAAGCACGAAAAGCGTATAAACTCTGCATTTTCAACACGAGGAGTTGTTTATATTAAAATGACATCGACCACAAACAACATAAAGCTTGACAGCTTACAAAAGCTCAATGAAGTTGTATGCAGTTACAAAAATCAACAAACGAGAAATCCCAGAGGCTCTGAAACCATCAAATGAATCCAGTTTCTCCCAAACTTTAAACTTTTGAATTTCAATTTTTTTCTTTTTTTTTCACTTTTCTTTTTATTTTTAATTCCTTTCAATTTATCAATTTTTTGTGTAAATTTACTTGAAACGTTATTAGTTTTTCTTCTCTTTTTTGCTATTTTTCTCTTTTCATTTTTGAACGTTATTATCCTTGAAATTTTCTTATTTTCTTGTCCGTCTTCTGATATGAACGAAGAGCAAAGTATACCAGAAAACAATATTCCACATCCTTATGGTGGTTCAAAACGCGTTTTTCATAAAACTAATGTTATGTTAAACATTTCTTGTAAAAGGTACTCGGGCCTTTCTATTTGTCATATTAATGCACAAAGTTTAATTAAACACATTGATGAGTTTAGATTAGTTTTTGAAAATGAGAAGATCGATATTATCTGTGTATCGGAATCTTGGCTGAATTCAAACATTAATGACCACGTGATACATCTCAATGGATATAAAATTTTTCGCGCCGATAGAATCGACAAACGTGGGGGCGGTGTAGCAATCTATGTTAAGAAAGGTATCCAATGTAGGTTATTATATAAATCTGATGGTAGCAATGACTTATTTGAATTTTGTTTTGTTGAAATTTTGTGTGGGCAAGATAAATGCTTGATAGGAGCTATCTATAAGCCCCCAAATTTAACAAATTCTGTAGTTATAGCTCATCTACTAGAAAGTCTAACGGTACAACACAGTAATATAATAATTTGCGGGGATTTTAATATTGATCTATTAGATAAAAGAAACAGTGATGTAAATCGTTTTGTCACACAATAGTCAGTTCAAACGGAAAGAGTATACGAGACGACATATATGTGTTCCTGACCGAAATCAAAACACCACCACCGACCTCATCTGGCCTGTCTATGTGCCGATCCTTACGGTAGACCGAGAACTTAGGGCTCAAGATTTCGGAATTCAAGAAACTTGGACTTAGCCAAGTTTCAGTCAAAACAAACACGTCATGTTTGAAAACGTGGGAGTTAACATACAAATCAGCAGTTTTACTGCGAAAACGTCTTACATTTTGATAAAAGAGGGAAAATCTAATTAGTTTTTTGGAGCAGTATTTATAACCAATTTGTTTTTAGCTCTCCTGTTGATGGAAAATTCTTTAACAAGAGCACCACCAGGCCAAGAGTTACTGTCACAAATAGAGTCGAAAGACGAGGGTGGGACAAGCAATTTGAACGAAGACACAAAGCTATCAGTTTTGCTTATCTTACTACATTTAATAAAATTTTCATTGGGAATCAATTTCTTTGAGACGAGATAATGCAAAACATCGTTTGTATTAAGATCTGGCCTAAGTCGAGACACAAAAATTAATTTCGGTTTTGGAACCGTCTCTATTGGTGTGAAAGATACACCAGACTCAGGTTCAGAACTGGAATTAGTTGACAACGATCTATTTTCAAGATCCACTACTTCTGCTACTAGTTCCATCGGGACAGAAGGACCATTAACTTTGACAGAGTTGCTTTTCAATGTCTTGCGCTTTGAAGGAGGGCTCAAATTTTTGCTAGCCACTGTGCCTTCACTGTTCTTTTTAGCGCCCGTATTTGGAAATGAAACAGAGCTCAATGACGTAGATTGAAGATCCTTCAAACCAAGGGTTTTTTTGGGAATTGGAATTTCTAAGTCCTCTGTAGATGTAGACATGTCAACAGAGCTACAGGGCGAGGAAAAAGATGCTAAGTTCAAAACGGATTTATTAAAAACTTTGAAAAGTTGGTCAAAACCTTTCCACAGCTTTTCAATATCTAGTTTGAACGTAGACATTTTAATTGCTAAGTGGGAGAGAGATATCTTTTTACACTCCTCACAATACCAACAAGCACTTTTAAAAGCACTTATTTTATCTAAAAGCGCATTGTTCGCCCCAATACATTCTGCATGAAATGCTTTGCTACATACACCATAACATGCAAAAACAGGTGAGTTGGAACTATCCAAACATTTAACTGCTGCACAATCCATAGTTAGCAAATAAAAAAGTATTTGGGAGCAGAACAAAAATATAAAAATATTGGGCAAAAAAAAAAAATTTTTTTTGGGATGGACTGGGAGTTGAACCTAGAACGGCTTACTAGGTGTGTATTCCAAAAATAAATCTACGCTTTTTTATTTTTTTATTTTCAATTCATTTTTATTAAATTTTTCTTATATCAACTTACGTGCTAACAAAAATGTGTAAAACTAGCTTATATAATACCTTAATTAACTTACTGACCCTAGGCGGGTACTCTAAATTATTCAATATCTTACTACTAATGCCTTTCGGCCTTATGATAACTTATGAATCTAAGACTAGAGCAAGTTAAAACTAAGAAAATTTAAAAAAATCTTAGTTCCAAAGATCATTTTTTTTGTGTTTTCTTAAAACTAATTAAAACTACTTAAATCTACTTAAAACTAGAGCAGCCACAGAAGCTTTTGGTTTTTTTTTGTTTTTTTTTTTGTATTTTGTAATTTTTTTTGTTGGATTTTTGTATTTTTTAATTTTTTTTTTTGGTTTCTTGTATTTTGTAATTTCTTTCTGTTTTTTTTTTGATTTTATGTTTTTTTTTTTTTTTTTGGATTTTTTGTGATTTTTTTGTTTGCCACTGTGCCCACCCCCTATACCCTAAGACTTACACGCTAAACCTGTGTAAGCCAGCCATTGGCGACTCGCTATCATTATCAACTTCAAGATGTTGCTCCGACAACCACCAGAATATTTTCGACGTTTAAACAACGTCACGACGATCGCGATCTGAGACCGCCCTACTGAACCGGAGGAGCTCTTCAGCTTCTCCGCCTACTGCGGTGACGTCTCGGTTGTAAAGGAGCCGTCGTTCCACGGACTTCCAGCAGACGTGGTAGATCAGCGGAACCGCCAACCTATCCTGAATCAGCCCTACCATATCATAATAGAGGAAAGCCTCCGGTGGGACAAATCCACTGAAGCGCGATTTCTCCATATATTCAGTGTTGGGGTAATAAGCCCCAAAAATCAGACCATTGGCCGAGGTCATCGCTCTTGCAGTGTGACCACGAGTCAGTTTTATAATGAAGTTGTCGATCCTGTTTATTTGAGCCCCGTTGTAAAGGACCTCATTAGGATAATATTTTCTGTACTCCGACTCTGGTGTTCTGTGCAATCCAAGATAGGTACGCAGACACTGTCTCTCAAACACCCGAATCTTTTCCATTTGAGACGCTGTAACATTGAACCACACGGGGCACCCATAGACAATCATTGGCCTTACACTCAAAAAATATTCCTGGTTCTGGTATTCTGATAAAATACACCAGGAAAAAAACTGGTAGATACTATCGTTTTCGTGGTAAATGTTATCGTTTTTCATGGTAAACCTTTATAAATCTGGATCTTGGTAGCCGGTACCAGAACCAGGAAGACACATTTTTCTACCAGATTTACTGATAACATATACCAGAAGAAAAACTGATAAATGCTATCGTTTTCCTGATAAATGTTATCTTTTTTCATGGTAAACCTTTATTTATCTGGATCCTGGTAACCGGTACTAGAACCAGGAAAGTAAATTTTTTACCAGATTTCCTAATAAAACTTTTACCAGGAAAAATAAGGAGAAATAATGGTAGGTAATACCACATGTCTGATATATTTTATCGGTTTTACTGGTAAAGTATATTTTATCTGTATCCTGATAACCGGTATCGAGCCCGGCTAAAAACTCGTCTATCTGATTTTATGATACATATTACCAGAAGCTTCTGATATAAAATGCAACAACACAAATCCTGGAAAATAGAACCATTTTCCTGATCAATGTTATAAGTTTTTCTTGTAAAGTAAAGTTAACCTGTAATCTGGTTGCTTATATCAATAAAAACAACATTTTGTTTTTCTGATAATCTAATTAATAGATAAGCATTCAATTCTTGAGTTCTTTTTTTAAGAACACAAATATGACATTTCTGATACAAAATATTCTAACAGGAATCATGGTATATAATACCAGTTTTCTGGTAAATGTTTTCGTTTTTCTGACAAAAAAAAATGTATCGAAGGCTGATAAATATGATCGGTAATGTTTACTACACAGATATCAAAATATTTAGTTTATTTTTCAGTTTATAGGTAGTATAGGAAAAACGAATATTCCTAGTAAATACTACCAGTAGACTGGTAGCAGGTACCAGGAAAACTACCTGATATATTGGTAAATTTTACCAGAATACAGCTACATTTTACCATGAAAAAAATAGTATTCCCAGTAAATACTACCAGTATACTGGTAGCAGGTACCAGGAAAACTACCCGATATATTGGTAAATTTTACCAGAATACAGCTACATTTTACCATGAAAAAAATAGTATTCCCAGTAAATACTACCAGTATACTGGTAGCAGGTACCAGGAAAACTACCCGATATATTGGTAAATTTTACCAGAACACAGGTAAATTTTACCAGGAAAAAAATAATATTCCTACTAAATACTACCAGTATACTGGTAGCAGGTACCAGGAAAACTACCCGATATATTGGTAAATTTTACCAGAACACAGGTAAATTTTACCAGGAAAAAAATAATATTCCTACTAAATACTACCAGTATACTGGTAGCAGGTACCAGGAAAACTACCCGATATATTGGTAAATTTTACCAGAACACAGGTAAATTTTACCAGGAAAAAAATAATATTCCTACTAAATACTACCAGTATACTGGTAGCAGGTACCAGGAAAACTACCCGATATATTGGTAAATTTTACCAGAACACAGGTAAATTTTACCAGGAAAAAAATAATATTCCTACTAAATACTACCAGTATACTGGTAGCAGGTACCAGGAAAACTACCCGATATATTGGTAAATTTTACCAGAACACAGGTAAATTTTACCAGGAAAAAAATAATATTCCTACTAAATACTACCATTCTCCTGGTACATATTACCAGGAAAGCCAAAAGACACCATCAACTTCACAAAAAAAAAGTTGCATCTCTTGGCGCTTTTTTTAATTTCTGGTAGTATACACCATTCTCCTGGTACATATTACCAGGAAAGCCAAAACACAAAAAAAAAACGTCGTCTCTTCTGCTTTAATTATTTACTCGGCAACAGCAAGCCACCGCGTGTTATATTATGCATAGAACAGGGGTGTTATGTATGATTTTCAATTTGGAAGACTACATGAATGAAAAATCGTACCTAATGGAATTGGTATTTCAATTCAGAAACATTTTATTAATGTTTGCAAGTATTTTGGATTTGTGGTCATTTTCATTTTGCATTCAATACTAAACTCTCAAAGACAAAATGTTAATTGGGTTTATAGTTGTTTTGAATTTGAATTCTGCTTTATAATACATATAAACATCAAAAATTAAAATTGGTATTGAACCAAAAATGCAAATATGTATGTTATCGGTTATCACAATTACAAAGTAAGAATCAAATTCAAATCAAATATAAACCCAATTTACATTTTGTCTTTAAGAGTTTAGTATTGAATGAAAAATGAAAATATTGAAAAAAGTATAATTATCAATTCTCAAGACTAAAGGTAAATTTTAATGAGATTTCAAACAAGTCAGTAGCTTTATTTATTTATAAATATGAATTGAATCTGAATGTGCTTAAATTGTTTAACACTTCATAAAAACAGGTATAAAAATTTTCATCAAATCATTTATTGCAATAAGTATCCCAGCTCAACTAAAAAATTAAAATTACTCTATTCCTTATAACAGCCCTGAACTCGTCTTTCCGATATTCGCGTACGTATCTTATGTATCTCTCTCTGCCTCTCTTGGCGCTTTTTTTAATTTCTGGTAATATACACCATTCTCCTGGTACATATTACCAGGAAAGCCAAAAGACACCATCAACTTCACAAAAAAAAGTTGCATCTCTTGGCGCTTTTTTTAATTTCTGGTAGTATACACCATTCTCCTGGTACATATTACCAGGAAAGCCAAAACACAAAAAAAAAACGTCGTCTCTTCTGCTTTAATTATTTACTCGGCAACAGCAAGCCACCGCGTGTTATATTATGCATAGAACAGGGGTGTTATGTATGATTTTCAATTTGGAAGACTACATGAATGAAAAATCGTACCTAATGGAATTGGTATTTCAATTCAGAAACATTTTATTAATGTTTGCAAGTATTTTGGATTTGTGGTCATTTTCATTTTGCATTCAATACTAAACTCTCAAAGACAAAATGTTAATTGGGTTTATAGTTGTTTTGAATTTGAATTCTGCTTTATAATACATATAAACATCAAAAATTAAAATTGGTATTGAACCAAAAATGCAAATATGTATGTTATCGGTTATCACAATTACAAAGTAAGAATCAAATTCAAATCAAATATAAACCCAATTTACATTTTGTCTTTAAGAGTTTAGTATTGAATGAAAAATGAAAATATTGAAAAAAGTATAATTATCAATTCTCAAGACTAAAGGTAAATTTTAATGAGATTTCAAACAAGTCAGTAGCTTTATTTATTTATAAATATGAATTGAATCTGAATGTGCTTAAATTGTTTAACACTTCATAAAAACAGGTATAAAAATTTTCATCAAATCATTTATTGCAATAAGTATCCCAGCTCAACTAAAAAATTAAAATTACTCTATTCCTTATAACAGCCCTGAACTCGTCTTTCCGATATTCGCGTACGTATCTTATGTATCTCTCTCTGCCTCTCTTGGCGCTTTTTTTAATTTCTGGTAATATACACCATTCTCCTGGTACATATTACCAGGAAAGCCAAAAGACACCATCAACTTCACAAAAAAAAAAGTTGCATCTCTTGGCGCTTTTTTTAATTTCTGGTAGTATACACCATTCTCCTGGTACATATTACCAGGAAAGCCAAAACACAAAAAAAAAAACGTCGCGTCGTCTCTTCTGCTTTAATGATTTACTCGGCAACAGCAAGCCACCGCGTGTTATATTATGCATAGAACAGGGGTGTTATGTATGATTTTCAATTTGGAAGACTACATGAATGAAAAATCGTACCTAATGGAATTGGTATTTCAATTCAGAAACATTTTATTAATGTTTGCAAGTATTTTGGATTTGTGGTCATTTTCATTTTGCATTCAATACTAAACTCTCAAAGACAAAATGTTAATTGGGTTTATAGTTGTTTTGAATTTGAATTCTGCTTTATAATACATATAAACATCAAAAATTAAAATTGGTATTGAACCAAAAATGCAAATATGTATGTTATCGGTTATCACAATTACAAAGTAAGAATCAAATTCAAATCAAATATAAACCCAATTTACATTTTGTCTTTAAGAGTTTAGTATTGAATGAAAAATGAAAATATTGAAAAAAGTATAATTATCAATTCTCAAGACTAAAGGTAAATTTTAATGAGATTTCAAACAAGTCAGTAGCTTTATTTATTTATAAATATGAATTGAATCTGAATGTGCTTAAATTGTTTAACACTTCATAAAAACAGGTATAAAAATTTTCATCAAATCATTTATTGCAATAAGTATCCCAGCTCAACTAAAAAATTAAAATTACTCTATTCCTTATAACAGCCCTGAACTCGTCTTTCCGATATTCGCGTACGTATCTTATGTATCTCTCTCTGCCTCTCTTGGCGCTTTTTTTAATTTCTGGTAATATACACCATTCTCCTGGTACATATTACCAGGAAAGCCAAAAGACACCATCAACTTCACAAAAAAAAAGTTGCATCTCTTGGCGCTTTTTTTAATTTCTGGTAGTATACACCATTCTCCTGGTACATATTACCAGGAAAGCCAAAACACAAAAAAAAAAACGTCGTCTCTTCTGCTTTAATTATTTACTCGGCAACAGCAAGCCACCGCGTGTTATATTATGCATAGAACAGGGGTGTTATGTATGATTTTCAATTTGGAAGACTACATGAATGAAAAATCGTACCTAATGGAATTGGTATTTCAATTCAGAAACATTTTATTAATGTTTGCAAGTATTTTGGATTTGTGGTCATTTTCATTTTGCATTCAATACTAAACTCTCAAAGACAAAATGTTAATTGGGTTTATAGTTGTTTTGAATTTGAATTCTGCTTTATAATACATATAAACATCAAAAATTAAAATTGGTATTGAACCAAAAATGCAAATATGTATGTTATCGGTTATCACAATTACAAAGTAAGAATCAAATTCAAATCAAATATAAACCCAATTTACATTTTGTCTTTAAGAGTTTAGTATTGAATGAAAAATGAAAATATTGAAAAAAGTATAATTATCAATTCTCAAGACTAAAGGTAAATTTTAATGAGATTTCAAACAAGTCAGTAGCTTTATTTATTTATAAATATGAATTGAATCTGAATGTGCTTAAATTGTTTAACACTTCATAAAAACAGGTATAAAAATTTTCATCAAATCATTTATTGCAATAAGTATCCCAGCTCAACTAAAAAATTAAAATTACTCTATTCCTTATAACAGCCCTGAACTCGTCTTTCCGATATTCGCGTACGTATCTTATGTATCTCTCTCTGCCTCTCTTGGCGCTTTTTTTAATTTCTGGTAATATACACCATTCTCCTGGTACATATTACCAGGAAAGCCAAAAGACACCATCAACTTCACAAAAAAAAAGTTGCATCTCTTGGCGCTTTTTTTAATTTCTGGTAGTATACACCATTCTCCTGGTACATATTACCAGGAAAGCCAAAACACAAAAAAAAAAAACGTCGTCTCTTCTGCTTTAATTATTTACTCGGCAACAGCAAGCCACCGCGTGTTATATTATGCATAGAACAGGGGTGTTATGTATGATTTTCAATTTGGAAGACTACATGAATGAAAAATCGTACCTAATGGAATTGGTATTTCAATTCAGAAACATTTTATTAATGTTTGCAAGTATTTTGGATTTGTGGTCATTTTCATTTTGCATTCAATACTAAACTCTCAAAGACAAAATGTTAATTGGGTTTATAGTTGTTTTGAATTTGAATTCTGCTTTATAATACATATAAACATCAAAAATTAAAATTGGTATTGAACCAAAAATGCAAATATGTATGTTATCGGTTATCACAATTACAAAGTAAGAATCAAATTCAAATCAAATATAAACCCAATTTACATTTTGTCTTTAAGAGTTTAGTATTGAATGAAAAATGAAAATATTGAAAAAAGTATAATTATCAATTCTCAAGACTAAAGGTAAATTTTAATGAGATTTCAAACAAGTCAGTAGCTTTATTTATTTATAAATATGAATTGAATCTGAATGTGCTTAAATTGTTTAACACTTCATAAAAACAGGTATAAAAATTTTCATCAAATCATTTATTGCAATAAGTATCCCAGCTCAACTAAAAAATTAAAATTACTCTATTCCTTATAACAGCCTTGAACTCGTCTTTCCGATATTCGCGTACGTATCTTATGTATCTCTCTCTGCCTCTCTTGGCGCTTTTTTTAATTTCTGGTAATATACACCATTCTCCTGGTACATATTACCAGGAAAGCCAAAAGACACCATCAACTTCACAAAAAAAAAGTTGCATCTCTTGGCGCTTTTTTTAATTTCTGGTAGTATACACCATTCTCCTGGTACATATTACCAGGAAAGCCAAAACACAAAAAAAAAACGTCGCGTCGTCTCTTCTGCTTTAATGATTTACTCGGCAACAGCAAGCCACCGCGTGTTATATTATGCATAGAACAGGGGTGTTATGTATGATTTTCAATTTGGAAGACTACATGAATGAAAAATCGTACCTAATGGAATTGGTATTTCAATTCAGAAACATTTTATTAATGTTTGCAAGTATTTTGGATTTGTGGTCATTTTCATTTTGCATTCAATACTAAACTCTCAAAGACAAAATGTTAATTGGGTTTATAGTTGTTTTGAATTTGAATTCTGCTTTATAATACATATAAACATCAAAAATTAAAATTGGTATTGAACCAAAAATGCAAATATGTATGTTATCGGTTATCACAATTACAAAGTAAGAATCAAATTCAAATCAAATATAAACCCAATTTACATTTTGTCTTTAAGAGTTTAGTATTGAATGAAAAATGAAAATATTGAAAAAAGTATAATTATCAATTCTCAAGACTAAAGGTAAATTTTAATGAGATTTCAAACAAGTCAGTAGCTTTATTTATTTATAAATATGAATTGAATCTGAATGTGCTTAAATTGTTTAACACTTCATAAAAACAGGTATAAAAATTTTCATCAAATCATTTATTGCAATAAGTATCCCAGCTCAACTAAAAAATTAAAATTACTCTATTCCTTATAACAGCCCTGAACTCGTCTTTCCGATATTCGCGTACGTATCTTATGTATCTCTCTCTGCCTCTCTTGGCGCTTTTTTTAATTTCTGGTAATATACATAGTTCACATATTTTAGAAGTTGAACGATGGTCGTGTTGAGTGGACGGGTTTGAAATCAACAAGTGACAATAAAAAATTTAAAAAGAAAAGTAAAAACAATAATTTAAGTGTGTAGCCAGACCACTTCTAAGTCGGCAACTAAATTTATTTCTTTAAGCAGTGAGTAAGAACAATTTTAAATTTTGCTTACCAAGTGGTGTACTTTGGGTGCAGACAATCAGTAGCTGGTACTAAAGGAGTCAAAGATTAAAAAACCGATTTTAAGAAAAGTAAGATTGTTTTTTCGTTTTATAATATATATTTTTAAGCCTTGCCCAAACCAATGCGGTGAGTGCGTGCGATAAGTCAAATCCCTATGTAATCTTATGGACGTTCACAAACGTCCAACGATTTTTATTTTTACCAAAAGCCATGTAGTAGACATAAAAGGAAAAATAGCTTTTCCATAAAACGAGAGTTTCAACCAAATGTTGTTCCTTGGACAGGATTAGAGTTTTTTCAACACGCTTTCAAAAGCGTTTCAATGCAATAGTATAAAAGGAAAAATAGCTTTTCACAAACATAACTATAAATGGAAATAGAATTATTAATTTTCTTTTCATCTTGGTCTTTCAATCTTCTTCTCATACTAGTTTCATAAAATCTCGCCTTTCAATTCCAAAGACCAATGGTTTGGATGATTGAGTGGACGCGTTTAAGAAATCAACAAGTGACAATAATTTAAGTGTGTAGCCAGACCACTTCTAAGTCGGCAACTAAATTTATTTCTTTAAGCAGTGAGTAAGAACTATTTTAAATTTTGCTTACCAAGTGGTGTACTTTGGGTGCAGACAGTGAATCAGTAGCTGGTACTAAAGGAGTCAAAGATTAAAAAACCGATTTTAAGAAAAGTAAGATTGTTTTTTCGTTTTATAATATATATTTTTAAGCCTTGCCCAAACCAATGCGGTGAGTGCGTGCGATGCGGTTGCGATAAGTCAAATCCCTATGTAATCTTATGGACGTTCACAAACGTCCAACGATTTTTATTTTTACCAAAAGCCATGTAGTAGACATAAAAGGAAAAATAGCTTTTCCATAAAACGAGAGTTTCAACCAAATGTTGTTCCTTGGACAGGATTAGAGTTTTTTCAACACGCTTTCAAAAGCGTTTCAATGCAATAGTATAAAAGGAAAAATAGCTTTTCACAAACATAACTATAAATGGAAATAGAATTATTAATTTTCTTTTCATCTTGGTCTTTCAATCTTCTTCTCATACTAGTTTCATAAAATCTCGCCTTTCAATTCCAAAGACCAATGGTTTGGATGATTGAGTGGACGCGTTTAAGAAATCAACAAGTGACAATAATTTAAGTGTGTAGCCAGACCACTTCTAAGTCGGCAACTAAATTTATTTCTTTAAGCAGTGAGTAAGAACTATTTTAAATTTTGCTTACCAAGTGGTGTACTTTGGGTGCAGACAGTGAATCAGTAGCTGGTACTAAAGGAGTCAAAGATTAAAAAACCGATTTTAAGAAAAGTAAGATTGTTTTTTCGTTTTATAATATATATTTTTAAGCCTTGCCCAAACCAATGCGGTGAGTGCGTGCGATGCGGTTGCGATAAGTCAAATCCCTATGTAATCTTATGGACGTTCACAAACGTCCAACGATTTTTATTTTTACCAAAAGCCATGTAGTAGACATAAAAGGAAAAATAGCTTTTCCATAAAACGAGAGTTTCAACCAAATGTTGTTCCTTGGACAGGATTAGAGTTTTTTCAACACGCTTTCAAAAGCGTTTCAATGCAATAGTATAAAAGGAAAAATAGCTTTTCACAAACGTAACTATAAATGGAAATAGAATTATTAATTTTCTTTTCATCTTGGTCTTTCAATCTTCTTCTCATACTATTCTAGTTTCATAAAATTTCGCATTTCAATTCCAAAGACCAATAGTTTGGTTACTTTTAAGAAAAAAGCGATTGATACATCAATATTTTTTGTTGTATCGAATGTAAAAAAATTTATCATACATTGTAGACAAATAATGTATGACAAAATTCTGTGAAATAGAATTTTTATTGGAATTATTCCAGTCAAATCAATCAATCAATGACAGCAGTCATACAACATTTCTGTGAAACAGTATTTTGTACAATAAATTTTAAAATCATACATCACATAATGTATGATCTGTGAAATAGGCCCCTGTTCTAGAACAGTTTCAGACAGAAAAGATCAGACTTTTGGTGTTCAATGAGAAATTTTCTGTTCTTTTCTGATCTTTTTTGTGTTCAATGAGCTGTTCTAGAACAGTTTAGCACAGCATTTTCTGCACCTCCTTTTGAGCAAGTGCAAGTTTGGTGAAAACTGTCAAAAGCAGCTGTTGACTTTTTGCTCGTAGTTTTTTAAGCGCATTGTAATTTTAATTTGTTGTGAAAAGTTCAAAAAAAATTAAAAAATCAGGAGAATAACACCTAACCTTCTACTGAAAATAAAATTACTTATTCGTGACGAAAATACGCTAAATTAAATTGATATCAGAACGAGGAAAATTGGTGGTTGTTTTTTTTCGTTTTTGTTGTTGCTTTTTTTGACAAGTTTGCTTGTTCTAACTTGCCTGACGTTTTTCACTGCTTCTGTGCTGTGCTGTGCTGTTCTGATCTAAAAATAAGCCATTGAACACATCTAATATCACAAAATAGTTTAAAATAAAGAAAAATAATAAAAAGAATATTAAAGAAAGACAAAACTGAATTCAGTTTAAGAAATGGATAATTTTTTAGCGGACATCCAAATGCAACAAATTTATTTTATTCACCCTTATTACGAATGGCGTTTTAATAAAACGCCAATAAGATGACTTATCTCTAGGTGCCACAATTGCCGTCTAAACAAAATAACTTTTGTGGGAATGGTAAGAGCAGTGAGGAACAGATAGAGGGCTGAACTTATATTTTTATGAAAACTAAAATTAGGGCGGCTGGAGCTCTGTAATTTTTTAGGCGTTTTAGTGAAACGCCTATCGCAATAAGGGTGATTTTATTTTATTTATTTCAAAATAAAAAATTTGAATTTCTCATTTTTGAAGAGCTTCCATGCTCAGTGAATCAGTGATTCGCAGTGTTCAGTGTACCATGTTGTCATTTTAACAAAAACACATTAAAACTATATAACATGTTTCACAAATTAAACAAATTCACACTAATTATAAAGTAAATTCAACCAGAATTACAAATATTTAACTCATGAAGTTACCAATACTAAAAACACAAGACTTCGGTCATGGAATCACACAAACTGATATTTTGACGTAAAGAAGTGCAAAGGGATGTTCTTTTCTCATTTTCAGATTTATTTAAAAAAAAAATGAGTGTCTCAGAGCAAATGATTCACTGTGTTTACTGATCCACTGTCGACACTTTTACCCTACATCATGTAAAATAAATTGTCAATTATTTTGACGTGATGTTTGATTTTCACATTTTTGTTTTTTTAGGAAACCCTTTTATTTGGCTTTTAAAACTAATTGGAATGGAGTGTTTCATATGTCGAAAAAGATTATGTAATATAAATGGTATATCCACCCATTTTAAAGTGGTACATAAATTGGATGGAACAGGGGTTTACCGGTGTACTTTTAAAGACTGTACTTCATTCACATCTACGTTCACAAATTTTTCGCGTCACTGTAAAACACATTTAAAAGAAGGATTATCGTTATTTTCGACAAACACGAACATCATAAATAGTTCTTTTTCGGCCTCTTGTTCACAACGTTTTTCTCCTCCAACTGTAACTTATGTTCCGAACTTGCCCTCTGGTATTTCTGATAGTCCACATTCTTGTGTTGAAAATTATTGTTCTCCTACTAAAAATGATATTGATATTGATTTTAATAAGTTTGGAATTGATTTCGCTATGAAATTGTTCAGCATGGACAACTTGTCACGTAAAGATGCTGTAAGAATTATAGGAATGTTTAAAGAAAGCATTCATGAGCCCATTTTAAATTCATTAAAAATATTTTGTACTAAACCAAATCGACCAGTCGAAGATCGATTGCACTTTTCAGCTTTGATTTTAGCGATAGAAAAGCAGTTTGAATACTGCAGTACTGACCATCAGCTTATACAATGGCTTACATCAAATGAATATTTCTGCGGTGCCACTGAGTTCACTATTCATGAAGAGCTAAAAAATGTTTATCGTAATGGAATTAATTGCCATGAAGAGCAAACAACAACAGGGGTGGTCCTTCCTCTTGAATTTCAGTTCCAAAAATTTTTTGAAAAAAATGACTTATTGATTAGGACCATAGACAATATAAACCAAATTTTAAGCGATGAGTCAAACATTTCTCATTACATTAAGAGAAACGCTTGGCAACACAAACGTAATCTGTTTCCTGCAGATGAAATCATTATCCCTTATTTCGTTTACATGGACGATGCAGAAATAAATAATCCATTAGGATCCCACGCTGATCCAATTTCTTTTATTTATTATTCATTTCCTGTTACTCCGGATCAGTCTGATATTTTTTTAGCTGCACTATTCAAATCTCGTGACTATAAAATCTTTGGAAATAAAAAATGTCTTCACTCACTCGTAAATAAAATGATTTTTTTAGAAAAAAATGGTATTGAAATAAGTACATCTCAGGGAATTAAAAAGGTGTACTTTGTTTTGGGTCTTTTGATTGGAGATAATTTAGGCTTGAATGCCATGTTAGGCTTTTCTTCATGCTCAAGTAATTATTTTTGTCGATTTTGTAAACTGTCAAAGAAAGAAACTTGTGTAATGCCATGCGAGGTTGAACATATGTTACGTAATAGGCAAAATTATTCGGAAGATGTTGCCACTAATGATTACAAAAAAACAGGTATACATGAAGATTCCGTTTTCAATTCTATTCCTTCATTCCATGTCACTTACAACTATTCAGTTGATGTGATGCACGATATATTTGAAGGTATTTGCCATTATTATATCTGTCACATCATACGATATATTCTTGATATGAAGTTTTTCTCCGATCTTCAAGCTTTAAATGATCGAATAAATTCGTTTAACTATGGCGAAATTGAGATCGGAAATGTTTCATTGTCACCAATTACAAATGATAACTTAAAAAATATGCATTTAAAGAAGACAGCTCGTGAAATGATGGCTTTTACTTTTTATTTTCCTTTAATGGTGGCCGATAGAATACCTGAAAAAGACGAGGTTTGGATTTTCTTTTTGAATTTCCTAGAAATCGTTGAAATTCTTCTTTATTTCAACATATCAAATGATGTGATAGAGCACCTTGCAGAACTTATTCGACAGCATCATCTTGATTACGTGAGACTGTTTAATGATACTTTAAAGCCAAAGCATCATTTTATGGTTCATTATCCAATGGTTATTCGGAAAAGTGGAGTGCCTCGTAATTTTTGGTGCTTTCAGTTTGAAGCTAAACATAAGGAGTTTAAAAAATATGCAAGAGTCATAAACAGTAGACGAAACATCCCAATAACATTGTCTTACAAATTTCAGTTAAAATTTGCTCACTTTTTATTAAATGAAACAAGTCCGGAAATAGTGTCATTTGCCGATTGCCACATGCAAAATACTTGCTATTTTAATTTTATAAATGATTACAAGGTTCGACAAGGAATATCTTCCGATTTCAAAATTTTTTCTCAATGCATTTATTATGGAAAACGTTTTAAAGTAGGTTATTTCATTACGCAATCATTAGATAGTACACCAGACACTGCGTTGTTATTTCAAATCAAAGAGGTAGTCAAGTTTTCAGAGGAGAAGTTTCCGTACTTGTTGTGCCAACGAGTACAAATTATTTCATTCCGAAAACATTATGCTGCAATGGAAATAGGCAATGAAAATTCAAAGATACAATATTCATCTTATCATTTACAACGGATTGACCATTGCAGAAGTCCTCCAATGAATTCTCATAAAATATCACGTGGCATGCTGATGGTTAGACCGAAAATAATTTATTAATATCTTTGTCATTTGTATTAGGATAAAAATATAATCAACAAAAATGAAGGCTTCAGAAGAGTTTATTGAAAAGCATGAAAATATTGCTCAAGCGAAGACCATTATGCAATCGGTAACGGGGGAGAAATCTATATTATCAACAAAAGAAACTATCATCACTGTTCCATGTGATGAAAGTTTATCATCACTTATAAATTATACATTGGTGGAAGAAACTGATTTATATCATACAACGAATGAGAATCAATTTTTGAAAAATTCGTTTGAAGTAGATTCTTCAAAGTCCAACAAAGTTGCAGAAAACGTTTCATTTACAGAACTTATCAATTCCTACTGTGAAAGCGGAAAACAAAACGAAACAGAAGATCTTAAAAACCTATTGATATCATGGAAAATTCCGGTTCATTGTCACCAATATTTTGTGGGTAAATATAACTTAAATTCAATTTTTTCATTTAGGTATACATTAATCTGAAAACTCTGTAACAGATGAGAGCCTTTTTGTACCCGTATTGAAAGTAGCTGAGCCATTTTTCATGAAAAGATTTTTACAAGGATTAAATATTACCACTGCCAGTAGAATTGTGTTCTTCGATAAATGGCAGCAATGGAAAATTGAGAATGGTTCAAATTCCTTCAACCGTTCTCTAGATGACTTCTCGTGTTCAGTAACACCAAATTCTTCAACACCGACGACTAGTTACAAAACATCAGCCAGCAAAAATTTAATGGATATTTTGAACTGCAGCGAAGGGGAAACGATTAAAAGCTATTTTCAAATTAACAACAATATTGACAATAAATCCGTACGAAGTCTGCTTTTGAATACAATTGTAAACTATTCGAGTGCAAATAATATCAATTTTTCGTCAAAGGACTTAATGCAACTAGCCGAAGAAATCCGTGTCGCTTTTAATGAAGATCCTGTAAGGATTTTTTTTTATAGTATTAAATCTTTGCTTAAATTTCATGTCTTTTTATACAGCTTGATTATTATGACCATAAAAAAGGTGTTAAGAATCCCAAAGGTTTTCTAGCAAACAAATTTCATAATATGCGAGGAAAATTTCGAAGCATTAATCGATTATGCATGCCGGAGTATACAAAAAAACTAAAACTCGATGAGGTGTTGACCGAGGAAAATTCTGGTGATGAAGAAAAAGTATGCATGCAAATGAAACACGATTTCCTTGCAATGAATGCACAAGAAAGAATAAAAGCATGGCAGAGTACATTCAATGTTCGACAATCAGATCTAAAAAAGGCGAATTCAAAAAAAATATCATGGAATGAATTTTACGAGAAATGGCATTTTATCAACTTTCCCAACGGATATGAATTCGTACGAAAAAAATACTTTTTGAATTCAACGTTGTTCTTTTTTTTACTTCAACGATATTCACCCCTGTTCTGATTTTCGTTACGAATTCAATTCGTTTTCGAAATTGATTGTCGCAAAGCTAAAAAAAACTGTGTTCCTAAATTCGTACGAATTTGCCTTAAATTTTTGACAAATATTTCTTTGAAATTACTTAAATTCTTAAATTTACGATTTCAAAACGAGACATTTATAACACCTCAGTTTTAAAAACGAAAGTATTGTTTTCGTAAACAAAAATCAGAACAGGGGTGATTATTTACAATTGAAACATGCATGTACCACATTTTTGTATTTAAACACTATAATTAACGAAAAAATTATAAAAAAAAAGAGATACCTAGCTTTCAAATATTTATTTCTTTCTGTTTAGATCGAATCAGATTTCAGTAAAATGTTCGGGAATAAGGACATTGTCTTGGCGGGCCCAAAAATTACCGACTTCATTAATTTAATGCTGCAATTCATTTTTCCGAAAAAAATATTAAATTCAGAAGTCCGATTAAAACTACATGAATTCAACTTGAAGTGTTTGTCCGATCCCAACTCGAACATTGTTTCAAAAAGTTTGTAATAATAATTTTAATGCATATTACATAATATAAACATTTAATATTAACATACTCGTATATAAAATTGCTTTTTATTAACAGTTTTCATACTTTTTCGTTTGCCTTATATTAAAAAGAAATTTCTTTTTATTATTAGACGCCAGAGCTGCAATGGTATTCACACACTTGCACTATCTTCTGCAGCCAAGTGGACGTGAAGGTAACAAACGGTTCACCGTTTTTGACAGCCAAGATGCATCAATTAGGTTGTTCGCACAGCAGCAAGACTATAAAGAACATCAAAATGCACTGGCTGCAAAACATTCACATTCGCAACCACCCGTAATTACGTTAATCGGTTCATTGGAAGAAATAGAAGAAATACATGTAGATTTCGACAACGCGCACTATAGGGTATTTACATTCAACCGGGCACTCGACATTTGCATCAAAATATTTTTTACGCTAAATATAGCGTATCCAAAATCATGTCAACAATTTTGGGAATTTGTTGATAATTATTTTTACAAAATCGACAAATCAGCAACAAATTCCAAGGCACGAACTCTTTTAAAATTATTAAAATTGGCTGAAAGCGAAAGCAACAATCAATTGTAAATGGTAAGTTTTTTGATAAGAATTCGTTGATAGTTATTTTTAGATCTAAAAAAGGCGAATTCAAAAAAAATATCATGGAATGAATTTTACGAGAAATGGCATTTTATCAACTTTCCCAACATATGAATTCGTACGAAAAAAATACTTTTTGAATTCAACGTTGTTGCTTGTTGTTTCTTTTCTCTTTTTTTTACTTCAACGATATTCACCCCTGTTCTGATTTTCGTTACGAATTCAATTCGTTTTCGAAATTGATTGTCGCAAAGCTAAAAAAAACTGTGTTCCTAAATTCGTACGAATTTGCCTTCAATTTTTGACAAATATTTCTTTGAAATTACTTAAATTCTTAAATTTACGATTTCAAAACGAGACATTTATAACACCTCAGTTTTAAAAACGAAAGTATTGTTTTCGTAAACAAAAATCAGAACAGGGGTGATTATTTACAATTGAAACATGCATGTACCACATTTTTGTATTTAAACACTATAATTAACGAAAAAATTATAAAAAAAAAGAGATACCTAGCTTTCAAATATTTATTTCTTTCTGTGTAGATCGAATCAGATTTCAGTTAAATGTTCGGGAATAAGGACATTGTCTTGGCGGGCCCAAAAATTACCGACTTCATTAATTTAATGCTGCAATTCATTTTTCCGAAAAAAATATTAAATTCAGAAGTCCGATTAAAACTACATGAATTCAACTTGAAGTGATTGTCCGATCCCAACTCGAACATTGTTTCAAAAATTTTGTAATAATAATTTTAATGCATATTACATAATATAAACATTTAATATTAACATACTCGTATATAAAATTGCTTTTTATTAACAGTTTTCATACTTTTTCGTTTGCCTTATATTAAAAAGAAATTTCTTTTTATTATTAGACGCCAGAGCTGCAATGGTATTCACACACTTGCACTATCTTCTGCAGCCAAGTGGACGTGAAGGTAACAAACGGTTCACCGTTTTTGACAGCCAAGATGCATCAATTAGGTTGTTCGCACAGCAGCAAGACTATAAAGAACATCAAAATGCACTGGCTGCAAAACATTCACATTCGCAACCACCCGTAATTACGTTAATCGGTTCATTGGAAGAAATAGAAGAAATACATGTAGATTTCGACAACTCGCACTATAGGGTATTTACATTCAACCGGGCACTCGACATTTGCATCAAAATATTTTTTACGCTAAATATAGCGTATCCAAAATCATGTCAACAATTTTGGGAATTTGTTGATAATTATTTTTACAAAATCGACAAATCAGCAACAAATTCCAAGGCACGAACTCTTTTAAAATTATTAAAATTGGCTGAAAGCGAAAGCAACAATCAATTGTAAATGGTAAGTTTTTTGATAAGAATTCGTTGATAGTTATTTTTAGATCTAAAAAAGGCGAATTCAAAAAAAATATCATGGAATGAATTTTACGAGAAATGGCATTTTATCAACTTTCCCAACATATGAATTCGTACGAAAAAAATACTTTTTGAATTCAACGTTGTTGCTTGTTGTTTCTTTTCTCTTTTTTTTACTTCAACGATATTCACCCCTGTTCTGATTTTCGTTACGAATTCAATTCGTTTTCGAAATTGATTGTCGCAAAGCTAAAAAAAACTGTGTTCCTAAATTCGTACGAATTTGCCTTCAATTTTTGACAAATATTTCTTTGAAATTACTTAAATTCTTAAATTTACGATTTCAAAACGAGACATTTATAACACCTCAGTTTTAAAAACGAAAGTATTGTTTTCGTAAACAAAAATCAGAACAGGGGTGATTATTTACAATTGAAACATGCATGTACCACATTTTTGTATTTAAACACTATAATTAACGAAAAAATTATAAAAAAAAAGAGATACCTAGCTTTCAAATATTTATTTCTTTCTGTGTAGATCGAATCAGATTTCAGTAAAATGTTCGGGAATAAGGACATTGTCTTGGCGGGCCCAAAAATTACCGACTTCATTAATTTAATGCTGCAATTCATTTTTCCGAAAAAAATATTAAATTCAGAAGTCCGATTAAAACTACATGAATTCAACTTGAAGTGATTGTCCGATCCCAACTCGAACATTGTTTCAAAAATTTTGTAATAATAATTTTAATGCATATTACATAATATAAACATTTAATATTAACATACTCGTATATAAAATTGCTTTTTATTAACAGTTTTCATACTTTTTCGTTTGCCTTATATTAAAAAGAAATTTCTTTTTATTATTAGACGCCAGAGCTGCAATGGTATTCACACACTTGCACTATCTTCTGCAGCCAAGTGGACGTGAAGGTAACAAACGGTTCACCGTTTTTGACAGCCAAGATGCATCAATTAGGTTGTTCGCACAGCAGCAAGACTATAAAGAACATCAAAATGCACTGGCTGCAAAACATTCACATTCGCAACCACCCGTAATTACGTTAATCGGTTCATTGGAAGAAATAGAAGAAATACATGTAGATTTCGACAACGCGCACTATAGGGTATTTACATTCAACCGGGCACTCGACATTTGCATCAAAATATTTTTTACGCTAAATATAGCGTATCCAAAATCATGTCAACAATTTTGGGAATTTGTTGATAATTATTTTTACAAAATCGACAAATCAGCAACAAATTCCAAGGCACGAACTCTTTTAAAATTATTAAAATTGGCTGAAAGCGAAAGCAACAATCAATTGTAAATGGTAAGTTTTTTGATAAGAATTCGTTGATAGTTATTTTTAGATCTAAAAAAGGCGAATTCAAAAAAAATATCATGGAATGAATTTTACGAGAAATGGCATTTTATCAACTTTCCCAACATATGAATTCGTACGAAAAAAATACTTTTTGAATTCAACGTTGTTGCTTGTTGTTTCTTTTCTCTTTTTTTTACTTCAACGATATTCACCCCTGTTCTGATTTTCGTTACGAATTCAATTCGTTTTCGAAATTGATTGTCGCAAAGCTAAAAAAAACTGTGTTCCTAAATTCGTACGAATTTGCCTTCAATTTTTGACAAATATTTCTTTGAAATTACTTAAATTCTTAAATTTACGATTTCAAAACGAGACATTTATAACACCTCAGTTTTAAAAACGAAAGTATTGTTTTCGTAAACAAAAATCAGAACAGGGGTGATTATTTACAATTGAAACATGCATGTACCACATTTTTGTATTTAAACACTATAATTAACGAAAAAATTATAAAAAAAAAGAGATACCTAGCTTTCAAATATTTATTTCTTTCTGTGTAGATCGAATCAGATTTCAGTAAAATGTTCGGGAATAAGGACATTGTCTTGGCGGGCCCAAAAATTACCGACTTCATTAATTTAATGCTGCAATTCATTTTTCCGAAAAAAATATTAAATTCAGAAGTCCGATTAAAACTACATGAATTCAACTTGAAGTGATTGTCCGATCCCAACTCGAACATTGTTTCAAAAATTTTGTAATAATAATTTTAATGCATATTACATAATATAAACATTTAATATTAACATACTCGTATATAAAATTGCTTTTTATTAACAGTTTTCATACTTTTTCGTTTGCCTTATATTAAAAAGAAATTTCTTTTTATTATTAGACGCCAGAGCTGCAATGGTATTCACACACTTGCACTATCTTCTGCAGCCAAGTGGACGTGAAGGTAACAAACGGTTCACCGTTTTTGACAGCCAAGATGCATCAATTAGGTTGTTCGCACAGCAGCAAGACTATAAAGAACATCAAAATGCACTGGCTGCAAAACATTCACATTCGCAACCACCCGTAATTACGTTAATCGGTTCATTGGAAGAAATAGAAGAAATACATGTAGATTTCGACAACGCGCACTATAGGGTATTTACATTCAACCGGGCACTCGACATTTGCATCAAAATATTTTTTACGCTAAATATAGCGTATCCAAAATCATGTCAACAATTTTGGGAATTTGTTGATAATTATTTTTACAAAATCGACAAATCAGCAACAAATTCCAAGGCACGAACTCTTTTAAAATTATTAAAATTAGCTGAAAGCGAAAGCAATAACCAATTGTAAATTGTTAATTTTTGATAAGAATTCGTTGAGAGTTATTTTTACAAAAAAAAATAATGTATAAAAATCATTAAAATTAGCTGAAAGCGAAAGAAGCAATACTGATTGTAAATTTGTACCTTCAAGAATTTCCAATAAAAAAAACCCATATTTTTAAAGAAATTGATAATATTTTATTTATTATAAGATCAATTTCTGGGGTGTCTTGTTATCAAGTTTGTATGGTCTTTTGTGGTTTTTTGTTTCAGATATTTCCTGAGTTTCCAGCAAATGGTAAGTAAAAATAAATAACATTCATTCAATAACAGGTACCAGGAGAACTACCCGATATATTGGTAAATTTTACCAGAACACAGGTAAATTTTACCAGGAAAAACGAATATTCCTAGTAAATACTACCAGTAGACTGGTAGCAGGTACCAGGAAAACTACCTGATATATTGGTAAATTTTACCAGAATACAGCTACATTTTACCATGAAAAAAATAGTATTCCCAGTAAATACTACCAGTATACTGGTAGCAGGTACCAGGAAAACTACCCGATATATTGGTAAATTTTACCAGAACACAGGTAAATTTTACCAGGAAAAAAATAATATTCCTACTAAATACTACCAGTATACTGGTAGCAGGTACCAGGAAAACTACCCGATATATTGGTAAATTTTACCAGAACACAGGTAAATTTTACCAGGAAAAAAATAATATTCCTACTAAATACTACCAGTATACTGGTAGCAGGTACCAGGAAAACTACCCGATATATTGGTAAATTTTACCAGAACACAGCTAAATTTTACCAGGAAAAAAAAAATATTCCTACTAAATACTACCAGTATACTGGTAGCAGGTACCAGGAAAACTACCCGATATATTGGTAAATTTTACCAGAACACAGGTAAATTTTACCAGGAAAAAAATAATATTCCTACTAAATACTACCAGTATACTGGTAGCAGGTACCAGGAAAACTACCCGATATATTGGTAAATTTTACCAGAACACAGGTAAATTTTACCAGGAAAAAAATAATATTCCTACTAAATACTACCAGTATACTGGTAGCAGGTACCAGGAAAACTACCCGATATATTGGTAAATTTTACCAGAACACAGGTAAATTTTACCAGGAAAAAAATAATATTCCTACTAAATACTACCAGTATACTGGTAGCAGGTACCAGGAAAACTACCCGATATATTGGTAAATTTTACCAGAACACAGGTAAATTTTACCAGGAAAAAAATAATATTCCTACTAAATACTACCAGTATACTGGTAGCAGGTACCAGGAAAACTACCCGATATATTGGTAAATTTTACCAGAACACAGGTAAATTTTACCAGGAAAAAAATAATATTCCTACTAAATACTACCAGTATACTGGTAGCAGGTACCAGGAAAACTACCCGATATATTGGTAAATTTTACCAGAACACAGGTAAATTTTACCAGGAAAAAACGAATATTCCTAGTAAATACTACCAGTATACTGGTAGCAGGTACCAGGAAAACTACCAGATATATTGGTAGATTTTACCAGAATACAGCTACATTTTATCAGGAAAAAATAATATCTCTAGTAAATACTACCAGTATACTGGTAGCAGGTACCAGGAAAATTACCCGGAGTCCTGGTAAATTGTACCAGAATACAGGTACATTCTATCAGGAAAAAAATAATATTCCTGGTAAATACTACCAGTATCCTGTTAGCAAGTATCAGGAAAATGATTATCTTTTCCTGTTAGATTGTATCAGGCAACTGGTACATGTTATCAGGAACTCTGATAATATTCTGTCGGAAGGGGAAATATTTTTCCTGGTACGGGCTACCAGGAGAGACCGATATATTCTATCAGACGACCTGGGAGAATCTCGTTATCAGTTTTTCCGATAGATTCTTACAGGAAATCTAATAAATAGAACCAGGATATTTTTTTGAGTGTATGAGGGCCATGTAGCAAATCACCTTCACTCTGCTATCGAGTTGACTGCTGTGAAACAGTCGCCTTGTCAGAGTAAAATCTCCTCTAGCCCTGGCCAGAGCAGCATCCATTTGTTTGTTAAAATATAGATACTGATCTAGCCAGATGCCCAGGTACTTGACTATTACTTTGTTTGGAAAATGCTAAATAGAATAGGAGAATTCACTGCTCCTTGTTGCAGACCGTTCTGTATTTTAAAAGTTCTGGTAGAAGTTCTATTGCAACTTTTCACAACAAACGTTCTACCATGAAGCATGTCATTCAGAATATATAGTAGTGGTTTACTCATGTCATATCTGATCAACTTATAAAAAAGACCGTCTTACCAAACGGTATCGAAAGCCTTCTCCAAGTCAACCAGACATGCACCCGTACACTGATTTTTAGTTTTGTTCCATTGAATATCTGATACTAGTTTAGACGCGGCATGTGTGGTATCATGGCCCGCCTTAAAACCGAACTGATTTTCTGGAATTATATTTTTGTCCTCAGTCCATGTGGACAGAGCTCTGTTGAGAACTTTCTCGAATATCTTGCTGATACTCGGAAGAAGACTAATTGACCGGAGATTTGCTGGATTGGAACCATCCTTCCCTTTTTTAATGAGAGGATGGACCACTGCCGTCTTCCAACGCACTGGATAATATTCATTATTCAGCACATTGTTGAACAACGTATATGTCCACCGCTTCTGAAGGGAGGTTTCGCAGCACAATATTGTGTATGCCGTCGACTCCGCTGACTTCATTTTCTTTATTTTGTGAAAAATGTCTTAGAGGTCCATCTTAGAAATAAGCAGGATGTTATCCCCGTTTCGCTGGGCGATGACTGCATTTGCAAGTCGGTCGTCATTGAACCTTGTGAAACCAGGATTCTCGGATCACCAATGCGAGATCTTGTCTCTAAGATAGAAGTGTCCAACGAAGGCTCTGTTTTCAAGGTCGTTATTCGGGCGAATGCACTCATTCACCTTATATACTTGCTCGAAA
Organism: Melanostoma mellinum; assembly: GCA_914767635.1. Taxonomy (NCBI): domain Eukaryota; kingdom Metazoa; phylum Arthropoda; class Insecta; order Diptera; family Syrphidae; genus Melanostoma; species Melanostoma mellinum. Next base: position 95,748,813 of record OU612058.1, read on the forward strand.
ACAGCACCTACAGTCTCTACCTTCTCCTGAGCATCTTCCACTATAAATATTTGCGAGAAGTTGATGCTTATTGAGGTCGAAATGGAAACCTTGAAAGAACGGATTTCAGCTTGTGAAGAAAATGCAACCAATTTTAGCCACTTGCAGTCGGAAGTTGTCGCATCAAAAACCAACTTCAACGAGAGCTAGTGCAACTGAAACCAGAAGAACACATAAATAGCACTGAGCTGCTGGAGTTGAAGGCACAAATTGAAGTACTGCACTCTAACAACCTCGCATCCGACGCGGTTTTGATAGGGATCCCCTTTTTCCCGGAGGAAAGTCTTGAAAAAATTTTCACAAACATCTGCCAAGCTATTAACCTTCAAACACCCATCATAAACCGAATTTTCCGAGTGAAACAAAGATCTGATTCTGTCATTATTATCAAGTTTGGGTCAGCTCATGATAAGATGACGACTCTAAGGGCTATGTCATTTGGAAAAATCACTCGCGGCATTTTTGTTTACAGGATGTCGGCTTTGAATCCAACCGAAAAGTTTATTTGCACGAAAGCCTCACTCCAATAAACCGAGGCATTTTGCGACAAGCGATTAAATACAAGCACGAAAAGCGTATAAACTCTGCATTTTCAACACGAGGAGTTGTTTATATTAAAATGACATCGACCACAAACAACATAAAACTTGACAGCTTACAAAAGCTCAATGAAGTTGTATGCAGTTACAAAAATCAACAAACGAGAAATCCCAGAGGCTCTGAAACCATCAAATGAATCCAGTTTCTCCCAAACTTTAAACTTTTGAATTTCAATTTTTTTCTTTTTTTTTTCACTTTTCTTTTTATTTTTAATTCCTTTCAATTTATCAATTTTTTGTGTAAATTTACTTGAAACGTTATTAGTTTTTCTTCTCTTTTTTGCTATTTTTCTCTTTTCATTTTTGAACGTTATTATCCTTGAAATTTTCTTATTTTCTTGTCCGTCTTCTGATATGAACGAAGAGCAAAGTATACCAGAAAACAATATTCCACATCCTTATGGTGGTTCAAACCGCGTTTTTCATAAAACTAATGTTATGTTAAACATTTCTTGTAAAAGGTACTCGGGCCTTTCTATTTGTCATATTAATGCACAAAGTTTAATTAAACACATTGATGAGTTTAGATTAGTTTTTGAAAATGAGAAGATCGATATTATCTGTGTATCGGAATCTTGGCTGAATTCAAACATTAATGACCACGTGATACATCTCAATGGATATAAAATTTTTCGCGCCGATAGAATCGACAAACGTGGGGGCGGTGTAGCAATCTATGTTAAGAAAGGTATCCAATGTAGGTTATTATATAAATCTGATGGTAGCAATGACTTATTTGAATTTTGTTTTGTTGAAATTTTGTGTGGGCAAGATAAATGCTTGATAGGAGCTATCTATAAGCCCCCAAATTTAACAAATTCTGTAGTTATAGCTCATCTACTAGAAAGTCTAACGGTACAACACAGTAATATAATAATTTGCGGGGATTTTAATATTGATCTATTAGATAAAAGAAACAGTGATGTAAATCGTTTTGTCACACAATAGTCAGTTCAAACGGAAAGAGTATACGAGACGACATATATGTGTTCCTGACCGAAATCAAAACACCACCACCGACCTCATCTGGCCTGTCTATGTGCCGATCCTTACGGTAGACCGAGAACTTAGGGCTCAAGATTTCGGAATTCAAGAAACTTGGACTTAGCCAAGTTTCAGTCAAAACAAACACGTCATGTTTGAAAACGTGGGAGTTAACATACAAATCAGCAGTTTTACTGCGAAAACGTCTTACATTTTGATAAAAGAGGGAAAATCTAATTAGTTTTTTGGAGCAGTATTTATAACCAATTTGTTTTTAGCTCTCCTGTTGATGGAAAATTCTTTAACAAGAGCACCACCAGGCCAAGAGTTACTGTCACAAATAGAGTCGAAAGACGAGGGTGGGACAAGCAATTTGAACGAAGACACAAAGCTATCAGTTTTGCTTATCTTACTACATTTAATAAAATTTTCATTGGGAATCAATTTCTTTGAGACGAGATAGTGCAAAACATCGTTTGTATTAAGATCTGGCCTAAGTCGAGACACAAAAATTAATTTCGGTTTTGGAACCGTCTCTATTGGTGTGAAAGATACACCAGACTCAGGTTCAGAACTGGAATTAGTTGACAACGATCTATTTTCAAGATCCACTACTTCTGCTACTAGTTCCATCGGGACAGAAGGACCATTAACTTTGACAGAGTTGCTTTTCAATGTCTTGCGCTTTGAAGGAGGGCTCAAATTTTTGCTAGCCACTGTGCCTTCACTGTTCTTTTTAGCGCCCGTATTTGGAAATGAAACAGAGCTCAATGACGTAGATTGAAGATCCTTCAAACCAAGGGTTTTTTTGGGAATTGGAATTTCTAAGTCCTCTGTAGATGTAGACATGTCAACAGAGCTACAGGGCGAGGAAAAAGATGCTAAGTTCAAAACGGATTTATTAAAAACTTTGAAAAGTTGGTCAAAACCTTTCCACAGCTTTTCAATATCTAGTTTGAACGTAGACATTTTAATTGCTAAGTGGGAGAGAGATATCTTTTTACACTCCTCACAATACCAACAAGCACTTTTAAAAGCACTTATTTTATCTAAAAGCGCATTGATCGCCCCAATACATTCTGCATGAAATGCTTTGCTACATACACCATAACATGCAAAAACAGGTGAGTTGGAACTATCCAAACATTTAACTGCTGCACAATCCATAGTTAGCAAATAAAAAAGTATTTGGGAGCAGAACAAAAATATAAAAATATTGGGCAAAAAAAAAAAAATTTTTTTTGGGATGGACTGGGAGTTGAACCTAGAACGGCTTATTAGGTGTGTATTCCAAAAATAGATCTACGCTTTTTTATTTTTTTATTTTCAATTCATTTTTATTAAATTTTTCTTATATCAACTTACGTGCTAACAAAAATGTGTAAAACTAGCTTATATAATACCTTAATTAACTTACTGACCCTAGGCGGGTACTCTAAATTATTCAATATCTTACTACTAATGCCTTTCGGCCTTATGATAACTTATGAATCTAAGACTAGAGCAAGTTAAAACTAAGAAAATTTAAAAAAATCTTAGTTCCAAAGATCATTTTTTTTGTGTTTTCTTAAAACTAATTAAAACTACTTAAATCTACTTAAAACTAGAGCAGCCACAGAAGCTTTTGGTTTTTTTTTGTTTTTTTTTTTGTATTTTGTAATTTTTTTTGTTGGATTTTTGTATTTTTTAATTTTTTTTTTTGGTTTCTTGTATTTTGTAATTTCTTTCTGTTTTTTTTTTGATTTTATGTTTTTTTTTTTTTTTTGGATTTTTTGTGATTTTTTTGTTTGCCACTGTGCCCACCCCCTATACCCTAAGACTTACACGCTAAACCTGTGTAAGCCAGCCATTGGCGACTCGCTATCATTATCAACTTCAAGATGTTGCTCCGACAACCACCAGAATATTTTCGACGTTTTAACAACGTCACGACGATCGCGATCTGAGACCGCCCTACTGAACCGGAGGAGCTCTTCAGCTTCTCCGCCTACTGCGGTGACGTCTCGGTTGTAAAGGAGCCGTCGTTCCACGGACTTCCAGCAGACGTGGTAGATCAGCGGAACCGCCAACCTATCCTGAATCAGCCCTACCATATCAAAATAGAGGAAAGCCTCCGGTGGGACAAATCCACTGAAGCGCGATTTCTCCATATATTCAGTGTTGGGGTAATAAGCCCCAAAAATCAGACCATTGGCCGAGGTCATCGCTCTTGCAGTGTGACCACGAGTCAGTTTTATAATGAAGTTGTCGATCCTGTTTATTTGAGCCCCGTTGTAAAGGACCTCATTAGGATAATATTTTCTGTACTCCGACTCTGGTGTTCTGTGCAATCCAAGATAGGTACGCAGACACTGTCTCTCAAACACCCGAATCTTTTCCATTTGAGACGCTGTAACATTGAACCACACGGGGCACCCATAGACAATCATTGGCCTTATGAGGGCCATGTAGCAAATCACCTTCACTCTGCTATCGAGTTGACTGCTGTGAAACAGTCGCCTTGTCAGAGTAAAATCTCCTCTAGCCCTGGCCAGAGCAGCATCCATTTGTTTGTTAAAATATAGATACTGATCTAGCCAGATGCCCAGGTACTTGACTATTACTTTGTTTGGAAAATGCTAAATAGAATAGGAGAATTCACTGCTCCTTGTTGCAGACCGTTCTGTATTTTAAAAGTTCTGGTAGAAGTTCTATTGCAACTTTTCACAACAAACGTTCTACCATGAAGCATGCCATTCAGAATATATAGTAGTGGTTTACTCATGTCATATCTGATCAACTTATAAAAAAGACCGTCTTACCAAACGGTATCGAAAGCCTTCTCCAAGTCAACCAGACATGCACCCGTACACTGATTTTTAGCTTTGTTCCATTGAATATCTGATACTAGTTTAGACGCGGCATGTGTGGTATCATGGCCCGCCTTAAAACCGAACTGATTTTCTGGAATTATATTTTTGTCCTCAGTCCATGTGGACAGAGCTCTGTTGAGAACTTTCTCGAATATCTTGCTGATACTCGGAAGAAGACTAATTGACCGGAGATTTGCTGGATTGGAACCATCCTTCCCTTTTTTAATGAGAGGATGGACCACTGCCGTCTTCCAACGCACTGGATAATATTCATTATTCAGCACATTGTTGAACAACGTATATGTCCACCGCTTCTGAAGGGAGGTTTCGCAGCACAATATTGTGTATGCCGTCGACTCCGCTGACTTCATTTTCTTTATTTTGTGAAAAATGTCTTAGAGGTCCATCTTAGAAATAAGCAGGATGTTATCCCCGTTTCGCTGGGCGATGACTGCATTTGCAAGTCGGGCGTCATTGAACCTTGTGAAACCAGGATTCTCGGATCACCAATGCGAGATCTTGTCTCTAAGATAGAAGTGTCCAACGAAGGCTCTGTTTTCAAGGTCGTAATTCGGGCGAATGCACTCATTCACCTTATATACTTGCTCGAAAACAGCACCTACAGTCTCTACCTTCTCCTGAGCATCTTCCACTATAAATATTTGCGAGAAGTTGATGCTTATTGAGGTCGAAATGGAAACCTTGAAAGAACGGATTTCAGCTTGTGAAGAAAATGCAACCAATTTTAGCCACTTGCAGTCGGAAGTTGTCGCATCAAAAACCAACTTCAACGAGAGCTAGTGCAACTGAAACCAGAAGAACACATAAATAGCACTGAGCTGCTGGAGTTGAAGGCACAAATTGAAGTACTGCACTCTAACAACCTCGCATCCGACGCGGTTTTGATAGGGATCCCCTTTTTCCCGGAGGAAAGTCTTGAAAGAATTTTCACAAACATCTGCCAAGCTATTAACCTTCAAACACCCATCATAAACCGAATTTTCCGAGTGAAACAAAGATCTGATTCTGTCATTATTATCAAGTTTGGGTCAGCTCATGATAAGATGACGACTCTAAGGGCTATGTCGGCATTTAGGAAAAATCACTCGCGGCATTTTTGTTTACAGGATGTCGGCTTTGAATCCAACCGAAAAGTTTATTTGCACGAAAGCCTCACTCCAATAAACCGAGGCATTTTGCGACAAGCGATTAAATACAAGCACGAAAAGCGTATAAACTCTGCATTTTCAACACGAGGAGTTGTTTATATTAAAATGACATCGACCACAAACAACATAAAACTTGACAGCTTACAAAAGCTCAATGAAGTTGTATGCAGTTACAAAAATCAACAAACGAGAAATCCCAGAGGCTCTGAAACCATCAAATGAATCCAGTTTCTCCCAAACTTTAAACTTTTGAATTTCAATTTTTTTCTTTTTTTTTCACTTTTCTTTTTATTTTTAATTCCTTTCAATTTATCAATTTTTTGTGTAAATTTACTTGAAACGTTATTAGTTTTTCTTCTCTTTTTTGCTATTTTTCTCTTTTCATTTTTGAACGTTATTATCCTTGAAATTTTCTTATTTTCTTGTCCGTCTTCTGATATGAACGAAGAGCAAAGTATACCAGAAAACAATATTCCACATCCTTATGGTGGTTCAAACCGCGTTTTTCATAAAACTAATGTTATGTTAAACATTTTTTGTAAAAGGTACTCGGGCCTTTCTATTTGTCATATTAATGCACAAAGTTTAATTAAACACATTGATGAGTTTAGATTAGTTTTTGAAAATGAGAAGATCGATATTATCTGTGTATCGGAATCTTGGCTGAATTCAAACATTAATGACCACGTGATACATCTCAATGGATATAAAATTTTTCGCGCCGATAGAATCGACAAACGTGGGGGCGGTGTAGCAATCTATGTTAAGAAAGGTATCCAATGTAGGTTATTATATAAATCTGATGGTAGCAATGACTTATTTGAATTTTGTTTTGTTGAAATTTTGTGTGGGCAAAATAAATGCTTGATAGGAGCTATCTATAGGCCCCCAAATTTAACAAATTCTGTAGTTATAGCTCATCTACTAGAAAGTCTAACGGTACAACACAGTAATATAATAATTTGCGGAGATTTTAATATTGATCTATTAGATAAAAGAAACAGTGATGTAAATCGTTTTGTCAATGATATAACATCGTTAAGCTTATTTCCCGTAAGCAATCAATCACCTACCCATTTTAGCAGTACAAATTCCACACTGTTAGATCTTTTCCTAGTTACAGATATGAATCGTGTTCTTTTCTATGACCAACTTGATGTTCCTGGTTTTTCTAAGCATGACCTTATTGTAACTTTCCTTGATTTTCATGTTGTGGAGTCAACGCAAAGTAATATCATCACATATAGAGACTTTAAGGCAATAGACCATAACTCCCTGTTTAGAGCCACATCAGCAAAAGACTGGCATGAACTTCGTTTAATGTCCTCGATTGATGAACAGATTGAACATTTTACCCAAAAAATTAATTATCTCTTTGAACAACATGTTCCATTAAAATCTTCTACCCCTCCTAATAAAAGTTGCTAATGGATGACTTCTAGGATCCAAAATCTTCTTAAACAAAGGGACAGCGCATATAAGAGATGGAAACGATTTAGAATTCCAGAGTTTTTTGATGCTTATAAGTCTGCAAGGAATAGCACTAAACGAGAAATTAGAAATGCAAAAATCCGGTTTTTCAATTCTAGGTTCAGCTCTTGTACAAATATTTCAAAAACTTGGAAAAATATAAAGGCATTAGGGGCCTCCAATAGAAAAACTGTTGATGGAGACGTCAGCGAGACGAGCCCCGATGATTTAAATAGAGATTTTGCTTCCAATTCGAATGCCTCAAATGAAGGCGACCATTTTCATGGAAGATTATATGCTGTTGAGGAATCGCTCATTCCAACAGTTTCGAGGAGTTTTAGCTTCCAAAGAGTTACTGAGTTCGAAGTTCTAAATGCAGTTACTTTAATTAAGTCAAATGCTATCGGACTAGATAGAATGCAGCCAAAGTTTTTGAAAATTATTATTCATGCGGTGCTCTCTGAAATCACTTATATTTTCAACAACATTTTAACCTACTCCACATATCCATCTTCCTGGAAGATCTCCAAAATTATCCCTGTCCTTAAAAGTACTACCTCTAGAATTAAATCCTATCGACCTATATCGATTCTGCCTTTTCTCTCTAAGGTTTTTGAGAAACTTTTGAGCAAGCAGATGCACTCTTTTCTCAATGAGTTTAACCTTTTATCACCTGAGCAATCCGGTTTTAGACCAAACCACAGTTGTACTACGGCACTCTTAAACTTGGTAGATGACATCCGAATGGAACTGACTGAAGGTCATGTAACTTCTCTTGTATTGCTTGATTTCTCAAAAGCCTTTGACACAGTTCCTCACAACATTCTTATTCTTAAATTGAAAAATTACTTCGTTTTCGAATCCACAGCATTAAAACTTATGGAAAGTTACTTGACAGGTCGCTCACAAGCTGTCTACTGCAACCAAAAAATGTCAAGTTTTCTTCAAACGAAAGCTGGTGTCCCACAAGGATCCATCTTAGGTCCACTATTGTTTACCTTGTTCAATAATGACATTCCTTCAATTTTGAAATGCTGTAAGGTCCAAATGTACGCGGATGATGTGCAGATGCATTTTAGCTACTCGATAGGTCAAGTTGAGGATGCCACTGAGCGAATTAATGAAGACCTTAGCTCGATAGCCTCTTGGTCGAGAATGAATAAGCTTATGCTGAACTCCAGTAAAAGTCAAGCCATATTAATTAGTCGCTTAAGCATTGACACTCAAAACTTACCAAAACTCTGTTTAGAAGGATTAGTGTTACCCTACGTCACCAGTGTAAAAAATCTCGGTGTTACATTTAACCAAAATCTCACCTGGGGAAATCATATTATTAAAATAGTATCTAAGATATATGGATCCCTCCGTATTCTAATTCTATACCAAATTGGGAACTGTCTTCCTTTCAGGACTAAGGCAATGTTCGTTAAGTCACTTTTATTCCCAATCATTTTTTATGCCTACCCAGTTTTCTGTGACCTAGATAGTGTCTCCTTACGTAAGTTGAAAGTAGCTATAAATAGTACAGTAAGGTTTGCCTATAACATTGGTCGAAGAGAACATATCTCTGGTTATGTTAAGGCTTTCCTTGGAATGGAGTTACAACAGTATCTCGAGTTTAAAACACTAACTTTTCTTTTCAGTCTTAAAGAAAATAGAGTGCCCGAATATCTTTTCCAAAGAATTCAATTTGCATCTTCTTCCGGAAGAAGTAGAAGTTTCGTGCCACCTTTTACGAACTACTCTATAACTCAAAAACAGTTTTTTGTCTGCGCCATAAGACTCTGGAATCGCCTTCCGCTCAATGTCAGACGGTCTTCAGGTATGAGGGATTTTCAAGAAAAGCTTAAACAACATTACTGCTCATAAGCATATTTACAAAAGAAAAATTAAAAAAAGTTCAAGTAAATAATGTAAATAATAATTTAAATCATAATTTAACTATAATTTAATAATATTAAAATAATTAATTTTCATTTCATTCATTAATTTTCAAATTCATTAATATTTAAACCCTGTTTATATTGTTCACAACTAAAAGATAATATTGTATCTACGTGTAACATAATTTCTATACCAATAAATACAAATACAAATATAAAGTGGTCATCATCCAAGATGGCCTCATCCCGATTTTACAATAGTCAAAAGTAAGTTTTTGTTTTCTGTCGTCCTTTGGAGTTTAATACCCTGAAGTTCATTTTGATCTTTTATCCTAAATATTTTATCTATTTCCGGAAACATACTCGGGTTGTTGGACTGTACAGCCCAAATTTTGTTGTTCCAGAAAAGAGATATGGATATTGTGTAGTTTTCTTTTATTAACTGTTGGAGATTTTTGATCTGTGACTTCAGAGTTCTAATCTCCAAATCGTGTTGGTCAGTAAACCTCTTGTGCAAGAGTTTGAGTCTTGACAGGAGTCTACTTTTTTGTTTGTAAAGTGCGTCTATTGTCGCGTTTCTCTACATGTTCGTAGAGTCATGTTGCCTATATTTAGGAATTGTCCTGTCCAATGTACTACGGATCGCATCCTGCATACGTTGCAGGCACCCATCGATCTCAACGTTCGACAGATTCCTGTTGCTTGGCGGCGCAATACCGTTCGAACGAAGTTCCCTTGAGATGGCACGGGAAAAGCGAGGCCAACATGTTTTACCGTAGTTGTAAGAGTGCGTCGGCACGTACTCCTCCAGTTCCACAAGGTTGTTCGGAAGCAGTATGACGGCGGCAAGTCCACAGTGGTCACTGTCGTACTCAACCGTCGTCAGACAATTTTTCGTCCGTCGAAGAATGTCGTCGGTCAGTTAAAGTCTTGTGTTTAAAAGCAATAAAGAGCCACTTCGAGGATATGAAGGCCTGTCAGTAGCTAGCAGATCGACTTTACACTCAATGCTGTGGAGCCCCAGCCAATTGAATAGCTGGGTCCCCCTTGGATTGGCTAATTGATTTCCCCAATCTTGGTATTTAGCATTGTAATCACCGGCCAAAAGGAAATAGTTTTCATCCGAATTCAGTTTCAGACATCGAAAAAGTGTTTCGAGCTCTGTTATAAAACATGAATTTTGAGAAGCCTCCGGCGCATAGATCGCGACCACATACAACCGCCTCCCATAAACAATAAACAATAATAAAATAAATTTACAAGCACTGCTTACCGAGCTGACGGCAATGCCATAGCTCTAAATTCATTGTAAAACTCATTGTGAAATAAGAAAACGAAAAATAAATGAATTTACTTACTTACTTACTTACTTACAACCGCCTCCCCTGTTGGAGAGGAATGCATACGATACACGCTTCAAGCAACTGGAATCGGCGTACTTCACCACTATATATTATCTTATGACCAATGCCCTTACGTATGAAGATCGCGACCCCACCCGCGAAAGTCGAGTTGGGTCGGTCCCTCCTTACGATAATGTAATTATTATTCGTCAAATTGTGATGCTGGTTTAGCCTAGTCTCGCTAACCATACATACATCAGGACGTTGGTCTTTTAACAACTCAAAGAAGTTGGTTCGTCGTTGTATCCTAACTTGCGAATTCACATTCACGGCTAGGATCTTAAAAGGTCTCTCCGGCAGCGCATCCGTTAACCTAAAAACTGCGCAAGCGACGGCACTGCACGGGAGATAAAATCCACCCTATGCGCCTGCTCACTTATTTGCCGTGATAGCTCACTCATTTGTGCCTGAATGACACGCAGAGCGACCATCACCTCTGACTCCCCAGTAGCTGCCTTTGACACAGATGGCTGTGCGGCCGCTTTCTGGGGAGGTTGTACCGTTTTCCCAGCTCCACCCGCCATTTGGGCGTAGGAAACTTGGGATACAGCGGCCCTTGGAATTGGTCTGGCTGTAAGCCTTCCCTCGTCCTTGGTTACTGTTGCAGCAGCTTTTAATGATTTTTTGATAACCTGGTATCGAGGACATCCACGATAGTTAGCAGGGTGTCCATCTCCACCACAGAGAACGCATTTCAATTGGGTCTTATCTTCGACCCTTGTCTCACCGAGCTTGCACTCATTTTCTTTGTGGTTCTCCACACTTCACGCACCTCGACTGCATTTGGCAGTTGAATGCGGCGTGCCCGAACCTTTGGCAACGAAGACATTGTAAAATGTCTCCGTGCCTGTTTATTTTTTCCCATCTTACCATCTGGTAGTCTAGGACTGAGATTTTCCTCAGACTCTCCAGACGGCTACTGGGTGAAAGGGTGACGAGGAACATCGGCAATAGCCGCTTCTCCCGTCTAGCCTTAGCCGTGGTGAACGACTTGACCCCGATGAACTCGAGATCGTCGCTCGCCAACCTGCGGAGTTCCGCTAAGAGCTCCTCTGGGTCAGAGGTAGGCTCTACCCCTTTCAAGAGCATGGTTTTCGGCTTCTCCTCTTTAAGAGTAAAAGTAAAATGTTCGGTGGCAGTTGTTTGCAACAGCGCCCGAACGATCTTATGGTCACCAATGTTTTCACATTGGATCGCATCTCGATCTTGTCCTAATCGTTTAATTACAAATTTATCGCCTATGGCGGACTTACACAGACTTTTTGTTGCTTGTAAATCCATCTTGTGGGTGTTGATGGGGGCACCCTGCTTTTAGCTGCTGTCTTTTTTGGCTGCTGCTTTTGTTGTGTTGGCTGTGGTTGTTGTTGTTTTCTCTGCTGCTGCTGCTGCTGCTTTGGCACCGTCTCCCCTGGCTGCTTCGTTGGCGCGGCTTTTTTAGCCGCGGTCCCCCGTTGCTGCTCTTGGGTAGCAGTTTTCTTTCTTTCGATTTGCTCTAAAGCTATTTTACTAGCTGTCGTGCCTTGTTTTTGCACGGGAGCCGTTTTTGCAATTGCCTTTGTTGTTGTTGGCTGTTGCTGTTTTTTGTTTTGCAGTTGTTTTTTTGCCTCTCTTTCTGTTAATCTGCGGGCCACTTGTCTGGATTTAATCTCTTCGATCTCCTTGTACAGCTTCTCCAATATATTAGATAATGCTTTTAGTTTCTTGTCGTCGTCATTGTCTTTGTCTTTCAGCCTCTCGTCCACACCGTCCCCGTCGTCTGCCAATGCAGCGAACGAGTTTCCACTACCGGTGTAACGGCCCTCGCCACCGTTGGACTCGTATTCATATGTCGAATTTAGGCTTTCGATGCTATCGCTGCTGGTCGACATCTCGTCGTCGTCGACCTCCTTATCTTTTGATGTTTTTTGTTTACGGGACACCAAATTCGGCTTGGCTTTTATGCGCCGCCTCTTCTTTGCAGTTGTTGTTGCTGCTGTGGCTGCTGTTGCTGGCACCGCAATTTCCATTGCGGTTGTTGCCGCTACTTTGCTTGTTGTTGTTGCTTTTAGTGTTGGATTTTCATCCAAAACTTTTTTTGTTGTTGATGGACCGCTATGGTCCATCACAGACGACTATGTCCCTTTTTTCTCGCCTTCTTTCCGGATTTTCTCCTTGATAATAGCAATTTACTTCAAAGCAAGAATAAAAATTGGAGGGCGCGGCTGGGAGTTGAACCCACGTTGCTCCACACTGGGTACCTGCTGCGCTTCATTTCATTTTCAATTCATTTTTATTTAACTTTTCTTATATCTACTTACATGCTAACAAAAATGTGTAAAACTAGCTTATATAATAACTTAATTAACTTACTGACCCTAGGCGGGTACTCTAAATTATTCAGTAACTTAATTCTAATGCCTTTCGGCCTAAAGATACAATATATATTTCAACCTATAACTAGAATTATGAACTAATAAACTAAGAAAATTTAAAAAAACTTAGTTTTTTTGATCAAATTTTTTGGTTTTTCTTAAAATTACTTACAACTAATTAAAACTACTTAAATCTACTTAAAACTAGAGCAGCCACAGTAGCTTTTAGTTTTTTTTTTTTTTTGTTTTTTGTCATTTGTATTTTTTTTTTTGGCTTTTTGTATTTTGTATGTTTTTTTATTTGAGTTTTTATATTTTTTTTTATTTTTTTTTTTGATTTTAAGTTTTTTTTTTGTTTTTTTTTGGATTTTTTGTGATTTTTTTGTTTGCCACTGTGCCCACCCCCATACCCTAAGACTTACACGCGAAGCCTTTGTAAGCCAGCCATTGGCGACTCGCTATTATTATCGAATTTTTGTTGTTGTTCCGACAACCACCAGAACATTTTCGACGTTTTAACAACGTCACGACGATCGCGATCGGTTTCAGATCTACTACCTACTGAACCGGAGGAGCTCTTCAGCTTCTCCGCCTACTGCGGTGACGCCTCGGTTGTAAAGGAGCCGTCGTTCCACGGACTTCCGGCAGACGTGGTAGATTAGCGGAACCGCCAATCTATCCTGAATCAGCCCTACCATATCAAAATAGAGAAAAGCCTCCGGTGGGACAAATCCACTGGAGCGCGTTTTCTCCATATACTCAGTGTTGGGGTAATAAGCCCCAAAAATCAGGCCATTGGTCGAGGTCATCGCTCTTGCAGTGTGACCACGAGTCAGTTTTATAATGAAGTTGTCGATCCTGTTTATTTGAGCCCCGTTGTAAAGGACCTCATTAGGATAATATTTTCTGTACTCCGACTCTGGTGTTCTGTGCAATCCAAGACAGTTACGCAGACACTGTCTCTCAAACACCCGAATCTTTTCCATTTGAGACGCTGTAACATTGAACCACACGGGGCACCCAAAGACAATCATTGGCCTTATGAGGGCCATGTAGCAAATCACCTTCACTCTGCTATCAAGTTGACTGCTGTGAAACAGTCGCCTTGTCAGAGCAAAAGCTCCTCTAGCCCTGGCCAGAGCTGCATCCATATGTTTGTTAAAATATAGATACTGATCTAGCCAGATGCCGAGATACTTGACTACTACTTTGTTTGGCAGTGGGTTGCCATGTGGATCAACGATCACCAGCTTTCGCCAATTCTTTCTCGTATCCCATGAGGCCCGAGCCAACGAGGTTCTAAACACAATTGTTTCCGATTTCTGGAAGTTGATTTTCAACTTCCAGTCATCGCAATATTGCTGGATCTTATCGAAGTCACGCTGCAAAAGTAATCTGATGACTTCGATCTTTGGACCTGTTCTGTACGCAATAAGGTCGTCGGTGTACGCTATAGCATGGTGAAGAGAACCAATTAGATCGCCAGTGAAAATGCTAAATAGAATAGGAGAATTCACCGCTCCTTGTTGCAGACCGTTCTGTATTTTAAAAGTTCTGGTAGAAGTTCTATTGCAACTTTTCACAACAAACGTTCTACCATGAAGCATGTCATTCAGAATATATAGTAGTGGTTTACTCATGCCATATCTGATCAACCTATAAAAAAGACCGTCTAACTAAACGGTATCGAAAGCCATCTCCAAGTCAACCAGACATGCACCCGTACACTGATTTTTAGCTTTGTTCCATTGAATATCAGATACTAGTTTAGACGCGGCATGTGTGGTATCATGGCCCACCTTAAAACCGAACTGATTTTCTGGAATAATATGTTTGTCCTCAGCCCATGTGGACAGAGCTCTATTGAGAACTTTCTCGAATACCATGCTGATACTCGGAAGAAGACTAATTGACCGGAGATTTGCTGGATTGGAACCATCCTTACCTTTTTTAAGGAGAGGATGGACCACTGCCGTCTTCCAACGTACTGGATAATATGCATTATTCAGCGCATTGTTGAACAACGTGGTGTATATGTCCACCGCTTCCGCAGGGAGGTTTCGCAGCACAACATTGGGTATGCCGTCGACTCCTGCTGACTTCTTTTTCTTTATTTTGTGAAAGATGTCCAAGAGGTCCATCTTAGAAACGAACAGGGTGTTATCCCCGTTTCGCTGGGCGATGACTGCATTTGCAAGTCGGTCGTTATTGAACCTAGTGAAACCAGGATTCTCGGATGGCCAATGCGAGATCTCGTCTCTTAGATAGAAGTGTCCAACGAAGGCTCTATTCTCGAGGTCGTGATTCGGGCGAATGCACTCATTCACCTTATATACTCGCTCGAAAACAGCACCCACCGTCTCTACCTTCTCCTGAGCATCTTCCACTATAAAGTGGTCATCATCCAAGATGGCCTGATCTATCCCTATTGTCATAAGTAAGTTTTTGTTCTCTGTCGTCCTTTGGAGTTTAATACCCTGGAGGTCATTTTGATCTTTTCTCCCAAAAATTTTATTTATTTCCGGAAACATACTCGGGTTGTTGGACTGTACAGCCCGAATTTTGTTGTTCCAGAAAAGAGATATAGATTTTCTGTAATTTTCTTTTATTAACTGTTGGAGATTTTTGATCTGTGACTTCAGAGTTCTAATCTCAGAATCGTGTCGGTCAGTAAACTTCCTGTGCAAGAGTTTGAGTCTCGACAGGAGTCTACTTTTTTGTTTGTAAAGTGCGTCTATTGTCGCGTTTCTGTACATGTGCGTAGAGTCATGTTGCCTATATTTAGGAATTATCCTGTCCATTGTACTACGGATTGCATCCTCCATACGTTGCAGGTATCCATCGATCTCAACGTTCGACAGATTCCTGTTGCTTGGCGGCGCAATACCGTTCGAACGAAGTTCCCTTGAGACGGCACAGGAAAAGCGCGGCCAACGTGTCTTACCGTAGTTGTAAGAGTGCGTCGGCACGTACTCATCCAGTTCCACAAGGTCGTTCGGAAGCAGTATGACGGCGGCAAGTCCACAGTGGTCACTGTCGTACTCAACCGTCGTCAAACAATTTTTCGTCCGTCGAAGAGTGTCGTCGGTCAGTTTCAGTCTTGAGTCTAAAAGCAATAGATCCAAATAAGAGCCACTTCGAGGATATGAAGGCCTGTCAGTAGCCAGCAGATCGACTTTACACTCAATGCTGTGGAGCCCCAAGCAATTGAATAGCTGGGTCCCCCTTGGATTGGCTAATTGATTTCCCCAATCTTGGTGTTTAGCATTGTAATCACCGGCCAAAAGGAAATAGTTTTCTTCTGAGTTCAGTTTCAGAGTTCGAAAAAGTGATTCGAGCTCTGTTATAAAACATAAATTTTGAGAAGCCTCTGGCGCATAGATCGCGACCACATACAAGCGCCTCCCCTGTTGGAGAGGGATGCATACAATACACGCTTCCAGCAACTGGAATCGGCGTACTTCACCACTATATATTACCTTATGAGCAATGCCCTTACGTATGAAGATCGCAACCCCACCCGCGAAAGTCGAGTTGGGTCGGTCCCTCCTTACGATAATGTAATTGTTATCCGTCAATTTGTGATGCTGGTTTAGCCTAGTTTCGCTAACCATACATACATCGGGACGTTGGTCTTTTAACAACTCCGAGAAGTTGGCTCGTCGTTCTACCCTAACTAGCGAATTCACATTCACGGCTAGGATCTTGAAAGGCCTCTCCGGCAGCGCGCCCGTTAACCCAAAAATTGCGCAAGCGAAGGCACTGCACGGTAGATCAAGTCCACCCTATGCGCCTGCTCACTTATTTGCCGTGATAGTTCACTCATTTGTGCCTGAATGACACGCAGAGCGACCATCACCTCTGACTCCCCAGTCGCAGCCTTAGACACAGATGGCTGTTCTTTCTGAGGAGGCTGTACCGTTTTTCCAGCCCCCCACGCCATTTGGGCGTAAGAGACTTCGGGAACGACGGCCCTTGGAATTGGTCTGGCTGTTTGCCTTCTCTCATCCTTAGTTGCTATTGGAGCTGTTTTTTTTGATTTTTTTATAATTTGGTATCGAGGACAACCCCTATAATTAGCAGGGTGCCCATCTTCACCACAGAGAACGCACTTCAGTAGGGTCTTGTCTTCGACCCTTGTCTCACCGAGCTTACACTCTTTGTCTTTGTGGTTCTCTCCACACTTGACGCACCTCGACTGCATTTGGCAGTTGAATGCGGCGTGCCCGAACCTTTGGCAACGAAGACATTGTAAAATGTCCCCGTGCCTGTTTAATTTTTCCCATCTTACCATCTGGTAGTCTAGGACGGAGATTTTCCTTAGACTCTCCAGACGGCTACTGGGTGATAAGGTGACGAGGAACATCGGCAGTAGCCGCTTCTCCCGTCTTGCCTTGGCCGTGGTGAACGACTTGACCCCGATGAACTCGAGATCGTCGCCCGCCAACCTGCGGAGTTCAACTAAGAGCTCCTCTGGGTCAGAGGTAGGCTCTACCCCTTTCAGTAGCATTGTTTTCGGTTTCTCCTCTTTAGGAATAAAACTAAAATGTTCGGTGGATGTCTCTTTCAACAACTCCCTAACGATCTTATGGTCACCAATGTTTTCACATTGGATCGCATGTCGATCTTGACCTAATCGTTTAATTTTAAATTTGTCGCCAATGGCGGACTTACATAAGTTTTTGGTGGCTTTCATCTCCATATTGAGGGTATTTATGGGGGGCACTCTGCTTTTTGTGGTCTTCTTTGGTTGTTGTTGTGGCTGTTTCTGCTGCTCTGCTGGCTGCTTCTGCTGCTCTGCTTGATGCTCCTGCTGACGTCCGGGGATCGTTGTCGCGGCTTTTATAGCCGCAGTCCCTCGTGGCTGCTCATCGGTAGCAGTTTTTTTTTACTTGTTTCAGCTTTTTTAGCTGAAGTCCCGCGTTGCTGCACGGGTGCAGTTTCTTTATTAGCAGCCTCTTTTGCTGCTGTTGACTGCTGTTTGGTTGCAGTTTTGTTTCCAGATAATGCTTTATTTTGTTTTGGAGCATTTTCTTTCGGCACAGACTGTTTTTGTCTTGCCTCACTTTCGTTTTTTCTACGGGCCTCTTGCCTTGCCTTTATTTCATTTATCTCCTTACTTAGCTGCTGTATTATTATAGTAAGTGATTGGACTCGCTTATCTTCATTTTCATTATTTTTTTCTTCTTCGTCATCGGCTAGGGCAGCGAAAGAATTACCGCTCCCTGTATAGCGGCCCTCTCCACCGTTTGATTCATAATCATACGTTGAGTTTAGGCATTCCTCGCTATCAGAACTTGTTGACATATTTTCAACCTCCTTCTCTTCCACCGCCTTTTGCTTGCGACGGGCTAGATTTGGCTTAGCTTGAATGCGTCGCCTTCTCTTGGTTGTGGTTGTTGCCGCTGTTTTTGTTGCGGTTGTTGCCGCTGTTGTGGTTGTTGTTGCTGCCAACCTCGCCTCACCAGATGGTGATGGACCTGATTGGTCCATCACATCAATTTTTTCTCTAATCTCTTTCAGTAAACGTTCACGTTCCTTCTGTTCGGCAATTTTATTTAACCAAAAAAGTTGTACTTTTAGGTTCGCGTGGGGATCGACCCTGGGTCCTTCCACGCTGTAGTCAACTGCTTTACCACCTAGGCTACTGCCTTTAATGAAAAACACTGCTTCTAATTCTTATTCAAACACTCCAAACTAAATTGAACACTGCCAAAGTCGCCAACACGTCTGCTTGCTTTCGCAGTTGATGAACGACTGAACCTGCTGCGCTACTCGCTCGGCTACTGCCTTATTGAAAATTCACTGAATTTAAACTTTTAAATCACACTCCACTTGAAAATATACCACAGCTAATGTCGTCAACACGTCTACACACGATAGCTGTTGCTGAACGACTCCAAATCTACGCTTTTACCAACTACACCAAGCAGACGATAATAAAGAGCTACACAAAGTTTTATATTTCAAATGTAGTTATGGAAGGAAATTATAGTTTGAGGAGAAAGGATAGATTAGGAATTCAAAGAAGTTAAAGGGAGAGACAAATATTAAAAAGAAAACAACTCAAATTTCACTCAATTTACAGCTTCATAAGTTTGTAAGGAAAAAGTAAGAAGAAAGCTACATTAAAAATACACTTTTGTAATTATTGAATTGAATGAATTAATAGTTTAAAGAAGAAAGAAATTTATATGGTCTTCATTTATTTAAAATGATTTAGTTAGACTGGAAATGGGTGAGTAATTCTTTACGAAACTTTACTTCACTCCTCAGAGTCTTGAGGTGCCGAGGTCGAGCATTCCATAGTCGAGTGGCATTAACGAAAAACTGACGGCTAGAGGTTAAATAGTTATACCGAGAAAGAATCAGTGTTAGTGCTCTGTTTGAGGAACCAAACCTTAATCTATCAAACAGATACTGAGGTTGATGTGTCTGGATAACGTTGAAGAGCAATATAAGAGTTCTATAGCGTAATAGGTGGTCGAGAGAAATAGTAAAAATTTGTCTTGAAAAATGAGAAACACGGTCGTATCTTCTAAGTCCATATATGTATCTTGCAGTGTTATTATATGCGACATTTAGCTTACTCCTACTGACCGCATCGCAGTCACAAACACCCAAATGTTAAGATTGGTAGAACCAGTGTTTTAGCCAGCAGTAGGCGAATTCTTAAAGGTGTAAAAAATTGAGAGGCCCATAACATACGAAGCACACCATAGGATCTCCCCACTGCCGCATTGATGTGTTTATCCCAAGTTAAGGTTCTATTGAATAGCATTCCCAAATTCTAAGCAGAATCAACGTATTCAATTGCAGAGTCGTTGAGTTTAATGACTGGAAAATACGAAAGGCTCAAGGGGGTTCTGCTGAGATCTTTTCCAGATCCATGTTGATAGTATTAGCACAATCCTCGATGAGTCCTAATGGACAACTTTTAAGCAATTGGACGTCATCTGCGTACATTTGAATTGATGATGATGAGATAAGGCAAGGGAGCTCGTTTATGTAAAGAGAAAAAAGTTGGGGTCCTAATATTGATCCTTGTGGAACTCCTCTTACAGTGGGTAAGAGACAGGAAGTAGAACTACCGTTAACAACTGCTTGTCTTCTTTCACTAAGATAGGACGATAAAAGACTTACAGCAGAGGAAGAAAATTTATAAAGCCTCGAAAGTTTGGTATACAGGTTGTATTCCGTCAAGGCCAACAGTATTGGACTTGATAGACAAAAAACATTCAATTACGGTATTACAATCAACACTTGAAAATTCAAAGGAATCCACAGGCGAACTCTGATACACATTTCCCAATATTTGTGGGTTTATTGGATCTTCAGGTGGAATAGGAAATGTCATAGACACAAATTTGTGATTTAGAGCATTAACATCTATGTTTTCATTGTAGGAATGATTTTAGCTACCAACACCCAATTCCCTCAAGTTCCTCCATAAAGATCGGCTTTTCATAGCTGGATTAAGCTTATTATTATAATAGTGCGTTTTTGCGTTTCAAACAACTTGATTACGTATTCGGTGATAAAGTTGGTGGTGGCATTCCAGCCTATATCGTTTCCATCTATTGTAAGCTTCGTCGCTATGTAGTATAAGTTGCCGGATCTCACTTGTATACCACTGAGGTTGACGTGTTGTATTTGTTCTTAGAGGAACATGATTTTTAAAAAGTGTCACAATGTTATTTTTGATAAATTCAATTTGATCATGTGGGGAGGTTAAATTATAAACGCAATCCCAGTTTATTCTCCGAGTATTCTCTTTGAGGCAGACACAATGAATACTTTTGAAATCCCTAAACTCGTAAGACGTAGTGTGACATATGAAATTAAAGTCGAAAGTAAGGTATAAGAGATCATGTCTCGAAAAAGACGGTGCTAATAATTGGTTATAAGGTAGAACACTATTCATGTCACTTACAAAAAAGACGTCCAATAGTGTGCTTTTGTCCCTGGAGAAATGAGTGGCCTGAGTTGAATTGACTGGAAATAAGTTAAAGGAACTCATACTATCAGATAAATTACTTTCGATCAAAAGGTTACTATTAAAGTCCCCACAAATGATAATTTTATTTGAAAAAATAGATATTTCTTCCAGCAGTGTGATCAAAGGGGTTGTGTCAATGTGTCTGTTTGGCCTGTATACAGAACCAATTAGAACACCATCATAAGATTCACTGAAGATATTTACAAATAAGAAATCCATTGAACTCCCTATTTCAGATTTGAAGTTCAATTTACACTTAATTCCTTCTCGAATATAAATGGCAGTTCCACCCCCTCTTCTCCCATCAAGCCTGTCTGCACGAAAAAGTTTGTATCCTACAACACCACACATACCATGTCTCGGTAACAAAGATAACATCCATATTTGATCCCTCAAACAAATCCCTAAACTGCTATTTTCGACAACAAGCTTTGAGCGTTCAAATGGCAAATATGTAACCCATTCTGTAGACGAACTAGAATGCGGACCATCGTAAGTAGTGTTTCAGTATTGCCCACACGAAGAAAAAAGTCACCAAGTATACCATCTTGTTCCATCGATATAGTTAAAAAAAAAGAGAAAAAATTTAAATAAATAAATGAAGATTAAAAAAAAGGTGTAATTTGTGCAATAATGTAATGTAAATTTAGTTTAATTAGTTAATAGTTTAAGAAGAAGAGAAACCAAAAAAAAAAAGAAAAGGAAAAAATTTTTAAAAGTTTGGAAGAAAAAAAAATAATGAAAAAGAAAAATGTTTTCAAATCAATCGTTCATTAGAGATGGGCTGGCAATTCCGTTCAAATCGTCTAAGTTGTTGATTTGCATTGCTAGGTCTTCAGAGCTAAGCTTGATGTAAACAATACCTTGTACCGTAAACACAGAGGAAATTTTTTTTTGTTTTTTCAGTGCGAGTGATTGGTGCAGCAGCATATTATTATTTTTTTGTTAGGCATTCTCGTATATAGATAGATGATTGTGCTTTGGGACCGCTAAGCCCAATATCGATAAGGCAAAGTTGTTTATTGTTTTCATTGCGGTACATCGATATGGATGTGAGAACATAATTTTTGTCGTACGCTGATCGGAACTTCATAAATATTGTAGTGTTGTTAAAAGTTTTTGTTGACTTCGGGCGTGTGCGAAAAATATCGTTTAAAACGGGTGGTTTTATTTGGAGTATATGACAAAGGTGGTTGAAGTAAGTGCGCAAATTTTCGTCACGGGTATAAGGAACCCCAAACAATACCGCGTTCGCTGAAATGCTTTTATTTTCTTGTTCTTCTTGAGTGTTTTCCATTTCAAGTGTTTTTTTTTTTTTTTGAGAACTCGGTTTTAACTGCAGACAACTCGTTATTAGTGTCAGATAGAGATGACTTAAGAAGAGAAATTTCTGATTTAAGTGAACCAATATCAGTGTTGCAAGTGGTGTAAGAGGATTCAAGTAGCGTAATTCTTGTGTTTTTATTCGATATGTTTTTGTTTATTTCCTCAAATTGGCTCTGCATAGTGTGAGTGAGTAAAGCGTTCTCTTGTTTCAATTGAGTGGAGAATGAAGATTTAATGGACTCACTTAGTTAGTTGAGCTTAGCGTCCACTGGACGCAAAGTCTTAAATCACTTTTATTTTAACTATTGACTTTAATTCATAAGTCAGTAAGTGACTTATGAATTTAAAAAAAAATTAGTTCATAAGTCAGTAAGTGACTTGTGAATTAAATAAATCATAAGTCATAAGTTACCAAGTGACTTATGAATTAAATTTTTCATAATTCACAAGCTAAAAAGTGACTTGTGAATTAAATAAATCATAAGTCATAAGTTACCAAGTGACTTATGAATTGAATTTTTCATAACTCACAAGCTAAAAAGTGACTTGTGAATTAAATAAATCATAAGTCATAAGTTACCAAGTGACCTATAAATTGAATCCTAACTAATATTATAAATGTGAAAGTCACTCTGTCTGTCCGGCTTTCTATGTTACCGTCTCCTGCCCAAACTACTGAACTGATTTAAACGAAATTTTGTACAGAGATAGTCTAGAAGCTGAGGAAGGACATAGGCTATATATTTTATCCCTATATTCCCAAGGAAATGGAAACGTATACAGGAATTAAGAAACTACAACACCGATCAAAAATTTTTCCACCGGTAGAATGCTTCACTATCCCAGAGTAACATAAACTTTAATTCATCCAAATATTCTCACGGGAACGGGAGTCCTTACTAATATAATAAGTGTGAAAGAAGCTCTGTCTGTCCGTCATTCTATGTCTGTCCGTCATTCTATGCCCAAAGTAATAAACCGATTTGAATGAAATTTTGTACAAAGGTTGTTCTGAACATATGGACGGACATAGGTTTTATTTCATTCAAAAATTCCCACGGGAATCGGTCCTCACTATTATTATAAATGCAAAAGTAGCTCTGTCTGTTTACCTTTCTATGTTACCATCTCCCGCTCGAACTAATGAACAATTAAAACTGAATTTTTTCATAAAGATTGTTCAGAACCTGAGGAAGGACATAGGCTATATATTTTATCCATAAATTCCCACGGGAACGGGAACATGTACGGGAACTTAGAAACTACAACACCGATTTCAAAAGTTTTTCCACCGATAGAATGCTTCACTATCCCAGAGTAACATAACCTTTCCGTCGTTGTATGTTACCATCTCCCGCCCAAACTAATAAATCGACTTAAATGAAATTTTGTGCAAAGATTGTTCTGAACTTAAGGACGGACATATCCCTATATTCCCACGAGAGCAGGAACGTATACGGGAACTTTGACACTACAGCACCGATTTAAAAAATTCTTCCACCGTTGGAATGTTCAAACTTTTACTCATCTCCATATTCATTACGGGAACGGTCACCATGTTTCCACGGGAACGGGAGTCTTTACTAATATTATAAGTCCAAAGTTAAATCTGTCTGTCAAACTATTGAACCTATTTATATTAATTTTTGGTATAAATACAGTCTAGAACTTGAGGATGGACATATATGATGCAATACGTTTTATCCCTGTATTCCCATGGGAAAAGAAACTTGGATAATACAGCACCCATTTCGAAAAATGTCCACCGTTAGAATACTGCACTATTCCCGAGTAATATAAACTTTAAGTCATTCTCTCGAAACGGGCCTCATATTCCCACGGGAATGGAAGACTTTAGTAACATTATAAATCCGAAATTAACTCTGTCTGTCTGTTTTTCTTTGTTTATATTTACCGCCCAAACTATTGAACCGATTTATATGAATTTTGGTACAGAGATAGTCTAGAACCCGAAGATGGACATCCTTACTAATATTACAAATTAAAAATTATCTGTCTATTCGTGTTTCTTTGTTAACATCTCCCGCCCAGACTACTGATCCGATTTAAATGGAATTTTATTCAAAGATAGCCTAAAGCCTGAGGAAGGACATGGGCTTGATAAGAAATCCCTATATTTCTATGGGATCGACCCCGTAAACAGGAACCTTAAAACTACAGGATCAATAAAAGTTGTTTTAATGCGGGGTGAATTCTGTCAAACTGTCGAAAATACATTTGACCTGAGAAGAAATGTCTAAATTGATCTTCAAATAAAAATTGGCAATCGGGAATGGCTGTGTGGAAGGTCGATTTCGGTGCCGACTAATGAGATAGTCAACCATATAAACTAATTAATTATTTAATAGGTGATTTGTCTCCATGTTGCGTGTTTTATTTAGTTAAACTGAATTCGAATCAATGAATGAAAAACAATTTTGAATTTTTTGTTATTTATTAACAACATTTAACACAACATTTAATATATAAATTTTTACAAATTTTACGCTACGCGTTTCGGAATTTATATTCCATCATCGGGCTACTAAAATATCTTTTGTTTACCTTTCGCCAATAGAACTGTCAAAATTTTTATTGTTGTTAAATTTTATTTTATGTATATGTTTGTCTCTTTTTGTCATTTCTTCTTGTTTTGGTATCTGATGGCTGTATCATATAGTGGGTTTTGTTTTATTGTTAGTTTGTCATTTAATATATTGTCTTTATTTAATCTATTAGCTTTGTATATCTCGAATTCTTCCAGTGCGTCAAGTGTTGTTCCTTTCCTACATATGTGGATTGTGTCTACGTTGAATTCAAAGTTTGTGTAGTTATGGTTGTTGTCTATGAGATGTTGTGCATATGTTGACTTTGTGTATACCATTCGTATAAAAGAAGAAATAAAGTTTCTTTACAGTAAAAAAACACAGTTAAATAACATTCTATACAAATTGCATTTGCAAATTTACAACAAATTACACATAATAGAAGCTGAAACTCTTACTCATAATACAAATCAACACATTAATAAAATAGCAAAAGAAATAGCCCTAAAACAAAAACGAAAACTACAAAAATTGAACAAAAAAATACCAACAACATATCCAAAAACTAAACAAATATTTTACCCAAGGTTATTCAATAACACAGACATCCAATTCACACAAAATGAAATAGAAACAATAAACAAAGGCCTCAAATACAACATTGCTAAAAGCAGCAAAAATAATATCGCACAAGAAGTCATTAATGCAGAAGCAGCAATAAAAACAATACACAATCAAGATATACAAAACGAAACAAGAGCAGTTATCAACAAAAAACTCAAACATATTATAAAAAACGACAAACAACTAAAGAATATTGAAAATAAATACAAAGAAGATATAAACAACTTAAATAACATAAAACAAAAAATAATGAACAACGACGCAATAGTTACAAAAGCAGACAAAGCCAATACTATAGTCATCATAAACAAACAGGAATACATTGACAAAACCACACAATTTTTCAATGATAATAATATAAAAACACTCCAAAACGACCCAACAAAAATATATGTCAAAAACAGAGGAGATATAAACATAAACATACTTAGTCTGCCAAAGGAATGTGATGATTACATGCTAATGCTTTCTTCATTAGGCTTTCGGTCATTAATAAACCTACCAACAAGAGTAACCGATACATCGGAAACATGTATTGACCACATTTTTCTCAAGTTCGGTGATCTTACCAATATCTGTCCATTCATTCTCGAATTAGGAATAACTGACCACCATTGCATTGGTATAACCATTAAAAATGCTCTTAATAAAGATCCTATCTGTAATAATAATAATCAATTATCTGTTGAAAAAGAAACTGTTAAAATCGATTTTGCTAAATTGAATGAAAGCCTTTCCTCTGAGAGATGGTTTTCTGTTTACCATTCCGACTGCCCTTCTAATGCTTTCTCAGCTTTCTTAGAAAAACTCAAAGAGTATATTGAAAATTGCAAAAGTGTCAAGCAAAAAAATAAATGCAATAAATTAAAACCCTGGATCACTGATGAAATTTGTGCAAAAATAAAAGTAAAAAATAGATTTTATACCAAAAATAAGAAACAAATTAATCAATCTCCATTCAAACAAAAATATAAAGAGCTACAAGCACAAGTGTTCGAACTTACAGAAAAACGAAAAATAGAGTATTACGGTAACAAATTTTCAGAAAATTGGCAAAATCCCAAAGAACAGTGGAGTATCATAAATGATATATTAGGAAAGGAACGAAATAAACCGATACTTAGGTCCCTCAAAATTGAAAACAAAATTACTGACAATATTGAAGAGATAGGTAGTTACATGAATGTTTTCTTTAAAGAAATTGCAGAAAAAGTAAAACCTGATGCTGGTATAGTCTTAAACGATACGAATAAGGGCTTCCTATTGGACAAAGTTAATAGTTCTTCTTTCTTCTATGGCCCAGTTAGTAATACAGAACTTCTAAATATTTTAAATAGCTTAAAAAATAAGAGCTCATGTGGCATTGATGGTATCAGCAATATAGTTATAAAGAAAATTGGAAAATTAATACTGGATCCCTTAAGATACATCATAAACGAAAGCTTCATGTGCGGAAAATTTCCTGATAGCCTTAGAACCTCTATAATTATACCAGTTTTCAAAAAAGGTGATACGAACGACCCTAACAACTATAGACCAATATCTCTGCTATCGGTATTCTCAAAAATTTTTGAAAAGGTTGCAGTAACCAAAATGCTATATTTCGTAGAAAAAACTAAATATTTTGATAAGCATCAATTCGGTTTTACAAAAGGAAAATGTACTGAAGATGCTATTTTGGTCTTATTAGGAAAAATCTATAATGCACTGGACAATAACAAGAAAACTGTAGCAGTATTCCTAGACTTAACTAAGGCTTTTGATTTGGTTCAACATGATCTTTTAATACAAAAACTTGAAAGTGCCGGCTTTAGAGGAAATTTAATTGATTGGTTTAGGTCATACCTGGTCAATCGGAAACAATGCGTAAAAGTAAATGAATACTTAAGCCATGAGGAAGAATGTCCTAGTACTGGTGTACCACAGGGGTCAGTTCTGGGACCAATTCTTTTCCTAGTCTACATAAATTCTGTTTTCAAGTTACCAATAAACGGCCATTTGATTGGATATGCAGACGACCTTGCTCTTTCATATGAAAGTAATGACTTATTAACCATTCGTGAAGTAATTAGTAATGATCTAAATGTACTCAACACCTGGCTTAGTTATCATCAACTTTTACTTAGCACTAAGTCAAAAGCAATGTTTTTTTCTCTGTCCAACCCGAATATAGCCATTGATAAAATTATCTCGCATCATTTTAACTGTGACAAAATTGACTGCACAAGCAAATGCTTTGCTCTTGAATTTGTGAAAGATTTTAAATATTTAGGAGTAACAATAGATAATAAACTGAACTGGAAATCACACATTATGTCTTTAAAAAAGATCCTTTACATTTCGTTAAACAAAATGTTTCACCTTCGAAAACTTGTTCCACAAAAATTACTCCATGAAATTTACTTTGCCTTAGTTCAATCACGGCTCGAGTATGGTCTTGCTTGTTGGGGCAGTGCGTTCATAAGTAACCTAAAACCTATTATTATAGTTCAAAAAAAAATAATTAGGTTATTATTACACAAAAATAGGTACGAACCCTCTCTGCCCTTATTTCAAGCATCTAACATTCTTCCTCTACGATATTTCTATATCTTCAAAGTTTTGAAAATATTCTTTGTCAGAAGTGGTCATCCTCAATATAGAAGAAACTGTGTGTATTCATTGAGAAATGGGTCCACAGTCGACGTTCCTAGGGTTAACAAAGAGCACTGTCGACGATTTCTGACTTCTATAGCACCTTACATTTATAACAAACTGCCGCCTGAAGTTTCTTGTCTGGTATCACACAGCAACCAATTCTTAAAAAAGCTAAAGGCTTGGTTGCTTTCAAGATCTGAGGTGGAAACTCTTCTTCAGGTGATATCATAATAGTTTTTTCTTTCTTTTGTTCAAGTTTAACTAACACGAATCAATCAATCTTCGCTCTTCAATTCCGAGAATCTATTTACTGTTTCCTTTTCGAACAGGTCTTTATTTTGCGATCTTTCCTCTTTTCACCCCTTTCGGCTTTTTATTCATTAATATTCTTAAGTTTTGTATAGTCATGCACTTGCTACTGGTTGTTTATACCACAAAGTGCATCTTTAGCGTTTTCATTATTCCAAACTCAGAATTTCGAATATCTTGTTATTAATTTTTTTAATTTTTCTCAAATATTTAGACATTTGAAATATTAATTATTCAAATTATTTTTGTTTTGTTAATTACATTTTTTAAATATATTGTTAAGAGATTTAATTTGGAATTGAAAACGGAAATAAAGAAGAATCTTGAATCTTGAATCTTGAACGCACTCAATAAATGCAGCCACATATTCACAAATTTAAACAAACTAAAATTAAAACAACCAAATGCTCAAGCACCAAAATTCACAGGATTACCAAAAGTACACAAAACAGGAACGCCAATCAGACCGGTAATCAATTACACGACAGCACCTTGCTATAAAGTTGCTAAAATACTGCAAAAAATAATAAAAGATAGCATTACACTAAACAATAACAAAAGCATCAAAAACTATACAGAATTCATAGAAATAACTAAAACTTTAAACATACTTCCTCAGTACAAATTAATCTCATTTGATGTAACCAACATGTATACAAATATACCTATAGACGCAACAATAAAAATATTAAAAGAAAACTTAACCAAACCAATTAAAATACAAAATATACAGAAAACCAACAACAACAGATATCACAATAAATAGAAATTCCCACCACCCACATGCACAGAAAATGTCAGCATACAATGCTTTCATAAACAGACTTCTAAACGTTCCAATGAACGAAGAAGATTATAAAGAAGAAATCAACACCATAAAATATATAGCGACAAGAAATGGTTTCAACCCAGAAATAATAGACAAACTAATATACAAAAAGAAAAAGAAAAAGAACAACAATATCAAACTCGAACAAAAAAAAAGAAATAAAATACATATCAACAGAATACACTAATTTACTTCCACAAACTTTAAAATATGAACTAAATAAACTTAACATCAAAATATCATTCAAAACAAAAAACAATATCCATAAAATACTACAACCAAAACAAGAAAAAGACAAAAAATTATGCACAGGTGTATACAAAATCAAATGCAATGACTGCGACAAATTCTACATAGGACAAACAGGTAGAACCTTTTACGATAGGTTCTTAGAGCATAAACCTAAGCAAAACACAAAGTCAACATATGCACAACATCTCATAGACAACAACCATAACTACACAAACTTTGAATTCAACGTAGACACAATCCACATATGTAGGAAAGGAACAACACTTGACGCACTGGAACAATTCGAGATATACAAAGCTAATAGATTAAATAAAGACAATATATTAAATGACAAACTAACAATAAAACAAAACCCACTATATGATACAGCCATCAGATACCAAAACAAGAAGAAATGACAAAAAGAGACAAACATATACATAAAATAAAATTTAACAACAATAAAAATTTTGACAGTTCTATTGGCGAAAGGTAAACAAAAGATATTTTAGTAGCCCGATGATGGAATATAAATTCCGAAACGCGTAGCGTAAAATTTGTAAAAATTTATATATTAAATGTTGTGTTAAATGTTGTTAATAAATAACAAAAAATTCAAAATTGTTTTTCATTCATTGATTCGAATTCAGTTTAACTAAATAATTAATTATGTTTGACGTATTGGGCGATACTGTCGAATGTCTATCAGTAGACAATATTATGGATACTGAGCAAGTCACATCATACCCTATAGAGTTTCTCAATTTCATGGGATTATTAGGACTGGCAGCAAGTTGGTGTTCCAGTAATCCAATAATGAGTAATCCAGAATTGTACACAGCTACAAATTACACATCTGGGATGCAGCACTATAAAAATTTTAGTAATGACTGGAACGACAAAAGGAGAAAACATTTTGATTCCCCGTTTTCCTCTAATTCCCACTGAGTGGTCATTATAAATAAAGCCCAGAGGCTTTAAGTTGCGTTTTAAGAACGTCGTGTACAAACATATACTTAAATAAAATAATATAACAATAGTTTACTAAAACGCATGAATGTTTCTTATTTGCAAAATAAGTAGACTTAAAAAATAATAATGCTGCCTGCCGTAAGACACTATTCCACGCGGACGAAGTCGCGGGCACAGCTAGTTTTTCATAATTCACAAGCTACCAAGTGACTTATGAATAAGATGAACCGCAAGTCATAAGTTACCAAGTGACTTATGAATTAAATTTTTCATAATTCACAAGCTACCAAGTGACTTATGAATTAGATGAACCGCAAGTCATAAGTTACCAAGTGACTTATGAATTAAATTTTTCATAATTCACAAGCTACCAAGTGACTTATGAATTAGATGAACCGCAAGTCATAAGTTACCAAGTGACTTATGAATTAAATTTTTCATAATTCACAAGCTACCTTATGAGTTGAGTTAAAAAAAAAAATCTTTGCTATAGTAAGCTATTGTACTAGTACTAATACTAATACTAATACAGATACTAATACAAATACTAGTACTAATACTAATACTAATGCTTATACTTATAATAATACTAATACTAATACTAATACTAATACAGATACTAATACAAATACTAGTACTTATACTAATACTAATACTAATACTAATACTAATACTAATACTAATACTAATACAAATACTAATACGAATACTAATACTAGTTCTAATACAAATACTAGTACTTATACTAATACTAATACTAATACTAATACTAATACTAGTACTAGTACTTATACTAATACTAATACTAATACTTATACTAATGCTAATACTAATACTAATACTAATGCTAATACTAACACTAATACTAATACTAATACTAATACTAATACTAATGCTAATACTAACACTAATACTAATACTAATACTAATTCTAGTGTAAATATTAATACAAATACTAATACTAATACTAATACTAATACTAATACTAATACTAATACTAATACTAATACTAGTACTAGTACTAATACTAATACTAATACTAATACTTATACTTATATAATACTTGAAAAATTCTTTCCCTGCTGGAAAGCTACACACACGCACACACACACACACAGTAATTTAATGAAAAATGAAATATGAAATATAGTATCATATATGATCTGGCAACGCTGCTGTGAAAGTGTAAAGTTGGTTTGTAATAATGAATGTTCAGACTTCAGAGTTTTATATGTATGTACTTATTGTTTTGCCGCCGGGAGGAACTCCTGACTAACAAAATTATAAAAGTTTAATTGCCCAGAGTAACTCTTAGCGAATCAAAACACATATATAACTTTTTATGTTAAGAAAACAACTTTTATTTAATATATAATTATCAATATAATTTGTTTGCCTTTAACTGAATGAATTTAAACAATTTCTTTACTTCTATTAGTTAACTCTTCCGTTGGAAGCCAATGTGAATTATAAAAAAATAACTAATTCTACAATCAATATTAATAGTAGGCGTATGCGTTTGAATATATAAAAAAAATAGAGTTAAGTATGCAATAGTTATATTATAGTAGGCATTTGAATATGAAAGTATTACAACAGCTATATTGTAGTATGCGTAAGGAAAAATAATAAATATGGGTCGTTACAGTCTCCCCCTCTGGCTACGAGTACGTCTCGGCGAGTTGCCAGCTGTTGGATGAACTGTTGAGTCAAAATTTCGTTTTGGTCGTCCTCTTTTCCTGATTGGATATTGGGGTCTCGTTACGTTGACATCGGCATTAGAGATGTAAGGCGTTAGTGATGACACATGGTAAGTCCCTAATGGTACATCTAATTGTTCTGGATGTGCTACTTGGAATGCAGTATCTCCCATTTTCTGCACAATTATGTAGGGTCCATCTCTTTTTGGTATAAATTTTGATGTAATACCTTTACTGGCGCTGCTTAGAACGTGTGTTGTTATTAAAACTGCATCTCCTATGGTGTAAGCAGGTGATGGTTTACGTTTAGCATTTGCATATGTTAATTGTCGCTCTTTAGTTTTCTTCTCGAGTTGACGGGATTCTTCTAAAACATCAGCCAACTGTTTTAAATGCGGAGTGATTTCTGGGACGAAGTTTTCATTATCCACTATGGTGCTAAGATCGTGCGTAACATGTATTGGCGTTCTTAATTCTCTCCCGAATGTGAGATAGGCCGCAGTTTGTCCTGTTGTTTGGCATACGGCGGTGTTCATTGAAAAACGGATAGCTGGTAACCTGGTACTCCATGTAGTATGTTCTGTGCCTACTAATATAGCCAATTGCGTTTTTAAGTCACGATTTTTTCGTTCTACCACATTTGGTTGCGGATGATACACAGGTGTCAATCTCTGTTCAATACCGAGACAGGAAGTAAGATGTTGCATAATGGTTGAGATGAACTGTGGTCCGTTGTCGCTAATTATTCGACGTGCTATGCCAAATCGAAGAAAAATTTCATTTAGTAGTGTGGTTGCACAGATTTCAGCCGTGGCTTCTTTGAGTGGAAACAATTCAACCCATCTACTAGCGGTATCTTCAACTACGAAAATCCAACGATATTCGTTACTCGACGGCAGAGGTCCGAATAAATCTACTGAAATGACTTCAAAACGTTGATTTGGTGGCGTTGATTGGTATAAGCCCACAGGTTTCTGATTAGATGGTTTGTATTTCTGACATTCGGTACATTTCTTGACAAAATCCGTAATGTCTGTGCTGATACCTTCCCAATAGAAATGTGGACATATTCTTGCTTTGGTCTTTTCGATCCCATAATGTCCAGCAGTTGGTGCTTTATGCAAAGCAACTAAAATGGTTTCTTTTTCACGATCCGGGATAACAAGGGCTGCTTCTTCATTGTCGTTGACATATTTGTATAAAATGCCATTATTCATTATATAACCTTGAATAGCATATTGCTCTACTCCCATACCACTACTACCTTCGAAAGCACTAATGATTTCTTTTAGCTTTGGATCGGAAAGTTGGCCATTTCTTAGGTCAGACTGGCGCTGTGTCGGAATATCAATTTGAGTATAACATATTTCGCAAGACTGTGACGGGGGTCGGGACAATGTGTCAGCTACAACGTTTGTTTTTCCTTTTATGTAGTTAATTTTTAGGTCATAAGACTGCAATTGCATAGCCCATCTAGCGAGTCTACCAGTTGGTGATTTAAGAGACATAAGCCATTTGAGAGGTTGGTGATCAGTCAATAAAGTTATTTCTGAGCCTTCAAAATATCCTCTGAATTTGTTGACGGGCCAAATTATTGCCAATGCTTCACGTTCTGTTGTGGCGTAGTTTCTTTCAGATGATGTCAACAATCGACTGGCGTACTCAATGGGGTGTTCCTCCGAACCCTCCCCCTGGACCAAAACTGCTCCGATGGCAAAATTACTTGCATCTGTTTTCAATAAAAATGGTTTTTTATCATTAGCTTGCTGCAGAATAGGTGCTGTGACTAATAATTTCTTCAGAGTGTCGAAAGCTTGTTGTTGTTCATCTGTCCATATGTAAGGAACATTCTTCTTTAGTAAACTACTTAATGGTTTTCCAACTTCTGAGAATTTAGGAATAAATCGTCGATACCAAGAGCAGGTTTGTAAAAATGTCAGAATTTCTTTTGCATTCCTTGGTGGACTCATTTTGTCTATTGCTGAGGTTTTGTCAGGATCAGTTTTAATACCATTTTTAGTTAACAAGTGTCCTAGATATTTTATTTCTTGACAACAAAATCGACTTTTCTCTCTGTGGACTTTAAGGCTATATTCATTAAGTCTGTGAAATAATTTTTTGAGATCGTTTAGGTGGTCATTAAAAGTTGGTGAACAAATGATTATGTCATCCAAATAAGCAAAAATACACATTTCTCCTAAGCCAGACTTTATTCGGTCCAAGAGTCGTTGAAATGTGGCAGGGGCATTGCGAAGGCCGAAACTCATCCGGTTGAATCGAAATGTTCCGAATGGCGTTATGAATGCTGTCTTATTTTTGTCTGTTTCAGAGACAGCTATTTGCCAATATCCGGATTGTAGATCAAGTGTACTCATGTAGGATGTTGTTTTCGCATCATGCAGTAGATCATCAATTCTAGGCAGAGGATACCGATCTGGAGTTGTAATTGCATTAAGCTGCCGATAATCCACGCAAACTCTTATATCTCCTGTCTTCTTAGGTACCATAACTACTGGTGATGCCCAAGGAGAATCACAAGGTTCAATTATGCCTTGTAGTAGCATCTTTTGTACTTCCGACTTCAATTGGTCTTTCCTAGCAGGGGAAAGTCTATATGCTGGTGAAGCGATCGGTGGATGATTTCCGGTGTCGATATAATGTAGTACTCCTTTTGCATGCACTCCATCTTCCCAAGAGAAAAGTTTCTCATGCACCCTTAAAAGTGCATCAAGCCTTGTGCGATGTTCCTGTGACAGGTGATATCCTTCTTCAAGGCGAAGTTCAATGGTGTTGATGTGTATCCTGCTTGGTGGTGCAAAAAGTGTTTCAAATCTACTTTCCGGGCCTGATTGTCTTGTTTTCAAAAAAACATTTTCTATATTTAAGTCATCTTTTGGACTTTGGACATGCAGAGGAAGTGCGTTACGAAAAATGTCGTATAGTTCTTCTCTATCAGATTTGTTTAGAGGCATAGATGTTAATGTATCTTCATCTATGGACATATTCAATACTTGCGTTGGTGTATTATGAAGAGGAGAAATGGGCTCAATTCTGTAGTCCTCCATATCAAATAATGACGCTGGTGTTTGGACTTCACTTTCGACGTGGTCGTAATATTCGAATGTAACATTCTGATTATCAATAAAGCACCAAGTTCGTTGTGCCAGGTTCAGAATGATTCCAGCTTCTTCCAGGAAATCTATCCCTATTAACGTAATTGAATCGCGCCTTTCTGGCAACACGCTTACTTTTATTATTTTTGACCGATTTCCTATAATTATTCTACATGATGTGCACAGCATATCTTTTTGTGTGTCAAATCCATCTGCTAGCGTGATGTTGGCACTTATTTTGTGAAACTTATGCCCAGTTTCTTTTAGACACATATATAAATCGTTGCCTGCGATGGTAGTCAAAGCCCCAGTGTCAATATAGGCGAGCATTTCTTTACCTTTTATTGAAAATGGTATTGTAGGTATGCCTCCTTTTGACCCAACTTTGATGGTTTGTGTTTGGTTATATGACTGACTAGATGATGACTTGCGGCAATTTGGACAGTTGCCTCTATAGAATCCGGTGGTGCCACAGCCAAAACAAACTATTCGTGGTTTTTCTTCCGTTCTGATGACTGTTTTTGATGCTTGCATATCTTTTTCTTTCTTTTTCCGACAGTCCTCGGTTTTGTGCCCTCGATAATTGCAATGATTACATCTTTCTTTTTGCTTTGTAAATGTTTCTATCGGATGTGGCCTTGTGTTTATTGAGAGCTGTTCCCAGTCTCTACATAGCGTAATTAGTTCCTCGAAACTTAAAAATTGCTCTCTTCTTATATCTTTGCGAATGTTTTCTTGTAAAAGAGAATAGACCATGTCTAGAGCAATTTCATCTGGAAATCTCGCATATGGAAGTTCGGCAATTAATGCTCGTTTCTCGCTAATAAAAATATCCGCAGCCTCTCCTCTTTTCTGCTTTGTGTCAAATAATTGTTGGAAAATAATATGAGCTTTCTTACTGGGAGCAAATTGTTTTTTCATCAGTTCAATTGCCCGTTTCCATGTGGTAGCTTCATTTTTTACTCCTTTCCACCGTCTGATAGCGAAGTCTTTAAACAACAGTGGCAACTCTATCAACGCGTCATCATCGGAAATGTTTTTTATTTTTTTAAAGATTTCTATTGATTGGAGAAAATTGTCGAGTTTTTGGGAATCTATTTCTCCACAGAACCTTTCAGTACAGTCCGATAAGCTCGTGGTCCGCCGCATTAGATGTTGGAGCTGCCTTTGCGAAATTTGTAGGACTTCTTCCTCCTGATTATCGTCATCAGGAATTGCAGACTTTGACTTATTACTTGACCTCGGCATTGTTATTCGAAGATTCGGCCCTGTAGTTGGTGCGCCAATTTGTAATAATGAATGTTCAGACTTCAGAGTTTTATATGTATGTACTTATTGTTTTGCCGCCGGGAGGAACTCCTGACTAACAAAATTATAAAAGTTTAATTGCCCAGAGTAACTCTTAGCGAATCAAAACACATATATAACTTTTTATGTTTAGGAAACAACTTTTATTTAATATATAATTATCAATATAATTTGTTTGCCTTTAACTGAATGAATTTAAACAATTTCTTTACTTCTATTAGTTAACTCTTCCGTTGGAAGCCAATGTGAATTATAAAAAAATAACTAATTCTACAATCAATATTAATAGTAGGCGTATGCGTTTGAATATATAAAAAAAATAGAGTTAAGTATGCAATAGTTATATTATAGTAGGCATTTGAATATGAAAGTATTACAACAGCTATATTGTAGTATGCGTAAGGAAAAATAATAAATATGGGTCGTTACAGGTTTGAATTATCGCTCCCGTAAAAATTGTTTAAAAAGTCATAAAAATTATCAAAATTAACGTAAAAACTCAAATCTTGATTTTATTTATTTGCCAAGTTAATTTTAATCCGATAAAAACATCAGGTAAAATAATTTAAAACTCCCTAAAAATTAATTTTCATTTGTGGGCGGTCACATGACTGGTGGAAAAAGAAAAATCTGTCACACATCACCAGAAGACTTAAGCCATCAAACCTCAGATTCAAATAATAGAACCCCAAAGATTTATAAAATACACTCCATAATGTCCATCTCAGCCGCAGATCTTCAAAAAATTAAATCGGTTATTGACTGTTCTCTGCAAGTGGAACTTCTTAAAGCAACCGCAAATCTAGCTACAAAGGAAGATCTTAATAATCTTAACACCGAGATAAACACTCTGCGACAACAAAATGAAGTGTTATTACAAAAAGTTCAACAAGTTGAAAAAAGATGTAATTTGCTTGAAGATGAACTCGAGGCTCAAAGTAGGGAATTAAGAGGCAAAAATATAATTATTTCAATGCCAAATGACCCAAAAGAAAAAGTACAAAGTGTCACACAACTGCTTCTTGGAACGGAAAATTCGCAACGTTTACCACTACCTGTAAAAATCAGTGAAAACAACAACACAATTAAAATGAAAATCAACACCGGGTCCACTGAAACGATCGCGATAATGCTTAAGAACTCATCCAAACTCAAAGGCACAGGTGTCTATTTACAAAGAGATCTCTCAAAACAGATGCAATTTAAACGAAAAATCCTGCTCGGATACAGAAGAATACTGAAAACAAATAAACCAACAACTGTAATGCAATTGAAAAGTAATACGCTTTTGATAGAAGGCAAATCTTTTTATTTAAATAATAATAACAATTTAAAATATAATGAAAATGATGGTGAATTAGAACTACAGAAAATGTTTGGACAATTAAACTTTGAAGCTGTCAGAAACATCATGCCGACAAGTAGACGTCAAAGTAATTGGACTAGATCAGTACCTTCTACTAGTTCACCAGGGATGCCACTTTATCAAAATGAACCAAATGTTAGTACTTTATCTAGAAATTGAGAATTAGGTGCCGTCAGCTCTTTAAGTATTGATCGTTGTAAAATTTTAGCGTATAATGTTTCTGGTTTAAATAATAAACTTCTTTTTGTAGACTTTTTTAATTTTGTTAAAACTTATGAAATTTTTTTCCTCTTTGAAACGCATGTAACCATTGAAAATTCAAGTAAATTTACTAAATATTTTAATGGATTCAAACTCTACTGGGTTCCTGCAATCAAAATTTCTTTAAAAGGCCGAGCAAGTGGAGGATGTCTTTACGGTATCAAAATATCACAATTAAATAGTTATGATTTTGCTGAGTTCCAGGGCAATATTTTAGTAAAACTGCTGAAAAAAAGTAATATGTTTATTCTCCCGCTTTACTTAAACTGTAACAAATGGTCTGAAGACTTTGAGAACCTGAGTACCAATATGTCTCTGCTAGCAAGCAAGAGTATTTTAATGGTCGGTGACTTTAACGCCAGAATAAGCTCCACTCAAGTAACGACACTGAGAAATGTTAATAACACACTTATAAATCCTAGTAGCAGAACATCCTACCATAACGTCTGTAACCAAAATGGAAAAAGCTTACTGGAGTTGCTCCAATTGCATGACAGTATTGTTTTAAATGGATGCACCGAAGGAGATATTGAAGGCCATTATACATTTATAGGAGGGCAGGGAAAATCCGTTATCGACTATTGCTGCATCAACAACGAATGGATAGATCTTATCACCAAATTTGAAGTTTTATCTAAGAACTTTTCTGATCATATGCCAATAATTGTTGAGTGGACTTCTGAAACAACACGCCAAGAGAGAAATCTTGAGCTATTTCCGCGTATGAAATGGAATAACAAAAATGTTGATTCCTATCAGCATTCATTGGATGAAATCATTTCTAGGATAACGTCAATACCGGAGACTTCAGACGCTTTCTCAGATCAAATAATAGCATGCATCAGGAATACTACACATAACAGAAGTCAAAATTCAAATAAAACGTTTAAACAAAAATGGTTTGACAGGGAGTGCATGAATGCCAGACAAAAATCGTTCGCCTTACTTAATGCCATGCGACGTAACGCATACAATAATGAACTTCGGCAATGGTATATACAATCAAATATCAAATACAAAAATCTCTGCCTCTCAAAGAAAATAAACTATGAAACTAGTCAAGCCTTATCTTTAGGATTGACAAAAAACACAAAAGAATTCTGGAGAATAGCAAAAGAAATAAATGGTTCAAAACATATTATAGGTTCTGGATTATCTGCAAATGACCTCGCTATTTATTTCATGAACCTACTACAAAATAAAACTCACCTCTCTTTTTCGTATGCCGAACCATTTATATGTGATGCTATACTAGATTGCACAATATCTGTGGATGAAATACAAACAGTTCTTCGAAAAGCAAAAGATGGGAAAGCACCGGGAGAAGATGGGATACCCTATGAATTTTTTAAAAATGCCTCTGCATCTTTTTTTAACAATTTGTTGGCATTTTTTAACAAAATTTTAATGAGTGCGGAAGTTCCAGCATCTTTCAAAACATCCGTTATATTTCCTATTCATAAAAAGGGTGATTCGAACATCGTTGAAAACTACCGTGGCATTTCTTTCATGAATGTTATAGCGAAAATATTCTGTGGAGTACTGGTTTGCAGACTAGAAAAGTGGGTGGACGAAAATAACATCCTTTCTGAATTTCAAGCAGGGTTTAGAAAAAACTATTCTACTATTGATCAAATTTTCTCCCTGACATCTATAGTTAAAGCATATCAAGCAAGAAACAAGAAAATCTACGCATTTTTTGTAGATTTCAAAGCTGCGTTTGATCTGGTGAATCGGAATGCAATGCTGTATAAGCTTTCTGAACTGGGTGTTTCTACACGATTTCTTCGAGTAATACGCAACATGTATACGGACACAAAGGCAACAGTATGGGATGGAGCAGTTTTTTCGCAATGGTTTGGAACAGATACTGGTGTTAAGCAAGGGTGTCTTCTCAGTGCCCTCTTGTTCTCTCTTTTCATAAATGACATTGTTAAACATCTTCCCGGAGGTATCCAAATTGCAGGCGTCATCGTAAATG
This sequence comes from Melanostoma mellinum, assembly GCA_914767635.1. Taxonomy (NCBI): domain Eukaryota; kingdom Metazoa; phylum Arthropoda; class Insecta; order Diptera; family Syrphidae; genus Melanostoma; species Melanostoma mellinum. Next base: position 95,788,765 of record OU612058.1, read on the forward strand.
TATTGCTCTATGCCGATGACCTTGTTATATTGGCAGAGTCAACAGAAAATTTACAGTTAATGATAAATCGTCTTGCGGCATATTGTGAAAAATGGGGTCTCGCTATGAATACTGAAAAGTCAAAAGTTATGGTTTTCTCAAGATCAAATCAGCGTGAAGTGAGAAATATTTGGACTTTTAATGGAACTCGTTTGGATTTAGCGAAAGAATACAAATATCTTGGAATTAAACTCAACTCAACTTTGGATTTTGGGAAACACCTCACAGAAAAATGTAATGCATCACAAGGTCTCATCAATTTAACATGGAGAAATGTATTCTTAAATCCACATATAAATCTCTCTGTCAAATACAAAATCTTTGATTCTGTTATAAAATCTTCGCTTTGCTACGCTGCCCAAGTTTGGCGGTTAAGAGAGTATGAAGAAGTTGAAAAATTACAACGAAATTTTATTAAAAAACTGTTTTATCTTCCGATAAATACTCCGAACTACGCCATATACCTGGAGACAGGGCTACCAAAATTATTTACCTACACTCTGAAGTAGGGTGGTCGTTATTTTCAAAAGTTGGATTTTTTTAATGAGTAGGTACCCTTTTTTCTTGTTCCTTGACTTCTTAAAACATTACACAATTTTTTTTTTTTTTTACGACCACATTAACACGTGCCGCATTGAGCTTAAAGCTGACGCTTTTATGGAGGTTCATTTTTGCATTGTATATGCTACTTTCTCTTTCTTACATTAATTTTCTTTTACTATGTAGGCGTAAATGGAACTCAAAAATCATTTTTTTACTTCTGGCAATCAAAACTTACTAGTCTGCGTTCAATTGAATTTTTGCAAATATATCATGAAAACATCTATTTTCGGTCGGTGCAATAATAACACCTAAAAACATTACCAATAAATGTATTCATTACAAAATCATAAAAATATGTTACTATTTATGAAAAAAACACCTTCAAAAATAAAAAAAAAATTATCTGAATTTTTTTTTTTTTTATATGGAAGGGAGGACTTGAGATTTCAAGGCTGTTGCGGCACGTGTTAACTTATTCCGATCTCAAAAAAATTTTTTTTGTGCACTTTTGAAATATAATAGCATATAAAAAAAGGGTACGCAACAAAAACAAAAACATTTTTTTCTCATCCATACAAATAACGACCACCCTACTCTGAAGCTTCAAGCCGATTACATCATTAAAGTTTTGAAATACCCTGAATCCCGTTTGTCCAAAAAGCTGCTACTATATGAGATAAGAAATAAAGATTGGTGGATGGAAACGTGGCAAAACCTCGGTACTGCATATGGAGAAGTTATCGACCCAAACCTGCCCCAAATTTTGAAGGATAAATTTTATAAAATTATACAAATGCAAGAAGACTGTACTCGAAATCTAATGGTTGAAGAGGCCTTTCAGTCGTTAAGCAGAATACTTTACGCCCAATTAGAGCACAATCTCTGTGATACAAATTATTTTACAGATACATTCAGCTGTAAGGAAATCTCCTTGATATTCAAAGCAAGATGTGAGGTTTTAAGTCTCAACGGAAGCCCCTACAACGGGAATTTTAATCAGTTCTGCACTATATGTAACATGAAAGCCAAAGAAGACTGCTTCCATCTACTAAGCATTTGCCCAATTTACAAACCTTATAGACTGCGTTACTTTGGAAAAGCTGTTCTTTCAATGGAGGAGACAAAGATCATCTTAAACGGAGCGTACTGGAAAGAGCTTGCCTTGTTTTTGAAGGAAACCTATAAATTTAGAATGCTTCTTGTAACAGAATATGCGTGATAATGATACAAAAATACAAAAATACAAAAATACAAAAATATACAAAACAAATTCAGTTTAGTTTTTAATGCTATTTTTTTTTTCTTTGCTTTTTTAATATAAAATATTTTAATGATGCCAGTCGAGCTGACGGCTAAGCCAAAGCTTATAAATTCATAAAAATCTATGTAAATGTAACAAACTCAAAATGTCAATAAATGAATTCTTTACTTACTTACTTACTAGTATCATATGGAGACAGGCTACAACATTTATAAATTATAATACATCATGTAATTTGCTTTCGGCGAGTTTGTGAATCAAGAAATCCTTAAGTCATAAGTCAGTAAGTGACTTATGAATTAAAAAAAATTTAATTCATAAGTCACTTGGTAACTTATGACTTGCAGTTCATCTAATTCATAAGTCACTTGGTAGCTTGTGAATTATGAAAAATTTAATTCATAAGTCACTTGGTAACTTATGACTTATGATTTATTTAATTCACAAGTCACTTGGTAGATTGTGAATTATGAAAAATTAAATTCATAAGTCACTTGGTAGCTTATGACTTATGATTTATTTAATTTACAAGTCACTTGGTTGGTAGCTTGTGAATTATGAAAAATTTAATTCATAAATCACTTGGTAACTTATGACTTATGATTTATTTAATTCACAAGTCACTTACTGACTTATGAATTAATTTTTTTTAAACTCAGAAGTCACTTGCTGACTTATGAATTAATTTTTTTTTAATTCATAAGTCACTTACTGACTTATGACTTAAGGATTTCTTAATTCACAAACTCGCAACCTTGGCGTCCAGTATGTTCCACATGTTGCTGTTCTCCAAATCCAATTTGGAAGCTTTGGTGTTTGGTGTTCTCAAGGAAGTTTGAGGTGAGTTTGTCAGTTTCTGCATTTGCTTCTGGTTTGAGTTGCATGTTTTTTTCTTGTTGTCTGACATTTGTGTGTATAAGTGTGTTATAATGTTCGAAAAAGTTCAATGCGGTTTAAATTGACACGAACAAAGAAAATGTAGGTATATGTTAAAAATGTTTTTGTTTTCTAATTTTTAATTACACGAGCGCAATTTGAAACTAAAAACAGTTTCTCACTGCTCAAATTATAAGTCTATAAAAACTTTATTGGTTTATTTAAATCTCTTGAATAAATTTCTACTTGTTTGATAAATTCGAATGAAATAATAGCCCACCGAAAAAAAGACGTCTACACAGTAGCTGACTTCATTGTATTTATATAGTAAATATTTGGCAAATGCATTTTGCCGACGGCATTTGTCATGTCGCGATTTTGATATGTTTTGCGATGTGGATCGTGATAATATTTTTGTGATGGCAAAGTGTTTTATTTGTTAAATGTTTTGTAAATATATTAGTTTTAGTTTGTTGAATTTATAAAGTGTTACAGTGTTTTCTGTTTTTAAGTAATATCGTGTGTTTTGTTGACGAAAACGATTTTTTATTTTTTATTTTACCAACTTGATGTGACATCGACGTGCGGTTGTGGCACTTATTTTCGATTTTTTTTGAAATTATTGTTTTGTGAAATTTTATAAATTTGATTTAGTTTTTAAGAAATGTTTTGTAATGATTTTTCCTCAATAAATTCTGTTTCTGGTAAAATTAGTTTTCCAGTTTTTATGCTGGTGTTAATGCTGTGTTGATTGATGCTAGTTTGTTGTGTTGATTGCTAATTTATGCTGAAACTATATGGTTAATGATCTTTCGGAAAAAGGATCTCCTCAAAGGTCAGTATCTCCTTTTCAACAACCCGTTTGATGTGGTACTTGACTGATTTCACACCTGCTTCCTATAACCCTCCGAAATAGGGAGAAGCGAGAGGAATACAATGCTATTCAGTACCGTGGTTTGAAAGTTCTTCCGCTACTTCCTTCCACCAATGCTTTGCATTCTCCAACATTCTGCCTAGTTCTGCGCTAGCACCAACAAAATTTGTTTTGCAATCACTGTGCAGCCTCCTACATACACCTGTTCGATCTGTGAAGCGTTTGAACGCTGCTAAAAATGCCTGCAATAATCTCTGCCCCGCGTGCCTTTTAAGTTTTGTTGTCGATTGGGCCTGCATAGTCGACACCTTAATGAACGAAAGCCCGTGCCGTCCTCGGTGCAGGTAAGATACCAATCAACTGCCTCATTCCATCACCTTTCTGACGGAAACATTCCAAGCAGTTGTAAAATGATGCGTTCCTTGGAGAAGAATTGGGTGTTGAGCATCGTATGAGAGAAGAGAGTTCTGCAAACGACATCCGACTCGAAAGACTCCATTGGCGTTTATAAATGCGTTTTACGATCGTAGATTTTTTGAAAATCTTCCATTTCTAGACAATTGTTCCAGATCATCCTTGTACATTTCTCGTTGAGATGCCTTAACCGCGATCTTAAGCCCAGATTCCAGCTTCTGTGGTTCCAGCGGCGTAGCGTTTCTCGATCCCTTGACTTTACGGCAGTTGGAAGCAAACCTGAGACATGTAGCAATCTCCCAGATCACTCGTAACAGCTTCGAGAATTTGTGCACCACTTCGAGTATCCTGTAATCCTTTGCGTTCATCTGCACGGCGGCGGCGTGCGTTTGAATTGCGCGTTCCTCATCAACGGTTTCAGCCTCTTTAGACTGCTCAGGACAATTGAAACTCCAACATCCCTTGAGAAACTGTCGGCCACTCCACCACAGCGTCAAGGATTTTATCGCCGATGGAAAAACTCCACGTGACGCTAAATCAGCAGGACTCCGGTTCTACAAGACGTCTCACTTCCGAGACTCTGTTGGCAGCAAAGGTGGTCCATTTCGATGGAGTTCCTTGAATCCATGCCAACGTGATCATGAAATCCGTCCATGCAAAAACATGATCATCTGGAACATCTAAAACCTTCTTGGTATAGCTGAGCAATTCGGCTACCAAGACTGCACCAAAAAGCTACAATCGCGGTAAGGACACCATCCGATTGTTTGGGGCAACCTTAGTCTTCGACATCAGGAAATAGACATGTGTGTTGCTTTCTGGATCAAGACACCGAACATAAACTGCTCCACCATACGCCTTCTCGGATGCGCCGCAAAATCCGTGCAACTCGATATCTTTCATCGCCTTGGTAGTATGGATGCATCGAGGTATTTTTATTTTTTCTATTAGAGGGAATTCTCGACGAAAAGCTTCCCATTTCTGTCGAATCACGTCCGGTACCGGTTCATCCCACGTTGAATCACCATATCAGAGATGCTGCATCATCATTTTGGCTGTGACTACACAAGGGGAAATCCATCCCATATGATCAAACAGCTTGGCGCTTGCAGTTAGCACCGATCGCCTGGTAATCTCCCGCCCATAATCTTCCAAATTCCAGAAGGAGAAGTAGTATCCGCTTTAAAAACCACTTTATTCCAAGGGTTTTCACTGTGGGTTTTGAATCGAACGGTAGGTCAAAACCAACTTCTCGATCGTCCACTTCCGCTCCGACAGGAAAGTTAGAAGCTTCGTCACTGCAAAGCTGCTTTAATAGCCTTATGGCTAGGTATGGGGCGCGTCACCTATATTTCGGCAGAAGACGTTTGCCATTTCTTTGTTTCGCTAATGATCATTTCACCGTTTCATTGTTCCACGAATCGATCAATTCGCCATACCTAACCATGAACTTTTTATCATCAAAAAGTACATTCTTTAATCTGTTTCCAGTTATTTCATTAAATTAATTAAAACCATATGTGAAATTGCCACTTTCGAAATTTGTTTTTCTACATTCTTTGATTATAGTTTCAGTATTTATAGAAAAGCATTTAATATCCTCAGACAGTTCTAGGAAAATAATTTTCTTACATATAAAAGGCATCTCACTGGTTGTTAAAAAAGCTAAGTATTACCAAATAACGTTTTGTACAGTATGTACATATGTGTGACAATTTTTTTTGCATTTCATTGTTTGGCTTTTTTTTATTGGGCATTCGATTTTTTCGCTACTTTTTTTTTAGACTTGCATTAAATAACAAGCTTTAAAATTTCGCGCGAAATATTTTTAGAGACCAAAAATTGCAAAATCAAAATGGCAAAGCAATTATTTGACCAAATAATAAGATGCAAAACGTGCTCTCCAGAAATGTAAAATGCGAATCGATAATATGCCAAATAATGATTTGAAAAACAAATATTGCAAAATGATACACCGCGAAACGATTTTCGTGAAAACATTTTTAACGTAATATAGTATACCCGTATGGGGCACAGGCAGTGCCGAAAGTGACGGTGTTCAGCTTAAACACCCGTATCGGCAACCTAGTATCTTCCCTCCAAAGGATGAGTTTGTAGTATCGATCTTCTGGAGCTACCGAAATCTGTCGATACATTTTTTCGATATCGGCCGTAAGCGTAATCCTATACGTCCTCCATCGTAGCAGAATATCGAGAATGTTGATCTGCAATTTTGGACCCACATACAGTTTATTTAACAGTTTGTTTAGCGAGAAGCCGTTTGAGGTCTTGTCCGCCGCATCAAAAACGACCTTGAGTTCTGTTGTCGAACTCGCTTCCTTTATCACGGCGTGATGAGGGACAAAGTAGTGGTGCGGGGTCTTAAGCACCTTCTGCTAAGCGTCGAATTCTTCCATATGATGAAGCTCATTATACTTCCTTATGCACCTTGTATAATCTTTATGCAGCTTCGAGTTCACCGCAAGCTTCCTCTCCAGATGAGCAAATCTTCGGAAAGCACGATGTCGGCTCGATCCCAGTGCTGGCTGATCTGCATATCTTAATGGCAATTTTACCTCGTACCGTCCATCTGTGAGGCGTTTAGTGGGATGGGTAAAATTTTCCTCGCAGGCCTTAGTCACATTCTAAAAGCTTAAACGACCCCTCTTCAACTTCCCAGAATTTTCGTACTTCTGACCCGAAGTCCGCTAAACAGAGTCTCTCTATGTGTTGCCATTCTTTTGGTTCGATTCAGTGCGCTGGAAGATGCTCAGTCAGCGACTTGAAAACCAGTGCCTTTACAGCACCTTCAAACGTCGAGTGTTGCGACGTAAGCGTTAAATCGGCTCTGCTATACGTTGTACCACTTCTGACCAAACCCAACCCACTTACTCTCGCCACGGTCTGACACCGTTTTAGTTTCAGCAATTGTGCAGCTGCTGCTGTTATAAAAGTTGCTTCTGATCCTGGGTCGACCAGAGCTTTTAGGCAGTGGAAGCTTCCATTTGCTGCCATGACTTTGACAACGGCTGTTGCCAACAAAACCTTCGCCGATGCACAGCTGCCTGCTGTTTAAATTTCTACCGCTCGAGCTAGCTCTGCCGTCCATATGGAACTCAGGCGCGTCTAGGTCGACGGAGACCTGAGTAGCGGTGAAATTCGGTTGTCTTCTGGGCTGGCTAGGTTGTGATGTTATGTTGATGTGCAGCAACGAATGGTGGCGCTTCGAACTAAACGTGCAATTTTTGTCGCTTAGGCAGTTTGCATTGAAATGACTGAACCCCAGACAGTTGTTGCACATCTTTGCCGTCTTGACTACCTGCGGGTGCTTTTGCTCATCCATATTCAGGAACTTCTAGCATTTCCTCAGTGAGCGATGGCTCTGATGGCATACCTGGCTCACAAACTCCGTTCTGGCAGTAGTCTTCAGGTGAAACACCTTCCGTACCTCCGTACCGGTTGGTCTCCTCACATCGTTCTTGAAAGAACTTGGTTGCGCTGTTTCTGTACTCACTGCTTCCAAAGTCCTGAAGAGTGCTTCCAAAAACTCAAGAAAATCGTTCCAGCTTGGCAACTCTTTCTGGTTCCCCAACTTCTCTTCCCACAACTGCTGCAAATTACAGGGTAGCTTATTGTACACGATATGCACCAATAAGACATCCCATTGATCCACAGGTTCATCCAGATTTATGAGTGCATCGACACACTCTCGCGAGGTGGAGATTACCTCCTTCAGCCCATCAACTGACTACTCAACAAGGCAATTTTGGTTAAAAAGTAAATTTAGTTGCGCGTTTACTACTAACACACGCTCGCTGTCGTATCGCACCTTTAATAACTCCCACGCCTTGTCAAAATTACCCGCGACACGAGGTAAATGCTGGAGCAAACGATCCGCCTCACCATCTAAACTCGACTTCAAGAAGTGCATCTTGTCGATGTCCGTTAAGTTCTTGTTAGAATCAAATCTGTTAATTTTGTCCAAGACTGCAAAATAATCCTCTTTTTCTATCCCAGCTTCCAATTTGGAACCCCTAACGACGTTTTGGTGATTGAGTTTTGCTGAAGCTATATTTTTTCCCAGCAAGGCTAAACGACTACTCGCAATTGCACGCGTACGACGTGCTTTGGCCTCTTTCTTAAAATTCCTGTAGTTCCTCTCTATTTAGGAGGCTTATTTGGAGAGCTCCGTAAAACAACGAAGAACCAAGAGCAGGAACTGGATTTGACATTTTTAAGTTTGATTGGGTACAAATTATCTTCTATATATATATAAAAATAAGTCAGGTTTTCCTTCCTGACGCTATTACTGGTTTGAAAAATTGCTACTGAAAAAACTTAGCATAGTCATAGAAGAAAGAAATCTAATCCTAAATCATCAGTTTATATTTAGAAATAAACATTCTACGATAGACCAAGTTCATAGAATATCGGACGCAGTCGAAAAAGCATTAGAAGAAAAACAAGTATATTCCGCTATAATTTTAGATGTTACTCAAGCATTCGACAAGGTATGGCATGACGCATGAGGGGCTAGAGTACAAACTGCAAAGGGAGCTATCCAGGCAGTACTACGAAATACTAAAATCTTATATCTCAAACCGGCTCTTCAGAGTACGGTATGATCAAGAATATTCAAAGCTATGTAATATACAAGCCGTTGTTCCACAAGGAAGCGTCCAGGGACCTTCCCTGTATTTACTATATACAAGGGATATTCCAGTGGATAACAACACCATTATGGCTACTTCTGCAGATGATACTGCAATTTTGGCATCCAGTAAGTGCATCATTAAGGCTGCTGAGAAATTGCAAAATGCCGTCGACACCGTTAGTGGTTGGACCAAAAAATGGCGTATCAAGCTCAATAAAGCTAAATCTGCACATATAAACTTTACAAATAAAAAGTTAAGCCACGTTCAAATTATTCATCAACAATCAAGGTGTACCTTACGCCAATACGGCCAAATACCTTGGGATGAATTTGGATGCAAAGCTAAAATGGAAAGAGCATATAAAAAAGAAAAGGGAAGAGCTCAACTTGAAATATAAACAAATGTACTGTACAGCGACTGCATAGTCATATCAACTCTGAAATGGAGTCCGTATTAAATACGAGAGGCAATGTTCGGAGATTAAGAAGAACCAAGCCACACGAGCTAATGGTCTAAAAGTCAAAGGAAGCATTAAAAGTTTAAGCTTCCCTTACAGCGATTATATTATTGAGAAAGAAAAACCTGTTGTCGATCATTCATAGATTGGTTCTGATTACGAGGAGTTTTTAGTGAGGTAAGAATCCCACACTACTTGGTGTCGAATACTGCCAAGTGTCTTTTGAAGATTTCCTCCTGACAAAAAAAAAAAAAAATTCATTGTTTGGCTTTTTTTTATTGGGCATTCGATTTTTTCGCTTTTTTTTTGACTTGCATTAAATAACAAGCTTTAAAATTTTGCGCGAAATATTTTTAGAGACCAAGAATTGCTAGATCAAAATGGCCAAGCAATTATTTGACCAAAAAATAAAATGCCAAACGTGATCTGCAGAAAGGTAAAATGCTAATCGATAATATGCCAAATAATGATTTGCAAAACAAATATTGCAGAATGATACACCGCGAAACGATTTTCGTGAAAACATTTTTGACGTAATATAGTATACTCGTATGAGGCACAGGCAGTGCCGAAAGTGACGGTGTTCAGCTTAAACACCCGTATCGGCAACCTAGTATCTTCCCTCCAAAGGATGAGTTGGTAATATCGATCTTCTGGAGCTACCGAAATCTGAAATCGATACGTTTTTTCGATATCGGCCGTAAGCGTAATCCTATACGTCCTCCATCGTAGCAGAATATCGAGAATGTTGATCTGCAATTTTGGACCCACATACAGTTTATTTAACAGTTTGTTTAGCGAGAAGCCGTTTGAGGTCTTGTCCGCCGCATCAAAAACGACCTTGAGTTCTGTTGTCGAACTCGCTTCCTTTATCACGGCGTGATGAGGGACAAAGTAGTGGTGCGGGGTCTTAAGCACCTTCTGCTAAGCGTCGAATTCTTCCATATGATGAAGCTCATTATACTTCCTTATGCACCTTGTATAATCTTTATGCAGCTTCGAGTTCACCGCAAGCTTCCTCTCCAGATGAGCAAATCTTCGGAAAGCACGATGTCGGCTCGATCCCAGTGCTGGCTGATCTGCACATCTTAATGGCAATTTTACCTCGTACCGTCCATCTGTGAGGCGTTTAGTGGGATGGGTAAAATTTTCCTCGCAGGCCTTAGTCACATTCTAAAAGCTTAAACGACCCCTCTTCAACTTCCCAGAATTTTCGTACTTCTGACCCGAAGTCCGCAAACTGTGTAAGCGTTCGGACATGAACAGGGGTTTTGGTCGGAGCTTTTCCAAAAATTATCCAGCCGAGTTGTGTTTTTTTGGCCACTGGACCTTGGACGTCTTGACTCTGTACTACCTGTGGAAGGAGTATGTCGGCGAAAACGTCGCTTCCAAGTAGTAGGTCCACCAGAGCAGGTAAAAAAGGTGGGATCTGCTAAACAGAGTCTCTCTATGTGTTGCCATTCTTTTGGTTCGATTCAGTGCGCTGGAAGATGCTCAGTCAGCGACTTGAAAACCAGTGCCTTTACAGCACCTTCAAACGTCGAGTGTTGCGACGTAAGCGTTAAATCGGCTCTGCTATACGTTGTACCACTTCTGACCAAACCCAACCCACTTACTCTCGCCACGGTCTGACACCGTTTTAGTTTCAGCAATTGTGCAGCTGCTGCTGTTATAAAAGTTGCTTCTGATCCTGGGTCGACCAGAGCTTTTAGGCAGTGGAAGCTTCCATTTGCTGCCATGACTTTGACAACGGCTGTTGCCAACAAAACCTTCGCCGATGCACAGCTGCCTGCTGTTTAAATTTCTACCGCTCGAGCTAGCTCTGCCGTCCATATGGAACTCAGGCGCGTCTAGGTCGACGGAGACCTGAGTAGCGGTGAAATTCGGTTGTCTTCTGGGCTGGCTAGGTTGTGATGTTATGTTGATGTGCAGCAACGAATGGTGGCGCTTCGAACTAAACGTGCAATTTTTGTCGCTTAGGCAGTTTGCATTGAAATGACTGAACCCCAGACAGTTGTTGCACATCTTTGCCGTCTTGACTACCTGCGGGTGCTTTTGCTCATCCATATTCAGGAACTTCTAGCATTTCCTCAGTGAGCGATGGCTCTGATGGCATACCTGGCTCACAAACTCCGTTCTGGCAGTAGTCTCCAGGTGAAAAACCTTCCGTTCCTCCGTACCGGTTGGTCTCCTCACATCGTTCTTGAAAGAACTTGGTTGCGCTGTTTCTGTACTCACTGCTTCCAAAGTCCTGAAGAGTGCTTCCAAAAACTCAAGAAAATCGTTCCAGCTTGGCAACTCTTTCTGGTTCCCCAACTTCTCTTCCCACAACTGCTGCAAATTACAGGGTATCTTATTGTACACGATATGCACCAATAAGACATCCCATTGATCCACAGGTTCATCCAGATTTCTGAGTGCATCGACACACTCTCGCGAGGTGGAGATTACCTCCTTCAGCCCATCAACTGACTACTCAACAAGGCAATTTTGGTTAAAAAGTAAATTTAGTTGCGCGTTTACTACTAACACACGCTTGCTGTCGTATCGCACCTTTAATAACTCCCACGCCTTGTCAAAATTACCCGCGACACGAGGTAAATGCTGGAGCAAACGATCCGCCTCACCATCTAAACTCGACTTCAAGAAGTGCATCTTGTCGATGTCCGTTAAGTTCTTGTTAGAATCAAATCTGTTAATTTTGTCCAAGACTGCAAAATAATCCTCCTTTTCTATCCCAGCTTCCAATTTGGAACCCCTAACGACGTTTTGGTGATTGAGTTTTGCTGAAGCTATATTTTTTCCCAGCAAGGCTAAACGACTACTCGCAATTGCACGCGTACGACGTGCTTTGGCCTCTTTCTTAAAATTCCTGTAGTTCCTCTCTATTTAGGAGGCTTATTTGGAGAGCTCCGTAAAACAACGAAGAACCAAGAGCAGGAACTGGATTTGACATTTTTAAGTTTGATTGGGTACAAATTATCTTCTATATATATATAAAAATAAGTCAGTGTTGGAACACAGCATATCACTTGTTGAACACAGCTAAGCAACACAGCATCTCACACTATGCTGAACGCACCTATTTATAATGTCAAACTTCTCTATCGCAGTTGCTCTTTGCTCATTCATTTTGTATTCTTGGAAGTAGACAGATGTGTTCCCTTTGTAGCTGGATTTATATGCCATTAATTAATGAGAATAGAACTTATAATAAATATACTTTGTAGTCCTTCAAATACAATATTTTTTATTTACTTTTCAACAGACGGAATTACAACAGTGGCGACGAGGATTTGTGGAAGGAAAACCCACCAAGTGAAGCAAAATGGCGGACGAAATCATCGCAAATATTGTGGCGCAGCAGCAAGAACAAATACTTGCACAAACGAAATTGCTCGAAAAACTTTCGGAGATGGTTCAACAGAGTGTATCTCGTGGAGCATCTACTTCGGCAAACAATGTAGCAAAGATTGAGGTTAACATCGAAAGTCAACTCAAAAGCATTCAAGAGTTCAGGTACGATGCAGAATCTAACCTCACTTTTGAAGTGTGGTTTCGCCGATATGAGGATTTTTTTTTTGGTTGAAGCAAGTGAGTTGGACGACGCTGCACGTGTTAGACTGCTGCTTAGAAAACTATCAGCAGAAGCACACAATAAATACGTCGATTATATTCTTCCGAAACTACCAAAAGCTGTTAATTTTGATGAGACAGTGAAAACTCTCAGTAAAATTTTCGGTCGAATCGAATCCACATTTTATACGCGCTATAAATGTCTACAATTAGTGAGAGCAGAAACAGACGACATCGTTTCATATGCAGCGCTTGTAAATAGGCGTTGTGAGAATTTTTCATTGGAGAAATTCACAAAAGATCATTTGAAATGTATAGTTTTTGTCATGGGGCTACAATCTTCAACAGATGCAGACATCCGTACTAGATTACTTGCAGTACTCGACAAAGAGACCGAGGATGTGCCAACTTTGGATAAACTTGTCACAAAAGTTCATCGCCTACAAAGCCTAAAGCGCGATACATCCATAATTGAAAAAGGTATTCAGCACATCACGACGGCACCATACCATCCGCAGTCAAACGGTCAGGCCGAGCGTTTTGTCGACACGTTCAAGAGGGCACTATCTAAAATGAAGGGGGAACAATCCGATATTGGAAGCCTTCAGGAATTTTTGCTTGCTTATAGAGCAACTCCTAATCCAAACTCTCCGGAAGCAAAATCTCCTGCGGAAAACTTCATTGGAAGGAAGATATTAACAAACATCAGCCTGCTCCGAAAACCCGTACCAACATCTACTGAGCGAAACAGTGCAATGGAAGCCTCATTCAACAGACAGAGAGGCGCTAAACATCGACAGTTTTCCAAGGAGGATAAGGTCTACGCGAGGTTATATCAACGGAATAAAGAATTCTGGGTTCCAGGATCTATAAAAGAACGGATAGGCAGTGTCAACTACAATGTCTTGGTCGACATCGGAACAAGGCGTAAGCTGATCCGATCACACGCAAATCAACTGCGCATTCGCCATACAAATCATCAAAACTACAATAATGTGTTGTGCGACGTTTTCGATTTGGACATTGAGGAAACATCAACAACAGAGAGCAGCAATAACTCCATCGCATCACCTAACTCCATCGCATCACCAGCAAATGACAGAACTCAAGCGTCCTTATCATCGATTTTTGAAACACCACCAGGAAATCGTATCGAAACAATCATCAGGACACCGGAAGCGACACCAGAAGCTGAAAATATAACTGCAGAACTGCAGTTGATCCGTTGGCAGTAAGAAGGTCGGCACGTAGCAGAAAGGAACCAGCCTACCTAGTAGACTACCAAAAGTAAAAAGGGGAGATGTTGGAACACAGCATATCACTTGTTGAACACAGCTAAGCAACACAGCATCTCACACTATGCTGAACGCACCTATTTATAATGTCAATTTTCTCTATCGCGGTTGCTCTTTGCTCATTCATTTTGTATTCTTGGAAGTAGACAGATGTGTTCCCTTTGTAGCTGGATTTATATGCCATTAATTAATGAGAATAGAACTTATAATAAATATACTTTGTAGTCCTTCAAATACAATAGTTTTTATTTACTTTTCAACAGACGGAATTACAACAGTCAGGTTTTCCTTCCTGACGCTATTACTGGTTTGAAAAATTGCTACTGAAAAAACTTAGCATAGTCATAGAAGAAAGAAATCTAATCCCAAATCATCAGTTTATATTTAGAAATAAACATTCTACGATAGACCAAGTTCATAGAATATCGGACGCAGTCGAAAAAGCATTAGAAGAAAAACAAGTATATTCCGCTATAATTTTAGATGTTACTCAAGCATTCGACAAGGTATGGCATGACGCATGAGGGGCTAGAGTACAAACTGCAAAGGGAGCTATCCAGGCAGTACTACGAAATACTAAAATCTTATATCTCAAACCGGCTCTTCAGAGTACGGTATGATCAAGAATATTCAAAGCTATGTAATATACAAGCCGTTGTTCCACAAGGAAGCGTCCAGGGACCTTCCCTGTATTTACTATATACAAGGGATATTCCAGTGGATAACAACACCATTATGGCTACTTCTGCAGATGATACTGCAATTTTGGCATCCAGTAAGTGCATCATTAAGGCTGCTGAGAAATTGCAAAATGCCGTCGACACCGTTAGTGGTTGGACCAAAAAATGGCGTATCAAGCTCAATAAAGCTAAATCTGCACATATAAACTTTACAAATAAAAAGTTAAGCCACGTTCAAATTATTCATCAACAATCAAGGTGTACCTTACGCCAATACGGCCAAATACCTTGGGATGAATTTGGATGCAAAGCTAAAATGGAAAGAGCATATAAAAAAGAAAAGGGAAGAGCTCAACTTGAAATATAAACAAATGTACTGGTTACTCGGTAGAAATTCTGATTTATCTGTCGAAAATAAAATAATGCTTTATAAACAAGTACTTAGACCTATGGAATCCAATTATGGGGCTGTACAAAGAAAACAAATACTGAAATTATCCAAAAGTTCCAAAAGAAATAGCGATCGTGACCTACAAATAGAAACGGTTACAGAATTTGTAAGAAAACATGCTGTATCACACAATCAGCGACTGCATAGTCATATCAACTCTGAAATGGAGTCCGTATTAAATACGAGAGGCAATGTTCGGAGATTAAGAAGAACCAAGCCACACGAGCTAATGGTCTAAAAGTCAAAGGAAGCATTAAAAGTTTAAGCTTCCCTTACAGCGATTATATTATTGAGAAAGAAAAACCTGTTGTCGATCATTCATAGATTGGTTCTGATTACGAGGAGTTTTTAGTGAGGTAAGAATCCCACACTACTTGGTGTCGAATACTGCCAAGTGTCTTTTGAAGATTTCCTCCTGACAAAAAAAAAAAAATTCATTGTTTGGCTTTTTTTTATTGGGCATTCGATTTTTTCGCTTTTTTTTTGACTTGCATTAAATAACAAGCTTTAAAATTTTGCGCGAAATATTTTTAGAGACCAAGAATTGCTAGATCAAAATGGCCAAGCAATTATTTGACCAAAAAATAAAATGCCAAACGTGATCTGCAGAAAGGTAAAATGCTAATCGATAATATGCCAAATAATGATTTGCAAAACAAATATTGCAGAATGATACACCGCGAAACGATTTTCGTGAAAACATTTTTGACGTAATATAGTATACTCGTATGAGGCACAGGCAGTGCCGAAAGTGACGGTGTTCAGCTTAAACACCCGTATCGGCAACCTAGTATCTTCCCTCCAAAGGATGAGTTGGTAATATCGATCTTCTGGAGCTACCGAAATCTGTCGATACGTTTTTTCGATATCGGCCGTAAGCGTAATCCTATACGTCCTCCATCGTAGCAGAATATCGAGAATGTTGATCTGCAATTTTGGACCCACATACAGTTTATTTAACAGTTTGTTTAGCGAGAAGCCGTTTGAGGTCTTGTCCGCCGCATCAAAAACGACCTTGAGTTCTGTGGTCGAACTCGCTTCCTTTATCACGGCGTGATGAGGGACAAAGTAGTGGTGCGGGGTCTTAAGCACCTTCTGCGAAGCGTCGAATTCTTCCATATGATGAAGCTCATTATACTTCCTTATGCACCTTGTATAATCTTTATGCAGCTTCGAGTTCACCGCAAGCTTCCTCTCCAGATGAGCAAATCTTCGGAAAGCACGATGTCGGCTCGATCCCAGTGCTGGCTGATCTGCATATCTTAATGGCAATTTTACCTCGTACCGTCCATCTGTGAGGCGTTTAGTGGGATGGGTAAAATTTTCCTCGCAGGCCTTAGTCACATTCTAAAAGCTTAAACGACCCCTCTTCAACTTCCCAGAATTTTCGTACTTCTGACCCGAAGTCCGCAAACTGCGTAAGCGTTCGGACATGAACAGGGGTTTTGGTCGGAGCTTTTCCAAAAATTATCCAGCCGAGTTGTGTTTTTTTGGCCACTGGACCTTGGACGTCTTGACTCTGTACTACCTGTGGAAGGAGTATGTCGGCGAAAACGTCGCTTCCAAGTAGTAGGTCCACCAGAGCAGGTAAAAAAGGTGGGATCTGCTAAACAGAGTCTCTCTATGTGTTGTCATTCTTTTGGTTCGATTCGGTGCGCTGGAAGATGCTCAGTCAGCGACTTGAAAACCAGTGCCTTTACAGCACCTTCAAACGTCGAGTGTTGCGACGTAAGCGTTAGATCGGCTCTGCTATACGTTGTGCCACTTCTGACCAAACCCAACCCACTTACTCTCGCCACGGTCTGACACCGTTTTAGTTTCAGCAATTGTGCAGCTGCTGCTGTTATAAAAGTTGCTTCTGATCCTGGGTCGACCAGAGCTTTTAGGCAGTGGAAGCTTCCATTTGCTGCCATGACTTTGACAACGGCTGTTGCCAACAAAACCTTCGCCGATGCACAGCTGCCTGCTGTTTAAATTTCTACCGCTCGAGCTAG
Source organism: Melanostoma mellinum (assembly GCA_914767635.1). Lineage (NCBI taxonomy): Eukaryota > Metazoa > Arthropoda > Insecta > Diptera > Syrphidae > Melanostoma > Melanostoma mellinum. Next base: position 95,805,880 of record OU612058.1, read on the forward strand.
CTCTGCCGTCCATATGGAACTCAGGCGCGTCTAGGTCGACGGAGACCTGAGTAGCAGTGAAATTCGGTTGTCTTCTGGGCTGGCTAGGTTGTGATGTTATGTTGATGTGCAGCAACGAATGGTGGCGCTTCGAACTAAACGTGCAATTTTTGTCGCTTAGGCAGTTTGCATTGAAATGACTGAACCCCAGACAGTTGTTGCACATCTTTGCCGTCTTGACTACCTGCGGGTGCTTTTGCTCATCCATATTCAGGAACTTCTAGCATTTCCTCAGTGAGCGATGGCTCTGATGGCATACCTGGCTCACAAACTCCGTTCTGGCAGTAGTCTTCAGGTGAAACACCTTCCGTACCTCCGTACCGGTTGGTCTCCTCACATCGTTCTTGAAAGAACTTGGTTGCGCTGTTTCTGTACTCACTGCTTCCAAAGTCCTGAAGAGTGCTTCCAAAAACTCAAGAAAATCGTTCCAGCTTGGCAACTCTTTCTGGTTCCCCAACTTCTCTTCCCACAACTGCTGCAAATTACAGGGTATCTTATTGTACACGATATGCACCAATAAGACATCCCATTGATCCACAGGTTCATCCAGATTTCTGAGTGCATCGACACACTCTCGCGAGGTGGAGATTACCTCCTTCAGCCCATCAACTGACTACTCAACAAGGCAATTTTGGTTTAAAAGTAAATTTAGTTGCGCGTTTACTACTAACACACGCTTGCTGTCGTATCGCACCTTTAATATCTCCCACGCCTTGTCAAAATTACCCGCGACACGAGGTAAATGCTGGAGCAAACGATCCGCCTCACCATCTAAACTCGACTTCAAGAAGTGCATCTTGTCGATGTCCGTTAAGTTCTTGTTAGAATCAAATCTGTTAATTTTGTCCAAGACAGCAAAATAATCCTCCTTTTCTATCCCAGCTTCCAATTTGGAACCCCTAACGACGTTTTGGTGATTGAGTTTTGCTGAAGCTATATTTTTTCCCAGCAAGGCTAAACGACTACTCGCAATTGCACGCGTACGACGTGCTTTGGCCTCTTTCTTAAAATTCCTGTAGTTCCTTTCTATTTAGGAGGCTTATTTGGAGAGCTCCGTAAAACAACGAAGAACCAAGAGCAGGAACTGGATTTGACATTTTTAAGTTTGATTGGGTACAAATTATCTTCTATATATATATATATATAAAAATAAGTCAGGTTTTCCTTCCTGACGCTATTACTGGTTTGAAAAATTGCTACTGAAAAAACTTAGCATAGTCATAGAAGAAAGAAATCTAATCCCAAATCATCAGTTTATATTTAGAAATAAACATTCCACGATAGACCAAGTTCATAGAATATCGGACGCAGTCGAAAAAGCATTAGAAGAAAAACAAGTATATTCCGCTATATTTTTAGATGTTACTCAAGCATTCGACAAGGTATGGCATGACGCATGAGGGGCTAGAGTACAAACTGCAAAGGGAGCTATCCAGGCAGTACTACGAAATACTAAAATCTTATATCTCAAACCGGCTCTTCAGAGTACGGTATGATCAAGAATATTCAAAGCTATGTAATATACAAGCCGTTGTTCCACAAGGAAGCGTCCAGGGACCTTCCCTGTATTTACTATATACAAGGGATATTCCAGTGGATAACAACACCATTATGGCTACTTCTGCAGATGATACTGCAATTTTGGCATCCAGTAAGTGCATCATTAAGGCTGCTGAGAAATTGCAAAATGCCGTCGACACCGTTAGTGGTTGGACCAAAAAATGGCGTATCAAGCTCAATAAAGCTAAATCTGCACATATAAACTTTACAAATAAAAAGTTAAGCCACGTTCAAATTATTCATCAACAATCAAGGTGTACCTTACGCCAATACGGCCAAATACCTTGGGATGAATTTGGATGCAAAGCTAAAATGGAAAGAGCATATAAAAAAGAAAAGGGAAGAGCTCAACTTGAAATATAAACAAATGTACTGGTTACTCGGTAGAAATTCTGATTTATCTGTCGAAAATAAAATAATGCTTTATAAACAAGTACTTAGACCTATGGAATCCAATTATGGGGCTGTACAAAGAAAACAAATACTGAAATTATCCAAAAGTTCCAAAAGAAATAGCGATCGTGACCTACAAATAGAAACGGTTACAGAATTTGTAAGAAAACATGCTGTATCACACAATCAGCGACTGCATAGTCATATCAACTCTGAAATGGAGTCCGTATTAAATACGAGAGGCAATGTTCGGAGATTAAGAAGAACCAAGCCACACGAGCTAATGGTCTAAAAGTCAAAGGAAGCATTAAAAGTTTAAGCTTCCCTTACAGCGATTATATTATTGAGAAAGAAAAACCTGTTGTCGATCATTCATAGATTGGTTCTGATTACGAGGAGTTTTTAGTGAGGTAAGAATCCCACACTACTTGGTGTCGAATACTGCCAAGTGTCTTTTGAAGATTTCCTCCTGACAAAAAAAAAAAAAATTCATTGTTTGTCTTTTTTTTTTGGGCATTCGATTTTTTCGCTTTTTTTTTGACTTGCATTAAATAACAAGCTTTAAAATTTTGCGCGAAATATTTTTAGAGACCAAGAATTGCTATATCAAAATGGCCAAGCAATTATTTGACCAAAAAATAAAATGCCAAACGTGATCTGCAGAAAGGTAAAATGCTAATCGATAATATGCCAAATAATGATTTGCAAAACAAATATTGCAGAATGATACACCGCGAAACGATTTTCGTGAAAACATTTTTGACGTAATATAGTATACTCGTATGAGGCACAGGCAGTGCCGAAAGTGACGGTGTTCAGCTTAAACACCCGTATCGGCAACCTAGTATCTTCCCTCCAAAGGATGAGTTGGTAATATCGATCTTCTGGAGCTACCGAAATCTGTCGATACGTTTTTTCGATATCGGCCGTAAGGACATACAGTTTATTTAACAGTTTGTTTAGTGAGAAGCCGTTTGAGGTCTTGTCCGCCGCATCAAAAACGACCTTGAGTTCTGTTGTCGAACTCGCTTCCTTTATCACGGCGTGATGAGGGACAAAGTAGTGGTGCGGGGTCTTAAGCACCTTCTGCGAAGCGTCGAATTCTTCCATATGATGAAGCTGATTATACTTCCTTTTGCACCTTGCATAATCTTCATGCAGCTTCGAGTTCACCGCAAGCTTCCTCTTCAGATGAGCAAATCTTCGGAAAGCACGATGTCGGCTCGATCCCATGGCTGGCTGATCTGCACATCTTAACGGCAATTTTACCTCGTACCGTCCATCTGTGAGGCGTTTAGTGGGATGGGTAAAATTTTCCTCGCAGGCCTTAGTCACATTCTAAAAGCTTAAACGACCCCTCTTCAACTTCCCAGAATTTTCGTACTTCTGACCCGAAGTCCGCAAACTGCGTAAGCGTTCGGACATGAACAGGGGTTTTGGTCGGAGCTTTTCCAAAAATTATCCAGCCGAGTTGTGTTTTTTTGGCCACTGGACCTTGGACGTCTTGACTCTGTACTACCTGTGGAAGGAGTATGTCGGCGAAAACGTCGCTTCCAAGTAGTAGGTCCACCAGAGCAGGTAAAAAAGGTGGGATCTGCTAAACAGAGTCTCTCTATGTGTTGCCATTCTTTTGGTTCGATTCGGTGTGCTGGAAGATGCCCTGTCAGAGACTTGAAAACCAGTGCCTTTACAGCACCTTCAAATGTCGAGTGTTGCGACGCAACAGTTAAATCGGCTCTGCTATACGTTGTGCCACTTCTGACCAAACCCAACCCACTTACTCTCGCCACGGTCTGACACCGTTTTAGTTTCAGCAATTGTGCAGCTGCTGCTGTTATAAAAGTTGCTTCTGATCCTGGGTCGACCAGAGCTTTTAGGCAGTGGAAGCTTCCATTTGCTGCCATGACTTTGACAACGGCCGTTGCCAACAAAACCTTCGCCGATGCACAGCTGCCTGCTGTTTAAATTTCTACCGCGCTCGAGCTAGCTCTGCCGTCCATATGGAACTCAGGCGCGTCTAGGTCGACGGAGACCTGAGTAGCGGTGAAATTCGGTTGTCTTCTGGGCTGGCTAGGTTGTGATGTTATGTTGATGTGCAGCAACGAATGGTGGCGCTTCGAACTAAACGTGCAATTTTTGTCACTTGCAGTGAAATGACTGAACCCCAGACAGTTGTTGCACATCTTTGCCGTCTTGACTACCTGCGGGTGCCTTAGCTCATCCATATTCAGGAACTTCTAGCATTTCCTCAGTGAGCGATGGCTCTGATGGCATACCTGGCTCACAAACTCCGTTCTGGCAGTAGTCTTCAGGTGAAACACCTTCCGTACCTCCGTACCGGTTGGTCTCCTCACATCGTTCTTGAAAGAACTTGGTTGCGCTGTTTCTGTACTCACTGCTTCCAAAGTCCTGAAGAGTGCTTCCAAAAACTCAAGAAAATCGTTCCAGCTTGGCAACTCTTTCTGGTTCCCCAACTTCTCTTCCCACAACTGCTGCAAATTACAGGGTAGCTTATTGTACACGATATGCACCAATATGACATCCCATTGATCCACAGGTTCATCCAGATTTCTGAGTGCATCGACACACTCTCGCGAGGTTTAGATTACCTCCTTCAGCCCATCAACTGACTACTCAACAAGGCAATTTTGGTTAAAAAGTAGTTTTAGTTGCGCGTTTACTACTTACACACGCTTGCTGTCGTATCGCGCCTTTAATAACTCCCACGCCTTGTCAAAATTACCCGCGACACGAGGTAAATGCTGGAGCAAACGATCCGCCTGACCTTCTAAACTCGACTTCAAGAAGTGCATCTTGTCGATGTCCGTTAAGTTCTTGTTAGAATCAAATCTGTCGTGAAACGACCGCCATTCTGTATATTCCCCATTAAATTTAGGGTGATCAATTTTCGGTACCCTTAATTCGGTACGTACCATACCTGACTGGCCTAAGCTCTGACCAGCCTGACCTGCTGCCAGCGCTGACGTTGTAGGAATCGAAGACAAGCTCTCCAACAACTCGGTTAAATCGGACCTGTAATCCAAGTTAGTGTCGTTAATTTTGTCCAAGACTGCAAAATAATCCTCTTTTTCTATCCCAGCTTCCAATTTGGAACCCCCAACGACGTTTTGGTGATTGAGTTTTGCTTTGCTGAAGCTATATTTTTTCCCAGCAAGGCTAAACGACTACTCGCAATTGCACGCGTACGACGTGCTTTTGCCTCTTTCTGGAAATTCCTGTAGTTCCTCTCTATTAAGGAGGCTTATTTGGAGTGCTCCGTAAAAAAACGAAGAACCAAGAGCAGGAACTGGATTTGACATTTTTAAGTTTGATTGGGTACAAATTATCTTCTTTATTTATAAAAATAAGTCAGGTTTTCCTTCCTGACGCTATTACTCCAGAACGCACGAACCGATTTCCACGATTTTGCATTCGTTGGAAAGGTCTCAGGCTCCATGAGGTTTATAGCAAAGAAGATTCAGGGAAAATTTCAAGAGAAAAGCAGGATGGGAAAATCATTTTTCAATTACATACATTCAACTCTGATCAGTTATTGAATGAGTTAACTCAGTTTCATGTGACACACGATCTTTCACTGTGAAATTGTGAAATTGAGATGAAAATTATTCGTTTGTTAACAATTTAATTGCAATCCATCAAACCAATTCAAATACAATAGCAGGCATTTGTCCTTAAGGTGGTAAATTTAACTATGTAAATTATGTGGATCGAGCATTTAAGTTTAAATTCACCAGTCAGACAAGGTGCCAAGCGACATTATGCCAAATGCAGAAATTTGGCACAATGACGCTTTTGCAAAGTGACATTGGGCCAAACATTAGGGTTTGGTATAATGACGCTTTGTAGAAGTGCCATAAGGCCAAATTAGCTAGTGACATTGCGCCAAATGTAGAAATTTGCATCATCTTGCTCATCTGTTTTTACAGTTGTCCTTTGCGACATGACTAATGCTGGGTTTACATGCATCTGCAACTACGGAATTGCAGAAAAGTAAAGCGAGACGGATGAAGATTGCAAAGTACAAAGGTTAAAAAGAGAGACGAATAGGATTATGGTTGCAGATGAAAAATTATGGGTGCAGATGAACATGTTCATCTGCAACCATAATTTTGACATTGCGCCAAATGTAGAAATTTGCATCATCTTGCTCATCTGTTTTTACAGTTGTCCTTTGCGACATGACTAAAGGGATTATTGGCTTTGTGAAGGTCTGATGTATTCAAATGCTTTGTTTTTGAGCATAAGATAAAGTAATAGTAAGAAATTCGCCTGTGTGTGTAAAAGATGTGTTCTTGTTTAGTTCAAGTGATGAACTTAAAAAAAAATCTGCAGCCGCCGCCTTGAGTACAGAAAAGGAAGCTAAAAGCGAAGCGGTAAAAAATTTGAGGGGATTATGGGTTTGTGTTCCGAAAATTAAAAATTCGTGCGAATTTTTAATTTTCAGAACACAAACCCATACTCCCCTTGCCAAATTTTTTTCCGCTTCGCTTTTAGCTTCTTTTTCGGTAGGCTACAGATTTTTTTAAGTTTATCACTTATATCTTAAAATTGAACTAAGTAAGAACACATCTTTTTACACACACACGCGAATTTCTTACTATTACTTTATCTTATGCTCAAAAACAAAACATTCGATTGTTTCAAAAGATTTTTTAGTTTCTTAATCAAGTCTTTATTTTATGATTAGTCGGTTATTTACTTTTTTATTAACAAGAGATCTGTATTTTCATAGACTTATCCATTTGTATACATAGTTCTTATGACTCACAAATCTGAGCAAGTGTATCTTCATTTGTTTCGTTATATTGAAAAATCGTAAAAAAGCGTCAGGGTACCAAATTGGCCTAATGACGCTTTACAAAGGCGACACTGTACCAAACGCTAATGTTCGGCCCAATGTCGCTTTACCAAAGCGTCTTTGTGCCAAATTTCTGCATTTGGCATAATGTCGCTTGGCACAATGTCACGGCACCGTCAGACAATAGTCCAAAATGCCAAAAGTAAGACGTGCGAACATCGGCCGCCGCACAAGGCATGCAAGCCAGCAAGAAGTGTATTGACAGAACTAAAGCGAAGAACAACAAAATATTATAAGAGAAAATGCCAGATTGAGACAACGCTTGAGCACACGAAGATCATTGGCATGATACAATCGCTTGGCATTCAAACTGCGAACTACAGTGATGATGGTAATTTAGAAATTGGACCAATAATACTGGTGGTCTATTCTTCCTGGACGCACCTGGAGGAACAGGGAAAAAATTTGTCGCTTCATTGATTTTAACCGTACCTATGCATGAACTTTTTATCATCAAAAAGTACACTCTTTAATCTGTTTCCAGTTATTTCATTAAAGTAAATAAAACCATATGTGAAGTTGCCAATTTCGAAATTTGTTTTTTAACATTCTTTGATTATAGTTTCAGTATTTATCGAAAAGCATTTAATATCCTCAGAGAGTTCTAGAAAAATACTTTTCTTAAATAAAAAAAGGCATCTCATTGGTTGTCGAAAAAGCTAAGTATTTCCAAATAACGATTTGTACAGTATGTACATATGTATGTGTATCAATTTTTTTTGCATTTCATTGTGTAGAAAGAAATGCCATCAAAAGCCTTCATAAAACTCCAATTCATAATAAATGCATGCCAAAAGACCCAATATGTCCCACATCATTGGAAAATTGCTGAAGTAATTGTTATACCTAAGCAAGGTAAGCCACCAACAGAAGTGACGTCTTACAGACCAATATCGCTTTTACTAATAATGCAAAAGTCTTTGAAAAATTGCTACTGAAACGACTTAGCAAAGTCATAGAAGAAAGAAATCTAATCCCAAATCATCAGTTTATATTTAGAAATAAACATTCCACGATAGACCAAGTTCATAGAATAACGGATGCAGTCGAAAAAGCATTAGAAGAAAAACAAGTATGTTCCGCTATATATTTAGATGTTACTCAAGCATTCGACAAGGTATGGCATGAGAGGCTAGAGTACAAACTGCAAAGGGACCTACCCAGGCAGTACTACGAAATACAATTATTATTATTATTAAAGGATCTTTATTTTTTCCATAATATGTTAGTTCAATTTTGATTTTGGAATTTCTAAGATTAACGAGCATGGCTTGAAGCCGTCTGCCGTAAAATTTAATACTCATAATATTTCGAGAGAAAACGTATACATTTGGGTATATTAAAATTAATTAACTACGAAAGACTATAATCTTATATCTCGAACCGGCTCTTCAGAGTACGGTATGATCAAGAATATTCAAAGCTATGTAATATACAAGCCGGTGTTCCACAAGGAAGCATCCTAGGACCTACCCTGTATTTGCTATATACAAGGGATATTCCAGTGGATAACAACACCATTATGGCTATTTTTGCAGATGATACCGCAATTTTGGCATCCAGTAAGTGCATCGTCAAGGCTGCTGAGAAATTGCAAAATGCCATCGACACCGTTAGTGATTGGACCAAAAAATGGCGTGCTCAATGAAGCTTAATCTGCACATATAACCTTTACAAATAAAAAGTTAAGCTACGTTCAAATATTCATCAACAATCAAGGTGTACTTTACGCCAATACGGCCAAATACCTTGGGATGAATTTGGATGCAAAGCTAAAATGGAAAGAGCATATCAAAAAGAAAAGGGAAGAACTCAACTTGAAATAAAGAAAAATGTACTGTTTACTCGGTAGAAATTCTGACTTATCTGTCGTAAATAAAATAATGCTTCATAAACAAGTACTAAGACCTGTTTTAACCTATGGAATCCAATTATGGGGCTGTTTAAAGAAAGCAAATACTGAAATTATCCAAAAGTTCCAAAACAAAGTCCTTCGTGGAATAGTAAATGCACCATGGTATATAAGAAAAAGCGATTTTCACCGTGACCTACAAATAGAAACGGTTACAGAATTTGTAAGAAAACATGCTGTATCACACAATCAGCGACTGCATAGTCAAATCAACTCTGAAATGGAGTCCGTATTAAATACGAGAGGCAATGTTCGGAGAGTAAGAAGAACCAAGCCACACGAGCTAATGGTCTAAAAGTCATAGGAAGCATTAAAAGTTTAAGCTTCCCTTACAGCGATTATATTATTGAGTAAGAACAATCTGTTGTCGATCGTTCATAGATTGGTTCTGATTACGAGGAGTTTTTAGTGAGGTAAGAATGCCACACAGCTTGGTGTCGAATACTGCCAAGTGTCTTCATTGTTTGGCTTTTTTTTATTTCGCATTCGATTTTTTCGCTTTTTTTTTTGACTTGCATTAAATAACAAGCCTTAAGATTTCGTGCGAAATATTTTAAGGGACCAAAAATTGCTAGATCAAAATGGCCAAGCAATTATTTGACCAAAAAATAAAATGCAAAACGTGCTCTGCAGAAATGTAAAATGCTAATCGATAATATGCCAAATAATGATTTGCAAAACAAATATTGCAGAATGATACACCGCGAAATGATTTTCGTGAAAACATTTTTGACGTAATATAGTATACCCGTATGAGGCACAGGCGGTGCCGAAATTGACGGTGTTCAGCTTAAACACCCGTATCGGCAATCAGTATCTTCCCTCCAAAGGATGAGTTGGTAGTATCGATCTTCTGGAGCTACCGAAATCTGTCGATACATTTTCTCGATATCGGCCGTAAGCGTAATCCTACACGTCCTCTATCGCAGCAGAATATCGAGAATGTTGATCACATCATTCTAAAAGCTTAAACGACTCCTCTTCAACTTCCCAGAATTTTCGTACTTCCGATCCGAAGTCCGCAAACTGCGTAAACGGTCGGACATGAACAGGGGTTTCGGTCGGAGCTTTTCCAAAAATTATCCAGCCGAGTTGTATTTTTTTGGCCACTGGACCTTGGACGTCTTGACTCTGTACTACCTGTGGAAGGAGTATGTCGGCGAAAACGTCGCTTCCAAGTAGTAGGTTCACCAGAGCAGGTAAAAAAGGTGGGATCTGCTAAACAGAGTCTCTCTATGTGTTGCCATTCTTTTGTTGCACATCTTTGCCGTCTTGACTACCTGTGGGTGCCTTTGCTCATCCATATTCAGGAACTTCTAGCATTTCCTCAGTGAGCGATGGCTCTGATGGCATACCTGGCACACAAACTCCGTTCTGGTAGTAGTCTTCAGGTGAAACACCTTCCGCACCTCCGTACCGGTTGGTCTTCTCACATCGTTCTTGAAAGAACTTGGTTGCGCTGTTTCTGTACTCACTGCTTCCAAAATCCTGAATAGTGCTTCCAAAAACTCCAGAGAATCGTTCCAGCTTGGCAACTCTTTCTGGTTCCCGCAAACACTAAACGATTGGCCTTGCGACTTTTTTATTGTAATTGCGAACGCAAGTCGAATCGGAAATTGCAATCGTTTGAAGTCAAACGGAAGATCAGTCGGAATCATTGGTATTCGAGGAATACATACATTTTCACCTGCGTACTTTCCGTTAATAATGGTTGCCTCAATCAAATTCGGCATAAGTCTTTTCACCGCAAGTGGAGTACCGTTGCAAATTCGCGGTGGATTCAAACTACGCAATATCATATATCATTATGATAAATATAAATATTTCTTAAATGAAAACAACAAACTGTCAAGCGACGATGGAGGAATGACGTTTATGGAACAGCTGCTAGCAGACAGTGGTACCAACAGAGAAATGTCAAATTGTGGTGTAGGTCCAGGGCTTGCAGAAGCCAGTGCTTTGAATGGAGGTGAACGCATTCAGCGTTTTTAATTGTAATGCCGTCAGCCAAGTTAACCAAAAACCTAAATGTAATCTTAATTGTTATCTTAATATTTTATCTTTTAATATATCAGGCTTGTCAAATAAATTATTATATAATGATTTTTTCCAATTTATAAATAGTTATGATATATTCATGCTTTATGAAACCTTTGTTGAAAAAAATTTTGAGCGTTTTGAACAACTCTTTGTAAATTATGAACTTTTTTGGACTCCAGCAGTTAGAACTTTTACGCAAGGCAGGGCTAGCGGGGGATGCTTGTATGGAATTGAAAAGAAGCTTAGAAAGAATTGGGACTGTAAGTTTGTTAAAATCTTGAACCGTGATCTGATAGAAATTACATCCAAAGGAGGAAAAATATTTCTGATACCAGCATACATCAACTGCAATAAATGGATGGAGGAGTTTACGAATCTCCATAACTTCTTGTTAGAAAGTGATAAAGAAAATGTAGTACTTATAGGCGATTTCAACGGAAGAGTTGGAGACACACAAGTTTTAAACATTGAAACGGATATCATACCTGAGTCAACCGCAGAGAAGAGAAACTCAATGGACAACAAAATCGATGGGAACGGTTAAAAACTTATTGAAATGTGTGAAACCATGGGACTAACGTTATTAAACGGACGCTATAAAAGTGATAAGGAAGGTCATCTTACCTTTATAAGGGGCGCAGCATGTTCAACCATTGACTACTGCTTTCTTAAAGGAAAATGTCTTCAAGGTGTTCACGATTTCGAAGTCAAGGAACTGCCGTATTCGGATCACCTACCCATATCTGTATCTATCAAACTAGACAATTTACGAACCACCTCAACAGAGGCAAAAAGATGCTTGCTGCCAAAACTGCAATGGAAGAACCAGAACTTGGAAAGATTCACTCAAAATCTAAAAAATGAACTCGAATTGGCAAACCTAAGCTGCGTCGAAACAATAAATGGAACAGATATTCTCACCACCTGCATATCCAAAGCTGCTGAGCCACTCCAGTCACAGACAGAAAGAAAAGCTGTACAACCATGGTACGATTGGGGATGTGAAACAGCCAGAAAAAAATCCTTCACATTCCTGCGGCTTCTTAGAAAAGAAAACACGGATGAGGCAAAAAAAGGTACACAGAGGCGAACAAAATGTACAAAACTACCTGCATAGAGAAACAAAAAGCATATTCGCTAGAACTTGTTGCAATGCTCAGGAGTACAAAGGACAGCAGATCATTTTGGAAAATTGCAAAAACTCTCAATGGACCATCCTTTAGGCGAGGCATAACAGCGGAAGTACACATCCTAGCTGAATACTTCGAAAATCTGCTGAATGCGTCATCTATAGAAAATGACATACAGTACGCAATGCCTCTGTTGGAAGACGAATTTCTAGATCGGCAGATAACACATGTGGACATTACAAGAATTACTAACCGCTGCAATGCAAACAAAGCTCCTGGGGAGGACCGTATCCCCTACGAGTACTTAAAAAATGCGACGGAAAACTTCAAAACGGAATTGGCAAAAAGCTTTAACTTCATTCTCAACACAGGCGAAGTTCCTAAAAGCTTCAAAAGAAACATTATATTCCCAATCCTCAAGAAAGGTGACCCAAAAGAACCGAGCAATTACAGAGGCATATCCTTTCTGAACACAGTCACAAAAATCTTCACAGGTATTTTATTAGAAAGACTCTCTGATTGGGTACAGGAAAAAAATCTTCTTAGCGAATATCAGGCTGGTTTTCGGAAGGGATACTCTACGGTTGACAACATCTTCGCCCTCACAAGCATCGCACAAGGATACCTAGACAATGGAAAAAAGCTCTACGCTTTCTTCGCAGATTTCAAGGCTGCTTTCGACTCCATTGACAGAAAAGCCCTAATATATAAACTTAGTAATATGGGAGTGTCAACGAAACTGCTAAGAGAACTTAAATCGTTTTTTAACGAAAACATGACCGCGGTCTGGGATGGAAACATACTTTCCGAATGGTTTCCTACGGAAACAGGAGTGAAGCAGGGTTGCCTACTCAGTCCTCTTCTATTTTCATTATTTCTCGATGACCTTGTAGATTTTCTACCGGGTGGAATATCTTTTGCGGGCATGAAAATAAAGCTTTTATTGTACGCTGATGATATTGTCATTTTAGCAGAAAGCCCAAATGGAATGCAACTGATGATAAACCAACTGCAAAGATACTGTAGCACGTGGAATTTACAACTCAACACTGCAAAGTCAAAGATTATGATTTTTCGAAATGGTATGGGGAGATATGCTAGAAATGAGAGATGGACCTGGCAAAACGAAGAATTGGAAAAAGTCAAGCAATACAAATACCTAGGAATCATTTTAACCCCACAAATTTCTTTCAGGAAACACTTCCAAGAAAAATTGAAGGAATCCAAACGCGCGATAAACTGCAGTTGGAGAGCAGTCCTCGGCAAAAAAGAAATTGCGCCAAGCTCAAAGTACAAAATCTTCGAAGCAGTGATGAGATCTATCATGTGTTATGCAGCTCAAGTTTGGGGCATCTTCCAATCTGAAGAAGTGGAAAAGCTGCTCAGATACTTCCTCAAGAGAATTTTCCGTCTCCCACATAATACCTCAAACTACATGCTTCATCTCGAGACTGGACTTCAACCACTATACATCTACACACTTGGATTACACTTCGCGTATATTCGGAAAGTTATGATGCAATCTACCCATCGTCTTGTATATAAAATTGCCAAACATCTTCAAAGCAGAAACTTGCAGTTCTATAACGAATGGTTGAGACTTGGGACGGAACATAATATCTCACTAACAGTTGCAAACATTGATAAACTAAACAGAAACCAGCAAAAACTAATCGAGAAGATTGCAGACGTCACACGCGACAATTTTCGAAGGCAAAGTCTCGAGAGCCAAACGAGATCCACTTATAAGTTGCTGAAACACAACCTAGAGAGCAAAAACTATTTCTGCGATACAAACAGCATAGAAGTAATCTCCACCATACTCAAAGCCAGAGGTGAACTTTTACCCCTCAACTATATGCCCCACAGGACTGATCTAAGCCCAGAGTGCTCCCTATGCAACCTTAGATCTCGCGAAGATATCCAGCACTTTATAGGAAGATGCCCTATTCTCAAGGAGATACGTGTATCCGTCTGGGGAAAAGGTACTCTCACAGTGGAAGAAATCATAGAGATACTTAATGGAGACAACTGGAACCGCCTTTGTCAGTATATAAAAACTGCACTTAATTATCGTCAACATATTATAAATGAAGCCTTTTAAATGAAAATAACTATTTAATTTTGATTGAAATTACAAATTACAAACTTGGAGCTTATTGTATATATTAAATAAAAACTCTTTTTTTTCGGCTGACGGCAAAAGCCAATGCTAATTGTGAACTATGTACACCATAAAATAATCAAGAAATAATAAAATCACATTTACTACTACTCATATATCATTATATTCACCAACTTTAAGTTGTAAGTTATGTTCCGTGGAAATCCTGGTAACTCCAGAGAGTTCAAAAACCCCGTTGGATAATTTACTATATCATCGGGATTTGTTATGGAATCAACGGATTTGTATGCCACCAAATCGCCATCGATTATTGATTGAATGGTGAAATTCAGTGCATTTACATCATTATTGTTTGCAGTGAGAATTGCTGGTTGACTTAACCAAGCATTATTCTGATAGTTCTCACTTATGTTAGGGAAAACATTTTCAAGAAAGGCTAATTGAGAAAAAAGTCGTTGGTAAGAGTAATTAATCCAAATGTCGCATCAACTGAAACTTTTCCATTTCCAACAGCTAACAATTGTTTGGAACATTGTGCAGCACTTTGTGTGAGGTTAAGTGCTTCAAGTGATGTTTTATGTGCCATTGTGCACTTATCCCAAACAATGAGCTTCCGTTGCATCAACAATTTTCCCATTACACTGGATCGGGAAATATTGCATGTTGGAGTATCAATTGTGTTTAAATTGAGTGGAAACTTAAGCGCAGAATGTGCAGTGCGACCATATCTAGAAGAGTCTCTGCAATTCCAGATGATGCTAACGCCAAAACTATGTCACATCTTGATCGAATAGTGACTAAAATCAATGAATTGACAAATTTGTCCCTATTCCTCCAGGTGCGTCCAGGAAGAATATACCACCAGTATTATTGGTCCAATTTCTTAATTGCCATCATCACTGTAGTTCGCAGTGGGATCATATTGGAATGCCAAGCGATTGTATGATGCCAATGATTTTCGTGTGCTCAAGCGTTGTCTTAATCTGGCATTTTCTCTTATTATATTTTGTTGTTCTTCGCTTAAGTTCTGTGAATACACTTCTTGCAGGCTTGCATGCCATGTGCGGCGGCCGATGTTCGCACGTCTTACTTTTGGCATTTTGGATTATTCTCTGACTGGTGAATTTAAGCTTCAATGCACGATCCACATAATTTACACACATAGTTTATTTTACCACCTTAAGGACAAATGCCTGCTATTGTATTTGAATTGATTTGATGGTTTCCAATTAAATTGTTAAGAAACGAATAATTTTAATCTCAATTTCACAATTTCACAGTGAAAGATCGTGTGTCACATGAAACTGAGTTAACTCATTTAATAGCTGATCAGAGTTGAATGTATATAATTGAAAAATGATTTTCCGATCCTGCTTTTCTCTTGAAATTTTTCCTGAATTTTCTTTGCTATAAACCTCATGGAGCCTGAGACCTTTCCAAAGAATGCAAAAGCGTGGAAATCGGTTCGTGCGTTCTGGAGTTATAGCGTCAGGAAGGAAAACCCGACTTATTTTTATATATAGTAGATAGTTTTTCACATGGGCAGCTATACTGTGCGTGGTCAGGAGTTGGGAAGCCATCCGCTTTGTTTGTGTTTACATCCTGATATGTCTTAAGATAAGAGAAGACAACCGGTCTGTTTGAAGTGCGGTTTATTACTCGACTGTTTGATCGTACCTTATTATATACCTTACATATGTTCTATGATACTGTAATGCTATGTGGATCTACACTTGTTGGCTGTACAAAATGTGTATACATATCACTCCTTCCCAAACAAACAAGAAAATTAAATAGTTTTATGGTTAAAGAAAACATGAAAATGAATTCTAATTTTTCTTAATTTTTTTAATTAATTTCAAAAAAACAATAATTATGACTTTAAATTTAATTCTCATAAAAAAAAGCATCTAGTTATTTCGACGAGTACGAGATTTAATTGCGAGTCACTCTGAACGTCTAGGTGGAAATATTGGATAAAACTTCTTGGTAACCATCCTTTTTGGTCTCTGAAATCTGCTCGGAGCTAATGGTTTCTCTGCGTACTTGAGAATTTTATTTCGTGCTTTCTTCAGTTGATTGGTGTGCGCTGTTCGGTAACTACCATTGAGGTTGATTTCATAAATTACCTTGCTCAGACGTTTTGATATTGTCGCCGGAACCCATTTTCGAATGTTTTTGGAATGATTCCGGTACAAGACGTTTTCTGCTGGCTGGAACTCTATAAGGTCTTCGGCATCTATTGTTACTATTTTGTCCTGATGTTTTGGAGCCTCCAGAAAATTTTAAGACCTCCTAGGATTAATAAAATCGAGATTAGTTGTTGGGAGCTGGGAATCCACAGGGGATGAACTTTGGTACTATCGAAAGGAGCAGTGGCACGCTTGTGGTTGCTCGGATCTAACTCGTCGGATGGGGGGATTCTTGCTCTTTCTCTAGTATCTCCCACTCACTAAACAAAATTATCGTGCCTAGGATTAAGGAAGGAATGGAAAAGGAACAGGAAAGGAAACTACTATACAAGGATAGGACAAAGGAAATGGAACGGAAGGAAATGCAAACCTAGAAACGTGAGCTCCATCCAAGGACCGAAGAAGGTGGTGTCTCAATTTAGAAAGAATCAAATTCCTACCAAAAGAAATTTTTTTTTTCAAAAAAAAAATGAAAAAAAAAATAGTAAAAAAAAAACTTAATCCCTGTCTAACCTACCTAACCCAACACCAAAATACCCTAAACTAACCTACTACCTACTTAATACTATTTACTACTAAATTTGATACTTTTTCCAACCGAAAACACGCTTATCCTCTTCCACCGTCGGATGGAACTCTGCCGGAGTCTCCGAGGCGCTCGTCAGATGTTGGTGACGAAGTCATGGCCAACCCTCCCTTGTATCGGTCCGATACATCCAAATGCCATCTTCTTGGCCTGGTTTATGAAGATGGCCCCTGAAATGACCTACCAGCTGAAACCTAGTCCGTTATGTTACGTCTTGTCAGTCACTTCGTCATAAAAAAAAGCCCGAAACTTCACCACCAACCATCACCGTTCACATTGGACGGCCTAGTTCAGCCATCACACACCTTTATGCTTACTTAACATTCCATCATATTCAACAAAAAAAAACCAAAAGTGTTCAAATAAATTCGTCTTCTACAATCATTTATTCTTTGATCAAAAGAGAAAAAAGTTCAATATTTGCAACAACGTATGCTATATAAATTGATTTCAAACTGATATATGTATAACAGAAAAAATGGAAATTCTATCTTTCTGGTACGATACGGAATTTGGTATCTTCATATATGCATATATATATATATTTTCAATTAGTATGACAGTAATTATATTTTCTTTAAAAAGACTTACAGTTTTCTTTGGAGATATCCCCCGTTGTCCTGCCGGCAGCACTCGTGAGACACTGTATTATTATTGAGATATGTATATATATATATATATATATATATATATATATATATATATATATATATATATATATATATATATTAAATATCACCAAATTTCCTTTTTTTTGTATGGGGTTTTTTCTATTTCTACCCTCTTAACACCTAACTAAAACAAAATTCACTATATTATTTTTTCTCCTTTTTCTTTTTTTTCTCCTTTTTTTTCTTTACTTTACACTTTTCTACTATATATTTAATCTTCTTTATACTTCTTTCTTTCTTTTTCTTCCAAACACTCTTTAAATTCACTTTCAATTCACTTCTTATGCTTTTAGTTCACTTAAAATTTACTATTAATTTTCTTATTCTTTCAATTCATTTCAGTTCTTTTTCTCTTTAATTTCACTATTAACCTTAAATTCTTTATCTTTAAATTCACTTTTTTTTTTCTTAGATCCACTTTTCTTCATCTAGTCCTTCAATGTCTCATTTGTAATTCCTTCTTCCTTCTACTATGTGCATCTTCATATATCTTCCTATATGGATCCTCTTTGGTCCACCTTAACTTTGGCTTGACCTTAGTTAGGCCAAAAAACAAAAATTCAAATATAATATTTCCCACATTATTTCAAAATCTTATTTACCTTTTCTTCCTATTCTTTCTTTTATATTTCTTTTATCCTTATTAGTGTCAAAAAACTACTTTATTTCTTGACTTGGTTTAAGTTTAGTTTGATTCACTTGACTTGCTACCAATTCTCTAATAAAAAAAATCTTCACTGAACTTTTCTCGTCAGCTGTTCTTTTGAAAAAGAAAGTTCTACAATTTTCTTTTCTTTGTCGAACTCTTTTGCTACTCGGGTACATAAGCACTTAGCTCGAATTCCGTTGTCAAATCAAATACATAATTACCTCTCTATTTGGATCGGTAAACAGCTGATTAACGTTTCCTATTATTCTTTAAAATTTTTCATTTATGTCTCTGTTACCATCTGTACTTCTCACTAACTGTCCACCCCCTTTCTTCACACACCTACATATATACATACTTTCTCCTACCTTACTCTTTATTAAGCTATGACCTTAACTAATTTTATGCATACACTACCTATTATCTAATCAATAACACAAACATACATTAATCTACAAAAAAAAAAACTTACATAAATCTCTCTCTCAAATGTCTTTCTACACTTATACTTAATGCATTATTATATTGCTGAATTGCAATAACTCATTACTTTGAGTTAGAGGGAGATGGGTAGTGTGCGCAACCCAGATGGCAAGTGCGTAATCGATGTGTCAACTCAAATATTAGGGTGTTTCGCGATCGTATTTTCTTTTTTTGTTTTGTTTCCTAATTTAATAACGCGAGTTAATTCGTTGTTTTGTTTTGTTTTCCTATTTTTTTTTTTTTATTTAGGTGTTTTTCATTTTCTTTTAACTTTCACAGGTAAGTATTCTCTTCTTTTTCTTCTTTTTGTTTTTTTTTTGCAATCTCAGGTGGGAGTGAGAGTTTGTTTACATATTTTCATAGGTACATACATTTCGTAGGTACTTGAATTTTGTAAACGAACTCTCATTCATGTTCCTTGGTCAATTTAATTCACTTTTACATTTTTTTGGGGTTGAATGACAACAATTGAATTAAATCAACAAACAACAGAAAAAAAGCAAATTTTTGTACGAACTATGGTAAGTAGGTTAAAGTTATTTGATTGAATGATAATACATTGGGTATTTTTTTTTTTTTAGGTTTTGCTACGTAACAGGCTCGGTGGAAGTGGTTGAGTGGTCGCGAGAACACTTACATCGTAAAAAACTAAACAAAATTATCGTGCCTAGGATTAAGGAAGGAATGGAAAAGGAACAGGAAAGGAAACTACTATACAAGGATAGGACAAAGGAAATGGAACGGAAGGAAATGCAAACCTAGAAACGTGAGCTCCATCCAAGGACCGAAGAAGGTGGTGTCTCAATTTAGAAAGAATCAAATTCCTATCAAAAGAAATTTTTTTTTTCAAAAAAAAAAAAATGAAAAAAAAAATAGTAAAAAAAAAACTTAATCCCTGTCTAACCTACCTAACCCAACACCAAAATACCCTAAACTAACCTACTACCTACTTAATACTATTTACTACTAAATTTGATACTTTTTCCAACCGAAAACACGCTTATCCTCTTCCACCGTCGGATGGAACTGCGCTCGTCAGATGTTGGTGACGAAGTCATGGCCAACCCTCCCTTGTATCGGTCCGATACATCCAAATGCCATCTTCTTGGCCTGGTTTATGAAGATGGCCCCTGAAATGACCTACCAGCTGAAACCTAGTCCGTTATGTTACGTCTTGTCAGTCACTTCGTCATAAAAAAAAACCCGAAACTTCACCACCAACCATCACCGTTCACATTGGACGGCCTAGTTCAGCCATCACACACCTTTATGCTTACTTAACATTCCATCATATTCAACAAAAAAAACCAAAAGTGTTCAAATAAATTCGTCTTCTACAATCATTTATTCTTTGATCAAAAGAGAAAAAAGTTCAATATTTGCAACAACGTATGCTATATAAATTGATTTCAAACTGATATATGTATAACAAAAAAAATGGAAATTCTATCTTTCTGGTACGATACGGAATTTGGTATCTTCATATATGCATATATATATATATTTTCAATTAGTATGACAGTAATTATATTTTCTTTAAAAAGACTTACAGTTTTCTTTGGAGATATCCCCCGTTGTCCTGCCGGCAGCACTCGTGAGACACTGTATTATTATTGAGATATATATATATATATATATATATATATATATATATATATATATATATATATATTAAATATCACCAAACTTCCTTTTTTTTGTAT
The DNA here is from genome assembly GCA_914767635.1 of Melanostoma mellinum. NCBI lineage: Eukaryota > Metazoa > Arthropoda > Insecta > Diptera > Syrphidae > Melanostoma > Melanostoma mellinum. Next base: position 95,826,242 of record OU612058.1, read on the forward strand.
GGGGTTTTTTCTATTTCTACCCTCTTAACACCTAACTAAAACAAAATTCACTATATTATTTTTTCTCCTTTTTCTTTTTTTTCTCCTTTTTTTTCTTTACTTTACACTTTTCTACTATATATTTAATCTTCTTTATACTTCTTTCATTCTTTTTCTTCCAAACACTCTTTAAATTCACTTTCAATTCACTTCTTATGCTTTTAGTTCACTTAAAATTTACTATTAATTTTCTTATTCTTTCAATTCATTTCAGTTCTTTTTCTCTTTAATTTCACTATTAACCTTAAATTCTTTATCTTTAAATTCACTTTTTTTTTTCTTAGATCCACTTTTCTTCATCTAGTCCTTCAATGTCTCATTTGTAATTCCTTCTTCCTTCTACTATGTGCATCTTCATATATCTTCCTATATGGATCCTCTTTGGTCCACCTTGACCTTGGCTTGACCTTAGTTAGGCCAAAAAACAAAAATTCAAATATAATATTTCCCACATTATTTCAAAATCTTATTTACCTTTTCTTCCTATTCTTTCTTTTATATTTCTTTTATCCTTATTAGTGTCAAAAAACTACTTTATTTCTTGACTTGGTTTAAGTTTAGTTTGATTCACTTGACTTGCTACCAATTCTCTAATAAAAAAAATCTTCACTGAACTTTTCTCGTCAGCTGTTCTTTTGAAAAAGAAAGTTCTACAATTTTCTTTTCTTTGTCGAACTCTTTTGCTACTCGGGTACATAAGCACTTAGCTCGAATTCCGTTGTCAAATCAAATACATAATTACCTCTCTATTTGGATCGGTAAACAGCTGATTAACGTTTCCTATTATTCTTTAAAATTTTTCATTTATGTCTCTGTTACCATCTGTACTTCTCACTAACTGTCCACCCCCTTTCTTCACACACCTACATATATACATACTTTCTCCTACCTTACTCTTTATTAAGCTATGACCTTAACTAATTTTATGCATACACTACCTATTATCTAATCAATAACACAAACATACATTAATCTACAAAAAAAAAACTTACATAAATCTCTCTCTCAAATGTCTTTCTACACTTATACTTAATGCATTATTATATTGCTGAATTGCAATAACTCATTACTTTGAGTTAGAGGGAGATGGGTAGTGTGCGCAACCCAGATGGCAAGTGCGTAATCGATGTGTCAACTCAAATATTAGGGTGTTTCGCGATCGTATTTTCTTTTTTTGTTTTGTTTCCTAATTTAATAACGCGAGTTAATTCGTTGTTTTGTTTTGTTTTCCTATTTCTTTTTTTTTATTTAGGTGTTTTTCATTTTCTTTTAACTTTCACAGGTAAGTATTCTCTTCTTTTTCTTCTTTTTGTTTTTTTCTGCAATCTCAGGTGGGAGTGGGAGTTTGTTTACATATTTTCATAGGTACATACATTTCGTAGGTACTTGAATTTTGTAAACGAACTCTCATTCATGTTCCTTGGTCAATTTAATTCACTTTTACATTTTTTGGGGTTGAATGACAACAATTGAATTAAATCAACAAACAACAGAAAAAAAGCAAATTTTTGTACGAACTATGGTAAGTAGGTTAAAGTTATTTGATTGAATGATAATACATTGGGTATTTTTTTTTTTTAGGTTTTGCTACGTTACAGGCTCGGTGGAAGTGGTTGAGTGGTCGCGAGAACACTTACATCGTAAAAAACTAAACAAAATTATCGTGCCTAGGATTAAGGAAGGAATGGAAAAGGAACAGGAAAGGAAACTACTATACAAGGATAGGACAAAGGAAATGGAACGGAAGGAAATGCAAACCTAGAAACGTGAGCTCCATCCAAGGACCGAAGAAGGTGGTGTCTCAATTTAGAAAGAATCAAATTCCTACCAAAAGAAATTTTTTTTTTCAAAAAAAAAAAAAATGAAAAAAAAAAATAGTAAAAAAAAAACTTAATCCCTGTCTAACCTACCTAACCCAACACCAAAATACCCTAAACTAACCTACTACCTACTTAATACTATTTACTACTAAATTTGATACTTTTTCCAACCGAAAACACGCTTATCCTCTTCCACCGTCGGATGGAACTCTGCCGGAGTCTCCGAGGCGCTCGTCAGATGTTGGTGACGAAGTCATGGCCAACCCTCCCTTGTATCGGTCCGATACATCCAAATGCCATCTTCTTGGCCTGGTTTATGAAGATGGCCCCTGAAATGACCTACCAGCTGAAACCTAGTCCGTTATGTTACGTCTTGTCAGTCACTTCGTCATAAAAAAAAGCCCGAAACTTCACCACCAACCATCACCGTTCACATTGGACGGCCTAGTTCAGCCATCACACACCTTTATGCTTACTTAACATTCCATCATATTCAACAAAAAAAAAACCAAAAGTGTTCAAATAAATTCGTCTTCTACAATCATTTATTCTTTGATCAAAAGAGAAAAAAGTTCAATATTTGCAACAACGTATGCTATATAAATTGATTTCAAACTGATATATGTATAACAAAAAAAATGGAAATTCTATCTTTCTGGTACGATACGGAATTTGGTATCTTCATATATGCATATATATATATATTTTCAATTAGTATGACAGTAATTATATTTTCTTTAAAAAGACTTACAGTTTTCTTTGGAGATATCCCCCGTTGTCCTGCCGGCAGCACTCGTGAGACACTGTATTATTATTGAGATATGTATATATATATATATATATATATATATATATATATTAAATATCACCAAACTTCCTTTTTTTTGTATGGGGTTTTTTCTATTTCTACCCTCTTAACACCTAACTAAAACAAAATTCACTATATTATTTTTTCTCCTTTTTCTTTTTTTTCTCCTTTTTTTTCTTTACTTTACACTTTTCTACTATATATTTAATCTTCTTTATACTTCTTTCTTTCTTTTTCTTCCAAACACTCTTTAAATTCACTTTCAATTCACTTCTTATGCTTTTAGTTCACTTAAAATTTACTATTAATTTTCTTATTCTTTCAATTCATTTCAGTTCTTTTTCTCTTTAATTTCACTATTAACCTTAAATTCTTTATCTTTAAATTCACTTTTTTTTTCTTAGATCCACTTTTCTTCATCTAGTCCTTCAATGTCTCATTTGTAATTCCTTCTTCCTTCTACTATGTGCATCTTCATATATCTTCCTATATGGATCCTCTTTGGTCCACCTTGACCTTGGCTTGACCTTAGTTAGGCCAAAAAACAAAAATTCAAATATAATATTTCCCACATTATTTCAAAATCTTATTTACCTTTTCTTCCTATTCTTTCTTTTATATTTCTTTTATCCTTATTAGTGTCAAAAAACTACTTTATTTCTTGACTTGGTTTAAGTTTAGTTTGATTCACTTGACTTGCTACCAATTCTCTAATAAAAAAAATCTTCACTGAACTTTTCTCGTCAGCTGTTCTTTTGAAAAAGAAAGTTCTACAATTTTCTTTTCTTTGTCGAACTCTTTTGCTACTCGGGTACATAAGCACTTAGCTCGAATTCCGTTGTCAAATCAAATACATAATTACCTCTCTATTTGGATCGGTAAACAGCTGATTAACGTTTCCTATTATTCTTTAAAATTTTTCATTTATGTCTCTGTTACCATCTGTACTTCTCACTAACTGTCCACCCCCTTTCTTCATACACCTACATATATACATACTCTCTCCTACCTTACTCTTTATTAAGCTATGACCTTAACTAATTTTATGCATACACTACCTATTATCTAATCAATAACACAAACATACATTAATCTACAAAAAAAACTTACATAAATCTCTCTCTCAAATGTCTTTCTACACTTATACTTAATGCATTATTATATTGCTGAATTGCAATAACTCATTACTTTGAGTTAGAGGGAGATGGGTAGTGTGCGCAACCCAGATGGCAAGTGCGTAATCGATGTGTCAACTCAAATATTAGGGTGTTTCGCGATCGTATTTTCTTTTTTTGTTTTGTTTCCTAATTTAATAACGCGAGTTAATTCGTTGTTTTGTTTTGTTTTCCTATTTCTTTTTTTTTATTTAGGTGTTTTTCATTTTCTTTTAACTTTCACAGGTAAGTATTCTCTTCTTTTTCTTCTTTTTGTTTTTTTTGCAATCTCAGGTGGGAGTGGGAGTTTGTTTACATATTTTCATAGGTACATACATTTCGTAGGTACTTGAATTTTGTAAACGAACTCTCATTCATGTTCCTTGGTCAATTTAATTCACTTTTACATTTTTTTGGGGTTGAATGACAACAATTGAATTAAATCAACAAACAACAGAAAAAAAGCAAATTTTTGTACGAACTATGGTAAGTAGGTTAAAGTTATTTGATTGAATGATAGATAATACATTGGGTATTTTTTTTTTTTTTAGGTTTTGCTACGTAACAGGCTCGGTGGAAGTGGTTGAGTGGTCGCGAGAACACTTACATCGTAAAAAAAAATTCATGCGTTGCAAAACACTTTGTTTATAAATAGGGTCTCGAATCGTGTGGTAGAGCCTACTCCCTGAGTTAATTATTAAGTCTCATGCTATCTTTTATTTTAAAGTTAAGTTTAGATTCTTATTTTATACATTCTTATACTGAAATAAACTTTAATAACTTAAATATATAATCTGTTCCGTCTATTTATTTTGATACCTGTGCTAATTGTTCAATGTCTGAGTTGGAGGGTGGTAGTTAGATCGTCTTCTATTCTGAGCCCTGGGTAATGAAAGAGGTCGGACTAAAAGAACTTCACTAAATAAATAAACATATAAATACGGCAATAAATAAATAAATAAATAAATAAGTAAATAAATAACTAAATAAATGAATAAATAAATAAATAAAACAATAGATATATAAATAAATAAATAAAAATATATATAAATAAATAAATAAATAAGCAAAAAAAAAAAAAAACCCAGATGAATAAGAGAGGTAAAAAAAGAGGTTTATCACAGAAAAATGGGTGCTTATAATTAGCAATATCACAGAATACGTTTTATCCAGCGGTGCTGTCTGATATCACAGTAGACGGCTATATACTTATAGCTAAAAATATCACAGTAGGCTATATACTTATAACTAATAATATCACAGTAATAAGGGTTATAATAAAGAGATACAAATACATAATAAGTAAATAAATTACACATTTACTAAAACTAACTATCAGCTACTATTCGACTAAAGACAACATCATCTGAGTGCGTCATTACCATGCGTACTTTAAGTGTGTAAGTCTTTAGCATGGAAAACTCCTACTTTTTCGCCTCTTAAGTTACCAACTTCATACAAGCAGTTGCCTATCTTTTTCAAAACTATGCAGCGAGTTTAGCATTGTAATTCTCGGCAGCGTTACTTTGTTTAAAATTTCGGCTATATACAATTTGTCCTGGTTGGTATACTACATCTTTACTTCGAGTGTTATAAACTTTCATGCCTTTTTGGTGTGCTAGTTTAAAATTTTGAAATATTTTCGCGCGGATCAATTCTAATCGATCTTCTCGGTTTAGAATCTCAATATTGGATTCTTTCACCGCGTCAAGTCTTCGAAGGAGATCATATGATTTCGCATTTTGTATCATATGGAAACCAAACATAGCGTAATATTGATCCACCGCGATTGCTTCGTGTATCACACTGCGAAATGAGAATGCAACGTTGCTAACGTGGAGGTCCCATTGCTTTTGGTTTGTGCCTAGATAGGCTCTCATTTTAGCTAACACCGATTGGTTTACTCTTTCTGAGGCATTTGCTTGTGGAGAGTAGATGGCTGTACGGGTGTGTCTTACACCGTATCTTTTCAAAAAGCTGCTAAAAAGTTCTGAGACGAATTGTTTACCATTGTCTGAATGGACAAATTCAGGTACACCAAAAACATGAAAGACGTTTTCTTCTTAAAATTTAACTACCTCAGATGATGTTGCTTTTCTAATTGCTTTCAAGAATACAAACTTACTAAAATGATCAAGTACTATGAAGAAGTGCGTATTTCCGTTTGAAGTCCGTGGGTATGGTCCTAAGAAGTCAATGTATAAGGGTTGAAAATATCGCTTTCTACAAAATGCAACTTTCGCATTATAACACTTTATCATGATCAGCTGTATGCTCTTAAAATCAAACGTCATACTACTTTACCTCTGTCATTTCCTTTTTCCTAATCTTTCTTCTTCCTTGAACTTCTGTAAAGATAAGTCGTATTTTCTAATCCTAAAATAACTTTGAAATCATTAACTATTAAAATAAATTCCTGAAGTAATTTAATTATTTAGCTTGTTGTCTTTTATTTACAAAGTAGATTTATTAAATTTCCAAAAGGTTATGGGCCCAGGTAATCACCTGCACTTTGTACAATAAATAAATTGTTTTTTATATGGAAACAAGCAAAGCCACAGATACAAAATCCTTTGAGGACGATTCTGCAATTGACGATACAACACTTACGGATCAAACAATAGATTTGAGTAATCAAGACAACGGAGAACTCACCGAGCCAGAGACACCCGGTTTTTATGGCTGAATCAAAAATTTACCACATTCATCGTTTCAACGGGCAGAATTATCAATTATGGCGACGACAGATGGAAATTTACATGGCTGAAAATAAACTCAAACCGTACATTATAGGAACAACACCAAGACCCAGTACCAATGGTCAAGCTTGGGATGATAAAGATGCTGAAGCGCAAGCATTCATAATGAAAGGAATAGAGTTTTAACAATTAAAATATCTTACAGACTGTACTACAGCTGCTCAAATGTGGTCGAGATTGAAAACTGTTCATTCTGAAAGAAGTGAGCAGTCAACACAAGTTCTTCTTGAGAAGTTTATTAATTTCAAACTAGAAGAGGAAGAAAGCATGGTGGATTACGTAGCCAGAATAACATCACTCACGCAGCGACTGAAAGATATGAACCTTGAACAAAAGGAGCCAGTAGTTATAGTCAAAATTCTAAGCAGTCTACCAAGTAAGTTTGATCACGTAAGAACTGCGTGGTATGCAGTGCCACGTGCTGATCAAAACCTTGAACGTTTAACAGACCACTTAGTCAATGAGGAGTCTCTTATTAATCTTCGATCGAACAACGGAGAGAACAACACAACAACAAGAGCAGCCTATGCAGCTAGTAGCAACAAATTCAGACGTAAGAATTCAAAGAGAGCAAGCAACGAAAACAAACAGCAGCGATCAGGTAAATGTAATTATTGTCAAAAGCAAGGGCATTGGGCAAGAGATTGTTTTAAGCGACAGCGAGATCGACAAAACAAAGTTGATGATAATGATCATTGTTCTCCTAGCTGGAAAGAATCAAATAAAGCTCATCCAAGTTGTCAGGCATCAGTTTCAGATAGGAGTTCTCATTTGTTCAATTTGCAATCAGTAGCAACAAAAGGTAAGATAAGAAACCTGTGGTATGCGGACTCCGGAGCTACCGACCACATGTCGTTCCAGAGGGAGTGGTTCAAGAACTTCACCCCATTTGAAGATGGTAATTGTGAAGTGCGTGTTGGAGATGGTAGAAAATTACAAGTAGTAGGAATTGGCGACGTTGACGTTCATACTACAAAGTTTAAAGAAGCTAATGTTATTCATACTATTAAAGACGTTCTTTTTGTTCCAGACCTTGGCCGTAATTTTATATCTGTTTCAAGATCTAGAGAAAAGGGTATGAAGGTTATTTTCGAAGAAGGTGCTCAACGTGTCGTTTTTATGAAAAATCAGGAAGTCGTTGCAGATGGTGTTCGAGAAAACAGGCTTTACAAAATGAACTTGGTGCCAACAAAGACTGCTCAATTAAACGTTGCATCGTCAAGCACATTAATGCTGTGGCATGAGCGTTTAGGTCATGTCAATTTTAAGACGCTGCGAGAAATGAATAACAAGGGAGTTGTAGACGATCTTAAAATCAAACAGATGTCAAATGAAGATCCATTTTGTGTAGGCTGCGCTTACGGCAAGCAACATCGTCAAACTTTTCCAAAGTTCGGAGCTAAGAGGTCAAGTATTGCTGGTGAAACCTTTCATGTTGATCTCTGCGGTAAGATGAGCATTTCATCAATTGGTGGTGCTAATTATTTTATGTTATTACTAGCAAGACCCCGCCCGCTTCGCAGGGCGAAAATAAAAAGTAAAATATTAGATTTTTTGTTTTAAATCTGTTTTATTGAATATTCTTTACTCTAATGCTTTTTGATAAACAACATTTTTAGTTTTTCCATTGTTGGGGCGGTATAAATGAATAAAGCAGATGGTTTCCCAACAGGTGAACAACCAACATAAAGTTGACCATGAGAAAAAACTGGGTGCTCCAAATGTATACCACAGATTTTAAGCGTTTGCCCTTGAGATTTATTAATTGTCATGCCAAAAGCAATACGAATAGGCAACTGCAAACGCTTAAATTCAAATGGTAGATCAGGTGGAATCATTGGTATACGTGGTATTAAGACATCTTCGCCCTTGAATTTATCAGTTAAAATGGTCGCTTCAATAACATTATTCATTAATCGTTTAACTACTAACCTGGTGTCATTACATAATCTTGGATGATTCAAATTTCTTAACATTATAATTGGAATACCGACTTTTAATTGTAAATAATGAGGCGGGATACCTGGTAGATCCAATGAATTTAAAAATTCGATCGGATAGTTCACAGCTTCATCCGGATTCATAACGGTATGAATAGATTTATAAACTACGTTTACACCTGGTATTCTGTTCATAACTTCCACATTGCTACTAATAACATCTCTATTCGTACATGCCAATATACAACTTTGACTTAACCAATCATGATTTTGGTAATTACTTAAATTATTGGGAAACACGCTCTGTACTAACGCAGCAGTTGATTCTGATAAGGAACAAAAATTAATTGGCAATGTTATTTTACCATCAATATCTAGAGGCAATTCTCCATTTCCAATTTTCAATAATTGCTTTGAAAATTCTGCAGCAGTTGAATCGTTCTGTAATAAAACTCTTACATTTTCGGTGAGAGAAAGCGTTTTCACATGTTTCCATAACGTTGAAGATTTCAAGCTAGCATTTAATTTGTCAGCAGCAGTGGATCAAGGAATAAACCGGAAGTGTTTGCCGGAAGTCACCAGCAAATAACACCAATGCACCACCGAAAAGACGATTATTACCTCTTAAATCTTATAAGGTTCGATTAAATGCTTCTTAAGATTTCTTGTGTGCCGTGGTGCATTCGTCCCAAATAATTAATTTACACTGCTGCAAAGCTTTTGCCATTCCAGATCTTTTTGAAATGTTGCATGTTGGCGCTTCTAAAATATGAACGTTTAAAGGCAATTTTAAAGCCGAGTGAGCAGTTCGCCCACCATCCAATAAAGTTGCAGCAATTCCAGACGATGCAAGAGCTAACGCTATATCTTTATTCGTTCGTACAGTAGCTAAAAACAATGACAGTAAAAATGTTTTACCAGTGCCGCCAGGAGCATCCAAAAAATAAAATCCACCATTTCCAGCATTAATTTCGCTCATGATTTGAAAGTAAACTTCTTTTTGTTTTTCATTCAATAATGGAACATTTCTTTGAACATATTGATTTAAACAATTTGCATCATAATCTCTTTCACGATTTAAATCCAAATTGAAAGTGTCGTGTATTGAACGATGTGATAGCAATTTATTTGACATTGCTAAACACAAATTTTCTATAATGATCAACGCATCGTTGTGTATTTCTGGCGTAAAATCCAATTGCGTATTCATTCTTGCACGACGAACTGTATGCAAAATATCTTCTGACAAATGATCACAATGACTTCTTCATAACTCACGTGGATTCGTCGGACTGCACGCAGATATTATAATGAACGCATTTGATGTGGATTTGCCGTAAGAGCTGCATCTTCTAAGGTGTTATTCCAATGTTTATCATCTTCCAGTAAATTTAAACGCCTGCATGCTTCACGATATGTAGGACATAAAAACCCATCAACTGTTCGTAAATCTGCAAAAGATGTTGGCCCACGAACATCATTTAGTAATGAACGCAAAAAATAACATTCCTCAGTATTTGTTTACACTTTCCAAGCAGCCAAATGTAATAAGGAATACATCTAGGAGTATTAGTTATACTCTGTTCTAAAATAAATAAAAAGCATTGTGAGCATCTAGGCTGTGTGTATTGTAATTTTGCATGGGAAAATAATTGAAACTTAATTATTTTTTTAAACACACTTCCCTTTTTTGAAAAAAAAATTTTTTTTGTCCTAAACCTTCTACTCTTACTCTTCTTTAATTTAAAAAAAAAATTAAGAAAATCGGTAAATCGGTTTGGCTGGTTAGCGAACGAACACAAAACCAAACTTTATTTTATATATATAGAAAAGACGATTTCTCAAGATACTGTTATGTTTATTTCTCAAAAATAAAACAGATGTATTAGTCAACCTAATGATGTTTTGTACAGATGTTGAAGCCCATGGACATACCATCAATCGTTTGAGATCAGATGGTGGTCTGGAATTTTGCAATGAGTCTGTTCGAGATTTTCTTTTGAAGAGGGGAATCAAACATGAGATTTCTACCCCAAGGGCTCCAGAGCAGAATGGTTTTATCGAGAGGCAGAACAGAACAGTAATCGAGAGTGCAAAATCTATGCTACACGAGAAACAACTTCCCTTATATTTTTGGGCAGAGGCTACACATACCGCAGTTTACGTGAAAAATCGAACGGCATCACATACGATCGGAGGAGTAACGCCTTATGAAAAATGGTTTGGTTCAAAACCATCGGTGAAAAATCTTAGAATTTTTGGCAGCGAAGTTTATATACACGTTCCAAAAGAGCAGCGAACTAAATGGGAGAAAAATTCAATGAAATGTCTAATGATTGGCTATAATGATGAAAGTAAAGCGTATAGAATTTTCGATCCTGTTGGCAGAAAAATATTAATCAGAAGATATGTGATATTCAATGAAGGGGAGCCGAGAATCCACGAAATAGTTGAAAACTGTATTTCAGGTGAGATAAATTGTAAAAATGAAACATCTGATTTGCAGGATGACGGTTCCACTGAAAAGACAAAGCCTAAAAGAATTTATAAGAATCCAAAACCTTCAGTTCATAGAAGCCCGTATAACACGAGACAACGTGCAAAGCCAAATAATTAAGAGTTGCCTGATCAAGAGCTGACAGTAGCTGAAGTTTGTGCATGTGAGCTGGAACCGAAGACCCTGGAAGAAGCCATGACAGCAGCAGATTCGCAAAAATGGTTAGACGCAATAAATGAAGAGATCGACTTATCGCTTTCTACAAAATGCAACTTTCGCATTATAACACTTTATCATGATAAATGCAACTTTCGCATTAAAACACTTTATCATGATCAGCTGTATGCTCTTAAAATCAAACGTCATACTACTTTACCTCTGTCATTTCCTTTTTCCTAATCTTTCTTCTTCCTTGAACTTCTGTAAAGATAAGTCGTATTTTCTAATCCTAAAATAACTTTGAAATCATTAACTATTAAAATAAATTCCTGAAGTAATTTAATTATTTAGCTTGTTGTCTTTTATTTACAAAGTAGATTTATTAAATTTCCAAAAATATATAAATAAATAAATAAATAAGCAAAAAAAAAAAAAACCCAGATGAATAAGAGAGGTAAAAAAAGAGGTTTATCACAGAAAAATGGGTGCTTATAATTAGCAATATCACAGAATACGTTTTATCCAGCGGTGCTGTCTGATATCACAGTAGACGGCTATATACTTATAGCTAAAAATATCACAGTAGGCTATATACTTATAACTAATAATATCACAGTAATAAGGGTTATAATAAAGAGATACAAATACATAATAAGTAAATAAATTACACATTTACTAAAACTAACTATCAGCTACTATTCGACTAAAGACAACATCATCTGAGTGCGTCATTACCATGCGTACTTTAAGTGTGTAAATCTTTAGCATGGAAAACTCCTACTTTTTCGCCTCTTAAGTTACCAACTTCATACAAGCAGTTGCCTATCTTTTTCAAAACTATGCAGCGAGTTTAGCATTGTAATTCTCGGCAGCGTTACTTTGTTTAAAATTTCGGCGATATACAATTTGTCCTGGTTGGTATACTACATCCTTACTTCGAGTGTTATAAACTTTCATGCCTTTTTGGTGTGCTAGTTTAAAATTTTGAAATATTTTCGCGCGGATCAATTCTAATCGATCTTCTCGGTTTAGAATCTCAATATTGGATTCTTTCACCGCGTCAAGTCTTCGAAGGAGATCATATGGAAACCAAACACAGCGTAATATGGATCCACCGCGATTGCTTCGTGTATCACACTGCGAAATGAGAATGCAACGTTGCTAACGTGGAGGTCCCATTGCTTTTGGTTTGTGCCTAGATAGGCTCTCATTTTAGCTAACACCGATTGGTTTACTCTTTCTGAGGCATTTGCTTGTGGAGAGTAGATGGCTGTACGGGTGTGTCTTACACCGTATCTTTTCAAAAAGCTGCTAAAAAGTTCTGAGACGAATTGTTTACCATTGTCTGAATGGACAAATTCAGGTACACCAAAAACATGAAAGACGTTTTCTTCTTAAAATTTAACTACCTCAGATGATGTTGCTTTTCTAATTGCTTTCAAGAATACAAACTTACTAAAATGATCAAGTACTATGAAGAAGTGCGTATTTCCGTTTGAAGTCCGTGGGTATGGTCCTAAGAAGTCAATGTATAAGCGTTGAAATGGTCGTTCAGTGATTGTCTGTTGTCCCATCGGCGGTCGAGTCGTCTGGTTTATGGATTTATAGCACTTACAACTGTCGCATGAATTCACCCAGTGTTGAACATCGGTAGCCAACCCAGGCCAATAGTAAAACTGACGCAGTTTCGCTAAAGTTTTGCCTATACCTCCGTGTCCAGACGCTGGTGAGTCATGCGCAGTCTTTAACAACTCCTCTCGCAGTCCTTCGGGAACCCACAGTTTCCAGGCACGGTTCTCTTGTATTGCGTCACCTGTCCGTACGTCAGTGCGTTTGTAAACGTATCGCTTCCACAGAACTTTTTGATTGTAGACTTTATAACACTAATCGTCGTGATCGTTGTCAATCAGCTAGTGATAGAGGAGGTGGGATAATTGTTGCTGTGCGCTTGCATTTGTGCTGTACAGAAGTAACCTTGCCATCTGATGACATTGAACAGGTTTGCATCTCTCTGAAAGTAAACATGCCACATAAGTCAAATCTATTCTTTATTGTAAGTTATGTGCCTCCAAGTAGCTCTGTAGATTTAGATTAGATTAGATTAGATTAGATTTTATTTGTAATAATAAACTGTATTTACATTATTTAAAATAAAAAACAAAAATCAGAAAAGCTTGGCATTTTTGCCGTCTGCCTAGTTGACAAAACATTTTTTTATAACGTTTATAATGATTTGAAAATTTAATTCTCTTAATATAATTGCAATAATTAGTTTATAAAAAAAAAGGGAGTACTATAACCTTATACTTACACCTTTATGTGGCTTTTCGATGAAGGTTACTTCTGTAGCATTCCTTGTACCAATCGTACGACAAATTACTGAGTCTCGCATTTACTTTATTTTGTGACAAATTTCTTTAATGTATATCAAATAAATTTACAGCAAAATATTATACAATTTTAGGTTGGTACATTAAATGTAATTCTAGTGGAAATATCAATATCTTAGAATGCTGGCACGTCTAATCAGTTTGTGTGTTAAAAATGCAATGGACGAATCTGTAGATGCCGGAAAAGGCATGGCGAGAACGAAAATGCCCATGTATTTGTTTCGTCAACTACCTTGACGAAACATTTTTCGTGAGAGTGGAATGGACGCATTCACGTAAGATGCTGCTGCGTTTTACTTTTCATTTTGCAGCGGCTTCTTTTGGCTCGCCATAATTTTATGGTTTAAACGATGCATAATTGTTATTATTATTATTAATAATGTAGATCCGCTACATCACCCTCCTCCAATCGAGTTCCCCTCTTGAAAGTTCAGTTCCTCAATTCAACTGAGTTTTCGGTGCAGTGAGCTGGCTTGAGTCGGTCAATGGAGATCGATACGCTTTTGTTCTTCACTTTAACTAAAAAAAATTTTCGAGGTCGGCGAATTACTTCGTATGGCCCTTCGTATGACGGCATAAGGCCGGTTTTTACCTTGTCGATTCTGACGAAAACTTGTTTGCAGTCATTCAAGCTTTTTGGAATGAAGATTTCTTGTTTCGCTTGTCTTGGTTCGGTTGGAATGAGGTTTCTCATTGTGCTTCGAAGCTTTTCTATCAAGGTGTCGGGAGAAATCGGTTGATTTTGACTGCCAATGAAAATCTCACCGGGAAGTCTCAGATTTTGTCCGTATACCATTTCTGCTGCCGAAGCATTTAGGTCTTCTTTCACGGCGCAGCGAATTCCGAGCAGGATAATCGGGAGTTCTGAGCTCCAATTGATGGTATTACACCTAGCTTTCAATGAACACTTGAGTTGCCTGTGAAACCTCTCAACCATTCCGTTGGCTTGTGGATGGTATGGTGTCGTGTGGATCTTGTGCACACCCAGCAATTTGGACAGTTCGCTAAAGAGTTTCGATTCGAATTGACTTCCTTGATCCGTAGTGATTTTTAAAGGAGTACCAAAACGGGCAATGAAGTTTTCGACAAACGCTTTAGCGATTGAACTGGCAGATGTATCTATCAGAGGATAGGCTTCTGGCCATCTTGTGAATCTGTCGACTGCTGTGAGTATGTATGAAAAACCATTGGACGAAGGGAGAGGTCCGACCAAATCGATGTGAATGTGATCGAATCGACCAGCTGGTATATCGAATTTACCATGTTCTGATTTGGTGTGTCTCTGCACCTTAGATTTTTGACATCCTATACAACAGCGAGTCCAATTGTTAATGTCTTTGTTCATATTTGGCCAGAAGTATCGCTCTGAGATAAGCTTTCTGGTTGATCGTATGCTTGGATGCGAGATACCATGAAGAGTGGCGAAAACATTTGAGCGTAAAGTGATTGGAACGAAAGGTCTATTTCTGTTGGTTGAAGTCTCACAGTAAATTCTGACATTCGGAAACTTGAATGGCTTGAGCACGAATTTCGAGGTTTTTTCTTTGTTCTTGTCTGGCGCTAAAAGTTCTAGCAATTCTTTGTCGGTGGACTGAAGTTTGGCGATAGTTTCTAAATCAAGCTTAAGATCGTTGCTGTTTTCGATTTCGTCGAGGCGAGAAAGTGTGTCTGCGACCACATTGTCTTTGCCTTTCACGTGTTGTATGTCTGAAGTGAATTGTGAGACGAAGTCGAGGTGGCGTGTTTGACGCGGACTTCTTTCTGTTTTACTTGTCAGAGCATACGTGAGTGGCTTATGGTCGGTGAAGACTGTGAATTCTCGCCCTTCGACGAAGAATCGAAAGTGCTTGATCGCTAAGTATATTGCTAGCAATTCGCGATCGAAAGCTGAGTATTTTACTTCAGCGTCCTTGAGTTTTTTCGAGAAGAATGCTAGAGGTTGCCAAGAATTTGAAATGTGCTGCTGTAACACTGCACCCACGGCTGAATCAGATGCATCAGTTGTGATGCTGAAAGTGCCGTTTTGCATTGGGTGTGCTAGTAGCGTTATTTTAGCGAGAGCTTCTTTAGCGCGTTCGAAAACAGGGTCGAGATCTTCTGGCCAGGAGAAATGTTTTTTTGATTTGGTTTGCTTTGTGAGAGTTGCGAGATGAGCATGAAGTGGAGCGAGGAGTTGAGCAAGTTTCGGGATAAACCGGTGATAATAATTTATCATCCCTATGAAACGTTGAATTTGCTTGATTGATGTGGGCTTCGGAAAGTTGGTGATCGCTGTGATGCGATCTTTCGAAGGAAAAATGCCCTCTGCATTGATTGTGTGGCTTAAAAATTCCAAAGAGGAAACACCAAAAACGCACTTTGATGAGTTTATGTTAACTCCATATTCTTCAAGTCTTTTGAAAAGAAGCTTGAGATGCTCTTTGTGCTCGTTCTCGTTTTTACTGGCAACCAGAAGATCGTCGATGTACGCGAATACGAAATCCAGTCCCAAACACACCTCGTTCATGAAACGCTGAAACGTTTGCGCTGCGTTGCGCAGGCCGAAAGGCATTCGGAGCCATTCGAACAGACCGAAAGGAGTTGTTAAAGCGGTTTTGTGAATGTCTTCTGGTGCAACTGGGATCAAGTGATATGCTCTCACGATGTCGAGCTTTGAAAAAATTTTGCAGCCGTGAACATTCATGGAGAAGTCTTGGATGTGGTGGATCGGATGTCGATCCGGTACCGTGGCAGCGTTTAATCTGCGGTAATCACCACATGGTCTCCAATCCAGATTGTTCTTTTTCTTCACCATATGTAGTGGTGAGCAAACACTTGAAGATGATGGCTGACAGATTCCCAGTTGCATCATGTGCTGAAACTCTGTCTTTGCGGCTGCGTGCCTAGCGGCGTCTAAGCGTCTGGGCCTTGAAACTGGTAATTGCCCTTTTGTCTCAATGTGGTGAACGAGGGTGTGTTTGACTGGCGCGAAGTAGTCTGGCTCTGCTGTTAAACTTGGGAACTCTTGTAAAATTTTGTTATACTCGTGATTACTGATTTGAAAATGTTTTGGTGTCGGATCGTCAGTTCTCATTGTAGACGCATGTGTGTGCAATTTGGTTAGAGGGTCTATCAGTTGCTTGTTCTTGGTATCTACCAAGAGGTTGAACTTTGCTAAAAAATCGGCTCCTAATATTGGTCTACTAACCGCGGCAATAATGAACGTATGGACGAAATTTCGCCTTAGACCAATATCAAGATTTAGCAATTTTGAACCGAATGTTGGAATCGAAGTTCCATTAGCAGCTGATAGTAAAACCGAAGAACCTGTAGATTTTGTGCACTTAATGTTACAAGGGAGAACTGACAAATCCGCTCCCGTATCGATAAGAAAAGTTAAATTAGAGTTTTTGTCTTTAATGAATAAGCGGCGACTTAAAAGACACTGCATGTTTGCCGCTGCAACAGCAGGTTGAGCTAGTTTGGGTGGTTTGCGTTGTTGTTTGAGCTGCTTTTGTTGAAGCTGCACGGTTGCTCGCACTTCCTTGCCTCTCTTTTGTATCGTCTGTGATACCAACATATGCCTGTGCCCGAACTTGAATTTGCGCGATGATTGGAAGTCTTGGACCTACTATGAGAACGACTGCTTCGGTTTCGAAAACTCTGAGGACTGTTGCTGCTGTGTGGACGCGAGTTGAAAGAAAACGCTTCGATCATTGACTCAATTCTAGCGAGTCTCTGTTCGAGATCGTTGCTAGCGTTGCGAGAGCTCTCGCTTCGTTGTGCAGTGGAAACGCTGCAAATGGTCGCGGTTTGAGAAGCTTCGTATATTCTGTCCGCGAGCGTAGCCAGTTCCTCAAGAGTTTTCTGACCTACTGAAAGCAATGCGATATTGATTGGTTGCGGAAGCTTACGCATCCAAAACTTCTTTAAAATATCTTCATTGAAGGTACTTCCCGCAAGCGTTCTCATAGAAAGTAAGACCTCCGATGGTTTTCGATCACCAATGTCTGCTTTGTCTATGAGACTTTCTAAACGCTTGAGTTCGGACACGGAATGTCGTTCTATTAGCGCGGATTTAAAGGCGGCATATTTGTCGGTGGCTGGTGGATTCGACAAAATGTCGATCACCGAATCGCAGGTATCTGGCTGAAGGGAGCTAACCGTGAGACAGTATTTTGTCTCAGAACTGGTGATCCTATGCACCGTAAACTGAGCCTCTGCCTGAATGAACCATGTAACCGGATTAGAGTTCCAAAATGCCGGAAGCTTTACTTTAATTGACTCTAAATGCACCTGAGCCGAGTCTGATCGGGGTGGCTGACTAACGAAAGAAGAAGTCGACTGGTTGTTGGTGGTGCTTGAACCACTTAAGCCCGCTTGGGCCTTGTTTTCATCCGTCATGTTGCGAATAAAAACGAATAAAAAAATTTTTAAAAATCTGTTTGAAAAACGCGTTGACCTATTCCGAAAAAGAACGATTCACGTGAATCTGTAAAAACCGAAAAAGCGATATGAAAAGTAGCGCAGCAGCACCTGACGCGAGCTATTTTAAAACTCACTTGATTAAAAACCCTCGCGTATAAGGTAGTTGACGAAACAAAATTTAAAAAATGTTTGAAAATATATGCATAAAATATGTATTGACGAAACGAATTTGCTTTTCCGAAATCGAAAAAAATATATACGTAAAATGTATGTATTGATAAAGATTTATATAAAATTTTATTTAAATTTGGTTTGAATATGTGATATTAACGTGCCAGAATTTTACAATGAAAAAAAAATCTTTTTACTCACACAAAATATTCAATATCTGGATATCCGCTCGCTGGTCTTCAGGTTGTGCGCTGATGTATGCCGGGTGTTTGCGCTGATGGCGTTGGTGTAGCTTGCAGAGTGTGTTGAGATATCTTGATGTTTAGTGGCAATTATTTTTCCAAATAACCTTTTTAGTTTGTTGTTGCTGTTGCGATGCTACTGCTGCTGTGATGCCGCTGTTGTTGTGCTGCCGTTGCTGCTGGTGACTAGCTGCCCTAGTTTATGCAACACTTTTTGTTTTTTTTCGTGCTGTTGGATATGTGGTGCTAGTCCACGATAAAGATTTTCGTGTGGTGAATTTGACCAGCGTGGAGATGGAGCTGGTGTTGTATCGATGGCAATCGAGAAAAAAAATCCTGGAGATGGCGTTGGTATTGCCTCTCGAAATTTTCTGCGCTGCTCGTGTGATTTTTTTTGACACTGATGATAAAAATTGTTAGCTCGTGGCAACGTGATGGTGGTGGCAACTCAATGGTGTGGCAACGTCCACACCATTGAGTATAAGGTTATATTGGGGTCACCAATATAACCTTATACTTACACCTTTATGTGGCTTTTCGATGAAGGTTACTTCTGTAGCGTTCCTTGTACCAATCGTACGACAAATTACTGAGTCTCGCATTTACTTTATTTTGTGACAAATTTCTTTAATGCATATCAAATAAATTTACAGCAAAATATTATACAATTTTAGGTTGGTACATTAAATGTAATTCTAGTGGAAATATCAATATCTTAGAATGCTGGCACGTCTAATCAGTTTGTGTGTTAAAAATGCAATGGACGAATCTGTAGATGCCGGAAAAGGCATGGCGAGAACGAAAATGCCCATGTATTTGTTTCGTCAACTACCTTGACGAAACATTTTTCGTGAGAGTGGAATGGACGCATTCACGTAAGATGCTGCTGCGTTTTACTTTTCATTTTGCAGCGGCTTCTTTTGGCTCGCCATAATTTTATGGTTTAAACGATGCATAATTGTTATTATTATCATTAATAATGTAGATCCGCTACATCACCCTCCTCCAATCGAGTTACCCTCTTGAAAGTTCAGTTCCTCAATTCAACTGAGTTTTCGGTGCAGTGAGCTGGCTTGAGTCGGTCAATGGAGATCGATACGCTTTTGTTCTTCACTTTAACTAAAAAAAATTTTCGAAGTCGGCGAATTACTTCGTATGGCCCTTCGTATGACGGCATAAGGCCGGTTTTTACCTTGTCGATTCTGACGAAAACTTGTTTGCAGTCATTCAAGCTTTTTGGAATGAAGATTTCTTGTTTCGCTTGTCTTGGTTCGGTTGGAATGAGGTTTCTCATTGTGCTTCGAAGCTTTTCTATCAAGGTGTCGGGAGAAATCGGTTGATTTTGACTGCCAATGAAAATCTCACCGGGAAGTCTCAGATTTTGTCCGTATACCATTTCTGCTGCCGAAGCATTTAGGTCTTCTTTCACGGCGCAGCGAATTCCGAGCAGGATAATCGGGAGTTCTGAGCTCCAATTGATGGTATTACACCTAGCTTTCAATGAACACTTGAGTTGCCTGTGAAACCTCTCAACCATTCCGTTGGCTTGTGGATGGTATGGTGTCGTGTGGATCTTGTGCACACCCAGCAATTTGGACAGTTCGCTAAAGAGTTTCGATTCGAATTGACTTCCTTGATCCGTAGTGATTTTTAAAGGAGTACCAAAACGGGCAATGAAGTTTTCGACAAACGCTTTAGCGATTGAACTGGCAGATGTATCTATCAGAGGATAGGCTTCTGGCCATCTTGTGAATCTGTCGACTGCTGTGAGTATGTATGAAAAACCATTGGACGAAGGGAGAGGTCCGACCAAATCGATGTGAATGTGATCGAATCGACCAGCTGGTATATCGAATTTACCATGTTCTGATTTGGTGTGTCTCTGCACCTTAGATTTTTGACATCCTATACAACAGCGAGTCCAATTGTTAATGTCTTTGTTCATATTTGGCCAGAAGTATCGCTCTGAGATAAGCTTTCTGGTTGATCGTATGCTTGGATGCGAGATACCATGAAGAGTGGCGAAAACATTTGAGCGTAAAGCGATTGGAACGAAAGGTCTATTTCTGTTGGTTGAAGTCTCACAGTAAATTCTGACATTCGGAAACTTGAATGGCTTGAGCACGAATTTCGAGGTTTTTTCTTTGTTCTTGTCTGGCGCTAAAAGTTCTAGCAATTCTTTGTCGGTGGACTGAAGTTTGGCGATAGTTTCTAAATCAAGCTTAAGATCGTTGCTGTTTTCGATTTCGTCGAGGCGAGAAAGTGTGTCTGCGACCACATTGTCTTTGCCTTTCACGTGTTGTATGTCTGAAGTGAATTGTGAGACGAAGTCGAAGTGGCGTGTTTGACGCGGACTTCTTTCTGTTTTACTTGTCAGAGCATACGTGAGTGGCTTATGGTCGGTGAAGACTGTGAATTCTCGCCCTTCGACGAAGAATCGAAAGTGCTTGATCGCTAAGTATATTGCTAGCAATTCGCGATCGAAAGCTGAGTATTTTACTTCAGCGTCCTTGAGTTTTTTCGAGAAGAATGCTAGAGGTTGCCAAGAATTTGAAATGTGCTGCTGTAACACTGCACCCACGGCTGAATCAGATGCATCAGTTGTGATGCTGAAAGTGCCGTTTTGCATTGGGTGTGCTAGTAGCGTTATTTTAGCGAGAGCTTCTTTAGCGCGTTCGAAAACAGGGTCGAGATCTTCTGGCCAGGAGAAATGTTTTTTTGATTTGGTTTGCTTTGTGAGAGTTGCGAGATGAGCATGAAGTGGAGCGAGGAGTTGAGCAAGTTTCGGGATAAACCGGTGATAATAATTTATCATCCCTATGAAACGTTGAATTTGCTTGATTGATGTGGGCTTCGGAAAGTTGGTGATCGCTGTGATGCGATCTTTCGAAGGAAAAATGCCCTCTGCATTGATTGTGTGGCTTAAAAATTCCAAAGAGGAAACACCAAAAACGCACTTTGATGAGTTTATGTTAACTCCATATTCTTCAAGTCTTTTGAAAAGAAGCTTGAGATGCTCTTTGTGCTCGTTCTCGTTTTTACTGGCAACCAGAAGATCGTCGATGTACGCGAATACGAAATCCAGTCCCAAACACACCTCGTTCATGAAACGCTGAAACGTTTGCGCTGCGTTGCGCAGGCCGAAAGGCATTCGGAGCCATTCGAACAGACCGAAAGGAGTTGTTAAAGCGGTTTTGTGAATGTCTTCTGGTGCAACTGGGATCAAGTGATATGCTCTCACGATGTCGAGCTTTGAAAAAATTTTGCAGCCGTGAACATTCATGGAGAAGTCTTGGATGTGGTGGATCGGATGTCGATCCGGTACCGTGGCAGCGTTTAATCTGCGGTAATCACCACATGGTCTCCAATCCAGATTGTTCTTTTTCTTCACCATATGTAGTGGTGAGCAAACACTTGAAGATGATGGCTGACAGATTCCCAGTTGCATCATGTGCTGAAACTCTGTCTTTGCGGCTGCGTGCCTAGCGGCGTCTAAGCGTCTGGGCCTTGAAACTGGTAATTGCCCTTTTGTCTCAATGTGGTGAACGAGGGTGTGTTTGACTGGCGCGAAGTAGTCTGGCTCTGCTGTTAAACTTGGGAACTCTTGTAAAATTTTGTTATACTCGTGATTACTGATTTGAAAATGTTTTGGTGTCGGATCGTCAGTTCTCATTGTAGACGCATGTGTGTGCAATTTGGTTAGAGGGTCTATCAGTTGCTTGTTCTTGGTATCTACCAAGAGGTTGAACTTTGCTAAAAAATCGGCTCCTAATATTGGTCTACTAACCGCGGCAATAATGAACGTATGGACGAAATTTCGCCTTAGACCAATATCAAGATTTAGCAATTTTGAACCGAATGTTGGAATCGAAGTTCCATTAGCAGCTGATAGTAAAACCGAAGAACCTGTAGATTTTGCGCACTTAATGTTACAAGGGAGAACTGACAAATCCGCTCCCGTATCGATAAGAAAAGTTAAATTAGAGTTTTTGTCTTTAATGAATAAGCGGCGACTTAAAAGACACTGCATGTTTGCCGCTGCAACAGCAGGTTGAGCTAGTTTGGGTGGTTTGCGTTGTTGTTTGAGCTGCTTTTGTTGAAGCTGCACGGTTGCTCGCACTTCCTTGCCTCTCTTTTGTATCGTCTGTGATACCAACATATGCCTGTGCCCGAACTTGAATTTGCGCGATGATTGGAAGTCTTGGACCTACTATGAGAACGACTGCTTCGGTTTCGAAAACTCTGAGGACTGTTGCTGCTGTGTGGACGCGAGTTGAAAGAAAACGCTTCGATCATTGACTCAATTCTAGCGAGTCTCTGTTCGAGATCGTTGCTAGCGTTGCGAGAGCTCTCGCTTCGTTGTGCAGTGGAAACGCTGCAAATGGTCGCGGTTTGAGAAGCTTCGTATATTCTGTCCGCGAGTGTAGCCAGTTCCTCAAGAGTTTTCTGACCTACTGAAAGCAATGCGATATTGATTGGTTGCGGAAGCTTACGCATCCAAAACTTCTTTAAAATATCTTCATTGAAGGTACTTCCCGCAAGCGTTCTCATAGAAAGTAAGACCTCCGATGGTTTTCGATCACCAATGTCTGCTTTGTCTATGAGACTTTCTAAACGCTTGAGTTCGGACACGGAATGTCGTTCTATTAGCGCGGATTTCAAGGCGGCATATTTGTCGGTGGCTGGTGGATTCGACAAAATGTCGATCACCGAATCGCAGGTATCTGGCTGAAGGGAGCTAACCGTGAGACAGTATTTTGTCTCAGAACTGGTGATCCTATGCACCGTAAACTGAGCCTCTGCCTGAATGAACCATGTAACCGGATTAGAGTTCCAAAATGCCGGAAGCTTTACTTTAATTGACTCTAAATGCACCTGAGCCGAGTCTGATCGGGGTGGCTGACTAACGAAAGAAGAAGTCGACTGGTTGTTGGTGGTGCTTGAACCACTTAAGCCCGCTTGGGCCTTGTTTTCATCCGTCATGTTGCGAATAAAAACGAATAAAAAAATTTTTAAAAATCTGTTTGAAAAGCGCGTTGACCTATTCCGAAAAAGAACGATTCACGTGAATCTGTAAAAACCGAAAAAGCGATATGAAAAGTAGCGCAGCAGCACCTGACGCGAGCTATTTTAAAACTCACTTGATTAAAAACCCTCGCGTATAAGGTAGTTGACGAAACAAAATTTAAAAAATGTTTGAAAATATATGCATAAAATATGTATTGACGAAACGAATTTGCTTTTCCGAAATCGAAAAAAATATATACGTAAAATGTATGTATTGATAAAGATTTATATAAAATTTTATTTAAATTTGGTTTGAATATGTGATATTAACGTGCCAGAATTTTACAATGAAAAAAAAATCTTTTTACTCACACAAAATATTCAATATCTGGATATCCGCTCGCTGGTCTTCAGGTTGTGCGCTGATGTATGCCGGGTGTTTGCGCTGATGGCGTTGGTGTAGCTTGCAGAGTGTGTTGAGATATCTTGATGTTTAGTGGCAATTATTTTTCCAAATAACCTTTTTAGTTTGTTGTTGCTGTTGCGATGCTACTGCTGCTGTGATGCCGCTGTTGTTGTGCTGCCGTTGCTGCTGGTGACTAGCTGCCCTAGTTTATGCAACACTTTTTGTTTTTTTCGTGCTGTTGGATATGTGGTGCTAGTCCACGATAAAGATTTTCGTGTGGTGAATTTGACCAGCGTGGAGATGGAGCTGGTGTTGTATCGATGGCAATCGAGAAAAAAAAATCCTGGAGATGGCGTTGGTATTGCCTCTCGAAATTTTCTGCGCTGCTCGTGTGATTTTTTTTGACACTGATGATAAAAATTGTTAGCTCGTGGCAACGTGATGGTGGTGGCAACTCAATGGTGTGGCAACGTCCACACCATTGAGTATAAGGTTATATTGGGGTCACCAATATAACCTTATACTTACACCTTTATGTGGCTTTTCGATGAAGGTTACTTCTGTAGCGTTCCTTGTACCAATCGTACGACAAATTACTGAGTCTCGCATTTACTTTATTTTGTGACAAATTTCTTTAATGCATATCAAATAAATTTACAGCAAAATATTATACAATTTTAGGTTGGTACATTAAATGTAATTCTAGTGGAAATATCAATATCTTAGAATGCTGGCACGTCTAATCAGTTTGTGTGTTAAAAATGCAATGGACGAATCTGTAGATGCCGGAAAAGGCATGGCGAGAACGAAAATGCCCATGTATTTGTTTCGTCAACTACCTTGACGAAACATTTTTCGTGAGAGTGGAATGGACGCATTCACGTAAGATGCTGCTGCGTTTTACTTTTCATTTTGCAGCGGCTTCTTTTGGCTCGCCATAATTTTATGGTTTAAACGATGCATAATTGTTATTATTATTATTAATAATGTAGATCCGCTACATCACCCTCCTCCAATCGAGTTCCCCTCTTGAAAGTTCAGTTCCTCAATTCAACTGAGTTTTCGGTGCAGTGAGCTGGCTTGAGTCGGTCAATGGAGATCGATACGCTTTTGTTCTTCACTTTAACTAAAAAAAATTTTCGAAGTCGGCGAATTACTTCGTATGGCCCTTCGTATGACGGCATAAGGCCGGTTTTTACCTTGTCGATTCTGACGAAAACTTGTTTGCAGTCATTCAAGCTTTTTGGAATGAAGATTTCTTGTTTCGCTTGTCTTGGTTCGGTTGGAATGAGGTTTCTCATTGTGCTTCGAAGCTTTTCTATCAAGGTGTCGGGAGAAATCGGTTGATTTTGACTGCCAATGAAAATCTCACCGGGAAGTCTCAGATTTTGTCCGTATACCATTTCTGCTGCCGAAGCATTTAGGTCTTCTTTCACGGCGCAGCGAATTCCGAGCAGGATAATCGGGAGTTCTGAGCTCCAATTGATGGTATTACACCTAGCTTTCAATGAACACTTGAGTTGCCTGTGAAACCTCTCAACCATTCCGTTGGCTTGTGGATGGTATGGTGTCGTGTGGATCTTGTGCACACCCAGCAATTTGGACAGTTCGCTAAAGAGTTTCGATTCGAATTGACTTCCTTGATCCGTAGTGATTTTTAAAGGAGTACCAAAACGGGCAATGAAGTTTTCGACAAACGCTTTAGCGATTGAACTGGCAGATGTATCTATCAGAGGATAGGCTTCTGGCCATCTTGTGAATCTGTCGACTGCTGTGAGTATGTATGAAAAACCATTGGACGAAGGGAGAGGTCCGACCAAATCGATGTGAATGTGATCGAATCGACCAGCTGGTATATCGAATTTACCATGTTCTGATTTGGTGTGTCTCTTCACCTTAGATTTTTGACATCCTATACAACAGCGAGTCCAATTGTTAATGTCTTTGTTCATATTTGGCCAGAAGTATCGCTCTGAGATAAGCTTTCTGGTTGATCGTATGCTTGGATGCGAGATACCATGAAGAGTGGCGAAAACATTTGAGCGTAAAGCGATTGGAACGAAAGGTCTATTTCTGTTGGTTGAAGTCTCACAGTAAATTCTGACATTCGGAAACTTGAATGGCTTGAGCACGAATTTCGAGGTTTTTTCTTTGTTCTTGTCTGGCGCTAAAAGTTCTAGCAATTCTTTGTCGGTGGACTGAAGTTTGGCGATAGTTTCTAAATCAAGCTTAAGATTGTTGCTGTTTTCGATTTCGTCGAGGCGAGAAAGTGTGTCTGCGACCACATTGTCTTTGCCTTTCACGTGTTGTATGTCTGAAGTGAATTGTGAGACGAAGTCGAGGTGGCGTGTTTGACGCGGACTTCTTTCTGTTTTACTTGTCAGAGCATACGTGAGTGGCTTATGGTCGGTGAAGACTGTGAATTCTCGCCCTTCGACGAAGAATCGAAAGTGCTTGATCGCTAAGTATATTGCTAGCAATTCGCGATCGAAAGCTGAGTATTTTACTTCAGCGTCCTTGAGTTTTTTCGAGAAGAATGCTAGAGGTTGCCAAGAATTTGAAATGTGCTGCTGTAACACTGCACCCACGGCTGAATCAGATGCATCAGTTGTGATGCTGAAAGTGCCGTTTTGCATTGGGTGTGCTAGTAGCGTTATTTTAGCGAGAGCTTCTTTAGCGCGTTCGAAAACAGGGTCGAGATCTTCTGGCCAGGAGAAAAGTTTTTTTGATTTGGTTTGCTTTGTGAGAGTTGCGAGATGAGCATGAAGTGGAGCGAGGAGTTGAGCAAGTTTCGGAATAAACCGGTGATAATAATTTATCATCCCTATGAAACGTTGTATTTGCTTGATTGAAGTGGGCTTCGGAAAGTTTGTGATCGCTGTGATGCGATCTTTCGAAGGAAAAATGCCCTCTGCATTGATGGTGTGGCTTAAAAATTCCAAAGAGGAAACACCAAAAACGCACTTTGATGTGTTTATGTTAACTCCATATTCTTCAAGTCTTTTGAAAAGAAGCTTGAGATGCTCTTTGTGCTCGTTCTCGTTTTTACTGGCAACCAGAAGATCGTCGATGTACGCGAATACGAAATCCAGTCCCAAACACACTTCGTTCATGAAACGCTGAAACGTTTGCGCTGCGTTGCGCAGGCCGAAAGGCATTCGGAGCCATTCGAACAGACCGAAAGGAGTTGTTAAAGCGGTTTTGTGAATGTCTTCTGGTGCAACTGGGATCAAGTGATATGCTCTCACGATGTCGAGCTTTGAAAAAATTTTGCAGCCGTGAACGTTCATGGAGAAATCTTGGATGTGGTGTATCGGATGTCGATCCGGTACAGTGGCAGCGTTTAATCTGCGGTAATCACCACATGGTCTCCAATCCAGATTGTTCTTTTTCTTCACCATATGTAGTGGTGAGCAAACACTTGAAGACGATGGCTGACAGATTCCCAGTTGCATCATGTGCTGAAACTCTGTCTTTGCGGCTGCGTGCCTAGCGGCGTCTAAGCGTCTGGGCCTTGAAACTGGTAGTTGCCCTTTTGTCTCAATGTGATGAACGACGGTGTGTTTGACTGGCGCGAAGTAGTCTGGCTCTGCTGTTAAACTTGGGAACTCTTGTAAAATTTTGTTATATTCATGATTACTGACTTGAAAATGTTTTGGTGTCGGAGCGTCAGTTCTCATTGTAGACGCATGTGTGTGCAATTTGGTTAGAGGGTCTATCAGTTGCTTGTTCTTGGTATCTACTAAGAGGTTGAACTTTGCTAAAAAATCGGCTCCTAATATTGGTCTACTAACCGCGGCAATAATGAACGTATGGACGAAATTTCGCCTTAGACCAATATCAAGATTTAGCAATTTTGAACCGAATGTTGGAATCGAAGTTCCATTAGCAGCTGATAGTAAAACCGAAGAACCTGTAGATTTTGTGCACTTAATGTTACAAGGGAGAACTGACAAATCCGCTCCCGTATCGATAAGAAAAGTTAAATTAGAGTTTTTGTCTTTAATGAATAAGCGGCGACTTAAAAGACACTGCATGTTTGCCGCTGCAACAGCAGGTTGAGCTAGTTTGGGTGGTTTGCGTTGTTGTTTGAGCTGCTTTTGTTGAAGCTGCACGGTTGCTCGCACTTCCTTGCCTCTCTTTTGTATCGTCTGTGATACCAACATATGCCTGTGCCCGAACTTGAATTTGCGCGATGATTGGAAGTCTTGGACCTACTATGAGAACGACTGCTTCGGTTTCGAAAACTCTGAGGACTGTTGCTGCTGTGTGGACGCGAGTTGAAAGAAAACGCTTCGATCATTGACTCAATTCTAGCGAGTCTCTGTTCGAGATCGTTGCTAGCGTTGCGAGAGCTCTCGCTTCGTTGTGCAGTGGAAACGCTGCAAATGGTCGCGGTTTGAGAAGCTTCGTATATTCTGTCCGCGAGCGTAGCCAGTTCCTCAAGAGTTTTCTGACCTACTGAAAGCAATGCGATATTGATTGGTTGCGGAAGCTTACGCATCCAAAACTTCTTTAAAATATCTTCATTGAAGGTACTTCCCGCAAGCGTTCTCATAGAAAGTAAGACCTCCGATGGTTTTCGATCACCAATGTCTGCTTTGTCTATGAGACTTTCTAAACGCTTGAGTTCGGACACGGAATGTCGTTCTATTAGCGCGGATTTCAAGGCGGCATATTTGTCGGTGGCTGGTGGATTCGACAAAATGTCGATCACCGAATCGCAGGTATCTGGCTGAAGGGAGCTAACCGTGAGACAGTATTTTGTCTCAGAACTGGTGATCCTATGCACCGTAAACTGAGCCTCTGCCTGAATGAACCATGTAACCGGATTAGAGTTCCAAAATGCCGGAAGTTTTACTCTAATTGACTCTAAATGCACCTGAGCGAAGTCTGAACGGGGTGGATGAATGAAAATGGAAGAACTCGACTGGTTGTTGGTGGTGCTGGAACCACTTAAGCCCGCTTGGGACTTGTTTTCTTGTTTTCTTGTCATGTTGCGAACAAAACGAATAAAAAAATTTTTTTAAAATCTGTTTGACAAACGCGTTGATCTATTCCGAAAAAGAACGATTCACGTGAATCTGTAAAAACCGAAAAAGCGATATGAAAAGTAGCGCAGCAGCACCTGACGCGAGCTATTTTAAGACTCACTTGATTAAAAACCCTCGCGTATAAGGTAGTTGACGAAACAAAATTTAAAAAATGTTTGAAAATATATGCATAAAATATGTATTGACGAAACGAATTTGCTTTTCCGAAATCGAAAAAAATATATATACGTAAAATGTATGTATTGATAAAGATTTATATAAAATTTTATTTAAATTTGGTTTGAATATGTGATATTAACGTGCCAGAATTTTACAATGAAAAAAAAATCTTTTTACTCACACAAAATATTCAATATCTGGATATCCGCTCGCTGGTCTTCAGGTTGTGCGCTGATGTATGCCGCTGTTGTTGTGCTGCCGTTGCTGCTGGTGACTAGCTGCCCTAGTCTATGCAACACTTTTTGTTTTTTTCGTGCTGTTGGATATGTGGTGCTAGTCCACGATAAAGATTTTCGTGTGGTGAATTTGACCAGCGTGGAGATGGAGCTGGTGTTGTATCGATGGCAATCGAGAAAAAAAATCCTGGAGATGGCGTTGGTATTGCCTCTCGAAATTTTCTGCGCTGCTCGTGTGATTTTTTTTGACACTGATGATAAAAATTGTTAGCTCGTGGCAACGTGATGGTGGTGGCAACTCAATGGTGTGGCAACGTGATGGCGGCGGGAGATTGTTGGCTGTGGCAGTTTGGTGTCGTTTGCCAATTGATGGCGGTATCAAGCTGGTGGTTTTTATAACGATGGCGGTGGCTTTATGATGGTGGTGGCGTCCTTCGAAAAATGATGGTGGTAGCCAGGCAATGGTTGTGCCAAAAAAAAAAAAATGGCCGCGGCACAATGATGGTGGCGGTGGCTCTACGATGACGGTGCAAACTGGATGGTGGATGCGGTTGAATATTGGTGGCGACTCTGTGATGGCGGCGGCCAGACGATGGCGGCGTCACACTGACGGTGGTGGCTTGGTAGTGATGATTTTGGTGATGATGGCGGCGATGACGTGTCGGCGGCGGTAAAATTGTGTCAGCACGCAGTGCTTCCTTGTTAAGGCGGTGCGTGTTTGTTTCGGGGTCACCAATATAACCTTATACTTACACCTTTATGTGGCTTTTCGATGAAGGTTACTTCTGTAGCGTTCCTTGTACCAATCGTACGACAAATTACTGAGTCTCGCATTTACTTTATTTTGTGACAAATTTCTTTAATGCATATCAAATAAATTTACAGCAAAATATTATACAATTTTAGGTTGGTACATTAAATGTAATTCTAGTGGAAATATCAATATCTTAGAATGCTGGCACGTCTAATCAGTTTGTGTGTTAAAAATGCAATGGACGAATCTGTAGATGCCGGAAAAGGCATGGCGAGAACGAAAATGCCCATGTATTTGTTTCGTCAACTACCTTGACGAAACATTTTTCGTGAGAGTGGAATGGACGCATTCACGTTAGATGCTGCTGCGTTTTACTTTTCATTTTGCAGCGGCTTCTTTTGGCTCGCCATAATTTTATGGTTTAAACGATGCATAATTGTTATTATTATTATTAATAATGTAGATCCGCTACATCACCCTCCTCCAATCGAGTTCCCCTCTTGA
The DNA here is from genome assembly GCA_914767635.1 of Melanostoma mellinum. Classification (NCBI taxonomy): domain Eukaryota; kingdom Metazoa; phylum Arthropoda; class Insecta; order Diptera; family Syrphidae; genus Melanostoma; species Melanostoma mellinum. The sequence continues at coordinate 95,856,748 of OU612058.1, forward strand.
AAGTTCAGTTCCTCAATTCAACTGAGTTTTCGGTGCAGTGAGCTGGCTTGAGTCGGTCAATGGAGATCGATACGCTTTTGTTCTTCACTTTAACTAAAAAAAATTTTCGAAGTCGGCGAATTACTTCGTATGGCCCTTCGTATGACGGCATAAGGCCGGTTTTTACCTTGTCGATTCTGACGAAAACTTGTTTGCAGTCATTCAAGCTTTTTGGAATGAAGATTTCTTGTTTCGCTTGTCTTGGTTCGGTTGGAATGAGGTTTCTCATTGTGCTTCGAAGCTTTTCTATCAAGGTGTCGGGAGAAATCGGTTGATTTTGACTGCCAATGAAAATCTCACCGGGAAGTCTCAGATCTTGTCCGTATACCATTTCTGCTGCCGAAGCATTTAGGTCTTCTTTCACGGCGCAGCGAATTCCGAGCAGGATAATCGGGAGTTCTGAGCTCCAATTGATGGTATTACACCTAGCTTTCAATGAACACTTGAGTTGCCTGTGAAACCTCTCAACCATTCCGTTGGCTTGTGGATGGTATGGTGTCGTGTGGATCTTGTGCACACCCAGCAATTTGGACAGTTCGCTAAAGAGTTTCGATTCGAATTGACTTCCTTGATCCGTAGTGATTTTTAAAGGAGTACCAAAACGGGCAATGAAGTTTTCGACAAACGCTTTAGCGATTGAACTGGCAGATGTATCTATCAGAGGATAGGCTTCTGGCCATCTTGTGAATCTGTCGACTGCTGTGAGTATGTATGAAAAACCATTGGACGAAGGGAGAGGTCCGACCAAATCGATGTGAATGTGATCGAATCGACCAGCTGGTATATCGAATTTACCATGTTCTGATTTGGTGTGTCTCTGCACCTTAGATTTTTGACATCCTATACAACAGCGAGTCCAATTGTTAATGTCTTTGTTCATATTTGGCCAGAAGTATCGCTCTGAGATAAGCTTTCTGGTTGATCGTATGCTTGGATGCGAGATACCATGAAGAGTGGCGAAAACATTTGAGCGTAAAGCGATTGGAACGAAAGGTCTATTTCTGTTGGTTGAAGTCTCACAGTAAATTCTGACATTCGGAAACTTGAATGGCTTGAGCACGAATTTCGAGGTTTTTTCTTTGTTCTTGTCTGGCGCTAAAAGTTCTAGCAATTCTTTGTCGGTGGACTGAAGTTTGGCGATAGTTTCTAAATCAAGCTTAAGATTGTTGCTGTTTTCGATTTCGTCGAGGCGAGAAAGTGTGTCTGCGACCACATTGTCTTTGCCTTTCACGTGTTGTATGTCTGAAGTGAATTGTGAGACGAAGTCGAGGTGGCGTGTTTGACGCGGACTTCTTTCTGTTTTACTTGTCAGAGCATACGTGAGTGGCTTATGGTCGGTGAAGACTGTGAATTCTCGCCCTTCGACGAAGAATCGAAAGTGCTTGATCGCTAAGTATATTGCTAGCAATTCGCGATCGAAAGCTGAGTATTTTACTTCAGCGTCCTTGAGTTTTTTCGAGAAGAATGCTAGAGGTTGCCAAGAATTTGAAATGTGCTGCTGTAACACTGCACCCACGGCTGAATCAGATGCATCAGTTGTGATGCTGAAAGTGCCGTTTTGCATTGGGTGTGCTAGTAGCGTTATTTTAGCGAGAGCTTCTTTAGCGCGTTCGAAAACAGGGTCGAGATCTTCTGGCCAGGAGAAAAGTTTTTTTGATTTGGTTTGCTTTGTGAGAGTTGCGAGATGAGCATGAAGTGGAGCGAGGAGTTGAGCAAGTTTCGGGATAAACCGGTGATAATAATTTATCATCCCTATGAAACGTTGTATTTGCTTGATTGAAGTGGGCTTCGGAAAGTTTGTGATCGCTGTGATGCGATCTTTCGAAGGAAAAATGCCCTCTGCATTGATGGTGTGGCTTAAAAATTCCAAAGAGGAAACACCAAAAACGCACTTTGATGTGTTTATGTTAACTCCATATTCTTCAAGTCTTTTGAAAAGAAGCTTGAGATGCTCTTTGTGCTCGTTCTCGTTTTTACTGGCAACCAGAAGATCGTCGATGTACGCGAATACGAAATCCAGTCCCAAACACACTTCGTTCATGAAACGCTGAAACGTTTGCGCTGCGTTGCGCAGGCCGAAAGGCATTCGAAGCCATTCGAACAGACCGAAAGGAGTTGTTAAAGCGGTTTTGTGAATGTCTTCTGGTGCAACTGGGATCAAGTGATATGCTCTCACGATGTCGAGCTTTGAAAAAATTTTGCAGCCGTGAACGTTCATGGAGAAATCTTGGATGTGGTGTATCGGATGTCGATCCGGTACAGTGGCAGCGTTTAATCTGCGGTAATCACCACATGGTCTCCAATCCAGATTGTTCTTTTTCTTCACCATATGTAGTGGTGAGCAAACACTTGAAGACGATGGCTGACAGATTCCCAGTTGCATCATGTGCTGAAACTCTGTCTTTGCGGCTGCGTGCCTAGCGGCGTCTAAGCGTCTGGGCCTTGAAACTGGTAGTTGCCCTTTTGTCTCAATGTGATGAACGACGGTGTGTTTGACTGGCGCGAAGTAGTCTGGCTCTGCTGTTAAACTTGGGAACTCTTGTAAAATTTTGTTATATTCATGATTACTGACTTGAAAATGTTTTGGTGTCGGATCGTCAGTTCTCATTGTAGACGCATGTGTGTGCAATTTGGTTAGAGGGTCTATCAGTTGCTTGTTCTTGGTATCTACTAAGAGGTTGAACTTTGCTAAAAAATCGGCTCCTAATATTGGTCTACTAACCGCGGCAATAATGAACGTATGGACGAAATTTCGCCTTAGACCAATGTCAAGATTTAGCAATTTTGAACCGAATGTTGGAATCGAAGTTCCATTAGCAGCTGATAGTAAAACCGAAGAACCTGTAGATTTTGTGCACTTAATGTTACAAGGGAGAACTGACAAATCCGCTCCCGTATCGATAAGAAAAGTTAAATTAGAGTTTTTGTCTTTAATGAATAAGCGGCGACTTAAAAGACACTGCATGTTTGCCGCTGCAACAGCAGGTTGAGCTAGTTTGGGTGGTTTGCGTTGTTGTTTGAGCTGCTTTTGTTGAAGCTGCACGGTTGCTCGCACTTCCTTGCCTCTCTTTTGTATCGTCTGTGATACCAACATATGCCTGTGCCCGAACTTGAATTTGCGCGATGATTGGAAGTCTTGGACCTACTATGAGAACGACTGCTTCGGTTTCGAAAACTCTGAGGACTGTTGCTGCTGTGTGGACGCGAGTTGAAAGAAAACGCTTCGATCATTGACTCAATTCTAGCGAGTCTCTGTTCGAGATCGTTGCTAGCGTTGCGAGAGCTCTCGCTTCGTTGTGCAGTGGAAACGCTGCAAATGGTCGCGGTTTGAGAAGCTTCGTATATTCTGTCCGCGAGCGTAGCCAGTTCCTCAAGAGTTTTCTGACCTACTGAAAGCAATGCGATATTGATTGGTTGCGGAAGCTTACGCATCCAAAACTTCTTTAAAATATCTTCATTGAAGGTACTTCCCGCAAGCGTTCTCATAGAAAGTAAGACCTCCGATGGTTTTCGATCACCAATGTCTGCTTTGTCTATGAGACTTTCTAAACGCTTGAGTTCGGACACGGAATGTCGTTCTATTAGCGCGGATTTCAAGGCGGCATATTTGTCGGTGGCTGGTGGATTCGACAAAATGTCGATCACCGAATCGCAGGTATCTGGCTGAAGGGAGCTAACCGTGAGACAGTATTTTGTCTCAGAACTGGTGATCCTATGCACCGTAAACTGAGCCTCTGCCTGAATGAACCATGTAACCGGATTAGAGTTCCAAAATGCCGGAAGTTTTACTCTAATTGACTCTAAATGCACCTGAGCGAAGTCTGAACGGGGTGGATGAATGAAAATGGAAGAACTCGACTGGTTGTTGGTGGTGCTGGAACCACTTAAGCCCGCTTGGGACTTGTTTTCTTCTGTCATGTTGCGAACAAAACGAATAAAAAAATTTTTTAAAAATCTGTTTGACAAACGCGTTGATCTATTCCGAAAAAGAACGATTCACGTGAATCTGTAAAAACCGAAAAAGCGATATGAAAAGTAGCGCAGCAGCACCTGACGCGAGCTATTTTAAGACTCACTTGATTAAAAACCCTCGCGTATAAGGTAGTTGACGAAACAAAATTTAAAAAATGTTTGAAAATATATGCATAAAATATGTATTGACGAAACGAATTTGCTTTTCCGAAATCGAAAAAAATATATATACGTAAAATGTATGTATTGATAAAGATTTATATAAAATTTTATTTAAATTTGGTTTGAATATGTGATATTAACGTGCCAGAATTTTACAATGAAAAAAAAATCTTTTTACTCACACAAAATATTCAATATCTGGATATCCGCTCGCTGGTCTTCAGGTTGTGCGCTGATGTATGCCGCTGTTGTTGTGCTGCCGTTGCTGCTGGTGACTAGCTGCCCTAGTCTATGCAACACTTTTTGTTTTTTTCGTGCTGTTGGATATGTGGTGCTAGTCCACGATAAAGATTTTCGTGTGGTGAATTTGACCAGCGTGGAGATGGAGCTGGTGTTGTATCGATGGCAATCGAGAAAAAAAATCCTGGAGATGGCGTTGGTATTGCCTCTCGAAATTTTCTGCGCTGCTCGTGTGATTTTTTTTGACACTGATGATAAAAATTGTTAGCTCGTGGCAACGTGATGGTGGTGGCAACTCAATGGTGTGGCAACGTGATGGCGGCGGGAGATTGTTGGCTGTGGCAGTTTGGTGTCGTTTGCCAATTGATGGCGGTATCAAGCTGGTGGTTTTTATAACGATGGCGGTGGCTTTATGATGGTGGTGGCGTCCTTCGAAAAATGATGGTGGTAGCCAGGCAATGGTTGTGCCAAAAAAAAAAAAATGGCCGCGGCACAATGATGGTGGCGGTGGCTCTACGATGACGGTGCAAACTGGATGGTGGATGCGGTTGAATATTGGTGGCGACTCTGTGATGGCGGCGGCCAGACGATGGCGGCGTCACACTGACGGTGGTGGCTTGGTAGTGATGATTTTGGTGATGATGGCGGCGATGACGTGTCGGCGGCGGTAAAATTGTGTCAGCACGCAGTGCTTCCTTGTTAAGGCGGTGCGTGTTTGTTTCGGGGTCACCAATATAACCTTATACTTACACCTTTATGTGGCTTTTCGATGAAGGTTACTTCTGTAGCGTTCCTTGTACCAATCGTACGACAAATTACTGAGTCTCGCATTTACTTTATTTTGTGACAAATTTCTTTAATGCATATCAAATAAATTTACAGCAAAATATTATACAATTTTAGGTTGGTACATTAAATGTAATTCTAGTGGAAATATCAATATCTTAGAATGCTGGCACGTCTAATCAGTTTGTGTGTTAAAAATGCAATGGACGAATCTGTAGATGCCGGAAAAGGCATGGCGAGAACGAAAATGCCCATGTATTTGTTTCGTCAACTACCTTGACGAAACATTTTTCGTGAGAGTGGAATGGACGCATTCACGTTAGATGCTGCTGCGTTTTACTTTTCATTTTGCAGCGGCTTCTTTTGGCTCGCCATAATTTTATGGTTTAAACGATGCATAATTGTTATTATTATTATTAATAATGTAGATCCGCTACATCACCCTCCTCCAATCGAGTTCCCCTCTTGAAAGTTCAGTTCCTCAATTCAACTGAGTTTTCGGTGCAGTGAGCTGGCTTGAGTCGGTCAATGGAGATCGATACGCTTTTGTTCTTCACTTTAACTAAAAAAAATTTTCGAAGTCGGCGAATTACTTCGTATGGCCCTTCGTATGACGGCATAAGGCCGGTTTTTACCTTGTCGATTCTGACGAAAACTTGTTTGCAGTCATTCAAGCTTTTTGGAATGAAGATTTCTTGTTTCGCTTGTCTTGGTTCGGTTGGAATGAGGTTTCTCATTGTGCTTCGAAGCTTTTCTATCAAGGTGTCGGGAGAAATCGGTTGATTTTGACTGCCAATGAAAATCTCACCGGGAAGTCTCAGATCTTGTCCGTATACCATTTCTGCTGCCGAAGCATTTAGGTCTTCTTTCACGGCGCAGCGAATTCCGAGCAGGATAATCGGGAGTTCTGAGCTCCAATTGATGGTATTACACCTAGCTTTCAATGAACACTTGAGTTGCCTGTGAAACCTCTCAACCATTCCGTTGGCTTGTGGATGGTATGGTGTCGTGTGGATCTTGTGCACACCCAGCAATTTGGACAGTTCGCTAAAGAGTTTCGATTCGAATTGACTTCCTTGATCCGTAGTGATTTTTAAAGGAGTACCAAAACGGGCAATGAAGTTTTCGACAAACGCTTTAGCGATTGAACTGGCAGATGTATCTATCAGAGGATAGGCTTCTGGCCATCTTGTGAATCTGTCGACTGCTGTGAGTATGTATGAAAAACCATTGGACGAAGGGAGAGGTCCGACCAAATCGATGTGAATGTGATCGAATCGACCAGCTGGTATATCGAATTTACCATGTTCTGATTTGGTGTGTCTCTGCACCTTAGATTTTTGACATCCTATACAACAGCGAGTCCAATTGTTAATGTCTTTGTTCATATTTGGCCAGAAGTATCGCTCTGAGATAAGCTTTCTGGTTGATCGTATGCTTGGATGCGAGATACCATGAAGAGTGGCGAAAACATTTGAGCGTAAAGCGATTGGAACGAAAGGTCTATTTCTGTTGGTTGAAGTCTCACAGTAAATTCTGACATTCGGAAACTTGAATGGCTTGAGCACGAATTTCGAGGTTTTTTCTTTGTTCTTGTCTGGCGCTAAAAGTTCTAGCAATTCTTTGTCGGTGGACTGAAGTTTGGCGATAGTTTCTAAATCAAGCTTAAGATTGTTGCTGTTTTCGATTTCGTCGAGGCGAGAAAGTGTGTCTGCGACCACATTGTCTTTGCCTTTCACGTGTTGTATGTCTGAAGTGAATTGTGAGACGAAGTCGAGGTGGCGTGTTTGACGCGGACCTCTTTCTGTTTTACTTGTCAGAGCATACGTGAGTGGCTTATGGTCGGTGAAGACTGTGAATTCTCGCCCTTCGACGAAGAATCGAAAGTGCTTGATCGCTAAGTATATTGCTAGCAATTCGCGATCGAAAGCTGAGTATTTTACTTCAGCGTCCTTGAGTTTTTTCGAGAAGAATGCTAGAGGTTGCCAAGAATTTGAAATGTGCTGCTGTAACACTGCACCCACGGCTGAATCAGATGCATCAGTTGTGATGCTGAAAGTGCCGTTTTGCATTGGGTGTGCTAGTAGCGTTATTTTAGCGAGAGCTTCTTTAGCGCGTTCGAAAACAGGGTCGAGATCTTCTGGCCAGGAGAAAAGTTTTTTTGATTTGGTTTGCTTTGTGAGAGTTGCGAGATGAGCATGAAGTGGAGCGAGGAGTTGAGCAAGTTTCGGGATAAACCGGTGATAATAATTTATCATCCCTATGAAACGTTGTATTTGCTTGATTGAAGTGGGCTTCGGAAAGTTTGTGATCGCTGTGATGCGATCTTTCGAAGGAAAAATGCCCTCTGCATTGATGGTGTGGCTTAAAAATTCCAAAGAGGAAACACCAAAAACGCACTTTGATGTGTTTATGTTAACTCCATATTCTTCAAGTCTTTTGAAAAGAAGCTTGAGATGCTCTTTGTGCTCGTTCTCGTTTTTACTGGCAACCAGAAGATCGTCGATGTACGCGAATACGAAATCCAGTCCCAAACACACTTCGTTCATGAAACGCTGAAACGTTTGCGCTGCGTTGCGCAGGCCGAAAGGCATTCGGAGCCATTCGAACAGACCGAAAGGAGTTGTTAAAGCGGTTTTGTGAATGTCTTCTGGTGCAACTGGGATCAAGTGATATGCTCTCACGATGTCGAGCTTTGAAAAAATTTTGCAGCCGTGAACGTTCATGGAGAAATCTTGGATGTGGTGTATCGGATGTCGATCCGGTACCGTGGCAGCGTTTAATCTGCGGTAATCACCACATGGTCTCCAATCCAGATTGTTCTTTTTCTTCACCATATGTAGTGGTGAGCAAACACTTGAAGACGATGGCTGACAGATTCCCAGTTGCATCATGTGCTGAAACTCTGTCTTTGCGGCTGCGTGCCTAGCGGCGTCTAAGCGTCTGGGCCTTGAAACTGGTAGTTGCCCTTTTGTCTCAATGTGATGAACGACGGTGTGTTTGACTGGCGCGAAGTAGTCTGGCTCTGCTGTTAAACTTGGGAACTCTTGTAAAATTTTGTTATATTCATGATTACTGACTTGAAAATGTTTTGGTGTCGGATCGTCAGTTCTCATTGTAGACGCATGTGTGTGCAATTTGGTTAGAGGGTCTATCAGTTGCTTGTTCTTGGTATCTACTAAGAGGTTGAACTTTGCTAAAAAATCGGCTCCTAATATTGGTCTACTAACCGCGGCAATAATGAACGTATGGACGAAATTTCGCCTTAGACCAATATCAAGATTTAGCAATTTTGAACCGAATGTTGGAATCGAAGTTCCATTAGCAGCTGATAGTAAAACCGAAGAACCTGTAGATTTTGTGCACTTAATGTTACAAGGGAGAACTGACAAATCCGCTCCCGTATCGATAAGAAAAGTTAAATTAGAGTTTTTGTCTTTAATGAATAAGCGGCGACTTAAAAGACACTGCATGTTTGCCGCTGCAACAGCAGGTTGAGCTAGTTTGGGTGGTTTGCGTTGTTGTTTGAGCTGCTTTTGTTGAAGCTGCACGGTTGCTCGCACTTCCTTGCCTCTCTTTTGTATCGTCTGTGATACCAACATATGCCTGTGCCCGAACTTGAATTTGCGCGATGATTGGAAGTCTTGGACCTACTATGAGAACGACTGCTTCGGTTTCGAAAACTCTGAGGACTGTTGCTGCTGTGTGGACGCGAGTTGAAAGAAAACGCTTCGATCATTGACTCAATTCTAGCGAGTCTCTGTTCGAGATCGTTGCTAGCGTTGCGAGAGCTCTCGCTTCGTTGTGCAGTGGAAACGCTGCAAATGGTCGCGGTTTGAGAAGCTTCGTATATTCTGTCCGCGAGCGTAGCCAGTTCCTCAAGAGTTTTCTGACCTACTGAAAGCAATGCGATATTGATTGGTTGCGGAAGCTTACGCATCCAAAACTTCTTTAAAATATCTTCATTGAAGGTACTTCCCGCAAGCGTTCTCATAGAAAGTAAGACCTCCGATGGTTTTCGATCACCAATGTCTGCTTTGTCTATGAGACTTTCTAAACGCTTGAGTTCGGACACGGAATGTCGTTCTATTAGCGCGGATTTCAAGGCGGCATATTTGTCGGTGGCTGGTGGATTCGACAAAATGTCGATCACCGAATCGCAGGTATCTGGCTGAAGGGAGCTAACCGTGAGACAGTATTTTGTCTCAGAACTGGTGATCCTATGCACCGTAAACTGAGCCTCTGCCTGAATGAACCATGTAACCGGATTAGAGTTCCAAAATGCCGGAAGTTTTACTCTAATTGACTCTAAATGCACCTGAGCGAAGTCTGAACGGGGTGGATGAATGAAAATGGAAGAACTCGACTGGTTGTTGGTGGTGCTGGAACCACTTAAGCCCGCTTGGGACTTGTTTTCTTCTGTCATGTTGCGAACAAAACGAATAAAAAAATTTTTTTAAAATCTGTTTGACAAACGCGTTGATCTATTCCGAAAAAGAACGATTCACGTGAATCTGTAAAAACCGAAAAAGCAATATGAAAAGTAGCGCAGCAGCACCTGACGCGAGCTATTTTAAAACTCACTTGATTAAAAACCCTCGCGTATAAGGTAGTTGACGAAACAAAATTTAAAAAATGTTTGAAAATATATGCATAAAATATGTATTGACGAAACGAATTTGCTTTTCCGAAATCGAAAAAAATATATATACGTAAAATGTATGTATTGATAAAGATTTATATAAAATTTTATTTAAATTTGGTTTGAATATGTGATATTAACGTGCCAGAATTTTACAATGAAAAAAAATCTTTTTACTCACACAAAATATTCAATATCTGGATATCCGCTCGCTGGTCTTCAGGTTGTGCGCTGATGTATGCCGGGTGTTTGCGCTGATGGCGTTGGTGTAGCTTGCAGAGTGTGTTGAGATGTCTTGATGTTTAGTGGCAATTATTTTTCCAAATAACCTTTTTAGTTTGTTGTTGCTGTTGCGATGCTGCTGCTGCTGTGATGCCGCTGTTGTTGTGCTGCCGTTGCTGCTGGTGACTAGCTGCCTTAGTCTATGCAACACTTTTTGTTTTTTTCGTGCTGTTGGATATGTGGTGCTAGTCCACGATAAAGATTTTCGTGTGGTGAATTTGACCAGCGTGGAGATGGAGCTGGTGTTGTATCGATGGCAATCGAGAAAAAAAATCCTGGAGATGGCGTTGGTATTGCCTCTCGAAATTTTCTGCGCTGCTCGTGTGATTTTTTTTGACACTGATGATAAAAATTGTTAGCTCGTGGCAACGTGATGGTGGTGGCAACTCAATGGTGTGGCAACGTGATGGCGGCGGGAGATTGTTGGCTGTGGCAGTTTGGTGTCGTTTGCCAATTGATGGCGGTATCAAGCTGGTGGTTTTTATAACGATGGCGGTGGCTTTATGATGGTGGTGGCGTCCTTCGAAAAATGATGGTGGTAGCCAGGCAATGGTTGTGCCAAAAAAAAAAAAAATGGCCGCGGCACAATGATGGTGGCGGTGGCTCTACGATGACGGTGCAAACTGGATGGTGGATGCGGTTGAATATTGGTGGCGACTCTGTGATGGCGGCGGCCAGACGATGGCGGCGTCACACTGACGGTGGTGGCTTGGTAGTGATGATTTTGGTGATGATGGCGGCGATGACGTGTCGGCGGCGGTAAAATTGTGTCAGCACGCAGTGCTTCCTTGTTAAGGCGGTGCGTGTTTGTTTCGGGGTCACCAATATAACCTTATACTTACACCTTTATGTGGCTTTTCGATGAAGGTTACTTCTGTAGCATTCCTTGTACCAATCGTACGACAAATTACTGAGTCTCGCATTTACTTTATTCTGTGACAAATTTCTTTAATGTATATCAAATAAATTTACAGCAAAATATTATACAATTTTAGGTTGGTACATTAAATGTAATTCTAGTGGAAATATCAATATCTTAGAATGCTGGCACGTCTAATCAGTTTGTGTGTTAAAGAAAGAATGGACGAATCTAGAAAGTAGATGCCGGAAAAGGCATGGCGAGAACGAAAATGCCCATGTATTTGTTTCGTCAACTACCTTGACGAAACATTTTTCGTGAGAGTGGAATGGACGCATTCACGTAAGATGCTGCTGCGTTTTACTTTTCATTGTTTGCAGCGGCTTCTTTTGGCTCGCCATAATTTTATGGATGTTTTTAGGAAATATTTTATTTGTATGTAGATCCGCTACATATACACCACGTGAGTGAAATTTATAATGCGTTATTGATTGAGGTGCAGATTGACGGGGTGTTGAAATGGAGGTTGACACAGGAGTCAGTGAAGGATGCAAATAGATTTGGCATTGATGTGCTAAGGCTTGAAACTCAATCAAACGAGACATCGCGTTTTATAACAGGGGCTGTTGTGCGCGTTATTGGATCCTGTGAAGCAAGGATTTGTTTTGAGAACTCTTGTGGGGTGTTAGACATTGTGATTATTGAATCGGAAAAGAGCTTTATTCCACTTATCGGTCGTTCATGGCTAAATGTGGTAGCACCACACTGGCGAAAAAATATATTTTTGAAAAAACCAGATGGTAACGTAAATTCAATTGCCCAAAATTTTAATATGGAATCGCAGAAAATCAAACAAGAATTCAGCACGTGTTTTGAAGGGAAAAAGACGTCGGGTATAGTAGTATATAAAGCTGAGATTCAGATCAAGGACGGAGTTACTCCAATATTTTGTAAGCCCTACACGGTTCCATATGGTCTGAGAGAGGATGTCAAGAGAGAACTGGATCGACTCTTTGCAGCAAATGTTTTAGTTCCTGTGCATCACAGCAATTGGGCATCGCCCTTAGTTGTTGTTAAGACAAGTGGGAAAATAAGATTATGCGTCAATTTCAAGGTTACGATTAACCGTTGGACGACATTCTAGCTTCGCTAGGAGGGTGTCAATTTTATTGTGTTCTGGATTTAGAAGGAGCCTATCAGCAGCTTAATTTATCAGAAACATCTAAGGAGTTACTAAAAGTTAACACTCAGAAAGGGCTATTGCAGTTTCAAAGACTCCCCTTTGGTGTTTCAGCTGCTCCATCGATTTTCCAAGAAACGATGGATAAAATACTATTTGGCTTGAGTGATACCAAATGCTATTTGGCTGATGTTATTGTTGGTGGTAAGAGTTTCGAAGACTGTAGGAGAAATTTAGTTGCGGTCCTACACAGGTCAAAGGAACATTGTGTAAAAATTAATTCAGAGAAATGCAAATTTTTTGAACGTTCGGTGACCTATCTGGGACACGTTATTAGTGTAGATGGCACTATACCTAACCCAGATAAGGTCAAGGCAATTGTTTTGGTGCCGGCTCCAACTAATATACAGCATTTACAATCTTTTTTGGGGATAATCAATTTCTATGGGAAGTTCATTCCTAATTTGTCTACGGAATTGTACCCATTATATCAACGTCTTTAAAAGAATAATACTTTCTCATGGGATTCCGCTTGCCAACAAGTTTTCGAGAGAAGTAAGCTTTTATTAACAACAAATGATCTCCTTGTCCATTATGATCGGGTTAAGCCCATTGTTGTGTCGTGTGACGCAGTAGGAGTAGTTTTAGCTCACGTTATCGATGGAATAGTACGCCCGGTATTATTCGCCAGCGGTACTCTCACCGCAGCCAAACGAAATTATTCGCAGCTTCATCGGGAGGCGCTAGCTATAATCTTTGCAGTAAAGAGTGTTCATAAATACATTTATGGGAAGGAATTCACAATAGTTAGTGACCACAGACCTCTCAAAGAAATTTTTAGCCCAACCATGGGAACACCAGCAGTAGCAGCAGCCCGACTCCAAAGGTGGGCCGTATTTTTGGAAATGTATATGTATAAAATTGAATACCGAAAAGGATCAAAAGTGGCCCAAGCTGATGCTCTCTCACGCTTACCATTGACAGAATCAACAGGAACCGACTCTGGATTCATAAACACCATTTTCGCGTCAGAGGAGTTTCCTTTGACAATTATTGGAAAGTGTACGCAAAAAGAAAGGAAGCTTAATGAGGTGGAAGAACATATAAGAATAGATTGGAGCCAGAGTCGAAACAGGGTAGGAAAGTCATTTTGGGACAAAAAGGATGTTCTAGAGATCGAAAATGGTTGCATATTTTACGGATTTCGCATTATTATACCTTCAGTGCTACGCTATAAGGTGTTAGAAATTTTACACGAAGAATATTGTGGGATGGTTCGAATGAAGAGTTTAGCTCGTTCATACGTTCAGTGGCCAGGCATTGATAAGTCCATAGAGGAAAGAGTAAAAGCTTGCGAGGAGTGTGCAAAGACACAAGCCGCAGCTAAGATTACGGAAAATATTCCTTGGAAACCACCGAAATACCCTTTTGAACGAATTCATTTAGGTTTTTTTCATCTAGACAACCAAAGTTTCATAATATTAATTGATGTTTATTCAAAATGGATTGATATTTGTAGCTTAAAGAAAACAGATGCGAGCTCGGTTGTAGATTGGCTACGTTCAGTGTTTTCCATTTTTGGTCTACCGAGTGTAATAGTCACCGACAATGGACCACCATTTAATTCTTCATTTTTTTCAAAATTTTGTGAAGCTAACCACATTCAATATTTGAACTCACCTCCGTATCATCCAGAATCAAACGGTTCTGCAGAAAATGCAGTCCGAACAGCTAAAAATGGTTTGAAAAAGGCTTTACTGTGTAAAGGTATGAAATCAGTCAAACAGATAGTAGATGCATTTTTAATAAATTATCGAAACACACCTACAACGACAACTCGTAGAATACCATCATCACTGATTTTTAATTTTAAAACTAAAACTATGTTACGTACCAAAACAAAAAAAAAAAAAAAAATACCCAATGTATTATCATTCAATCAAATAACTTTAACTTACTTACCATAGTACGTACAAAAATTTACTTTTTTTTCTGTTGTTTGTTGATTTAATTCAATTGTTGTCATTCAACCCTAAAAAAATGTAAAAGTAAATTAAATTGACCAAGGAACAATGTAAACAAACTCCCACTCCCACCTGAGATTGCACAAAAAACAAAAAAAAGAACAAGAAGAGAATACTTACCTGTGAAAGTTAAAAGAAAATGAAAAACACCTAAATAAAAAAAATAAAAAAGAAATAGGAAAACAAAACAAAACAACGAATTAACTCGCGTTATTAAATTAGGAAACAAAACAAAAAAAGAAAGTACGAAAACATAAATTCGCGAAACACCTTAATATTTGAGTTGACACATCGATTACGCACTTGCCATCTGGGTTGCGCACACTACCCATCTCCCTCTAACTCAAAGTAATGAGCTATTGCAATTCAGCAATATAATAATGCATTAAGTATAAGTGTAGAAAGACATTTGAGAGAGAGATTTATGTAAGTTTTTTTTTTTGTAGATTAATGTATGTTTGTGTTGTTGATTAGATAATAGGTAGTGTATGCATAAAATTAGTTAAGGTCATAGCTTAATAAAGAGTAAGGTAGGAGAAAGTATGTACATATATATGTAGGTGTGTGAAGAAAGGGGGTGGACAGTTAGTGAGAAGTACAGATGGTAACAGAGACATTAATGAAAAATTTTAAAGAATAATAGGAAACGTTAATCAGCTGTTTACCGATCCAAATAGAGAGGTAATTATGTATTTGATTTGACAACGGAAGTGCTTATATACCCGACTAGCAAAAGAGTTCGACAAAGAAAAGAAAATTGTAGAACTTTCTTTTTCAAAAGAACAGCTGACGAGAAAAGTTCAGTGAACTTTCTTTTTCAAAAGAACAGCTGACGAGAAAAGTTCAGTGAAGATTTTTTTTATTAGAGAATTGGTAGCAAGTCAAGTGAATCAAACTAAACTTAAACCAAGTCAAGAAATAAAGTAGTTTTTTGACACTAATAAGGATAAAAGAAATATAAAAGAAAGAATAGGAAGAAAAGGTAAATAAGATTTTGAAATAATGTGGGAAATATTATATTTGAATTTTTGTTTTTTGGCCTAACTAAGGTCAAGCCAAGGTCAAGGTGGACCAAAGAGGATCCATATAGGAAGATATATGAAGATGCACATAGTAGAAGGAAGAAGGAATTACAAATGAGACATTGAAGGACTAGATGAAGAAAAGTGGATCTAAGAAAAAAAAAAGTGAATTTAAAGATAAAGAATTTAAGGTTAATAGTGAAATAAAAGAGAAAAAGAACTAAAATGAATTGAAAGAATAAGAAAATTAATAGTAAATTTTAAGTGAACTAAAAGCATAAGAAGTGAATTGAAAGTGAATTTAAAGAGTGTTTGGAAGAAAAAGAAAGAAAGAAGTATAAAGAAGATTAAATATATAGTTGAAAAGTGTAAAGTAAAGAAAAAAAAGGAGAAAAAATAGTATAGTGAATTTTGTTTTAGTTAGGTGTTAAGAGGGTAGAAATAGAAAAAAACCCCATACAAAAAAAAGGAAGTTTGGTGATATTTAATATATATATATATATATATATATATATATATATATATATATATATATGTATATGTATACATATCTCAATAATAATACAGTGTCTCACGAGTGCTGCCGGCAGGACAACGGGGGATATCTCCAAAGAAAACTGTAAGTCTTTTTAAAGAAAATATAATTACTGTCATACTAATTGAAAAGAAAGATAGAATTTCCATTTTTTTTGTTATACATATATCAGTTTGAAATCAATTTATATAGCATACGTTAATGCAAATATTGAACTTTTTTCTCTTTTGATCAAAGAATAAATGATTGTAAAAGACGAATTTATTTGAACACTTTTGGTTTTTTTTGTTGAATATGATGTAATGTTAAGTAAGCATAAAGGTGTGTGATGGCTGAACTAGGCCGTCCAATGTGAACGGTGATGGTTGGTGGTGAAGTTTCGGGTTTTTTTTATGACGAAGTGACTGACAAGACGTAACATAACGGACTAGGTTTCAGCTGGTAGGTCATTTCAGGGGCCATCTTCATAAACCAGGCCAAGAAGATGGCATTTGGATGTATCGGACCGATACAAGGGAGGGTTGGCCATGACTTCGTCACCAACATCTGACGAGCGCTTCGGAGACTCCGGCAGAGTTCCATCCGACGGTGGAAGAGGATAAGCGTGTTTTCGGTTGGAAAAGTATCAAATTTAGTAGTAAATAGTATTAAGTAGGTAGTAGGTTAGTTTAGGGTATTTTGGTGTTGGGTTAGGTAGGTTAGACAGGGATTAAGTTTTTTTTTTACTATTTTTTTTTCATTTTTTTTTGAAAAAAAAAAAATTTCTTTTGGTAGGAATTTGATTTTTTCTAAATTGAGACACCACCTTCTTCGGTCCTTGGATGGAGCTCACGTTTCTAGGTTTGCATTTCCTTCCGATCCATTTCCTTTGTCCTATCCTTGTTCTTTCCTGTTCCTTTTCCATTCCTTCCTTAATCCTAGGCACGATAATTTTGTTTAGTGAGTGGGAGGTACTAGAGAAAGAGCAAGAATCCCCCCATCCGACGAGTTAGATCCGAGCAACCACAAGCGTGCCACTGCTCCTTTCGATAGTACCAAAGTTCATCCCCTGTTGATTCCCAGCTCCTAACAATGGCGCCCAACCAGACCTAAAGATAGTCCGATCTTGGCCTATCGTAGATAATTTTCACTATTTTTTCCAATTTAATTTTTTTTCCCAGAACCCGATGCAAATCTAGGGACAGCGGGAACTCTTGGTGGTCATGAATCGGTGACTGCTATCCAGTCTGAAGGCTTTACGTCTGAGACCTAGTGAGGTAGTTCACTTTTGATTCAAGATGACGCCAAGAGTAGAGTGAGGTTAACGACGTCTGACCCTCAGCTATCCGTTGAGTAGGGTTTACCCAACTTCTCGTGAGGTAGAGGATTAGGCGTCGAGAACTTCATTCATGTGGAAGTAAATTCTCACTTCGGAGCCAACCGTATCTCTGGCTAAACGCCGAGGTTTATGTAGTGGTTTTGAAGTGGGGATGAACTGAAGCACCAGCTGGACTCCGAGCGCACCAGCTGAAACAGACGGACAAATACTTAGACAAGACAACCAAGACATCAAAACAATCTACTAGCAACCAGTAAGCATTCGGATAGGAAACCTGGTACAGCCTCACACACCTTAGCAGAACATTGAGATACCTACAACAACAACAACAAAACTAATAGTTTTTTTTACGAATAATTGAAATTTTGGATTTGTCTTTTTTTTTATTTTTATCATTCTATTTTTTTTTTCTTTTTTCTTTTGGAATATTTTGAATTTTGAATTTTTTTTTTTGGTTTTTTTTTATAAAATTTTTATTTTAATTTCTTAATTTATCATTTTGTTTTTTTTTTTTAATTCACTTTCCTTTCTATTAATTTTTTCTTAGTGGTTCAAGAAAGGTTTTACTCTTTTTTTGAATTTTTTTTTAGGAAAGATTGAAATTTTTTTTTTTGAATTCCTTAGTTTTTTGAAGTTTATTGGGGTTAGTTTTTTTTTCAGCATTTATTTTTTTTTTGAATAGGTTAGTTTTTTTAGTTTTTGAATTTTTTTTTTTGGATTATATATATTTTTTTTTTTTGAATTTCAATACAAAAAAAAGGTTTTTTTTAGCAGTATTTAGGTTTTGAAGGTTGAATTTAGTTTTTTAGTTGATTTTTCTTGAGTTTTTTTTTGCTTTTGCAAAAATTTCCTTCAACTTTGAAAGAAAAGAAAGAGGAAAATCCGAAGAAAAATTTCTTTTCGTTGTTCTTGGGAATAAAGAACGTGGTTTGAATTCTATTACGATTCGTGGTAGGATGGCTGACAAAGCTCGAAAGCAGGGAGCCATTCCGAGAAATGGGCCAACCACGAGAAGTTCGGCAAATCAGGTTGGGGACCCGATCGCAGGAAGATCAGGTGTGCCAGTGCCGGCGGTTGACGTTCCGGAAGCAAGAAACGCGATAGACGGTACTAGACCAGACCAAGACATATTTGACATTATTAGAAATTTGAATGATAGATTATAAAACGAAGACACAGACCCAACAGATACGAACAGGATCCAAGAACAAGGACAGTACGAACAAGGAAGGAACCACAGCGAAAATGAAGAAGAACACGGTGGGGAAGAAGACTACTTAAACAACGAACCTGGCCAGACAGAACGCGACAGACTTTTGGAAGAAAACAGGAAACTACAAGAAGAACATTCAAGACTGCTACAAGAACAAAGACAAAACCAGAATAGCACGAGTATAGGGGACGCTGTAAGGACAAGGATTTTGACAACGCAAGACCTATACGAAAGAATGGAGACGGTGGCGAATCTAGCTGTGAGAGAGAGCCAGACAAGGACGATGGGTTTCTTAGCAGAAGGCTTAAGTAGCGTTATGAAGTTACTGTACAAAACGATGACGACAATGGACCAGAAATTCAACGCACTAGAACTCTCGTTAACGGAACACAGGAATACGACAACCAGGAGATCAGATCAAGACCAAACACTAACGAACGAAAAGGCCAGCCACTCGAGAAATAGTCAACCTCGACATGGTCCATCAAACGCTCATCACTCATCTAGGGACAACAACCCAAGGGCTGATGTTCATAAATGGGGGGTGAAATTTGATGGAACGTCAAAAACCATGTCGGTTGAAAGTTTTATTTTTAGAGTGGAGACGATACGAAAGAAGACAGGACTTACGGACGATCAGCTGTTTGCGAACTTCCACCACCTCGTTTCCGGAGCGGCAGAGCAATGGTACTGGCAATATCTGGAGGAGAACCAAGACGATTATCTCCTAAACTACCACGATTTAAAGAGTGAACTCATTAGGCAATTTAAGCCGAACAAAAGAGATTTCGAGATCCTGCGATCGATTATGGATCGGAAACAACAGCCTCACGAGACATTTGACGAGTTTTACGCCGATATCAGGAGTTTAACATTACAAATGCAAGTCAAGCCAAGTGAACCGGACCTGATATCGATGGTTAAGAAAAATTTAAAAGAAAGAGTAGCGACACTAATATTTGGTTGCTCTATCAATAGTATAAGAGAATTTAGAGAGGAATGTAGACGAGCAGAAGAACATTTGACGGCTAGAGACGCGAAGAGAGGTTTGTAAATGAGTTAGGAGAAGAGAGGAAAGTTAGTAGTAGGAGATATGACGAGTCAGATGACGAAGAACTTGAAGTAGCAGCTTTCCAACCGAACAGAAACGACAAAAGACATGACCGGTATGACAAACACAAACCAATAATCAATGACAGAGAAAAACTAAATGACAATTTTAGAAACAGACAACAGACGGGAGTATGTAACTCGACGTTTCATACTATGACTTGTTTTGGGTGTGGACAAGGTAACATACCCTATAGATGTCAAAGTTGTCAGGAAAACTCCAGGGTCGGCAGTGTACCCGGGAGCCAACAGCTGACGAAAATGACAATCCCGGAGAACAACAAGACAGACGACAAACTGACCAAGTAAGCCTCTAAAAGAGAGAGATTGAAAAGACTGAAATCCCAGTGACTCACTTGACCAATGGTATTGACACTAGGCTGAGTTTACATGAAAGAAAAAGACGCTATGAAGAAGCGCGAAAGCGTATCTTCGGTGAAGAACTGGACACTACAAAGACTAGAAGTAGAAACTATAGGAAAATAGCTAGGCTAAGGGAAATAAGTGCAATAAAAAGACGAATGAAAAGCAGGATAGAAGCTTCAATTTTGACAATAAGTGATGACAATAGACCTTTTACAAAAGTGCAATTAGAAGGTGAGGACATTTTAGGTCTATTAGATAGTGGAGCCTCAGTGACGTGTTTAGGAAAAGGTGGAATAGACTTTGTCAAAAGAAAAAAAACATACAAATGAGGAACATGCAACATGCGATAAAAACTGCTGACGGAAACCAACAGAAAATCGAAGGTAGTTTTAACGCGAATGTCTCGTGGGGTGGAAGATCTAAAGTCTTGGAAATATTCATGGTCCCCAGCCTACAACAACCTCTCTATTTGGGTGTAGACTTTTGGAGCTAATTCAATGTTGCTCCAAATATTGTGAGCGAACTCAATGTGACGACAGTGCCTAGCACCGAGAAACAACAAAACATAGAGCTAACCGAAGAACAGACTAAGCGACTGGAGAGCGTCAAGGTATTGTTTCCTTCTTTCGCTGTACTCGGATTGGGTAAAAGCAATCTTGAGGAACATGTTA
The DNA here is from genome assembly GCA_914767635.1 of Melanostoma mellinum. Lineage (NCBI taxonomy): Eukaryota > Metazoa > Arthropoda > Insecta > Diptera > Syrphidae > Melanostoma > Melanostoma mellinum. The sequence goes on from OU612058.1 coordinate 95,877,169, forward strand.
TAGAGGTGGACGACGAAAACATTCCCATCAAACAGCGACATTACCCCATTTCACCAGCCGTTCAAAAACTGCTTTACGCAGAGATTGATCGGATGCTTGAAATGGGTGTAATTGAAGAAAGTAACAGTGCTTGGAGATCCCCAGTCGTGTTAGTTAGAAAACCTGGGAAAATAGATTATGTTTAGACTCGTGCAAAGTAAATACCAGAACGAAGAAATTTGCATATCCTCTGCCACACATTGAGGGAATAATTAGCAGGTTACAAGATACTAGATATATATCGAGTATAGATTTAAAGGCCGCATTTTGGCAGATTCCTCTAGAGAGCAAATCAAAAGAGAAAACAGCATTCACAGTCCCTGGCCGACCACTGTATCAATTCACGGTGATGCCGTTTGGACTGTGCAATGCGGCTCAGAGGATGTCCAAGTTGATGGACAAGGTTGATGGACCAGGTCGCTTACGCCAGAATGTTTTTGTTTACTTAGACGATCTCTTGATTTGCTCATCCGACTTCGAATCGCACATCAAGACACTAGAGGAAGTTGCGTTTGCTTTGCGTCAGGCAGGTCTTACCATTAACGTGGAAAAAAGTAGGTTTTGTTTTAAGGAGATCAAGTACTTAGGATACGTAGTAGGAGACGGACACATTCGAACGGACAGAGACAAAGTATCGGCGATCGACGATTTCCCAATCCCGAAATCCCCAAAACAACTCCGCAGATTTCTAGGCATGACGGGCTGGTACAGACGCTTCATCCCGAGCTACGCGACGATAGCAGCCCCAATGACTGACTGCCTGAAAAAAGGGATACAGTTCGAGATGGCGGATGAAGCGGTGACATCATTTGACACACTGAAAAGACGACTTGTAGAAGCACCAATACTCAACAACCCGGACTTAACGAAACATTTTTACATTCAATGTGACGCTTCGACCACAGGAGTAGGGAGCGTGATCTTCCAGATGGATGACGACAAGAACGAGTTGCCGCTGGCATTTATGTCCCAGAAGCTTAATGCAGCTCAAATGAACTACAGCGTGACAGAACTCGAATGCTATGCGGCGATTCTGTCAGTGAAGAAGTTCAGAGGCTACGTTGAGGGCCTACCTTTCACTATCATCACCGATCACGCCAGTCTCGAGTGGCTGATGACACAAAAGGACCTGTCAGGGCGTTTGGCAAGATGAAGCCTTAAGCTACAGGCGTTCGATTTCACCATCGAACATAGGAAAGGTGTCCAAAACGTAGTACCTGATACTTTGTCGCGCATCCATGTGGAAGAGATCGTGCAAACCGACTCGACTCCTGGAATTGACTTTAGTTCCACGCACTTTTCGTCCGAAGAGTATAACGAACTAAAGAAAGTAGTGGAACAACAACAAGACCGACTTCTTGACATTTGTATATCAGACGGATATTTATTTATTTATTTATTTCATTTATCTACAAGCAGTCTTATAGCTAACAGATATAGTGCTCCAAGAATAAAAAAATTAAAATATAAATAAGTACAATAAATCAGTCTTAAATTTACTTCTACTAAGGATTGAAAAATCAATTTCTGAAGGCACTTCATTGAAATCAGCTATACATCTTGATAACGTTTCATTACATCCATAAACTGTTCTATGTATTTTTTGAAATAGGAAAATCCTTGTTCTCGTGGACCTGGCAGGTACATGTATAGGAAATAGAGCAAGGAGTGTTGGACACTTTATGTGGTAGCATAGTAAGTCTCTTATAAGCACTACACCATGAATTTTTCTTCTTGATTCTAAGGATTTTATTCCAAGCAATAAGCACCTAGCTTTGTAATCAGGACAGAAACCCCAGCTCATTTTGTTGAATATGTATTTTGTAAATCTTCTTTGAACTGATTCTACCCTGTCAGAATTAACTTTAAACGCCGGACTCCAGATTACATCAGCGTATTCCAAACGCGATCTGACAAGAGATGTATACAATGTTAATAAAACATAAGGATCTCGAAAATCTTTGCCATTACGTTTTATGAATCCAACTAACGAGTTAGCTTTTGGCACTAAGAAATTAATGTGGTTCCTAAAATTTAATGAGGAATCAAGAATAACACCTAAGTGCTTAATGTTTGAGACACGATCTAAGACATTAGATTCAATTGTGTAATTGAACCGAATACTGGTACATTTTCGAGTAAATAAAATAATGTAACACTTTTTTATATTAAGTTTCAAGCAATTTTCGTGACACCAGTGTGTAAGAGAATCAAGGTCAGATTGAATCAATTGACAATCACCTAAGCTGTTAACTGTCAAGAATAGCTTGAGATCATCCGCATATAACAAACACCTACAATATTTGAATGCAGATATAATGTCATTGATAAAAATTATGAAGAACAATGGACCGAGGTGGCTACCTTGGGGTACACCCGATGTACACTGAATTTCCCTTGAAAAAGAATTTTCAATTTTAACCTGTTGTTTTCTACAAGAAAGATACGAGGATATCCAACGAAGGATTTGGGAATGAAATCCAAACATCTCTAGTTTAGCAAGGAGTATTTGGTGGTTTACAGAATCGAACTCCTTACTAAAGTCCGTGTATACCGCATCGACTTGAAAACCACTTTCCATAGCATTAGTTACAAAAGAAGTAAAATATGCCAGATTTGTTATAGTGGATCTACCAGATACAAAACCATGCTGTACTTCCGATAAATGTTCGCTTGTGAAGAAATCTAGTTTATTTTTCAGGATACTTTCAAACAATTTGGGAATTGCAGAGAGTTTGCAAATACCCCTATAATTTTGAATATCACTTTTTGTTTTTTGAGCCTGATTTATGGATCGGAACTAAATAAGAAAGTTTCCATTCTTCGATGAAGATTCCTTCTTGAAGAGACTTATTAAATATCATAAGTAAGGGAGTGCAAATAGAGTTACAACATTCCTTAAGCACTGTGGCAGGAATGCCGTCGGGGCCAGAGCTAGAACTAGATTTGAGAGATAAAAGTGCTGTATTAACTTCATCGAAACTGAACTGAATGGATCCAATATTAATGCTACTGTTCAATTGTGTGAGTGAACTTTTATTAAATCTAGATACGGAATAAACCGATTCAAAGAAGTTAGCAAATAATTCGACTGTGGAATCTAAGTCCGAGGATTCAACGCCAGCGCCACTGTAATGCATAGTACTTGGAAACCCTACTGATTTTCTTTTGGAATTTATAAAAGACCAGAATGATTTAGAATTGTTTTTGATATTACTTTCAATATTTAGAATATAAGCTCTATAAAGAAACTTGCTAAGAACCACAAAATCTTTGCGTAACTTACTAAAGTGTTCGTAATCAGGTTGACTTTTAGATCTACTATATTTTACGTATGCTTTTCGTTTTTGTTTTTTTAAATCGCTGAGTTGTTTATTAATCCAAGGTGAATTCAAGGACTTCTTTTTTGCAAAAACCGGTATATAGTTATCAAAACCCAAAAACATGATTTCAGTGAAGCGATGATACATATTTTCTAGATCAAGACATACAAATTCAGTTCGCCAATCGATATTGCAGAAATAGTCATTTAGACCGGTAAAATTAGCTTAAGAGAAATTATACGATCTTAAATCTTGTTTAACATTTTTTGATACATATGCATAAAACTCTATTTCAAAGAACAATTCCGTGTGATGAATAGAATCATTCAGCAAGGAAAAGGGAACATTAAATAATTTAACTCTTAGATCTTCACAACATATGAACACTAAATCCAATATCTTTCCTATAGAATTGGGGATATGATTAAATTGCATCAAATTTAAAGAATATAGATAATCTACAAAAATAATTTCACAAGTTTGATTCATATTAAACGGCAGTAGCATTTTCTCTGATTCTGAATATTTCCACTTTAATTCAGATAAGTTAAAGTCACCTAAGACACAAATATTGTCTGAGTCAATGCAAATACTGTTGATAAAATCAACATTGGATATATGTTTTTCATACAATTCTATAGAGCAAATAACCCTGATTGTACGATAGCGAAAGCAAAAGCAATTTGTTTAGAGCTCCTACAAACAAATGACAGCTCAAAAATAACTGCAGCACGGCAAATAAGCTCTGGGAATAAAACTGCGAGTGTAATTGTAGAAATGGATGTCCATGATGATGTAGTGAGGGTGCTTCAAGCTAAATCCAAATTGCGTAACACTGGTACTTCTATCCATACGGATTTCCCAGCAGCATCGAGAAAACGCAGAAAACAAATAAATAAGCTGAAAAACGAACTTATTGCCAGCGACAAGAACATTAAATTGCAATTACGAGGTGAAACTCTTCAAGTTAATGGCAAAAAAATTTATTTTGATAGATCTGGAAAACTGACGTCTGATTATGAAGATGGTTTGTTATTGATTCAGCAAGCATTGGGAGATGTCATAAAAGATCTGTCAGTGCTGAATGCAAGAAGTACTAAAGGTGGTAACACAGCAGCGGAAAGCAGCAGTAGCTCTCAAACTTTCGAAAATGTTCACACGAGTAGTTTTTAATTGTAATGCCGTCTGCCATAATTCGATCTCTTTAAGTAATTATGTTTCTAATATAAATAGTCTTAAATTTTTAAAGTATAAAATCCTTTCGTATAATATAGCAGGATTAAGTAATAAAAGTGTTTTTGCAGAATTTTATAAATTTATAAACCAATTTGAATTTGTATTTCTATATGAAACTTTCATGCAAGAAAACAGCCTAACCAATTTTGAAAATAAATTTTCAAGTTTTGTATTCAAATGGATTCCAGCTATTAGAACACAGTCAAGGGGAAGAGCCAGTGGAGGATGCTTTTTTGGATATAAAAAGAATTTAAAAAATATCAGCAGTGAATTTCGTGTAGTGGAGCGAGTAACATTTCTAAATCTCAAATTTAATAATGAAACTTTTCGGCTACTCCCAGCCTACATTAATTGTAATAATTGGGACAGAGATTTTGAAACATTGGAAGAATTTATGGCGCAAGAGAAAAACAATAATATAATGGTAATAGGCGACTTGAACGCGAGAATGGGAAATGAGCCTGGAAACGAAAATTTAGAAGCTGGAATTCAAAGAAAGTCAAAAGATAATGTTATTAATACAAAAGGAGTGAAGTTAATAGACTTTATTAATTCTTATGGGTTGAGAACTATAAACGGAACTACTTCGGCAGATATGGAAGGTGAATTTACTTTTATTAGCAAGCAAGGAAGTTCGTTGACTGATTATTGTCTCGCTGGTGGTAAGTGGAATAACTATATAGTTAATTTTCAAGTGGAAAATGTACCGTATTCAGACCATATGCCTATAATAGTTACTTTTGGATTGACAGCGGTAGAACAAGATGAAAGCAGTAATATGATGCTATTGCCCAAACTAAAGTGGAATCCGATTAAGACGGCTCAGTATCAGGAGAAGCTGGACATATTACTTCGTGAACAACAGATAAGCAACTTAACTCAGTTAGGAGAAATTATTAAAACATCTTACCCGATCTCTACTGTCCAACAGAATAAGAAAGATAACAACACTCCATGGTTTGATCTGGAATGTAAAAAAGCTAGGAACTTATCGTTTGCTTGGCTCAAAGCATATCGTGGTTCAAACGATGGTTTTTTCAGAAACCTTTATTTGCAAGCCAACAGAGAATACAAAGCTTTGTGTACACAAAAGAAAGTTGTATATTTTGAAGGAGAATCAAAGCGATTAGCCCACTGCCGAAATGCGAAAGAATTTTGGAGCCTGGTTAGGAAGTTAAATGGGAAAAACTTAAAAATTCATCACAACCTTAGCCCTAATCTTCTAGCCACGCATTTCAGGAACCTTCTGAATCCGTTGCAAGAAAGACTCAACTTTCATTACGCACATCCTGGTGTTGATAATGAAGTGTTGGATGCGATTATAACACGTCGAGAGGTCACACAAGCATAATAATAAAGCTACTGTAATCTTAAGGATGGGAAAGCAGCTGGCTCGGATGGGATACCAGCTGAATTCTATAAGTATAGCACAATGGAGATGATAGATAGGCTTACGCTTATATTCAATAATGTATTGGAAACAGGAACAATACCGCATGAATTCAAAGAATCCATAATTTTTCCAATACATAAAAAAGGAAGTTTATTGGAACTATCTAACTATAGAGGTATATCCTTCTTAAATGCTTGCTATAAAATCTTCACTCTTGTACTGCAGACACGCCTCAATGCATGGATCAGCAATAATAAGTTATTGCCAGAGTACCAGGCTGGTTTTAGGGCAGGATACTCAACGATCGACCATATCTTTGTTTTGAAGAGTATTGGGGATTCATTTCTCAGCAAAAAAAAAGGAATAATATACGTATTTTATTGATTTTAAGTCAGCATTTGATACAGTAGATAGACAGTCTCTATTTTACAAGTTATATAACATGGGTATGTCCCTAAAGTTTGGTAGAGTCATGCAAAATCTGTATACTGACACGGTGGCAGCAGTTTGGAACGGGGAAGAGAGGTCCGAGTGGTTCAGAACCAAATCGGGGGTCAGACAAGGTTGTACTCTGAGCCCAAGCTTGTTTGCTTTGTTCATAGATGATCTAGTAAGCTTTTTACCGTGTGGCATAGAATACGCGAGACAAACAATCAAGGCACTGCTATTCGCAGATGACGTCGTACTCTTGGCATCCTCTCCAGAATCATTGCAGCTAATGATCAACAAACTTTACCAATATTGTAAGCTCTGGAATCTAGTGGTGAATCAGGATAAATCAAAAATTATGATTTTTAAGAACGGAGGAGGCAGAAGCGCTCGAAATGAAAAATGGTTCTTCAATGATCAGACAATAGAAATTGTAAAGGAATTTAAATATCTCGGAGTCTGTTTCACGCAAAGTCTTAATATGGAGAAACATTTAAAGGAAAAGTTGGCAAAGGCCAAAAGCGCAATCAGTGCGTCATGGAGCAGATGCTTTCACAACAAAAACATAGCACACAGCAGTAAATTCCGAGTATTTGAGGCGGTGTCAGAATCAATTTTGCTCTACTCAGCACAAGTATGGGGAGTTAGACAGTATGAGAATGTGGAGAAGCTACTCCGATACTACATAAACCGAATTTTCCGACTACCACCAAATATACCAAACTACATGATTATGCTGGAAACAGGATTATCACCGCTCTTTATACGTACGCTGAAAATGCAAATCGATTACGTATTAAGGATCATGAAGCTGGAAAATCATCGGCTACCGAAGGCGGCGGCCATTCAAGTCATACGTGAGGAATCAAGTTGGTATTCTGAGTGGAAAGATATGGCGGCGGACTGCGGTATGGACCTAAGTCTAAACAGTTTTGACTATGTTCGCTGGAAGACGTTATTATATGATCTTATTTCACTAGTAGACCTGAAGTGCAGAGAACGGTTTGAGAATAACGCTCATGAATCGCTACATAGAGCAATATACCTACTCACAACTAGACTACCATTTGGAAGAGAGGAATTATTTCCGAGATGAAAACAGCGTAGAGGAGATATCTATGATGGTCAGGATGAGGGGGGAGCTGATACGCTTGAAATTTATTCCACACAGAGAGGATTTACCAATTTTTTGCACTATGTGCAACCTGCGTGAAAGAGAGGATATTATACATTTTATGGGAAAATGTCCTATTTTAAGCGAAGTGAGAAGGAACGTGTTGGGATCAAATTTTTTGACTGAGATCGAAGTTATATCCTTGCTAAACAAAATTGAAGTTAAAAAACTTTACCAATACTGTAATTTGGCTCTTACCTATAGGGATCGTATCATTAATGAAAGTTTTTAAAATTACAATTGTCTTTTTCAAGTTATGTACTGTAGCGGATCTACATTATTAATAATAATAATAACAATTATGCATCGTTTAAACCATAAAATTATGGCGAGCCAAAAGAAGCCGCTGCAAAATGAAAAGTAAAACGCAGCAGCATCTTACGTGAATGCGTCCATTCCACTCTCACGAAAAATGTTTCGTCAAGGTAGTTGACGAAACAAATACATGGGCATTTTCGTTCTCGCCATGCCTTTTCCGGCATCTACAGATTCGTCCATTGCATTTTTAACACACAAACTGATTAGACGTGCCAGCATTCTAAGATATTGATATTTCCACTAGAATTACATTTAATGTACCAACCTAAAATTGTATAATATTTTGCTGTAAATTTATTTGATATACATTAAAGAAATTTGTCACAAAATAAAGTAAATGCGAGACTCAGTAATTTGTCGTACGATTGGTACAAGGAATGCTACAGAAGTAACCTTCATCGAAAAGCCACATAAAGGTGTAAGTAAAAGGTTATATTGGTGACCCCGAAACAAACACGCACCGCCTTAACAAGGAAGCACTGCGTGCTGACACAATTTTACCGCCGCCGACACGTCATCGCCGCCATCATCACCAAAATCATCACTACCAAGCCACCACCGTCAGTGTGACGCCGCCATCGTCTGGCCGCCGCCATCACAGAGTCGCCACCAATATTCAACCGCATCCACCATCCAGTTTGCACCGTCATCGTAGAGCCACCGCCACCATCATTGTGCCGCGGCCATTTTTTTTTTGGCACAACCATTGCCTGGCTACCACCATCATTTTTCGAAGGGCAGCTAGTCACCAGCAGCAACGGCAGCACAACAACAGCGGCATCACAGCAGCAGCAGCATCGCAACAGCAACAACAAACTAAAAAGGTTATTTGGAAAAATAATTGCCACTAAACATCAAGACATCTCAACACACTCTGCAAGCTACACCAACGCCATCAGCGCAAACACCCGGCATACATCAGCGCACAACCTGAAGACCAGCGAGCGGATATCCAGATATTGAATATTTTGTGTGAGTAAAAAGATTTTTTTTCATTGTAAAATTCTGGCACGTTAATATCACATATTCAAACCAAATTTAAATAAAATTTTATATAAATCTTTATCAATACATACATTTTACGTATATATATTTTTTTCGATTTCGGAAAAGCAAATTCGTTTCGTCAATACATATTTTATGCATATATTTTCAAACATTTTTTAAATTTTGTTTCGTCAACTACCTTATACGCGAGGGTTTTTAATCAAGTGAGTTTTAAAATAGCTCGCGTCAGGTGCTGCTGCGCTACTTTTCATATTGCTTTTTCGGTTTTTACAGATTCACGTGAATCGTTCTTTTTCGGAATAGATCAACGCGTTTGTCAAACAGATTTTTAAAAAATTTTTTTATTCGTTTTGTTCGCAACATGACAGAAGAAAACAAGTCCCAAGCGGGCTTAAGTGGTTCCAGCACCACCAACAACCAGTCGAGTTCTTCCATTTTCATTCATCCACCCCGTTCAGACTTCGCTCAGGTGCATTTAGAGTCAATTAGAGTAAAACTTCCGGCATTTTGGAACTCTAATCCGGTTACATGGTTCATTCAGGCAGAGGCTCAGTTTACGGTGCATAGGATCACCAGTTCTGAGACAAAATACTGTCTCACGGTTAGCTCCCTTCAGCCAGATACCTGCGATTCGGTGATCGACATTTTGTCGAATCCACCAGCCACCGACAAATATGCCGCCTTGAAATCCGCGCTAATAGAACGACATTCCGTGTCCGAACTCAAGCGTTTAGAAAGTCTCATAGACAAAGCAGACATTGGTGATCGAAAACCATCGGAGGTCTTACTTTCTATGAGAACGCTTGCGGGAAGTACCTTCAATGAAGATATTTTAAAGAAGTTTTGGATGCGTAAGCTTCCGCAACCAATCAATATCGCATTGCTTTCAGTAGGTCAGAAAACTCTTGAGGAACTGGCTACGCTCGCGGACAGAATATACGAAGCTTCTCAAACCGCGACCATTTGCAGCGTTTCCACTGCACAACGAAGCGAGAGCTCTCGCAACGCTAGCAACGATCTCGAACAGAGACTCGCTAGAATTGAGTCAATGATCGAAGCGTTTTCTTTCAACTCGCGTCCACACAGCAGCAACAGTCCTCAGAGTTTTCGAAACCGAAGCAGTCGTTCTCATAGTAGGTCCAAGACTTCCAATCATCGCGCAAATTCAAGTTCGGGCACAGGCATATGTTGGTATCACAGACGATACAAAAGAGAGGCAAGGAAGTGCGAGCAACCGTGCAGCTTCAACAAAAGCAGCTCAAACAACAACGCAAACCACCCAAACTAGCTCAACCTGCTGTTGCAGCGGCAAACATGCAGTGTCTTTTAAGTCGCCGCTTATTCATTAAAGACAAAAACTCTAGTTTAACTTTTCTTATCGATACGGGAGCGGATTTGTCAGTTCTCCCTTGTAACATTAAGTGCACAAAATCTACAGGTTCTTCGGTTTTACTATCAGCTGCTAATGGAACTTCGATTCCAACATTCGGTTCAAAATTGCTAAATCTTGATATTGGTCTAAGGCGAAATTTCGTCCATACGTTCATTATTGCCGCGGTTAGTAGACCAATATTAGGAGCCGATTTTTTAGCAAAGTTCAACCTCTTAGTAGATACCAAGAACAAGCAACTGATAGACCCTCTAACCAAATTGCACACACATGCGTCTACAATGAGAACTGACGATCCGACACCAAAACATTTTCAAGTCAGTAATCATGAATATAACAAAATTTTACAAGAGTTCCCAAGTTTAACAGCAGAGCCAGACTACTTCGCGCCAGTCAAACACACCGTCGTTCATCACATTGAGACAAAAGGGCAACTACCAGTTTCAAGGCCCAGACGCTTAGACGCCGCTAGGCACGCAGCCGCAAAGACAGAGTTTCAGCACATGATGCAACTGGGAATCTGTCAGCCATCGTCTTCAAGTGTTTGCTCACCACTACATATGGTGAAGAAAAAGAACAATCTGGATTGGAGACCACGTGGTGATTACCGCAGATTAAACGCTGCCACGGTACCGGATCGACATCCGATACACCACATCCAAGATTTCTCCATGAACGTTCACGGCTGCAAAATTTTTTCAAAGCTCGACATCGTGAGAGCATATCACTTGATCCCAGTTGCACCAGAAGACATTCACAAAACCGCTTTAACAACTCCTTTCGGTCTGTTCGAATGGCTCCGAATGCCTTTCGGCCTGCGCAACGCAGCGCAAACGTTTCAGCGTTTCATGAACGAAGTGTGTTTGGGACTGGATTTCGTATTCGCGTACATCGACGATCTTCTGGTTGCCAGTAAAAAAGAGAACGAGCACAAAGAGCATCTCAAGCTTCTTTTCAAAAGACTTGAAGAATATGGAGTTAACATAAACACATCAAAGTGCGTTTTTGGTGTTTCCTCTTTGGAATTTTTAAGCCACACCATCAATGCAGAGGGCATTTTTCCTTCGAAAGATCGCATCACAGCGATCACAAACTTTCCGAAGCCCACTTCAATCAAGCAAATACAACGTTTCATAGGGATGATAAATTATTATCACCGGTTTATCCCGAAACTTGCTCAACTCCTCGCTCCACTTCATGCTCATCTCGCAACTCTCACAAAGCAAACCAAATCAAAAAAACTTTTCTCCTGGCCAGAAGATCTCGACCCTGTTTTCGAACGCGCTAAAGAAGCTCTCGCTAAAATAACGCTACTAGCACACCCAATGCAAAACGGCACTTTCAGCATCACAACTGATGCATCTGATTCAGCCGTGGGTGCAGTGTTACAGCAGCACATTTCAAATTCTTGGCAACCTCTAGCATTCTTCTCGAAAAAACTCAAGGACGCTGAAGTAAAATACTCAGCTTTCGATCGCGAATTGCTAGCAATATACTTAGCGATCAAGCACTTTCGATTCTTCGTCGAAGGGCGAGAATTCACAGTCTTCACCGACCATAAGCCACTCACGTATGCTCTGACAAGTAAAACAGAAAGAAGTCCGCGTCAAACACGCCACCTCGACTTCGTCTCACAATTCACTTCAGACATACAACACGTGAAAGGCAAAGACAATGTGGTCGCAGACACACTTTCTCGCCTCGACGAAATCGAAAACAGCAACAATCTTAAGCTTGATTTAGAAACTATCGCCAAACTTCAGTCCACCGACAAAGAATTGCTAGAACTTTTAGCGCCAGACAAGAACAAAGAAAAAACCTCGAAATTCGAGCTCAAACCATTCAAGTTTCCGAATGTCAGAATTTACTGCGAAACTTCAACCAGCAAGAACAGACCTTTCGTTCCAAACGCGTTACGTTCAAATGTCTTCACGACTCTTCATGGTATCTCGCATCCAAGCATACGATCAACCAGAAAGCTTATCTCAGAGCGATACTTCTGGCCAAATATGAACAAAGACATTAACAATTGGACTCGCTGTTGTATAGGATGTCAAAAATCTAAGGTACAGAGACACACCAAATCAGAACATGGTAAATTCGATATACCAGCTGGTCGATTCGATCACATTCACATCGATTTGGTTGGACCTCTCCCTTCGTCCAATGGTTTTTCATATATACTCACAGCAGTCGACAGATTCACAAGATGGCCAGAAGCCTATCCTCTGATAGATACATCTGCCAGTTCAATCGCTAAAGCGTTTGTCGAAAACTTCATTGCCCGTTTTGGTACTCCTTTAAAAATCACTACGGATCAAGGAAGTCAATTCGAATCAAAACTCTTTAGCGAACTGTCCAAATTGCTGGGTGTGCACAAGATCCACACGACACCATACCATCCACAAGCCAACGGAATGGTTGAGAGGTTTCACAGGCAACTCAAGTGTTCATTGAAAGCTAGGTGTAATACCATCAATTGGAGCTCAGAACTCCCGATTATCCTGCTCGGAATTCGCTGCGCCGTGAAAGAAGACCTAAATGCTTCGGCAGCAGAAATGGTATACGGACAAAATCTGAGACTTCCCGGTGAGATTTTCATTGGCAGTCAAAATCAACCGATTTCTCCCGACACCTTGATAGAAAAGCTTCGAAACACAATGAGAAACCTCATTCCAACCGAACCAAGACAAGTGAAACAAGAAATCTTCATTCCAAAAAGCTTGAATGACTGCAAACAAGTTTTCGTCAGAATCGACAAGGTAAAAACCGGCCTTATGCCGTCATACGAAGGTCCATACGAAGTAATTCGCCGGCTTCGAAAATTTTTTTTAGTTAAAGTGAAGAACAAAAGCGTATCGATCTCCATTGACCGACTCAAGCCAGCTCACTGCACCGAAAACTCAGTTGAATTGAGGAACTGAACTTTCAAAAGGGGAACTCGATTGGAGGAGGGTGATGTAGCGGATCTACATACAAATAAAATATTTCCTAAAAACATCCATAAAATTATGGCGAGCCAAAAGAAGCCGCTGCAAACAATGAAAAGTAAAACGCAGCAGCATCTTACGTGAATGCGTCCATTCCACTCTCACGAAAAATGTTTCGTCAAGGTAGTTGACGAAACAAATACATGGGCATTTTCGTTCTCGCCATGCCTTTTCCGGCATCTACTTTCTAGATTCGTCCATTCTTTCTTTAACACACAAACTGATTAGACGTGCCAGCATTCTAAGATATTGATATTTCCACTAGAATTACATTTAATGTACCAACCTAAAATTGTATAATATTTTGCTGTAAATTTATTTGATATACATTAAAGAAATTTGTCACAAAATAAAGTAAATGCGAGACTCAGTAATTTGTCGTACGATTGGTACAAGGAATGCTACAGAAGTAACCTTCATCGAAAAGCCACATAAAGGTGTAAGTATAAGGTTATATATATGACTAATTTTCAAGTTATCCAAATCCCAATCGAGGTTATCTTTCTCCTTCTCGACGTTATTTACTAATTTTGCATTTTTATTGCCCCATTTCTTATTGAGACCCTGCATTTATTAAGCAAATGTCCGCATTGACCGTATTTTGAGCAAATTGGAACACGACATTCCTTAGCGAAATGTCCCTTCTTTTGGCACCTAAAGCAGGCTTTGTTTGAAGTTTTACTACCCTGATTTCTCACGAATTTAGATTTCCCTGAAACTAGTCCAATCGCATGCACTTCATTAAAACTACCTGTTCGCATTTTTTGGATCTCTTCTTCCGTTAACTCGAAAGTAAGCGCTTTTTTTTACAGCCCCGTCTAAGGTCAAATCACTTTCATTCAATAGTGCCCCGCGAAGCCTATCATTTTGAACACCACAGACAATTCTATCGCGTAGGGCATCGTCCAAAAAGTTGTCGAATCTACATTCCTGAGCAATTGTTTTTGCCGCTACGATGAAATCACTAATAGATTCACGTTCATTTAGACATCTTTGATAAAATTTAAACCGTTCTGATATTATATTTTTCTTTGGGTTAAAATGATCAGAGAGTTTTGCTTTAAATCAGCATATTTAACAGTAGGTGGACTAACTGGAGCCACAAGAAATTTTAAAATTTTGTATAACTCACCTTCTCCCAATGTGATAAAATAATCTACTTTGCTTTGGTCATCAGTAACTTTATTTAATTTAAGGTACAATCCCATCCTTTCCATCCACAACTCGAAATCGTCACCTGGAGTAAGGCACTCAATATGTCCAATTAATTGTGATGCCATGTGGATAATGGGTTGTAGATGTACAGCAACTTCCGCAGCACTTATTTTTTCCTCTTTTACCTCCAATGTTTCGTCAGGTTCCGACATAAAGGAGATGCTTTCCAAATAAAAAAATTTTTTTCCTCAGTTCAAGATCAAGAACTGTGTAAAAAAAACTCTTTAGCCTCGTCGCCACTGATATGTCTTAAGATAAGAGAAGACAACCGGTCTGTTTGAAGTGTAGTTTATTACTCGACTGTTTTATCGTACCTTATTATATACTTTACATATGTTCTTTGATACTGTAATGTTATGTGGATCTACACTTGTTGGCTGTACAATATGTGTATACATATCACATCCAAAAAAACAAAAAATGTTGTTTACCATAAAGCACTTCAATGAAACGGATAATTTGCGGACAAGTATAACGCTTTATTTTTTTTCACTTACATTTTTTACTTAGAGAAGTTCAACTAAATTACAATTCATTTTTGTAAACGAAATGAATTCATTACTGTTGTAAAATGACATAAAATTTTTCCTTTTCAAATATAAAAAAAAACATTTTTCTTCATCTTTTAATCCCCAAACGAAAAGTTACAAAAAACGAAGCCATCTGGTGGCGAAACGGAGTTCGCCGGGTTTGCTAGTTTATTTTTAAAATACGAAAATACGAACACAACAAGAACGAACTTACTTAAATTCTTCTTTTCTTTGCAGTGGCCACCTTGGTTAACTTTGTAGTCCTTGATGACTCGACTTCTGCAGCAGATTTAGTTTTAAGATTAATTTAGTTTAATCGCGCTTTTAATCGCGCGCGATTTCTTAGTCTTAACCCCTTATGCTTATCGCATACAAAGCCATATATGGCATTATAAATCTAAGCTCTTCTTTAGGCCGTAAATTTTTTTTTTGTTTTTGCCAAAGTTGATTCATGATAAAGTTTACATATGTTTCAATAGCGGATTCAATTTTTTTTTGTTTTTGGTTGCAAAGTGCAACAGTCGAACAATAATCGAGATATTGTAAATCGTGGTCCAAATTGAAAGTGAGACTGAATAAGGGCTACTTTTGAAAATCAAAAAACTATATAGAACGGTAGGTAAGTATTACAATAAATTTATTATATATTATTTGCGTATTCAAGAACATATTTTTGGAACAATATTTGTGTTTTTCTTGTTTTAATTGCTATTTTGGCGATTTTTTGAACTTGTCATATTTGGCTTCGAATACATGCCAGACAAAATACCGTCGTTCATATATGGCTTTAAGCAAATTAAATTCGATAGAAGTGAAACTTAACTTACTGTTTAAACTCTGAAGGAGTTCTTTATATTATATGTATATACTCGTATATGCACTTGAGTGTTAGTAAAACGACTCAGATCTGGGGGCCGGACGGATGTCTATATGGTATCCCATTTTTGATAAGTTGGCTAGTCGGATGAGCTGAGTTTGCGCGTTCGAATTGCTCCTGGCGCAATGCTAGTTGTGACGTGAACGGCTGAGACGCCATGTGGGCTCGTTGCATTAGAGGTGCTTCGGCGTGGTTCCGGGCCTCGATCTTTTTCTCCCATTACTCGCATAGGTTCTGGGTAGATTTATATGCTCGTTGTTCCTTTAGATGCTGAGTTAATCTCTGCCGTAAGTCACGTACGGTGCCTGCGGTGTTTATTCCCCGCAGACTAAGGGTTTGGATAAGCTCCAGTTTTTTCAAGAAGTAAAGGAACCTAAGATTCTAGTACAGGCTGAAATCTCCGTAGTGTTCGGAGGTCTGGTCGGGTAGTACTGGATCGTTTTCGTTTTTCGCTATGTTGGACGGTTATAGGTCGGTGGGCGATGCGTCAGTTCCAGGTAACGGGCGGTCGGTGGTTTAACCTTTAACTTACAGCAAGGAGTAGTACTCAACGGGTCTTCTTATATTAACTCGTGATATAAGAACCAACTCTTGTGTTTGTTACAGTAAGAGCAAAGTCTTTTGTGTTACATAATTTCTTAAAAAGCAAGGTTTGATACTTAATGAAAAAGTTTACTTTTAATGATTCGAAAATTATAGTTTTGAGTGCGGAAGGCGCTTTTCCTGGTTTCCTCTTATGGTATTAAACGGCATCTGTATCCTTGGTATTTGGATGGCGTTGAGTCTCGGTACAGGTTGGCGGATCGACGGTCTGGAGCATCTATTCTACTGGTAAGGGACTAGGCTTTTCTGACCCCGGTATAAAAAGTAAAAAATAAATATAAATTTATTCAGTTATTATCTTTTAATATCAAAGTTAAAATCTAGTTACCATATTTTTTCTTCTTAATAAGTAATAACTTAGTATAAGGAGCAACAACTGCTACCCTGGTTCTCAATTTTCCAACATTTCTCCTCCTCATCCATTTAAATTATTTCCCTCATTACCCACTACCTTTCTTTCCTCTATCCTATCTCTCACTCCTTAGATTTAGATAAATATTGTTATTAGATTTAAGTATTTGAAATTATTATAACTGATATGAAAACATCATGTACTATAAAAGATCATGTCTTAATGTACAAACCATATGTTAAATAAATAAATTGAAATTGAAATTGAAATAATCGAAGATACTTGATGTTACGCTTTCTAAGACATTTAATGTGGTACTCCCTCTGTTCGGGAAATAACTTACTTCCGAGCGCGTCAGGGGAGAGAGGAAGAGCTGAAAGTAATAAGGTTTGACCAAAGGGCACTTTGCCGAACAAGTTATTTAAGTTTTAGATTCTTTATTCGTCTGATTATAGTTTATGGGTTTCAAGAGAACTATCAAGTTCTATTTCACTGCTTGTAAGAATGAAACGGATTAACAAGTTATACCACGACCACGTCGGTGAATGCAAAATGTAGAGCTCGAACTGAAGACGACCACGTCGGTTGAAAATAAAAGTTGAACTGAAGTAGAAACCAAGCCAAGCCACCAAATCCAACTACCCTGGTCCATCCAAGAGTCCAGAAATGTGCAGCGTCACCATAACTCCCACACATGCAGGGAGTCCAATAGCTGATACCAGCTCCAAGCCTTTGCTACCCAACGGCACATGAAATAGAATGTGCCGACTCCAGCGATTATGGCACCGATCCTAAGTGGCGACATTGTTTACTTCTCTTCGTTTCGGTTGTTTATAATTATTCCCACTGCCATAGATGCCACAGTATTTATACAGAATAAAACACTACCATCCTACGGAATATGGGAACCCAAATGTGTATTCGATACC
Organism: Melanostoma mellinum; assembly: GCA_914767635.1. Taxonomy (NCBI): domain Eukaryota; kingdom Metazoa; phylum Arthropoda; class Insecta; order Diptera; family Syrphidae; genus Melanostoma; species Melanostoma mellinum. The sequence continues at coordinate 95,894,975 of OU612058.1, forward strand.
CATAGCCAAGTAGTGGCGATATGGGTCAATCGTCTCAAGCACAAGTATCGTACAAAAGCATTGGCAGATACTTTTCTATGTGCGGTTGTGTGTCCATATACACATTATACTGCGGCTAGGGTGACTGTTCACGATCGGTCGTCGTGTGTTGTCATCTGAGGTGGCTGGCAAGTAAGTAGATCGATATGTAAGTAGGCGGTGAGGGTGGCTGGTGTAGTTGGTTGGCTTGGGTGGCTGACGACTAAATGTTGCGTCGTCAGCATTCTGCGTGCGATGAGTATTAGGTCGTTGACCGAACATTCTGCCCGGTTGAACCATTGGGTTCAAGGAACTGTCCATGATGAGGATGATGCGTAGGATAGTGCGTTGTTGAACCAACGTGCATTTAGTTTAGAATCACAGGTCGGGAACCGTAGGTTTTAGCTGAGCAAGATGCTGCTGATGCGTTTGAAGGCGTAAGGACCGTTGGCTTTGATGTATGTCACAGCGTCAGAGATTCTCAGAAATCATATGATGCTGTCGTGACTGCAGGTGTATTATAGTTCCGCACTCGAAGGGGGTAGTATGCGGATAGATGAATTGTTTTACCATGAACCTGGTTAGACCTCGAAGAGCCGCCAAAGTTTCTGTACTGGTCGTGAGGTTAAAACGCTCAATCGTATGGTTGCGTTGCGGGCCAGTCCGTCACTGCCCGGGTGCAAGACGCCAATGTGTAGCAGGAAGGTTTTCGCTCCTGATGATGACGATGTCGTCTACCTGGAGATTCGGCTCGCGTTTCTCCCATTTGTTGCGGGTCTGTAGAGTGGCCAAGTACTCCTCAGACCATCGTTTCCAGAATTCTTGGTGGATCTGCCTGATCAACTGGTGCTGTTTGAGCCGACTAAGGAGCACGTCTGTAATGGCTGGTTCCGGGATAGCCAAAAGAGGTTGTCCAATGAGGAAGTCGCCAGGGTGCGAGCTTCTGGATCATCGTGTAGAGGAACAATAGGCCGGGAGTTGAGACAGGCTTGGCGGGTCGCCAAGGTGTGGAGCTGGTGGTACCAAAGGGACTGGGTACCCACCAGTCGCGTGAGGTGATGCTTAGCAGACTTGACTGCTGCTTCCCATAGGCCACCTTGATGAGGTGCGCCAGGTGTGATAAAATGCCACTGAGTTCCGGCATGCGCCAAGTGTTGCTTGTTATGTTGACTCTCGAAGACCTCCAAGTCTTCCTTCAAATGCTGGTTGGCACCTACGAATGCCGTCCCGTTATCACTGTAGAGATCTCGACAGATGAAGCGTGTGAAAGCGTCCAAAAATGCCTGCGATGAGAGGTCTTCTATAGCTTCGATATGCACCGCTTTGGTAGCCATACATATGAATATGGCTAGGTAGCCCTTGACAGTTGTCCTCGATCGCTTCGTTCCAACGCGAAGAGTGAAGGGGCCACAGTAATCCACGCCTGATGCCAAAAACGGGTGTGCTGGATTGACTCGTGGGCCGGGTAATGATGCCATCTGTTGTGTGAGGAGCTTGCCACGCTGCCGTCTGCAAGTGACACACTTATGTAGGGCGGTCCGAATCAATTGTCGCCCATTCAAAATCCAGTATCTCTGCCGCAGCGTCTGCAGCATGAGTTGTACACCACCATGTATTGTCTTGAGGTGGGTATCCCTGATCAGTAGCCAGACCAACACATTGGCCTTGGGGAGTACCACCGGAAACTTCTGCTCGTGAGGGAGCTCTGCATGTGTGAGTCGTCCACCGACTCGAAGAATGCCTCTAGGGTCCAAGTATGGGTTGAGCGATAGCAGTGGACTGTGGCTGGCCAGAGTAGCCTGAGTCCGCACTGCACGTACTTTGTCTGGGAAGGCACTTGCTTGCTCTAAGATGATGAGTCGTTGCGTGGCTTGGTGAAGCTCGTCCGCTGTCACCACAGTATTTGTCCGTGCCTGTCGATTCCACCATCGGAAGATGTAGGCCACGGTGTGTAATAGCCGATTGAGCGAACTGAAGCGTTCCACAAGAGCAATCTGAACGCCATCGCGATGACGAGTTGTGAGTTCTGGGTATCGAATAGCGACGCCAGCGAAGATTTTTGGTTTCTCCTCGGATGAGACCTGCGTAAGGTCTTGGTCCCGCAGCTGCCCGGTTGGGCTGAGGGGAAGTTGACCGGTAGTCAACCAAGTGGGACCTTGCCACCATAATGGATGTTGTATCAGCTCGGTTGCCGTGACACCCCGACTTGCACAGTCGGCGGAGTTCTGCGTGGTGCGAACATGGTTAAAATGTTCGGGAGGAGTGATGTCCAAGATCTGTCTGACCCTATTGGCAACATAGGGTTTGAGCGTAGAGGGCTTTTTCCGCAACCAGCACAAGACAATGCTGGAATCTGACCAGAGGTAATATGGAGATGTCCGAAGTCCTAGAGCGCGGCAGGCGCTGTCGTAGGTTTGGGCCAGGAGGTGAGCTGCACATAGCTCGAGTCGAGGGATGGTAGCGCCCTTGATTGGTGCTACCCTGGTGCGGGCAGTCAGCAAAGAGACGTGTACCCGATCGCCTGCTTCTCTGGTAACTACATAGATGACAGCTGCATAGGCACGGGCACTGGCATCGCAGAACCCATGCAGAGTGGTGACATGCTGGCTGTGCATGCCTAGCCATGATTACATGACTACAGGAGCAAGCAGTCCCGTGGGGTCGAACAATTGTGCTATCTCGCTGAGCACACGCCGCTTGGTGGGTATCGACTTAGGAGGGTCCAGGGTCACCAAGAAGAAGAGCTCGTCAGCTGTTGGATCCCACCGCAAACCAAGAACTGTGGCGGTCGGGCATTCTATAACGAGCTCTGTGGAAAGAGAAGGAGAAACATTGTTAGTGAGTAATTTAGTTACCTCTGCGCGATTAGAGTTCCATTTGCGCAGTGTGAAGTGCCCACTCTTGAGCACCTGGTCCACGTCTTCCGCCAATGCCACGGTTTCCTTGACGCTGTTACAGCTTGTGAGAAGGTCGTCAACATAAAAGGCCTTCTCGATGGTCTCCTTGGCCGCTTGCGCGCGGCCCGGATTTGGGACGATGCGGTAGCTGTCCTCTGCACATTGCACCATGGAGCGAACGGATGTGTATGGATCGATGCCATGCCATAGGTGACCGTTGTAAGTTGGTACACCGCCAGATCGTCTGCAGGGGATTCACGCCAAAGAATTCGCTGATAGTCCCAATGCTTAGGATCCACCAGGATTTGCCGGAACATCTTCTCTATGTCGGCGGTTAGTGCTATCCTGTAGAGGCGGAATCGCAGGATCACATTCACGAGTTTGTCCTGGATTGTCGGACCAACCAGCTGAGTGTCATTGAGCGAGACACCACTGGTCGTCTTGGCTGAGGCGTTGAACACCACGCGGAATTTAGCTGTCACGGCGTGGTGTGGGATGTAGTAGCAGTTGGGGTGGTCGCCATGTTGACCAACCTGTTCCATGTGTCCAAGACTCTCGTACTCCCGCATGAAGTCTATGTACTTTGTGCGGATCTCTGGACTGGTTTGTAGTCGGCGTTCTAGACTGTAGAACTGTCGAAGTGCCGAGCGATAGGAGTCTCCAAGAGCGGGGGCATCGTGCCGGAACGGGATCTGAATTACATATCGACCGTCTGGCATCCGGGAGTGTGTCTTCTGGTAATGGCGGCTGCATTCATCTTCTCGGTTGTCATCGACGGGCACTTCTTCCAAGTGCCAAAACTTCTGGACCAAATCCTCTAAGGTCCGGTTGGGGAAGTCTTCCACTACCGGTTGGCAGTGCAGCGCGCGAAGTGGTGGTGACTGCGTCAAGGTGGCTGGGCCGAATACCACCCAGCCCAGGTGCTTTTTTTGAGTGGGGCTCGTGAGGTCTTCCATGTATCACCTCTCCTCGTACCAGGGAACCCCAGACGTCGCCGCCGAGCAACATATCGATGGCACCAGGAGTTCCATAATGTCGGTCGGCCAGGGCAAGGCCGGCCAAATGCTTCCATTGCGCTGTGTCAAGCTGTGCTCCGGGAAGATTTTCGGTGATGGTCGGCAGGACCAGTACTTTCACATGATGCAAATGTTGGAGCGGGTGGATCGAAGTGACAGCGTCACTTGGCCTTGGGTCATCATCTTTGTAGAAGCGCCAATGCCCTGGATGGCGACTTCTACCCGGGTTTGTGGGAGGCGTAGCCTGTGAACAATATTTCGCGTCACAAAACTTACCTGCGATCCAGGATAGCATAGCGTGCGAACCAACAACTGGTGCTTGATGTCACCGTACACGTAAGCGAGGGCTGTGGCTAGGAGTACGGTGATGTTGGGATTGATAAGTCAATCCATAAGCTCTTCGTCTTCGGCTGCAAACAGTTCTGGCGGCCCATGCCGCCCAGCTTGGTATCTGCAGGGAGCAGTGCTTGACTCTGGCAGCTCTATCGCAGCGGTGTTGACGGAAGTGTTCTTCGCGTTGCCCTACGGGTTGGAGCATGTACAGGCCACTCTCTCTTCTTCGTTGTTGTGATTGTTATTGGCGCTGCGGAAACCTGTCCAGTCAGGCTGGTTGCTCGGTGTTCCAAGTGTTGGAGCAGCGCCTCTACGTTAGGCAGGTCCTTTGGGTCGCTGTTGTAGGACCAATGTTCTGCCGTGACCTTAGGCAGCTTTGGTTCGAATAATGCCGTTATCACGACATCCCAGGTGTCGACATCGATGTGCATTACCTTGAGAGACCTATAGGTGTCTCTCAAAGTGTCCACGATTCTCAGTAATGCCGCTTCCGTTTCAATCGGCTCGGGTCGCATGTTGATGATGCGGTTGATGTGCGCTCTAGACAGCTTCCTGGGGTTGTCGAAGCGGGTCTTCAACTCGTTCCAGAGCTGTTTGTATCCACCGCCGTACACACTTCCCACCAAGCCCACAGTCTGGCAGTCGATCGCCGCCCTTAGCTTCTGTAACTTATACGCCTCTGGTACACTAGCCATGTGTACCAGAGACTCGAAGGCATCGCGGAATGCGAGCCAGTTTTCAAGCTTCCCATCGAAGCTCGGGATTCTCACAGGGTCGAGCTTCATGTCGAGCAATACAATTCACTGTTATGCGCTGTCTGTTGGGTTCACGCGGATACACAGATCACAATTATCGCACGAATTAGACTCGCAAGTGCTACGATAGCACACCAAAACACACAATATGTGGCCACGCACATCCACAATTTAATTATTCACTTTCACTCGTCCTCACAGGAGGCACCAAATGTTCGGGAAATAACTTACTTCCGTGCGCGTCAGGGGAGGGAGGAAGAGCTGAAAGTAATAAGGTTTGACCAAAGGGCACTTTGCCGAACAAGTTATTTAAGTTTTAGATTCTTTATTCGTCTGATTATAGTTTATGGGTTTCAAGAAAACTATCAAGTTCTATTTCACTGCTTGTAAGAATGAAACGGATTAACAAGTTATACCACGACCACGTCGGTGAATGCAAAATGTAGAGCTCGAACTGAAGACGACCACGTCGGTTGAAAATAAAAGTTGAACTGAAGTAGAAACCAAGCCAAGCCACCAAATCCAACTACCCTGGTCCATCCAAGAGTCCAGAAATGTGCAGCGTCACCATAACTCCCACACATGCAGGGAGTCCAATAGCTGATACCAGCTCCAAGCCTTTGCTACCCAACGGCACATGAAATAGAATGTGCCGACTCCAGCGATTATGGCACCGATCCTAAGTGGCGACATTGTTTACTTCTCTTCGTTTCGGTTGTTTATAATTATTCCCACTGCCATAGATGCCACAGTATTTATACAGAATAAAACACTACCATCCTACGGAATATGGGAACCCAAATGTGTATTCGATACCCATAGCCAAGTAGTGGCGATATGGGTCAATCGTCTCAAGCACAAGTATCGTACAAAAGCATTGGCAGATACTTTTCTATGTGCGGTTGTGTGTCCATATACACATTATGCTGCGGCTAGGGTGACTGTTTACGATCGGTCGTCGTGTGTTGTCATCTGAGATGGCTGGCAAGTAAGTAGATCGATATGTAAGTAGGCGGTGAGGGTGGCTGGTGTAGTTGGTTGGCTTGGGTGGCTGACGACTAAATGTTGCGTCGTCAGCATTCTGCGTGCGATGAGTATTCGGTCGTTGACCGAACACCCTCCAACACTTTAAATATGCCGCAATTATATGTTCCGTCGGTTTTTGTCATAAAGTTTGTGCAGAAAAGCACATCTGTCCAGTGCATACTTTTTTGTTTCAAATATCTTAAGTTGGATGCAAAAATAAGTTTCGTATGTTGTTTCCAGACTTTGGTGGGCTCATGAAAAAAACATTTGCTTGACAAGCTTCTACTTAAATATCCAGCAGCTATTCGTTATCAGGAGGGTTCTTTGTAGAAACCAGTGCATTGTAGGTCATTGTTTCCCAAAACAAAATTTTAGGAGGGGAAAGAGGTGGAAGATGAGCCAATGCAAGGTTACAGTTTCCGATGGAAATATTTTTTTGGGCGAAGTAAGCGTTTTTGTTACCTTAGATATATGAAAAATCTTTTTTTTTAATGTTTCTTAGCTTTTCCGAGGCCTTAGCTTTTTCGAGCCTGTGACGAAGCTTCACAATTTCTTCTTCCCACCCAAAAGGCCACACCAAAACAATACACGCATTTATTTTACTAGCATATGGCGAGCCCACATTCCAAGGCCAAACGTTGTTTACCTGTCAGACGTGTACATTTCTTTATGGAGATATGCAATTACAATCTCCATCTCCCTGTTTATCACACAGTCAAAAAGAATAAAATCTCCATCTCCCTGTTTATCATCACAAAGTAAACACACACTCCAAAGCCCAACTTTGTTTACCTTTCCACGCCGTATCTCTTCACGGGCATTTTCTTATGGGGAAATGCATTGGCAGTCGCCACCAAATTTTTATATGGGAAATTGTCATTGGCTTATAGTTCACATTTTGTTTTAGTAGCAAAATCTATGAATAGGGGTGAATTAATCACCAACAATGAGAAAGAGTTTTATCGGGTTCCATTTGTCCTGGCTTATTCGAGCTGAATAAAAGAAATTTACCAAATCACTTTCTCCCCTTCCGCCGTAAGAGATTCAACTTGCCCTGGCTACTCGAGCTGAGCATTTGGTATCATCTTTACTTTCTTCTTTTTGACTTTTAACAGTCTCTATACAAACAGATTCAGCTTGCCCTGGCTTACTCGAGCTGAGCATTTGGTATCATCTTTACTTTCTTCTTTTTGACTTTTAACAGTCTCCGTAAAAAGAGATTCAACTTGCCCTGGCTTACTCGAGCTGAGCATTTGGTATCGTCTTTACTTTCTTCTTTTTGGACTTTTAATAGTCTCCGTACAAAGAGATTCAACTTGCCCTGGCTTACTCGAGCTGAGCATTTGGTATCATCTCTACTTTCTTCTTTTTGACTTTTAACAGTCTCCGTAAAAAGAGATTCAACTTGCCCTGGCTTACTCGAGCTGAGCATTTGGTATCGTCTTTACTTTCTTCTTTTTGACTTTTAACAGTCTCCGTACAAAGAGATTCAACTTGCCCTGGCTTACTCGAGCTGAGCATTTGGTATCGTCTCTACTTTCTTCTTTCGGACTTTAGCAGTCTCTGTAAAACTGATTCAAGTGGTTCTGGCTTACTCGAGCTGAGCATTGATACTTCCTTTGATAGACCGTTCTCACAAAATCTACCACCGCCGACAGAGTGTTTTGCCTCTACGCAGACACATGCACTTCCTACGAAGTCCTCAACCGCCGATAAATTGTTCTGCCTTGCATACAACGCAGACCTTTTCCACGAAATCCGCTGCTGCCGATAGAGAGTCCTGCCTAACGCAAAACCAGTCAGGAAGTTACCGCCGTCGCTGCTGGACAGAGGGAATAGTAGCCGTAGTACACAGCCGTATCCCAGAGAAACCATCATCATCCTGGACTGACGTCATAACTACACTTCGCTCAAGAAATTGTTAAAATTGTCAAATTTTGTAAAATTCAATATACTTGTAAGCTTGCTCCTGAAAGAACTTTGTAATAAATTTAGAAGAACTTTGTAATAAATTTAGAGTTAAAATTTAAAACCAACCGTTTCCGCGTCTTCATTTTGAGAAGTTGGACCGCCGAAACCCAAGTCTTACGACTCTTCCTTGGGTAGACCCTGGACACCCTGAGTCATACCCCAGCCTCGCAAAAGAAGCCGTAAAAAGAGATTCAACTTGGCCTGGTTTACTCGAGCTGAGCATTTGGTATCACCTTTACTTTCTTCTTTTTGACTTTAACAGTCAAAATGACACAAAATAACAGAGAAATGATATATATGAAAAAAACATGATTTTTTGCTACTGGGCATAGAAGTCCTTATGAAATTTCTTAAAGCATGAAGGGTGCCGAAGGTGCCCCAGAGACTAGCGCATTTTTCACAACCACGCCTTGTGAGGGAATGTAGAGACCTACAATTTTCTGCCTTTTCTGAACGGCTAATCGGGAAAACGCTTTTCATGGCAATGGATTTAATAACTTGCTCATTCCTCGCAAAGGGCGATACTCGTGGAATAACATTTTTGCCTCTATCCAGATTCGAACCACGAACCTCTGGGTTAACAGGCAGACACGCTAACCATCACGCCACGGGTACCACGTAGTAGTCGTTGCATGTTTTAAATAATTAATTTTTTCCGATGTAGGGAATAACAAGCACAACAAACTTTTTGTGGTACCCCATCTGCTTTACGCTAGCTTAAACAATTTGAATGTAAATTGGAATTAACACAAAACTTTGCCGTTTCAATCAAAAGTGGGAGTATCGCTGTCGACAATAATTTTGCGGGATTTAATTGGAAATGACAATTTACTTAGAGTCCACATCTAGTATGTCAATGCACTGAAACAACACCCCTTACTGTAAAGCTTCTTAGGCGTTCCTGTTCATCGATTACCACAGCTTTGTGGAACACTATAAATTTCATTCTTTTTAATCTTCGCCTATACAACAAAAGCTTTCTGTGATTGCTTTGTAAAAGCAATTGGGGTTTAAACTAAAAGCTCAATTTGTTGTAGATGACGCTTTCTTTATGTATCTTTGATGATTTGTGGTGGTGTTGAAGCAGTTAAGTTTGAGCAAATTTTCGTAGTACTTGTATGTCAGTTTACGGCCGTACTACTTTTTCTCCCCTTAAAAAAACTTTAGTTTAGTAAGAATTTTCGCCGTGTTATAACTTACTTCTTTGCTCGTGATATAAAGTAACTAGTCGTCGCAGTAACAAATATTAAATAAAATACTGAAAAAACATATTTTTTAATCCTTTCATCTGCAAAAATACATAATATAAAATTAAGTACCCAGCAGATAAGGGTAGTTTCAGTCGAAGATGGGGTTTAAATGCAGTGTATTTTGACTACCGTCATAAACGGTATGGCTTCGCAATAGCTTGATGAAAATAATTAGAGTGTTAAATTAAAAAATAATTCTAAATTCTATCAACTAAAACACATACTTGCAATTTCATTTCAAAGTGCATTATTTTAATTATAAAACAGGAAGGGAAAAAACTTGATTTTTCTCTTTGGAAGAATCTGCATCCTTTCCATCGCGAACTAAAATAAATGTGAAAAAGTGTAAGTGACTGCTCTTTTGCCGCGTTATCGCTTTTGTTATGCAGTTAAGTTGAAAATTGTTACCAAAAAAAAAATAATATTTGTATATAAATTTTTGTATCAAGCTTTAAGTAATCTGCATTTTTAAGTACGTACTCGATGTTGTCCAGTTCGTATCCAGCATATAAAAAAATAAAAAGCTTGAGTGCCTATGTTCATACCAATACAAACAACGAATACCCTTCCTTTCTCATCTGTTTGTATGTAGATACTTATCCCTGGGAAATCTCAACTCGCTGGATTGAATGTAAGTATCAAAATAGCGGAAGTAGTATGCTCTGCTGACACTGTCCAACAAAGGTATTCTTTGAGTTCATATATAAACAATAATTAATTACCTATAAATATTTGAACAAGAAGACAAAATATAAGGAATTTTGAAATATGGCTCTAAAAGTTCTCATATTTCCTCTCTGTTTACATATTGCAATTTTTGTATTTGCAATTAATGTTGATATATTTTTTCTATATCTCTTCGTGAATCTGTGTTTGAAAAATATTAAAAGACAATTCATCTTTATTCGAACCTATTTCCCCGGTGGCCTGGGCGGATGTAGATCAGTTTTGTTAATAAAGCACAATATACGACACTATATTTAAATGCTAGACATAAGTCAAGCAATAACTGTAGCAAATTGCTGTCCGGTGACCTATTGCACAAACAAATATTTACTTGTATATGCAAAAATGATATACGTTTATAGAGCGGGGGGACTTGTATCTCCCCTCCGTTTTGGTGGAAGGGCTAGTTTTGCAAAAAATTTAATACAAATTAACAAAAATCAACAAAAGCTGCTTAATCCCATAAACTATAGTTTTCGTAAGACCCAATAGTTTGAGCTTTAATAAACATTTAAGGCCGAATATGTTAAGTGAATGATTTTTAAATTACATATCCTCAAAGCTAAATTTTGAAAGAAAAGATCAATTTTTTTATCTTTATATGTATAAAATTTCTTTAAAATTTTGCCTTATTAATTCATTAATCATTAATTCTTACTAAAGCACAGAAAACCGAACGGGGAAATAAAATATTTCTCAGATTTGGAAAATTAAAATAAAATAAAAACTATTTTTCCACTGAAAATCAAATTTGGTAGGTTTTCCGCTGATTACTTTATTCTGTGAGCAAAAAGGGTGTTTTTGATCAAAGAACGTTTGTTTTTTTTTTCTGTTAAAATAAGAATAATTTCTTCGGTTTGGTTTTCTGTGTTTGACTCAAATTAATAATTGCCTTGATTACTTAAAAAAAGTGGCAACTAAACTAACCAGGGCAAATTTTATAAAAATTCTATTTTGGAAAATACAAAATTGTTTTTTTTTCGAATATTTCGATTTTGTGACTTGTTTACCCAAAAAATAATAACTTGAACTAAAATGTTACTCAAAGAACAAAGTTTTAACTTTTAAAAACATTGAAGTATGTGCTGGTATGTGACTAAGTTAATCTTAAATATTTCCTGATAACTTAATCAATTTATTTAATATTGACCCTCCTACCTAAACGGATGCGTGGCCCAACCTATTCGTCCTGAGCTTAAGACTTAAGTCGCATCTAATGCAAACCACCCTGAATAAACTTGATATAAACATTTTTGTTGCAATACAAATCTGTTCAAAACAAAGAACTGTTTGTTTCTTTGTAAATGTCCGGGTTCAAAATTGTAATTCTATTTCAAATTTTGTTAAGTAGTTATTGCAGTTAAGGACTTGTGAAATTTCTTCTTTACTGTAGCCTCGTCCTTTCTAGCTGCAAGTAATCCTACAAAAAAGGTAAATGAAAAAATATCGAAAAGTTTTAATAGGAGAAACGGGATCCAGTAACTCGTACAGTGCGAGCGTTTTGAGAAATAGAAGAGGATTTGATAGGAGACAGCGATGCTTCTTGCTTTTAAGTCCGGTCAATTTAGACAATTGAAATAAAGAAAATTCCGACAGAGCCAAATCTTCGTAGAGGCCTTGCAATAAAAGTCTTTTATTATCAAAATTCTTACTTTAGGAGTTCTTTATTCTTTCGTGTTCACTTTATAACTAACAGACTGTTACTCAAAATTGACAAAGGTTTTACATGTGTCATTGATATTTTATTTTGCTTAAAACTTAACTTAGGTTTTACATATGTCATTTATGTGTTTTTTAGCATATTGGTAGGGATTATTGGCTGACTTATTGTTATTACAGGTTTTTTTCTTCTATTTTTAACTAGTCATGAAAGCGAATAGGTGGCCGAATAATGCGACCACTGGTGTAGTATAATATTCATTATTCAAAGACGCTGGTTCATTATCTAGCGGTGTTTCTGAACCTAAATCATCATTTTATATGCGTATTCAGTAGGTCTGAGAATCGGCTACTAGTTATTTTCCATACCCCTAAGTGATAAGGGCCATCTACCCTTAACATTAATTCTTTAATTTACACTGTGACACAATAATTTTATTTATTAGATTTTATAGTCTCAGTGTAAATGTCATATGAACTATATTCTAAAGTAAATTTATTATTAATTTTTTTTATAACATTGTGACGTGGAAATTTTATGTATTAGATTCTTATTCATTTGATAGAAAATATTGTTGGAGTGTTGGGCAATTTAATTTTTTGGTTCACTTATAAAAGCTCTAACTTCCACATTATTTCAATGGGAAGGAAAAAGGAAAGGGAACCTTAACGGAAACGGGAACTCTAAAACTTACATTGTCGCCAACATGGTCTATATTTCATGACCAAATTCCTACAGAAACAAGGAAACTAGACATTTTCGGGCATTCTTAAACTTAGTCTTCTTAGTTTTCGTTTCTAGACAGTTTGGTGTGAACAACGCTTTAAATAAGTTAAACCCGAGCAACGCCGGGTGGGTCATCTAGTGATTTTATAATTTTTATTTTGTAAAAATAATAATGATTGTAAGAACAAATGAAAAAAACTGAATAAAATCTAAATCTAAAATCTAATCTATATCTCTGTTATGATTTCTATAATTGTCTACATCATTTCTGAATTTACATTTACAGGACTTTTAACATGCTCTTCAAGAAGCATTTCTTTTCAGTTTAGTTTATTAGTTTAACAGTATAACAATTCACAGTAAGAACAAGCTTATAAGTTTGTGAAAGTTCAAAAGAGTATTATATAATGCAAAAAAAAGAGTACATATTTGTAAGAAAGAAGTTACGTATGAAAATATTACAATATATCAATTATGTTCCAAAAATATTTACATAAGATATTTACATGGGAAAAGAAAAAAAATTATGGTTTTGAATTTGCTTGATGAAAGAAGAAATAGAAAAGTTTTGACGTGTAGTAGTGAAGCTTTGAGTAGTGAAGAATAACAATAATTCTTTCTTAACTTTTTTTAGGTCATTTGGTTCTCTTATATTGCGCGGTAGTGCATTCCATAGGCGGATAGCAGATATGAAAAACAGATGTTTGGCAGGTGAACTGTGGTAGAACCAACCTAACTGACCTATTTGATGTCGAAAACCTGATCTTGTCATAGAGATATGTATGTTGGTTGCTTTGTCTTTACTATCCTAAATAAAAGAAACAAAGAACGAAACTTTATATAATTCGAGAAAGATACAACTAACAATTTGGTTTTCAAATGAGATATGTGATCAAATCTCCTAAGGTTATAAATATAACGGAGGGTACTGTTAAATGCTACTTGGAGCTTTCTTTTACTTACACTATCACAATTATTATTATATAGAGTCTTTACTAGGAAGATTCTCGTGGGTAAAGGTATGAATTTTTAAGCAGTCCATAGATTTCGTAGAACTGAATATGTTTTGCCAACAGTTTGATTTATGTGACTATCCCAAGTTAACGTTCTGTTAAATAACAGACCTAAATTTCTGGAAGTTTCAACAAATTCAATTGGAAAATCTCCAAGTCTTATTGTTGGAAAATAAGAAAGCTCTAGCTTTTTTTTTCGAAATGACTAAATATTTACATTTGCTAGGATTGAGTGACAAACCATTATTCATCGACCGTTCTGATATTCGTTTGAGATCTTCGTTTATGTCATGGGCACAGTTTTCTATTGAGCCAAGAGGGCTGCTCTTATAGATGTGAATATCATCAGCGTAAAAGTGTTTCGATGAATTTGAAATTATATCTGCTAAGTCATTTACATAAAGGGAAAATAAAAGCGGTCCTAAAATCGATCTCAGAAGTACAGCATTTACTAGAGAAAGGAAATCTGACAGCGACTTGTTTAAACACACAGCCTGTTTTCTCCCAGTAAGGTAAGACAATATTAATTTCGAAGCTGCAGACGACGTGTTGAAATATTGACGAAGCTTATTAAAAAGAATTAGGTGATTTGTCTTATCGAAGGCCTTTGAAAAGTCAAGAAGGACAAGAAAGGTGACATGGTTTTCATCTAATTCTGACCTTTTATCCTCAACAACATTCAACAGTGGTGTGACACCACTATGGTTGGATCGAAATCCAGATTGAGCCGAAGATGACCCTACTGCAGGCAGCTCAACTTCTAATCGAACAGTAAATTGTGTAGCCTCTGCACCAATTTTCGAAAGTTTTGAAGTAGCCACGGAAGTCGAAATTGCTCAATGCGTTGCGGCCATAAGGTCCGATTCGATAGGTGAGGATGGCTTTCCAATTCGATTTGTTAAGCTTATCTTACCTGAAATTGTCTCACATCTCACTCATATAATTAACTGGTGCATAATTACGTCTACTTTTCCTCTGCACTGGAAATTTGCAAGAGTTTTGCCAATAGCAAAGAAAACAAATGCATCTACACCTGCTGATTTCAGACCGGTGAGCATTCTGCCATGTCTATCAAAGGTTTTTGAAAAGGTTGTAGCGAAGCAGATAACGAAACACTTGTCCCTGAACAAATTGCTGTATGCTCAACAATCTGGTTTTAGAGCTAACCACAGTTGCTCTACAGCTATGGTTAACCTTTTTGAAGAATTGAGACAAGATTATGACCGGGGTCACGTTTCGCTGCTGTGTTTGCTGGATTTTTCTAAGGCTTTTGATAAAGTCAATCACAAAATTTTGTGTTGGAAGCTGAAGAATAACTTTGGTTTCAGTGAGAGAACTCTGAAATTGATCAGTAGCTTCCTCTCTTGCAGATCGCAAAGGGTTAATTCTGGTGAACGTTTTTCACAGTTGAAAGAAATAAAGCAGGGAGTCCCTCAAGGCTCCATATTAGGCCCGATACTATTCTGCATGTTTATTAATGACCTCCCTGCAGTTTGCAAATATACTTCATTACATCTTTATGCAGACGATGTCCAACTACATCTAGCAAAAGCTTCAGGTAACCTTAAGCAACTAGTTTTTCTCATGAATGAAGACTTAAAACATATTACAACATGGTCTGAAAATAATGGACTTCTCAATCCATCAAAATCCCAGATAATACCCATCTCAAAAAACAATTTTGACCTTTGTCTTCTTCCTGATGTTTACCTTAACAATAATAAAATTAAAGCAGTGGAATCAGTCACTAGTCTAGGTTATGTAATCAACCGTAATTTGTCTGCTTACAATCACACAAACGTTGTCGTGGGTCGTATTTACGGATGACTTCGTAAATTGTGGATAAGTGCTTATTTTACACCTCAAGAAACAAGACGAAAGCTGGTACTGTCTCTAGTCTTACCCCTCATAACATATGCTGAGGTGATCTACAGCAGTCTTGACTCCTCGTCCCAGCGAAAACTGCAAGTTGCGTTCAATGATGCTGTGCGTTATATTTATGGTATTCGTAGATATGACCATATTTCTGTGTTTGCTACGGGTTTGCTTGGATGTACTCTGAAACAATATATCAACGCTAGGAATTGTATGTTTTTGCACAAAATAATTATAACTCGAAACCCGCCTTACTTATATAACAGACTTAATTTTACTCGCTCCTCAAGAACCATCAACCTCATTCCCTACCGTTACAATTACCTTAACTCATCACGCTTATTTTTTATCCATACTGTAAGACTTTGGAACTCTTTGCCCTTTCAATTGAAGAATATTTCAAATCCCAACAATTTTAAAAGTGCAATTTTCCAACATTTCTCCTCCTCATCCATTTAAATTATATCCCTCATTACCCACTACCTTTCTTTCCTCTATACTATCTCTCACTCCTTACATTTAGATAAATATTGTTATTAGATTTAAGTATTTGAAATTATTATAACTGATATGAAAACACCATGCACTATAAAAGATCATGTCTTAATGTACAAACCATATGTTAAATAAATAAATTGAAATTGAAATTGATAAGAAATTATGCCTTTTGATATATTCACTTAGTTGCTTGTGCATAAAGAGCCCGACCCATAGAATCCGTTGCGTCCGTTCGCTCTCGGATTCAACTGACAGCCCGATTAAATACACACGATCTTATGAGAGGTGACCCATAAGCATCGGATGCAACGGACGCAACGCAAAAAGTAGCCCAACTTTTAACTTTTTGGGTCCGGCAAAAGAGAGACATGCGCAGTAAGAAACAATTTGAAATTTTCTCTCTGATGACATGCGCAGTAAGAACCAATTTGAAATTTTCTCTTCTGCTAACATGAGTGGTCTTGTTGAGTTGAGACACCGCAACGGATTCTATGGGTCACCTCAATCCGTTGTGTACGGTAAAACTCACAGCTGTCAGGTGAATCCGGCAGCGAACGGACGCAACGGATTCTACGGGTCGGGCTCTTAATTCTTTCACAAATTTTTAGACAGATAAGGAAGAATTGATATCGGCCTAAAGTCGTTTCCTTTTGAGTTTTTTGGGATTGGTATTACCTTGGCCTGTTTCCATTTGCTAGGAAAAACACCGGTCATAAAAAAACAATTCATAATGTGTGTGATATATGGAAGCAATATCGGTAGTATAATTTTCACAAACTTTGGATGAACTCCATCTATACCCACAGCATTACTTTTTATGTTTAGGAGACTTTCTACTACACCAGTGCTCTCTATTCTAGTAAAAGAAAACATTGTATTTTCATCTACATCAGAACTTACAGAGGCAGGATTTGAACAAGGTACGTTGTACACAAAGTTTGAATCTGAATTAGACAAAAAATTACGATTCAGTTCGTTAGTATCAATGTCATTAGTAAAAGTCAACTTTTGTTTACTCGACCCTAACTCACGTAAATTATTCCATAATTTACATTTGTATTGATTTTATCTGCGTAAAACCTTTTTTTAGCGGATGTCACTTCGCGAACAACATCATTCCTTTTTTGTCTATAATATGATAAGAACTCTTGAATACGGAATATTTTCCGGCGCAGGGACATAACTCCTCGGGTCATAAGTCCAAAACCGGATAAAAAGTAGATTATGGATTTATATCCCACCAATATGGGACATAAGTCCACATTTTTTTTTATTTTAGCTGAGACATAAGTTCACAATTTGCATAGAATCTCAATTTTTCGATAAATAATAGTAAATAAAAAGCCTTATGAAATACAGTTAGAAAACCAAAGGTTGTTAGAATACCGCCGCTCTTCAAATTTATAAGCCAAAAACTATTTAAAAATTTTAGTGTTTTAAAAAAATAATATAAGATTGAATTGCTAAGTAAAATGCTAACTTTCTATATATTTATTTTATTAAAACTTATTTAACCCCCTGAAAAATTAAAAAGCGGAATAAGATTTTGTTTCTGAGAACTAAGAAAAATAAAAGTTAAAATTCGCAAAGTAGAAAAATACTTCATACTTGATGATGAAAGCGTTTTTTCGATACCCAAATGTGCTTCATGAAGCATTTTACATATTTTTCCTTGTAATTCAGATGGGATAACCCGTCGATAGTACTTAAATAAGAGTCCATTTTCACAATGTTACTCATCCTTAAATTTGTGAAATTTTTGAGAGAAATTATCAAGCTGGTGGAACGTTGGCCAGCCATTCACAACGGTGACGTGAAGTAGTACCAAACGAAATAAAGCCAAATTCCAAAAATTTGGCTTTATTTCGGTCTGAAAAACGAAATAAGCCCAAATTCTCAGTTTGGCTTTATTTCGCTTTAGAGAACGAAATAAAGCCAATTTGGTGTTATTTCGATTTAAATTTTTGCAGAATCACGAAAATAAACCTAAGCAAAACACAAGTTAGATTCATCCATCTTTTATCTTTGATGTAAATTATCACTCACCTGATATTCAAATAAGTTCATTATAGTTTAAAATGAGGAATGGCCCCGACCCATAGAACGCGTTGCGTGCGGTAGAAGCGGCGCGGCAACTGATGCGGTGGGTTTTGCCGCGCGCAACTGATAGGGGTGACCCATAGAATCCGTTGCGGTGTTTTGACAGATAAATTTAGTCAAAATGGGGGCGTTCAAGAATCGTATCCGGATAGCTTGTTGTTGTTGTTTACGTGTGGGAAATCGAAAAAAATATGTTATAATCGTCTAGCAATGATATTTTGAATGTTTTTCTGTTTTCAAAAGTCGAATTTTAATATTTCACAGCTGTTGTCTGTTGTCGATCGTTCAAAAAGGTATCTAAGATACGGCTATCCTAGATAGGCTATCCGATAGGTTCTTGAACGAGCCCATTGTAATTTTTTCCATATAAGAGAAAACTTCAAATTGGTTGTGACTGCGCATGTCTCTCTTCTGTCACCGCGTGAGAGCCGCGGCAAAGTAGAAAGTTGGGCTACTCGGCGCGTTCGGCGCGTTGCGCGCGGTGCTTATGGGTCACCTCTCATAAGATCGTGTGTATTTAATCGAGCTGTCAGTTGGAAGCGGTGCCGCACGCGCGCAACGCGTTCTATGGGCCGGGGCCTGAAATCAATGTTTTTCATTTCAGATTCTTCGCTAGTGGTTCGTATGGCTTTTCAACGGACAGCTATCGTTGTTAATGTTTCCTATAATTGATATTTTATTGGTTGTTATTTATTACGTTGTATATGAATAGTTTTGCAAGCCTAGTTTTTAGAAAGAGTAATTGTTTGATTTGAGTTGCATGGAAGTCCAGAGTTTGAAATTCGACTGGATGGATAAACAAGTGGATGGGCGTTGTACTATTCGGGTAGGCTCTGATTGGTGCCAACTTGGCGGCGCCCAGATGCTGTAACTCATAGTACACGTCAATTGTGCTTACTATACCTCCAAGCGGTATCCACTGGGACCTGGGATGCTCCGTCCAGAGCTGACCTGCTAAACTAGTAAGTGCGAGTGTTGATAAGGGAATCCGGAACAAAGAATTGTGATCGATCAACACTGCTCTGCGAACAATGACTGACTGCACGAATCTCAGTGGTCTACGAGAGCTTTCGTGTAAATGTCCCAGCGGATGAATTCGAAAGACAGAATCAACGGTGGACTTCAGCAGCCATAAAAGCAGAAACCCCTGAAAGAGCTACTCCAACATATTTGGTTTAAAGGTCTTTTGCGGTCTTTCAATACTAGGACAGGGTATTGAAGTAGAGATGGTGGTGGACGAGCTCCTGGTGAGCCAACGGCAGCACTCACACCCCTGCAGCAGGGTACTGACTTTGGATACTCCAGCCCTTTGTGTCCGAAGGGATCCAAAAGGACCTGGCCCTCCAGGTTGGGGGTTGTGCGTGGGGTTAACTACCCAACCACGTGAAAAAAGCCCAGTTCTGAAACAACTAACAGCCTCGGATAACGATAATGATTTCAAAGTTGACGACCCAAGCAAACGAAAAAAGGACAACGACCTCCGGATCTGCACTTGGAACGTAAGATCTCTTAACGGACTAGGTGTAGCTGGAGAATTAGCGGACGCCCTGGACTGCTGCAAAGCAGACATAACCGCCATCCAAGAAGTGCGATGGAGTGGACCGAGCATAAAGAAGATGAAAAACTGTGACATATACTATGGCGACTGCTACAGACAACAGAAACAGCGTCTATTTGGGTGCGGATTTGTCGTTAGAGCAAGACTCAGGGATAAGGTGATTAGCCAAAATCCAGTCAATGAGCGTATAATGACCATCCGCATCAGGGCTAAATTCGCCAACATTAGCCTTATGTGCACCCACGCCCCCACAGAAGAGAAAGACGACGATTCCAAAGACTGTTTCTACGATTTTTTAAAATTTTTTTTCGTAAATTTTGACTTTGAAGTCAGTTATTTAAAAAACTATAAATTGAAACCACTTCATTTAAAATTTATTATAAAGTGCAAGTTTCTGGCTTTCATAAAAAGTATAAATTGTATCTGTAAGTTTTCCCGTTGTTCTACAATATTTTTTTTTTAGATTTTAAGTCAATTTTTATAAAACTGCCCCTACCGCCTAAACGGGGGGAGATAGACCCCCCCTCCCATAGTAAAAAATGCTTGTATTGAACCCCTCTATCAGAAACCGTTATTAATTTTTGTCGCCAAAGTTATCGTACTCTCCCCTAGATTTTTTTTTAGATTTATTAGATTATTTATTAGTTTTCAAACATTATAAGCATTAGGTTTGTGTACAATACAAATAATCAATTTGGAAATTCGCCGCGAATTTTTCGATTCCCCAAATTGACCCTTTCGTTATGGCTTAATATTTTTTTCACTCTCCATATCTGATCGTCAGTTTGGATTTATTTTTAGTTATTATCCTTTTACTTTCTTCATGCTATTTTTCATTATGTTAAATGGTTAAAAATATCTATGTTTATTTGTTTATCCATCCAGTCGAATTTCAAACTCTAGACTTCCATGCAAATCAAATCAAACATATTAACATACAAACAAAAAAATATAACTACCTTTTCAATCCATTGTTTTTGAAAGTGTATATAGATTGATTGATTTTATTTTTATCATTTCTTAACATTATTTATGAATAACAAAATCAGAATTAGCATGGCAATGCCGTCTGCCAGGTTGACAAGTTAAAATTAGTATAATATAAAGCTTATTGGTTCTACGATAATGTTAAAAAGCAAGAAATTATTAGACAAAAAAAACATAAGTAACCATGTATATACAATAATTATTTGACTTCGATGAGTTTTTAGAAGCTTTCGCTGAGTATTCTGTCCCGATAGGTTTTTGCCACTTTGCAATACGTGAAAAGTTTTTCCACCGACATCTCGTTAAGTAGACTTATCATCTCCACTTCCGTGAGGTAACTAGATCCCAGGAAGGCTCTCCTGCTTTCTACCAGCACAGGACATTTTCCTAAAAAATGAAAAACATCTTCTCTTTCTCTTAGATTGCATAAACTACATTGTCCAGGACGATCCTCTCTATGCGGAATATAGTTAAGATGCATGAGCTCCCCCCGAAGTCTCAACATCATAGAAATAACCTCAACATTGTTCTCATCTCTAAAGTAGTTATTTGGACCAAGGTTATGACTTAGGTGTTTGTAAATTAATCTATGAGTTGAATTTGAAGCTTCTTCTATATAGCGACTACGGAGCTTTTCATCAACCGCCGCAATTAGATTGTACAGTTTAACTTTGCAATCATTGACGTTGCCGAAATCCAGATCTAGTGACATTTCACACCATAAGGCCAGCTCGTGCCATTCTGCGTACCAACTGCTTCTTTGATTGATTACATAGAGGGCTGCTTTCTTGGGTAATCTTTCACTATGCATCTGCAAGACTTTGAGAATATAGTCTATGTTTAGTTTGAGGGTTTGAATAAAAAGCGGTGATAGTCCAGTTTCCAGCAAAACCATGTAATTTGGTGTGTTGTAGGGTAGATGAAATATTCTTTTAATAAAGAATCTTAGTAGTTTCTCCACACTCTCGTACTGTTTGTATCCCCAAACCTGCGCTGCGTAAAGCAAAATAGACTCAGACACTGCTTCAAATACACGAAATTTGCTACTATGTGCTATATTCTTGTTTGCGAAACACTTCGCCCAGGATGTTCCAATTGCACTTTTTGCCTTCACAAGTTTATCCACAAGATGTCTTTCCATACTAAGATTCTTTGTAAAACACACTCCTAGATAAGTGAATTCCTTCACCACCTCAATCAAATTCGAATCGTAGCTCCATCTTTCATTTGCGCAATTTCTTCCACCTCCATTCTTGAAAATCATTATTTTGGATTTACTTAGATTGACCTTTAGATTCCACGTTACACAGTACCTATGTAATTGATTTATCATCAGTTGCAGAGATTGGGGTGATTTGGAGAGCATCACAATGTCATCGGCATAGAAAAGTGCTTTGATCACTGTCCCTGCGAATTCCACCCCTCCGCCAATGTTGTCGGTAAGGTCATCTATAAAGAGCGCAAATAATAGCGGGCTCAACGCACACCCCTGTCGGACGCCCGTTGCAGTCCGAAACCATTCAGAGATTTCCTCTCCATTCCAAACTGCGGCTTGTATATAAGTGTATATATAATTTATGAAAAATTTTGCTTTATTTCCATTTTGAAATCGAAGTACCGCCAAATTTTGTATTTAAACAAATTTGGCGTTATTTCCATTACTTATTTGGCATTATTTCGTTTTGGTAATCGAAATAAAGCCAAATTGGTATTATTTCGTTTCGAAAAACGAAATCTTAAATTTGGTCTTATTTCGTTTGGTATTATTTCACGTCACCATTCACAACATAATCTCGTATCCGACTAAATGTTCCTCTTGTTCGAAAACAGACAAATAACATTCCAAGTTTTGCTTTGACAAGCATTCAGATTTCGTAACCATATGCTCTACACCCGATAGATCACTAAATTCGGAATCATCCGACAATTGCGCTCTTGAAAGGCAATCAGCTACTAACATTTGCTTTCAAGGTTTATAAATTAATTCCATCAAGAGATATTTTAATAACAACATAAATATTCGCTGTAATCGTGGTTTATTCATCATCAATACTGCGTTTGATTAGAACTTCAAGTGGTTTATGATCACTTTCGACGGTAAAATCTCGACCATATAAAAAGAAATGAAACCGCTGACACGAAAAAACGACCACCAAAAGTTCTTTTTCAATTTGAGCCCACTTTTGTCCGCTCTTGCTCAAAGTCCGTGAAGCATATGCGACCGGATGACCATCTTGCATTAAAACACAACCCAGTCCATCCTTAGATGCATCCATTTAGACGATCACAGGCTTGTTTGTGTCATAAACTGACAAGATTTGATTAAATGCAAGAATTTTCAAAAGATTTTCCCTTTCAGTTTCATGATTCCATATCCAACAAAACTTGGTATTATTATGTGTCAAATAATGTAATGCAGCAGTTTTCTGGGATAAGTTTGGTATAAAAATTAAAAACGTATTCTATTAAGTTTAGTTGAAAAATTAAAGCAGGAATTAAAAGAAGTGACTAAAACATTAGTCATCTCACCAGTTGATTACGCTACTGAGTGGGTGAATAATCTACAAGTGGTTGAGAAACCTAATGGGAAGTTGCGTATATCCTTAGATCCCAAATCATTAAATGCGTGTATTAAGAGGGAACATTTCTTAATTCCAACTATAGATGATTTTATAAGTAAATTAAATGGAAAGTGAATTTTTACGGTACTTGATTTGGCTAGTGGGGTCTGGCATATGAAACTAGACAAAAGTAGTTCTGATCTCACAACATTCATTAGGCTTACCACAAGGAATAAAGTGTCAAAAGTCCCAATCAGTCCCATGTGTCAAAGTTCAAAATTTTAGGTTTTTGGATCTTTCTCGAAAGTACCTTGGAGCAAAGTTGTACATCTTAAAATTCTCTACAAAAATGGTCCATATTTTTTTCTCTAAGACCCACTTGCGCTTGAAATATCACGTTCTACATAATATGCACACATTTCCACACCACCTGTGAGGCAGTGTACTCGGCTCGTTTTTTTAACGTGGTATCCCCGGTAGGCCTATTCCACGAAAGTTTTTGACGATATTTGCAGGAAAAATAATTATTTAACAGTATGAAGATTATTGATATGGGTTACTGAGTTTAACTGTCGTTCTAAGTTTTTTTTATTGCTTTAATCTGACTCATACTCTTCATATTCTACTTCAACAATCGTGTTTTCTTCAATTTCTTCTTGTTCTTTTTCTTCTCCTTCCTGTTGATGAATGCTTAGAAATTGTTCAAATGAAGATGAATCAGTTGTCTCTTCAACAAATTCTTCACATGAATCTTCCTCTCTTGTATTTAATTGAACATTTGAGCAAGATACACCTTGGCAATTGGTACACGCTGGAGAACACTATAACTGTTAAGAAGTTTTTCTGGAGCAGGGAGCAGTAAAGTTCGTATCGGTGCCAAAGTATTATTTATCAATTTCCAACCCCAGTCTTCAGGGTTCAGTTCATTGCCTCTCCATGTCTGAACTTAATAGTATACTCGAAACAAATGTTGAGTAGCAGATGCCGATGTTGGAGGAGACAAAATAGTTGTACTTGCTTTTTGTTTCGTGTATTTTTCACAAATGTTAAATATATGTACTTATCTATGCAATCAATTTTTTTGGAGCTCCATAAACCGCAAGAAGAAACCGAATTCCTTTAGTTTTTAGTATTTGAGTTAAAGAACTAATTTCAGTAAATACTTTTGCACAGAGTTAACGATATGCAGACTCATCACATTTCTTTGTCATACGACACCTTCATAAGAGTTAACATAAACATAAACATCCGACAGACAAGATCGATATTGTCTCACGATCATTGTCCATACATAAATATAAGATACATACATACCATACTGAATTGGAGACGACCTAGTATTAAGAGCATTGTAAATTTAATCATAAGTGAGATACCGAACGAGGAAGACCTCATAAGAGATCTCGGTAGATTTTTAACTTGAATAAATTAAAGTTATTCTTTTTTTTTAAAAACTTATAGATTCATAAGACCCTTTTAATTGGCGCCCGAACAGTAGGGACAGGACACTTGTTTCGCGAAAATTCCAGATACTTATCTATCGCAAGTGAACCAACTAAAAAAAAGACCTACCCAACATAAAACACTGGGAGGCAAGTGAAAAAAAGATCAGAAGACATACGCTCATAAGAAGCGGAAAATTCAAAAAAAAAAAAGAGAAGAAAAAAATGTGTTGAAGTGAATATAATAAAGAAAGAAGGAGTGAAATTAAAAAAATTATAAGCGGAAAATCCAAAACAAAAAGAGAAGAAAAAAATGTGTTGAAGTGAATATAATAAAGAAAGAAGGAGTGAAATTAAAAAAATTATAAGCGGAAAATCCAAAACAAAAAGAGAAGAAAAAAATGTGTTGAAGTGAATATAATAAAGAAAGAAGGAGTGAAATTAAAAAAAAAATTATAAGCGGAAAATCCAAAACGAAAAGAGAAGAAAAAAATGTGTTGAAGTGAATATAATAAAGAAAGAAGGAGTGAAATTAAAAAAAATTATAAGCGGAAAATCCAAAACAAAAAGAGAAGAAAAAAATGTGTTGAAGTGAATATAATAAAGAAAGAAAGAGTGAAATCAAACAAAAAAATAAAATTATTAACTATTAAAAAACATTGCGAAAGGTTGCTATCTAGCCGAAACTAGATAAAAAGTGTTTAAAAATAAAAAAAAAACTAAGCTGAAAAGAAAAAAAACTACTAGAAGCCGTGCAGAGGATAGTCAATTAGAACGAGGAACAGGGAGCAACAAAGTAACACAAGTAACATTTTTATAAGTGTATTTTTTTTATATTAGGAAATATATATTTATATACACGTACATATACCTAAATCAGGCAAATTTAAATTTTTTTTTTTATTATAATAACAAGATAAAAATGGCACTAACGGTAGAGCAGGTAGGGGGAATGATTTCTATGGCGGTCACTGAGCAGACGAGGGATCTACAAATAAGAATAACGGAGTTAACAACAGCTTTGGGTAGACTGTTACCCACGGATAATATAATCCCATATAAAGATGTAGAAATAGATCCGTCAAATGATACAAAGGAAGGATTAGATCTAGTCAAAAGCCTTCAAAAATTCGATGGCGACAATTACATTAGTTGGCGCACATCCGCAGTGCATTGCATGCAGGCATACGAACACTGCATAGGTAGTACAAGTTATTTCACAGCGGTGAATATTCTACGAAACAAAATTGTAGGGAAAGCAAACGATGTATTAACATCACACGGGACTCCACTTCATCCCAGTGCAATAATAGCGAGATTAGATGTAACATACGAGGACAAGAGACCGATTCACATGTTACAGACAGAACTTACTAACGCAAAACAGACTTTAGAGGAATTTTGTGATCAGGTTAACAGATTATTAACTTTGATAACTAATAAGACTATGATGAGTTATGGGCCAAAAACGGCAGAGACAAAAGTTTTACTTGATGTGGCAAGACAAAATGCACTAAGAGTTTTCATAACTGGACTCAACCAGCCAATGAGTAACTTGGTGTTTGCATTGAACCCAGGGGATATCCCAAATTCTCTAGCTATAGCACAAGAAATTGAAATGAACCAAACTACGAGATTTATGAATCAACACGTACAAAACAGACCTCTTGGTATTTTACCACCAAGGCCAACGAATTTCCAACATTTTCAAAGACCATTTGCGAATTCATCACAGAGACACCATGTAGCTCCACAACAAAGAATTTGGAATAACGGACAGCAACAGAGGATAGATCAGGGAAGCGGTAATTTCAGACCGGAGAGAAATAATAATTTTCAGAGAAACATACCTTTAAATCAATATAGGGACCAGAGATTCAATAATGAGATTCGCAATAACAACAATCCGTTTAAACGATATAGGCCTAATAGCAATCAGCAGCCTTTAACAAAAACACCAAGAATAAATCATCTTAATGAACGAGATTCTTTTTTAGAATGAGGTACAACCTGCCTACAATTATACGAACAAATAAAACGACAGGTCAAGTATATTAAATATTAATAGATACGGGTGCGACACATAATTATGTTAAACCAGATATAAATAAGTGTAAGAAATTGAAAACAAGTAATAAAGTAAAAAGTGTTCATGGTAGTAGTATCATAGATACGTACCAGGATATAAACATATTTGGAAATTGGGAAATTTTTTATGAGCTAAAAGAACTAAAAGACTATGATGCTATAATAGGCATAAATACGTTAAGACAATCTAATTGCAAAATAAATATAGCAGACAGTTTTTTGGAGTTCAACGGAGGCAAAGTACCTCTGATATATAATGATAAATTAATTAACAGTCTTCAAATAAACACCCATATGCAGGTGGAATATCAGGAAAGATTGAAGGGAATTGTAAGGAAATATCAGGGAATTTTTACGGAAAGACCAAACTACTTACCGTATAATACAAATGTTAAACGTAATATAAATACTGTAAATGAAGAACTAGTTTGGCAATGAGCATACCCATATCCGCAATCTGCTTTCGCGTTTATTAATAAGGAAATACAAAATTTATTAGAAAACGATATTATAAAACCAAGTCGAAGCGCGTATAACAGTTCAGTTTGGGTGGTAGATAAAAAAGGATTCAATGAAGATGGCACAAAGAAACTACGAATGGTCATTGATTACAAGAAATTAAATTCTTTTACGAAGTCTGATAAATATCCCATGGCAGAAACCTCAGTAATTTTATCTAATTTAGGCAAGTCAAAATTTTTCTCTACTTTAGATTTACAATCAGGATTTCATCAAATCCTTGTTAATGAAAAAGATAGACCGAAGACTGCATTTTCAGTCAACAACGGGAAATACGAATTCAATCGTATGCCATTTGGGCTTAAAAACGCTCCAGCCATATTTCAAAGAGCTATGGATGACATTCTCCGAGAATACATCGGGAAATTCTGTCATGTTTATCTAGATGACGTTATAATATTTTCAGGAACACATGATGAGCACTTACATCACATTGAAATAATAATTAAAGCACTTTCAGAAGCTAACATGAGAATTAGCAGTGAAAAGAGTAAGTACTTTATGGAAGGGTGGATTTCTTAGGATATGTTGTATCCTATAACCACATAAAAACCCATCCAGATAAAGTAAAAACAATTAGGGAATATCCCGAACCACAGACTTTACGTCAACTGAGAAGTTTTCTTGGACTATCAGGTTATAGGAAATTTATCCGAAACTATGCAATGATAAGCAAAGGGTTAACAAAGTATTGACGGGGAAACGAAAAAATAAACAGTAAGAGGATAAATATTGAATTAGATTCAGAAGGCAAAAAAGCGTTTCAGGTATTAAAGGATAAGCTTACAGAAGAAATTGCGTTAAATCAACCGGATTTCGATAAACCATTTGATTTAACAACTGATGCAAGTAACTCAGCCATAGGTGCAGTACTAAGCCAAGACAATAAGCCAATAACCTTTGTAAGTAGGACGTTATCTGCAAGTGAACAAAATTATGATACCAATGAAAAGGAATTGTTAGCAATAGTATGGAGTCTGAAAAATTTGAGAAATTATCTATATGGTCAAACTGGAATTCGCATATACACGGACCATCAACCATTGAGCTTTGCTGTATCTGATAAAAACCCTAATACGAAATTGAAGAGATGGAAAGCATTTATAGAAGAATATGCACCAGTAATCTTAACATCTTAATCTTCACATAGTATAAAATAAAGTTGCTTTCTCTGTCCCTATGTCCCTATGTATGCTTAGATTTTAAAAACAACGCAGCGGATTTTGATACGGTTTTTTTTAAATGAATAGAGTGATTCAAGAGGAAGGTTTATATGTAAAATGCATGCATATTAGAGAAGAGAAAAGCCAAGAAATTTAAAGTTTTGTAATGCGATGTCATAACAAACATATTATTTTACTATAAAAAAAATATTTACTTTTACTTTTACTTCAATTTTATAATTTTCAAAATCGGTTTGAAACTCGCACGAATAGCAAATTATTTTTTTAAATCATAGTAGTTTATTAGAGCTCGAGGCTCCAATCAGGAAGCTTCGGAATAGATATCTAACTATACATGGAACCAGAGTTCTAAAACTTTTCAATGGCGAAAACGAAGTACTGCGGTTGATGGTTTCCTCGGAGTAAAAAAAACGGATGCTCTTGGCAGCATCTACGTGATTCATCCCAATAACAGCGAATGCTTTTATCTGAGAATGTTACTGCATATTATAAAAGGCCCGACATCCTTTGAGCACCTAAGAACTGTACAAGGTGTTGTTTACAATACTTATCAAGCAGCATGCAAAGCTATGGGGCTCTTGGAAGACGATTCTCACAGAAGCAGCTTTTTGTAGTTCAGCTACACCATTAAGATATTTATTTGCTGTCATAGTAACGTTTTGTCAAGTAACTGCGATTCTGTTAATCTATGGAATAAATTTCAAGAAAATATGGCCACTGATATTCTGATTCGGCGACGCGACGGCGAGAGTTAAACTCAGATGATGTACAATATTACTTTCGGGTAAATCGATCAAGGATTTTGGGATTTTTTCATAATTGAGTGCACAATATTCACAGGATGTGGTACCGGAGAAGATTTATTGATTCCCAGAATCCCTCTGATACCACCGGATTTACCTTTCCAATTTAAACGCTAACAATTTCCGGTGAAGACATCTTTTGGAACGACCATTAATAAATCACAGGGTCAAACCTTTAACGTTACAGGCTTAGTTTGGCGTCGCTCTTTCAAGAGTAACTTCCAGAGAAAATTATGTTTTTATTGTCTAATGACAAGAAAGCTGTGAACGTTGTATATAAAGACATTCTGGAATACATTAATTGTTGTAAAAATAAAATAAGTAGTTAAAAATGTAAAAAGTAAATATGTAAGAATTTATTCTATTTAGTATCAGCATTGTACCCGTGTGAAGCCGGGGCGGGTCGCTAGTTAATTATAAACCAGGTAAGGAAAATGTTGTAGCAGATGCATTAAGTCGTCAAGAAATAAATATAATGGAAAATAGTGAAGATTTAGCTACAGTACATAGTACTCACAGCAGCCCAAGAGAAGAAATTAGAAGGTTAGGCGGAATAATCAATCGATTTAGAAATCAATTAATTATAGAAGAAGGAGATTCCAAAAATATAAATAGTGAACAAATTCATAAAGGATATTGGAGGCATACTATTAAATACAAAGATGATGACGTTTTCACTAAATTGAAAGAAATAATTAGGAAGGGAATAAACGCAATATATTCAACAGAAGAGACTCTATTTAAGATTAAAGACAAATTACAAAACGAATACCCAACAACACAGTTTGCGTACGTTTCAAATCTTGTAGAAGACATAACAGACAAAGACATGCAAATAACCATTATGAAAGAGGAACATAATAGAGCACATAGAGACTCTAGAGAAAATTTTAAACAAATTTCAGCTAAATGTTACTGGCCCGAATGTTTTAAACAATTACTTGATTATGCGAAATTACTTGATTATGCGAAAGACTGTTCTGTTTGTAAGGAAAACAAATATGACAGACATCCTGTGAGATATAAGATTGGAGAGGCTCCAATTCCAAAGAAAGGGGGGGAACGCATACATGCAGACATATACTACATTGACAACGATCAATTTTTGATTATGATAGACTCTTTTTCAAAATTTTTAATAGTTAGACATATCGACAGTAAAATAGACGCTGAGGAAAAACTAATTGAAACACTACCAGTGTTTGGGAAAGAAGAAGTTTTGGTAACAGACAATGAGAGAACATTCTGTACTCCGACGGCAGAATTAGAATTAGAAAAATTAGGGGTCAAACACGAAAAGGTAGCTCCGAATCATAGCAAAACCAACGGAATGATTGAAAGAGTACATAGCACACTAACAGAACTAATACGCATTACGAAAACAGAAATTCATGCAGACACAAAATTTATTATGCCGTTTGTAGTAAAGAAATATAATGAATCTATTCACTCAGTAACGAATCAACAACCATTAGAGGTCTTCCATAACTTTGAAAAGTTTAAATCTCTTACAGATGTATTGAAAACAAAACAAGAAAAAGATCTTTCTTATTTCAATAAAAATAGAACTGAAATTGAGTTTAGGCCAGGACAAAAGATACACGTAAAATCAACACGTAGGAAAGGTAAAGTTAAACCTTTATTTAAGAAGCGAATTGTTAAAGAGGATAGAGGAAGGGTTGTAGTTGACAGTAAAGACAGGATTATACATAAAGAACACATAAAGAAATAAAATATTATTTGTATTAAATTTCAGATGTATATAAGTACAGTTTTGAGATTTTTGGCATTGCTAGCCACAACATCTGCACAAGTGCAGAAACCGATCCAAAAGAGGCATTATTGAAATTGGCACATTATGGAAATGGATATCTAGAAGTCCAGATCACGACGACAAAGTTAGAATTGAAACAAAGTTGCAAGAGTTAAAAGAATCAAATAATAAACAATGTACATACTAATAAAGCTACCTACAAATAGAAATAATATCTGTATTTACACTTTTATACAATTAGACCGAACAGCCGAACACCGAATGAAAATAAAAACAAAACAAAATTCTGTTGCCAGTTCAACCATTGAGAAACCAAAATTTGAGAGTTTCTTTATGATTTTGACATAAGGGATGATTAACTAGTATGGACGAAAAAAAGGATTATAAATAAGGATTTTTTATTCACTGATTAAAGTCTTAACAAGCTCTTATTCACTGAATAACTAATATGCGTTTTCAGCGTGTTTTAGCGAAATCTAATAAATACGCCTGATTCTTTTTTTTTAAAATCTTATAGATTCATAAAACCTTTTAATTCACAGTCAATCTATTTTTTTCAAATAATTTTAATACTGAATTTTTGCCCCTTCTAAACATTGCTGACGAAGTATCGCAACCGGTTATCGCATGTAAAAATAAAATATAGTTTTGGCATTTTGGGTAAGCTGATAAACTTTTAGAAGAATATATTTCTGTCTGTTACTGCGCCTTAACGGGTTTTAAAAAGGAAATAATTTAATCAGATAGAGTCCTCGCAGTGAGTAGTACTAACAAATCAACATCTTAACCCACTAATATAGTTGTATTTCTTGCATTAAATTGTTCTATTGCTGGCTCAATTATGAGGACATTGGCGTCATTCGGAGCTTGTTTCACGACACGTTGTCTTTTGGATGCAGAGATTGAAGTTTTCCGGGTGTATGATTTTCTGCAATCCACGTGAATTGTAACGGACTTTTTGCTTTTCAAATAATCAGCAAACTCATCACTTCTCGCGACACTTGCATCGGTCAAAGTTGGCACTCCACGGCAAAAATGTAAAATTTTCTTTTGAATATTGATCAGAACTAACTACAATAGTAGACGCTTGTAATAAATACGTGTAGTCACTCGAACAGCTCGATCAACACTAAAAGAAGCAGGTTAATACGTGAACGACACCACACGGACAAAAGAATAGGCAAATGTTATTCAAGGCCAGTTGTTATTCAAGTATCTGGGAAACAGTGGGTCCTAGAGAAAAAAAAATAGGGACCATTTTTATAGAGAATTTCAAGGTCTAAAACTTTGCTCCAAGGTTCATTTCGGTAAAACTTACCTTTTTCGAGCAAAATCCAAAAAACTAAAATTTTGACCTTTGACCCCACACACATGGGACTGATTGGGACTTTTGAAACTTTATTCCTTGTGGTAAACATAAGGTCTCTACGAAGATTTGGCTCTGTCGGAATTTTCTTTATTTGAGATCTTTTTTTTATGTCTAAATTGGCCGGACTATTTAAGTTTTTGTAAATTTTATACCAGCGAAAAACAGAGTCTGACAAAGCATTTTACATATGAGTTTCTTTACTTCACTGTACGTCCGAAGTTGGACTCAAGGCAAAACCGATGAGCATTCCTAGCGAGGTGGGTTTTGTGTCTTATTTGTTTCAGGGGAGGAACGCAACTGGCTATTTCACAAGGGCACTTTTTGTGGAAAAAGCTATTAAAAAGAGAGACATGTAACGATTCGACGATATCTAAGAGATTCAAGCGTTGTTTGAGAAGCAACCGACCAGACCAGATGTGAGAATTATACTTTAGTTTTGGGTGGATGTAGGCTGTAGCCAGACCAGAAGGGGTGAATCGTATCGTCTTAACCCTGCAAGGGTTAATTTTTTTCGCGTGAAAAAAAATATAAGTTGCATTTAGTGATAAGAAGATTGGGAAAACTTATAATAAGTAAAATAACCCCTTTTTTACAAGAAAATTCACTTTCAATTTATGTTCCACATATGGTACTGAGCCTTTAGTATACTTTTTGGTATTGAACTAGTACAATCGAATTGTTTTGGAAATAGTTCCTATATCTTTTTCTTCAATTGTAACTAATTGAAAATGAAATGACTGTTATACAAAGTTTCCGTTATCGTTCTTCCGTTCCGTTGAGAATATGGGGATGAAATATAGTTATGTTACTGAGGGATAATATAAGATCCAAAAGTTGAAAGAATTTTTGAAATCTGTTGAATAGTTTCTAAATTCCGTTCCCAATCCCGTTTACGTGGGAATATGGAGATCAAACTCTTACGGGAACTAGTAGCGTAGCTAGAAGGGGTGGCAGCTGGGGGGGGGGGCAATTATGTTAAACAGTACCCACCCCCAGAATGTTAAACAGTAAATTAAATGAAATTCTCCTTATCTTATTATTATTATCTCTTTATTCAATTTTAAATTAAAAATTTAAGAAAAGGAGAACAAAAATTATTGTATCTACATATTCACATAGCTAAAAAAAAAACAGAAAACATTTATAAAACGTCTTCTTCCTAGCTTTTAAAGCAGAAAATTCGGTGATAGCGTCCTCGAAACTTATTTGCTGGGTCGTCTCATATTCTATTATTAAAATTCCCAGATTGTTGAGCCTCTTTTCCGTCATAGTTGCACGCAAGTAGTTTTTAATTAATTTAAGCTTACTAAAACTCCTTTCACATGACACAACAGTCACACATATGTATTGTAATAAACATTTTTAATGCGACAATGAGATTCGGAAAAGATTCTGCAAACTGCCATTCAAGGATGAATTTCATAAAATCTTAAGATAACAAATTAGATGTTGTCACTTTAGCTGCCTTCAAATGACTCTCAACCTTGGTATCTCTGAGAGAAGTTCTGACTCGTAAGCACTAGCAAATTTTGAAACAGCTATTTTCAAATCACTAATGTTTGCTAAAAGTAAAGTAATCGCCTGTACAACTTCAAATAATGAAGCCACCTCCTTAATAGACTCTTTCCAGTGTCATTTCGTAGTTCAGCGCTCAGAAAAAGTCCTGCATCAGTTCCCAACTCACCAGCCATACGCTTTCTACAACGAATTCTCCTTTCCGTTGCAATGTCGTATTTCTCCGATGTTTTTATACTAAGTTTAATTGCGTCTTCTACGATCTATAATATAAATCTTTATATATATAATTCGGGTCTATGAAATAACTTCCACGAAATAAGTCCCACTTTTAAAAACGAAATAAGTCCCACAAAAAATTGCTATTTTGAAAGTGGGAGTTATTTCGTTTTTAAAAGTGGGACTTATTTCGTCAATTGGTGGGACTTATTTCGTTACGCGTTTTTATTTTAAGTGGGACTTATTTCGTTTTGAGTGGGAATAAATTCGTTTTGTAAAGTGGGAGTTATTTCATACCCCTAAATTTATATTTTTTCTTATGCAAAAAGTTATGGTTGTCCCTTTTACGAAATGTCCAATATTTCGTAAAAGGGACAACCGTAATTTTTTGTCCTTATCTCTCATGGCTCTTCTTGCTTGTGTAAGATTTTTCTTTATTATTCCTCTGTTTTGATTTTATTCATATTATTCGACGTGTGTTTTTTCGAAGAGCCAAATACTTCTAATTTGAAATCGCATTAAACAGTGAAAAAGTGGGACTTATTTCGTTTATGAAAGTGGGACTTAATTCATTTAAGAAATATATTATTCAAGGGGGAGTTATTTCATTTTGAGTGGCAGTTATTTAATTTCAAGTAAATTTTTAAATCATTTCATTTTGGTGGGACTTATTTCGTTTTCAAAAGTGGGACTTATTTCGTGGGAGTTATTTAATTTTTTTAAGCAATTTTTGGTGGGACTTATTTCGTTTTTAAAAGTGGGACTTATTTCGTGGGAGTTATTTCATAGACCCATATAATTCTGCTGTACGTGTGTATGTCATTGAACTCCTCCTAAAGGGCTTGACCGATTTATATGAATTTTTCTGTATGTGTTTGAGTGGCGCCCTGGATGGTTTAGATTCACAAATGCAGATGGCGCTGCAGTTGCAGTTGATGTTCGTTAGTCTGGCTAAAACTCGAAAACGGCTGAACGGATTTATCTTATCTTGATCTTGAAATGGTCGTGTAAGTCTAGGGAAGGTTTAAAAGCTTTTATTTTATCACTATAATCCCACGGGAACAGAAACAGGAACGAGAACGGGAACCTCTAAGTCACTTGACAGATTAAAAAAATTCTTTCCACTCTAGGATGTTACATTATCTCTCAGTGAAATAGACTTTTATTTTATTCACATATTTCCACGGGAACGGAAGATTCCCTCAGGAACGGGGTTGGAAATAGAAACTTAAAAACTACTCAACAGATTTCAAAAATTCTTTCGGCACTGGGATGCCACATAATCCCTCAGTAACTTAGCGTAGATTTCATCCCTATAATCCCGCGAGAATAGAAACAGGAATGAGAACGGAAGCTTTTAAACTACAGACCCGAGCAACGCCAGGCGACTCAGCTAATTAAATAACAAATATGTAGTATGATTATTGGATTGTTTGTTTTTAAGAACTCTTTTGATTTTCGACTGGCAAGAATAGAGATTTAAATTTTTTTTTAGTTTAAAGTGTTACTTTTACAATAATCCAAGCTATTTTTTCATATGAAATGACCGCACATTTAACTTGATCTATATTTGCAAAACAAAAGGAATTGATTTCAAGTGATACTATACACTTTAACCTAAGCAATGACAGTGTCTTCTAGGCCTTTGGTAGAGATAAGGATCTCGAAGAGATATTGGGTTCGAATGCAAATGAAGTGGAAGTTCTTTGGTTATTATGTAGAAAGAAGAAGTGAATAAAGTAATAAGGACTCGAAGAATATTTTAATTCTAGCTCAGACGCAATAAGGGTATTGTAAAACCACGTGGTGGTCTCTGTGACCATGTTGAACGGTGCATATGCTAACACTTTGATGTACTCAACAAGTGTCAAGAGCTTCAGCAACGATACGGGAACAACAACATTAGTTGGAACTTGGAAAATATTGGACCAATTCCCAAAAAATTTTCAATGATAAAGTGCTTCATTCCATTTCAACGTCCGAAGAGCAGGGACGTGCATTTGGAAACGAATATGAGAAGCTGAGGGTTGAGTCGTCAGCAAAACAATTAAGAGGATTAGAAGTTTCAGAGAGGAGATCATTCATGAAAATAAGGAAGAGAGTCGGAGACAAAACGGAGCCCTTGGGCACACCAGCATTTATAAAGTGAGTATCAGACTTGAAGCCATCAAACAGAACTTGTATTGAACGGCCGGAAAGGTAGTTTCTAATGCAACGAAGAAGGGGCCCATCGATGCCAAAAGCACGCATTTTCGAGGAAAGAGCCTGATGCCAAACTCTATCAAATGCTTTAGAAATATCAAGTGCAATAATCTTACATTCTCCAAAACAATGTAAAGATTGGTTCCACTTTTCGGTGAGATAAGCCATCAAATCACCAGTGAACCGTTTGCTACGAAAGCCGCACTGACGGTCATTAAGAAGCATTTGTTCTTCAAGATATTGCATAAGTTGACGGTTTGTCAACGTTTCCATGACCTTGGAAAGAAGGGACGTGAGTGCAATTGGACGGGGAGGAAGATTCGCCTTTTTTAGGGACCGGCTGGACAAATGCAGTTTTCTATCTGCTCGGAGAAATCCCAGCAGAATAGGCAAGATGGAAAAGTGTACGCAATGGTTTTGCCAGCGTAGAAGAACACCTCTTTAGAATAACGGCGAGGATACCATCTAGACCAGCGGATATATGTATCTTTAACAGGCCGCCTCCACCTGCAAGAATTTTCGTTATGTCGACTCGACTTAACATCAAATATTACGTGGCGGCGGGTCATTTGACGTTATGTCGCAATCTCTGACATCTCTGTCTTCGATTTTGTTTTGCTTTTTTTTTGGTGCGTGTTGGTGGAAAAAATAATTTTTTCCCATAATTTTTCGTCTCTCATCAGTGTCTGTCGGTTCGTATCGATAGCTCATATTAGATGTGTTCAATGGCTTGTCAAAAAAAAACAACAACAAAAATGAAAAAAAAAAAACAACCATCTAATTTTACTTTTCAGGTATCAACTTTATTTAGCGTATTTTCGTCACAAATAAGTATTTTTATTTTCAGCACAAAGGTTAGGTGTTATTTTCCTGATTTTTTTTTTTATATTTTTGAACTTTTCAAAACAATTTCATTTTACATTGCGGTTAAAAAACTACGAGCAAAAAGTCAACAGCTGCTATTGACAGTTTTCACCGAACTTGATCTTGCTCAAAAGGAGGTGCAGAAAACGCTGTGCTAAACTGTTCTTAACAGCTCATTAAACACAAAAAAGATCAGAAAAAAATAGAAAAGAACAGGAAATTTTTCATTGAACACCAAAAGCCTGGATCTTTTCTATCTGAAACTGTTCTAGAACAGCTTATAGAACATTTTTATTATATAGTTTTTACTTCCTTTTGGACACAAAGTATTTTTTGCCTTACTTTTAGGTCATGCAAAAACTTGGCCTTTTGTATATGATCATTACAGAAATTTCTGGCCCGTATGAACAAATTTCGGTTTTCTACAGTAGGGTTATCTTTAAATTTTCGAAAACTACTATCTCGATCCCTAATCGCCTCTTTACAGCTTAAATCGAACCACGAATTTTCTTTGGGGATGATACTTTTTGTTCTGTGAGGAACAAAATTTCTCATGCCGTTGAGAATTACGTTAGATATCATATCAGCTGATGCATCAACGTTTCCGTCGAGAAAGCACAATGACCTATTAAAATTTGGAAAGAAATTATTCAGGCCGTCCCAATTGGCTTTCTCGTATTGCCACACAGTTCTTTTGGGGACTTTATCTTTTTTTACCGTGACGGAAGACGAAAAATCTACCGATATGACATAATGCTCCGATTTGCCTAAAAGAGATGAAACTATAACCCTGTATTTTTCGGGATGAGAAGTGAGAAAAAGGTCAAGAGTGTTGGCCGCACGGTCTTCAATATCTGGAACTCGAGTGGGCTCATCAACAAGTTAAGTTAGTTCGTTAAACTCAGCGAAGATCTCAACAAATTTTCCTTCGGGTGTTGTCTGGCCAGAATGTCGAAGCCAACCTGAATTGTGTACATTGAAATCGCCCGCAATTGCGATTTCAGTGTGAGGATATTGGGAGACAATTCTTATTATGGACTCAGATAGCGCATCAAACTCAAACTCAACAAAATTAGAGGTTGAATTGCTATCTAAATTGGGGCTTCTATAAAAAGAAAAAAACAATAAAATGAATGATTTGCTTGCGGACGGTGAATTTTAACCACATGAAATTAAAGTTCGTATTGGAACAGATGGCGTATTGTGGTAGAAGTTGGCAAGCAATATCATTTCGAACATATACGGCGAGGCCATGGGAAGAAAAGAATAAAGGCACTAAGCTATACCCAGACAGGTTAAGCTCTGTGGGATCAGAATCAACACCCATCTGTGTTTCACTCAGTGCCAAAACAGCTGGCCTGCATTTTGTAGTGTGAGCGTACACAGCAAAGAAACTCGATCGCAACTCCCTAATGTTGCTAAAATCGACCCGAAATTTACCCTACATTACAATTCACAAAAACACATAAAATAAAATATCAAACGCAGACGCTACCTAAGTCGAACCAAAAGATCTCGATTGGAGAACACAAGCAAATTACTAGGGGTGTTATGCCCAGCCAGCAACTTGTTTATGTTTCACCAAAGGAACCAACACCGTTGATCGACTATTCGCCTAGCAAACTCACAGCCACTGCATTTGCTATTGCTTTCCTATATGGTGCACAATAAGCCCAACATATATGAAGAAAGTGCAATTATTCGAGCGCAAGGCTCTTCGCTATTGCACATCTTTGTATAGAAAACCAAATTCAGTCCGCTACTACAGCAATGAAAAACTCTACGAGACAACTAAAATTGTTCCTATAGACAAATACCTACACAACCTCAGCACCAAAATGCTGAGGAAAATCCCATCCCATCCCAGCCCTCTTATTAATATAATTACAGGTAACGCAGCCCCCGACGACCGATATCTCCAGGTGCTATCCATAATGGATCCAGCATTTCGAATGTCGCAAGAAGACAGCTTCGAAGACTTCTACGTCGCT
Source organism: Melanostoma mellinum (assembly GCA_914767635.1). Lineage (NCBI taxonomy): Eukaryota > Metazoa > Arthropoda > Insecta > Diptera > Syrphidae > Melanostoma > Melanostoma mellinum. Next base: position 95,933,915 of record OU612058.1, read on the forward strand.
GCAGGAAGAGGAACGCAGTACAACAGAGGTTGAAGACACCAAGAGACCCAAAAAAGTGGAGATACAATAGCTTCCAGGACCGAAGAGACCATCCAACTAATATTCCTCGCCCACGAACATTACAGCCAACGACCGTCAGCACTGCTCAAGCCGACGAGAACATACCAATTATTTATTTAAGAAACAAGTAAATGTTAGACATAGATACCTTTTTAATAAAATGTATAAAACCCGCCAATTTAACGAAGCAGAGCCCCATATGTGCTCGCAGATTTTAAAACAATAATGTTAGTCTAAGAATTTATAATTGTATATATCAAATATTGTAAAACAAATGAGCTTTTCAATAAAAACTTAAATTGTAAAAAATAAAAAATAAATTGCCACTGCATTTGCACCACACTGCATTGATAAGAAAAAATTCAAATCATATGAAATGTGTATAAATGCCGTGTCTGCAAGAGTGGTGCAGGGCAGGAGATGACACAGAAAGGAACCGCACTTTGTGTTTGGGTTATTGATGTTTTTTTTTTCTTCTTTATATTAATTTAAATGGGTGGCAGGTGGCATTTAAATGGATTGCACTGCACAAACACTGGCACTGGTGTTGATTTGCACTCTTTTTTTTTTGTTTTTGTTTTAAAAAATGAATTGTTTTTTGCTTTAATCGCGGCGCACGGGAAAAATTGGTTTTTTTATTGATTTTGAGGGGATTAATTTAATAATTTAGATTTTGGCGATATGGTGGCATGAAAAGTAAATGGCACTGTTTGGGCAAAATGCGGACACTTTACACGGCACGTCTTCACACGTTCGATAGCAGATTGGAACTGACTTAATAGTTCCCAGAGACTGTATTCCTTCTTTGGCCAAATAAGCAATCAACTCTGGCGAGGCATACTAATTATTATCAAAGAATAATTTGTAATTTTTATTTTTTGGTATGGACCTAGCTTAGCGTATGTACTACTACGATATTTGAACTTGCTCCTAAGTCTGTTTCACATGAATATCTTTGCTCAGCATTGTTCTCCATACCTGAGTAGATTTCAAAATCGTAAGCAAAGCCACGATCATCGCAAAGAACTTGTAACTTATAGTACGGGAGGTAGCGTATCAATTTTTTTTAGGAATTTTATACCAAATGAATTTTGCTTCAAACAGTTGTTTAATGTTCGGAAATCAGTAAAGTGAGCGTCAGTTGTCGCACTAGTGGTGGAGCTAAATGTGACAGCATGAAAAAGTCATTGGAAAAAAATTTTCTTGAATGAATTTTATACCTAGCGAAACTTTATTGAATTATTGTTTTGATCATATATTTTCTATACATATATGCTTGTGGGTGAAAAGATAGTCAGTTTATGTTCCGAAGATACTATGTGACGAGAGCGCGCGACATGTTTATCACTCTGGCTGACTGACGGTGTTTCCCCCGTCAAAAGTACAGCTGACAGTTTTCTTTATTATTTTAAAAGTATAAAAAATGAGATATTGTAAGCGCCAGTTGTAAGCGCACACATAAAAGAAAGAGTGAAACCGCCGGCTGCCAATAAGAAATAAATAGAGAGTAAGTAAGTTGCATGTATGATGAGTCAGTTGTAAATTCAGACTCGGTTCGTGCGGACGTAATAAACGTGTAAAAATTGTTTAATTTATTGAAAAGTTTCAAAAGTGTTGATTTGGAATAAATAAAGATTTATATTATTACAAATCAGAAGTGGGATTGTGAAAGCGCCCCAAATCACGAAAGATCGTATCGAAAAAAAAAAAAGAAAATAAAACCCCTGATTGAGTGTTGTTTGTAAAAAAATATATATATCCCGAAACGACGCTACGCAATTTCGATTCGTCTAACGGAATTTTCTGGTTCGATGCAACACTCCAATAAGAAAATGCAACCAACAACCAATTTAGAGATCGATAAGTATAAAGTCTATACTGCTACGCAGTTAAAGATTTGGTTGGAACACCTTGGAAAAAAAACCACATGCAGTAAAAGTGAGTTGGTGTTACGTCTGATATCCATTCCAGAGGTAGATAGGGGTGAGTTTCCACACACACTAAAGCAGCAGACGCAGACGGCTGATGATGAAGCAAACGAGTCTGATGATGATGAAACGAATGACAGACAACACGCTGAAGAGAGTTCAATTGAAAACCCACCACCAACAAAAGAGAGCCACACTGAAGAAGAGCTGAAGATAAAAAAGAGAGAACTGGAGGTCATGAAAAAAGAAATCGAACTACAAATGAAAGAGATCGCATTATTGAAAATGGAAAATGACCTACTGAAGAGAGACAATCTGAACAAACAGAATAATAGTGAAACTACCAACAGTGGGGTAAAAGATTTGTTATCAGATTTTGATGGCAATTGTTTTTTGCACTGGAAAACACAATTGACCAATATAATCGCTGCATACAACCTAAATGATAAAAGTGCTCGAATCCTGATCTCCAATAAGCTGAAGGGAAACGCACTAAAGTGGTTTCACTCTAAAGCAGACTTGGTGTACCTGACAACTGACCAGCTGATTAAGGAGATGGGTGAGATGTTTTTCAATAATGAAGGTCGATTGTCGGTAAAAAAAACATTCGAAGGAAGACAGTGGCAACCATCTGAGACATTTCAACAATACCTTCATGAAAAAACAATCATGGCAAACAAGCTGGCCATAGATGAAGAGGAGTTGTTAGAATACCTGATCGAAGGCATCCCTGACAGCCAACTGAGGTCACAAGCAAGGATGCAATGCTTTGATAACAAACAAAAAATGGCCGAAGCGTTCGCAAAAATAGAACTTCCAAAATCGAAGATGCCGGTTCAAAGGACAACAGAGACAGCAAGCGGAAGTGCTGTGAAACCAGTAAGATGTTTCAATTGCAATTCTTTGGGACACCGAGCAAATGAATGTCGTAAGCCGAAAAGAGAACGAGGTGCTTGCCATGTATGCTCTGAAATGGGGCACCTAGCTGCAGAGTGTCCAAAGAGGAAGACAAGCCGCGAAGTACACCATGTTAACGAAGATGAAGACGACGACGAATATGTAAGTTATTTAAAGTGTAAGTTCTTATATCAAAATTATAGCTATTTTATAACCTTAGGAATATTGATTGATACTGGTAGTCCGGTGAGTTTCATTCGACATCAATTTACATTACCTTTTTTTATAAAAAAAAATATTATGAAATGTAACTTTGTTGGTTTAAATAAAAGTCCTTTGGTCATAATTGGCGAAATTGAATGTAATGTTTTGTTTCAAGGAAGAAATATAAATTTAAATTTGTTTGTTGTACCAGATAGTACGATGAGATATCCAGTGGTACTAGGTAAAGATTTCTTAAAAAAAGCTGGTTTAAAAATGGTACCTGTGGTAAATGCTAAAGATAATGTATTAACTAAAACTGACGTGAGTAAGAAAGAGTGTTTGAAATTAAATAATGAATGTACTTATGAAGAAGAATGTTTAAGCTTAATGAGAATTGAAGTTGAGAATTATAAAGAATGCACAGTCAATGAAAACTTAAGTTATTTACACAAAAGAATGTTTGATAAAATATTAAATGAATCTTATGTAAACTGCAAACGCCCTGAAAATCCAGAGACCATATGTGAAATGAAGATAATATTAAATAACGATAAGCCATTCCAATGTTCACCAAGGAGGTTGTCATACTATGAGAAGGAGCAGGTTCAGGTTATTTTAGATAATTTACTCAGACAGGGTGTTATCAGAAGAAGTAGGTCGGAATATGCTTCTCCAATAGTTTTGGTAAAGAAGAAAACAGGGGATATTCGTTTATGTGTGGATTACCGAACACTTAATAAGGTAACTCTTAAAGTAAACCATCCACTTCCATTGATAGAAGACATATTAGACGGGTTTACAGGAAAAAAAGTTTTTACATTATTAGATCTCAAAAATGCATTTTATCACGTTCGTATGCATGAAGAATCCATTAAATACACTTCATTTGTAACCCCTATGGGTCAATATGAGTACATGTTTATGCCATTTGGGTTAAAGAATGCACCGTCAGAATTTCAACAGTACATTGAGAGGGTTTTTGAAGATCTATTGAGAAGAAAAAAGATAAGGATATATATTGACGATTTGATGGTTGCAACTGAGACAATCGAGGAGCATTTTGAGATAATAAAAGAAGTTTTTGAAATTTTAGTAAAAAATAAACTTGAGTTGAGGTTAGATAAATGCAAATTTATGATGACAGAAATAAGTTATCTAGGGTACAGGGTGTCAAAAGATGGTATTAAACCTGATGCGAGAAATTTAGAATCAGTAAGTAAGTTTCCAATTCCACAGAACGCTAAAGCTGTGCACAGTTTTCTCGGATTATGTTCGTATTTTAGACGGTTTGTCGAGGGTTTCTCAATTAAAGCACAGCCTCTGTATCAGCTCATAAAGAAAGATGCTGTGTTTAAATTTGGTGAAAAAGAATTACGTTGTTTTGAACATTTGAAAGAGAAACTGATCGAAGCTCCTATATTGGCTATATATAGTCCAAAGGATGAGACTGAACTACATTGTGACGCAAGTTCAATAGGGTTCGGAGCTATTCTTATGCAAAAGAAAAAAGATGGAAAATTCCATCCAATATTTTATTTTTCGAAAAGAACGACTGAACAAGAAAGTAAGTTTCACAGTTTTGAATTAGAAACATTAGCCATTATTTACGCGTTGCGACGATTTAGGGTGTATCTACATGGATTAAGGTTTAAAATAGTTACTGACTGTAACTCATTGACACTGACCCTAAATAAAAAGGAAATAAATCCTAGGATTGCACGTTGGGTGTTGGAACTCCAGAATTATGACTATTTTACTGAGCATCGTAGCGGGTCTAGAATGCTACATGTAGATGCTCTTAGCCGTATGTCAACTATTTTGGTTTTGGAAGAGAATACGTTTGAACAAAATCTATCTATTAAACAGTATAAAGATGAAACAATTAATAGAATACGAAGTCAGTTAAGTAATGAAGAGAGTAGTTTATATGAAATGCACAATGGACTTGTTTATAAGAAAGTAGGTCAAAGGATATTGTTTTATGTTCCGGAAACTATGGAGGGGAATGTAATGAGGTTATACCACGATGAAATGGGGCATTTGGGTCGTGACAAGGTTATAGATGCAATTATGGTGACATACTGGTTCCCAAAGATGAGGGACAAGGTAAAAAATCATATCGAGAATTGTTTCAAATGTATAGCATTTTCCCCTAAATTTGGGAAACATGAAGGGCTTGTGCATAATATTCCCAAAGGGAATATGCCCTTTGAGACAGTGCATGTGGATCATTTTGGCCCAGTCTCGCTAAAGAAGGCCAAGAAGAAATACGTATTCTTGGTAATAGATGCTTTTACAAAATACGTTAAATTGTACGCAACGAAATCCACTAATACAAAGGAGGTTCTTAGTTGCTTAAGTTCGTATTTCATGCATTACAGTCGGCCAAAATTGCTGGTGTCTGATAGAGGTAGTGCTTTCACCTCAGGAGCTTTTAGAGAATTCCTTGAAGAGCAAAATATTCGGCACGTAAAAGTTGCAACTGGGTCTCCACAAGCGAACGGGCAAGTGGAGCGTGTCAATAGAACTTTAGGTCCAATGATCGCTAAGTTGACGAGTGCGGGGTTGTACTATTCTCTTGATGGTGTATTACCAAGAATAGAATTCGCGTTGAATAACACATTTAGTAGTGTCACTGGGGTGACCCCGAGTCAGTTGTTGTTTGGGGTTAGACAAAAAGGTGTGGTGATAGATTTTCTGAAGGAAAGTTTGAATGAGTGTGATAAAAAGAGTAAAGGGATAAATAAGGATTTAGTACAAATGAGAGTTGATGCAGCAGAGAAGATTGTTAAGAGCCAGAATTATAATAAGGAATTAAAAGATCGTCTTAGAACTACTTGTGAGTATGATAAAGGAGATTATGTAATGATCAGGAATCATGTTAGTCAAGCCGGTGTATGTAAGAAATTAGTACCTAAATTCAGGGGACCATATGAGATAGTTAAGAGGTTACCAAATGATAGATACGTAGTTAAAGACGTTGAGGGATGTCAGTTAGGGCAGATTCCTTACGAGGGGATATTGGAAGTGGCAAATTTGAAACCATGGGTAAACTTTAAACAAAAATGTTCAAATAACATCGGGGCGATTGTTAGTCAGGATGGTCGAGTTGTAAGCGCCAGTTGTAAGCGCACACATAAAAGAAAGAGTGAAACCGCCGGCTGCCAATAAGAAATAAATAGAGAGTAAGTAAGTTGCATGTATGATGAGTCAGTTGTAAATTCAGACTCGGTTCGTGCGGACGTAATAAACGTGTAAAAATTGTTTAATTTATTGAAAAGTTTCAAAAGTGTTGATTTGGAATAAATAAAGATTTATATTATTACAATATATAAATTTCATGAGGTATAAAATCAGTTTATTTTTCAAATTTTAAATGAAGTTCATGCTCGTGACTGACATTGAACGCCCCCCCCCCCCTCCTCGGCAACACAGCTAACTATATTTTTTTTTTTTAAATATATGATCAAAACAATAATTCAATAAAGTTTCGCTAGGTATATTATTCATTCAAGAAAATTTTTTTCCAATGACTTTTTCAGGCTGTCACCTTTAGTTCCACCACTATTGGAGCAGCTGACGCTAAGATTTGTTATGTGTTAAGGAGAAACTATTACTGTTATGATTTTCAGCCGTTATGAAATGACTTGCTCAACTATAACACTACCTCCCGGTATTTTATAGTATTGTTGAAGAAGATTAGAGGCTTTTTTCGCGCACATTTGTTCGTCGACTGATAGCGCTTCTCTTTTAAGCACGGGTCACACAGAGCTGCTTGCCAGCGGCGAATCGAGTAGCCGCTACTGCCAGCCGCTGATCAGCTTCGTGTGACCATGAAATTCACCACACTCGCTGCCAGCCGGCGAGTAATTAGCAGCGGCTGGCAAAGTTGAACATGTTCAACTTTTGGCTGCTAGCAGCGCAGCGGCTGGCAAAATAAAAAAATACTGATGCACATTCAATTTAGCAATTATTCATTCGAAATTTGTGTCAAATATCATAAATAGGCTTAAAAATTAGAAATAATGTTCAAAAACAAATTTTTGTATGGTTTTCTGCAGCTGTGTGTGACCGGGCTGCCAGCCACTGCCTGCTTCTGCTACTGCCAGCCGTTGGCAGGAAGCGGCTGGCAACCAGCCGTGTGTGACCCGTGCTTTAGGTACACTTTGGCATTTTTTTCTCAATGTTTCTAACACAGGCCTAATTTAATGCAAACAATCATAACGTGCACATCTGATGGCGATTGCGTAGAGTTGTCGTTGAAATGTAGAAACTGACAGGTCTTTATTAAATGATTTAGCGTCATTGTCTGCATAATCGGAACTCCCAATTCAGCTGCCCAATACATTCGAATATTTGGCAGTGGTGCCAAACTCATAATCACACAGACACATATAAACTTTTTAATTCATTATTTGTTATTGTAAAGGGTTTTGAAGAATTTTTTTGGACACTAAATGTGTGCATTTCTTCTACAATATGCTCAGTAACTCATCATCAAAAAACCATAAGAAATAATGAAGGGGTGTTTCAAAGTCTGTAATCGTTGATTTTAAATTTGTGTTTCCAGTAAATGTAAAAAGAGGTGATTGAAAGGGTTTCTTCTTCCAAATAAATTTTCCTTTTTTTCTTTGAGTGACAGTTGCAAAGCCACTGATTCTAGATTTATGACCGATTGTGTTACTCATAGTCGATGATCGTCTAGTTGCCTGAGATTGTGTAATATAGTTATCCAGGAATTCAGTTATTCCTGATGAACTAGGTTGAGGGTCTGATATTTCTGGCTGAATATTTTCAATATTTGCAGCAAGCCCTTTGACGGGAAACGAACGCTGATATCTCTGAGAATATGAGGAAGTTTCCATATCTGAACTGAACCTGTTCAATGTCATCATCACTTTCAGCTTCAGAAAAATCTTGATCATCTTCACTTCCAGAAGGAATATCCAAGAAACCTTAAATACCTTCATCACACAATCTTCTACGCGACATTATCTGAAATAACTTCCAATTAGTGAAACAGACATTGATGCCCACGTTCTGTAGTTATCGCTTCGTTAAAATAAGTCCATAAGCGGTGGAAACTGGAACAAAATTCAACGAATTTAGGAGCATTTAGCCTGTGTGTGAATAGGGTTAAAATTTGGTTAAATGGGTTAAAATATGACACTAGCGTTTGATGTTTGCAAAGAAATAGAGGTGTGTGTAGTTCTTGTGGCTTTGAAAACTTTTTTTTGTCGAACAAACGGTATACAAAGCAAACAAGAAGAAAGAATAACGTGAAAACATTACAATAAATATAAGTTTGACCTTTTTTTATCTAAAAATATATGTATGTATGTACATAATTATAAAAATAAAATTGCTGTTTTTAGGGTCTCCCGAAGAAAAACTAAAACTCATTCAAATTCGAATTGAGCTGGACAACATGTTTACACAAAAAAATGCAAATATGAATGTAACTATGCAAAATTATATTTTCAAACATACTTCACGAAATTTTCAATTCGGTTCAATAGAATTAATTGATAAGACATTTAAGTACATAAATAGAATTATTGCAAAACATTTCTTCAAATTATTATTCATTTTGTAAACAGATCTCAAATCGATGATTTTTGTTGCTTGAAGTTGTTGCCAGTGTTGTAAAAACAAGTCTTCATACACCCATTATCAAACTATTCGTGATGGGAAATCTTTTGACAAAATGCGGCACTATTGTTTCAACATATGAAAATAGTTGTACAAGAACGAGAGAAATTATGCCAAATTGGGATCTTTACACTTTTTGGAACGTAATATTATACCTATTAACATTCTAAAAGTTGCTTTATTTCAAATAAAAAATAAATTAAATAAAACGATAAAAAGGAATTTTTGCAGGGAAATTCCTTACCATATTAAGGAATTTTGGAGAAATATTGTTTCAAAAAAGCCCTTTTAACCCAATTCACACAGCAAAAATTTTACATCTGAATCCACCGTAAAACAAATGTCAAAATTAAACTAAGATGAGATATTTTAACCCAATTCACACACAGCCTTAGTTCCCATTTCTACTGTTGCTCATTCTATGTTATCTATGTGATACTTACAGAACTAGAGTATAAAGCTCAACGTACCGTATGTTCCACATATAAATATATCCATATCCATGAACATACGATTTACTTATGTATACAACCTACCTTTGTAAAATATATGCTTCGTTACAGCACACAATATTTTTTTTTTAGTGGAGACTGGTCAACAACAATTTTTTTAGATCTTTTAATCCATATAAACTACTAGCGTTTCATTTTCACTCGAATTTAAAACTTTATGCGATATAACTATAATACGAGTTAGACCTTCATGTAAAGTTTGGAATCGCAACATTGCTAAATGTCTGTTGTTTCTATCAAGATGTTGATACTTCTAGTTTTGCAGCTTTAGGAATGATTAAAGTTAGTGTTCCACATATGGAACTGGGTGCCTTGTAGGGTTAAAACGGTACGCTACTGTGACACGCAAAAAAAGTGCGAATTGTGCGATTTTTTTTGCTTGAGTATAATTTTTTTTAGGATCAGGTAGAGCAATGGTTCCCAAACTGGGAGGCGCGACCCCCTTGGGGGCATGGAGAAAGTCCAGGGGGAACGTGACACCCAAATGAAATAAATAAAAAAAGTACAAAAGTAATATACTCAGATTTTTGAAATAAAGTCTTTCTAAGTTTTCAAAATTGTTTTTGTAATGTTTCAATTTCCACGTTTTATTTAACCATTTCCACGATTCCACATAAAAAATATTCACTTGACATAATGGTCAAGTGTTTTTAAAAAAATTAAAGCCATCGCGATGGCACAATGCATCGTTTAAAATAAAACAGATCAAAACACACAAGAGTCCGTCCCCCTCCATAGCAGTTACTGTCAGACGCAACGGGTGTGTGTGTACCCGTACCGTTACCTCCGGCATCTTCAATCCAATGTCAATAACCTTGAAGTTTGTTCAGTGCTTGCGTTGTAACTAGTCCGTTCGCCAGTCCGTTGTGCCAACAGTGCTTTCCTTGAATTAACAGTCAACGTGTTTGCTGTATTGTGTGTGTTCTGTAATTGCTGCGATGTTTGAATTGGAGTAATTGTTTTTGTGTTGTGTTAGTTCTGTGTGAAGCTGAATCAGAGAAGATGAACACGGCAAAGTAACGCAAGTATATTGACGATTATATTCAAAATGGGTTTGTTTCCTTGCTTAAAGATAATGTTGATCACCCTCAGTGCGTTATTTGCTATGAGGTATTAAGCAATGACGCGATGAGGCCTTATCGTCTTCTGAGAAATTTGTCAACCAAACATGCTTCTTTAAAGGACAAACCTAAAGAGTTTTTCGCTGCAAAATCTAAGAATTAAAAGCGCATGAAGTTAGATAGAACTGGATCTGCTGCTCAGTCATCTCTAAAAGTGCTTGAAGCTTCCTAAGAATTATCTCTTATTATTGCTAAAGAAAAGAAAAGTCACACTATTGGTGAAACGCTTGTTAAACCGTGCCTTTTAAAAGCAGCCGATGTTGTCCTTGGAACTGATAGTAGGCAAAAGCTATCACAAATACCACTTTCAGACAACACCATAAAACGCCGCATTGATGATATGGCCGAGGACATCAAAAACCAGGTGGTTGATGCAATAAACAAATCCCCGTTTTTTGCTATCCAGCTTGACGAGAGTACAGACATAGCACAATGCTCTCATTTGATTGTATATGTTCGTTACATTGAAAATGAAAGAATGAAGGATAAACTGTTGTTTTCTACTGAGCTGTTGACCACTACTAAAGCTGTAGATGTGATGGAAGCAGTATCAGACTTTTTTAAGAAACACGAACTTTCTTGGCAAAAACTTATTGGTGTATGCACAGATGGTGCTCCTTCAATGCTGGGTTCTCGTTCAGGGTTTGTGCAGTTGGTCAAAGAGAAGAATGCTGATGTGGTTGGGATTCATTGTTTTATTCACCGCCAAGCCTTGGCAGCAAAAACTCTTCCTAATGAACTCAATGCTGTTTTAAAGCTTTGTATTAAAGTAGTCAACTACGTTAAGAACAGTGCATTAAATACTCGACTGTTTAAAATTCTGTGTGAAGATTTAGGAAGTGATCACAAAACGCTGCTATTTCATATAGAAGTACGATGGCTATCAAAAGGCAATATGTTGGGAAGACTATTTGAACTCCGTGATGAAGTGATAACGTTTTTGGCACAGCAGAAACAAAACGAGCTTGGTGCAGAGTTCAAAAAACCCTGTAAACAAATGATTTTGGCCTATTTATAAGACTTTTTTGACACGTTAAATAACCTAAACTTGAGACTGCAAAGTGCAGACTCAAATATAGTAACACATCGGGATGCCATCAAGATGTACGTTGAGAAACTACAACTTTGGATACGTAAAGTGTCAATGAACCCCAGCAACTATTCAAGTTTCAGCAAACTAGTGTCAGTCTCAGAAGAAGTAAGTAAGGACCGTTTTTGAAAAACTTGATAATTGACCATTTAAGAACCTCAAGGAGGAGTCAACGCGGCGTACCCCACAGGCGGATCACTAGTGTGAAGCGGAAAAGTGGGAGGGTTGTGATCGCTTCAAGATCACTACTCGTAACGCCGGAAATGAAAAAGAAGAAGAAGAAGGAGGAGTTCAGCAGGTACTTTCCTTACTTGTCAGAGGAGTTTTACACACTATCAACCGACCCGTTTAACATGGACATACAGTTGCTGCCAGAAGAGTTGCAAGAGGAGGGAATAGAAATAAAAAATGACTCTGCTGCAAGATACGATTTTGACAAAATGGTCAAGCCCTCATTTTGGTTAAAGTACTTAAAAGTTTACCCCAGCGTTTCAGAGAAAGCTGTTCGGATGTACTTGCCTTTTTCAACAACATACATGTGCGAAAAAGCGTTTTCAACTCTTGTGGCGATCAAAACCAAGTACCGCAACAAACTTGATGTCGAAAGTGACCTACGCTGTGCTTTGTCTGAAACTCAACCAAGGATCTGTCAACTTATCCAGAACATACAAGCGCACCCATCTCACTAGATTACATTTTTTGTTTTCACCTTCCTTAAAATGTATCTGTGTTACAATGTTCAATTTAGTATCAGTAATTATATTCGTTTTTCATGTAGTATACTTGTTTTAATTTCACCATACGTACAATTATTGAATCTTTCCATTCTGCGTTACCGCATTCAACAGTGATCGAAAAATCTACCTACTCACCGTACCAAGTAGGCACATACTTGTACAAGTAGGAGTTGGTATGTACGGCACCTTAGGGTATTGCAAAATGGAAAGCTGATATGTGTAGGGGGTCGTGGGGGGTCTCCAAATAACCAGAGGGGGCGTGGTACAAAAAAGTTTGTGAACCCCTGAGGTAGAGGAATATTTCAGTAGCATACATTAAAGTATATGGACGCAAAATTTTATTAAAATATATACAAATTAGTGATGTTACATGCATTTTGATAATTCGTCGCTTGAAAAGCAAACTGACATAAATCAAAGTTCTTGACTTTTCAGAAAAGCTAGCAGCTAGCTATTTGAACTTTTCTTGCAAAAAAAATATGAATTATATGATTATGAATTTCAATAAAACCAAAAAAGTTGTAGAGTAGAAAATTTTGTTTTTTATGAAATTTATGTCAGTTTGCTTTTCAAACGACGAATTGTCAAAAGAAAATTCTCCTTCGCTTTATCACCATGATAAATTATGTATATGAATTTGATTTTTTTTTGTCAATTTTTGAAAAATAATTTTTTTTTGTATCTGCATAATACACAGATATTAAGATATAGATATAAAAATTCAAAAACGACTACCTATGCACAATGCATAGTCGTTTTTCAATTTTTTTGCAGGATTGCGGCGTTTTTATTATTATTGTTATTTTTTTTTTTTTTCAATTTCAGCTACTTTATTTGCAAAACGATTTTGGAGAAAACGTAATTATTAAAATTTAAAAAAACGGCTACGCACAGACTTAGCTACTGCAATTATCTTAATTTCAAAAAAAACCTTAAAATCGGTTTATTGGTCTTTAAGAAATTGATGGGGCGAAGTCGAAAAAAGTTGTTCTGAGAAAAATGTGTTCAAAGTTTCCATGATATTTGCCAAAAAATTAGTTTCATCTTATTTTTAACTTCCCGGTTGAGGAAATAGTACAGTCATTTGGTAAGAAAAATAGCGGTTACCTGGAAAGTTTTCCGGGTGTTTTGAAAATTGCCAGTCTTATAGATTTTTATGTGCTCTATGCAAATCAACTCTTCCACCTTGAACCCCCAATTGGATAAATGGCGCCTAAAATCAGTTTTCAGGGAATATCTCTCTCCCAACTAATATTACGATAAAAATATACAAAATGAAATTAGAGACAATTTCCTACAATTTACATATCCATCTATTTTTCCATAAGGTCAATAGTTTTGATGTACAAGCGCCACAAAGTGTACTCCAACACACGTTTTGGTAAAAAAAACTTATTTCCACACCACCTTGAGGTAGAGTAAGCGGGGCGTTTTTTTTTTTAAGTTCTTATGTGACTATGCAAACAAAAATGCGTAACACGTTAAACGCGAGTTATCGATTGAATACTTTTCGGCACTGCTCGCAATTTGTCATTCAGCCAGACGATTTAGTTGTAGTGAAATGTGTGCTTCCATGAAAGTTTGTATTATTTTCGGAGAAAATCAAATTGAATCTAGTTCTTTGCTCTTTATAATGGGTTTAATAAATTTGTAATACATTTCTTAAGAAAAGTCTCAAGATCTCATCAAATTCTTTTAAATAGTTTTCGTGAAAATCGTGTCTGTGCTTGCAAAACTAGTTTCGATTGCTTCATTTAAAAAAGTAGTGTTGTGTTTTCTTTTCTCCTCAAATGAAATAATAAAAAATATCTAATATCTAGTTTTAGAAGTGAAGTTTCCCTCCTTTCCGCGTGGAGGGACTCCACGCACTTCTTTTTTTTTCCGGAATTTCGTCTACATCATCATTGTCAGTTTCATCGCAATCCTCTTCGTTCTCGATTCAATCATATGTCTGTCTTCTCAATAATAACTTTGGTTTCTTCACCGCTGTCTTGTGTTGGAACTTGCGAATTACGACAAGTCTTAAAATTTAAGTTAAAACTAATATAATTAAAATATAACTCTAAAATTTTAATAATTATTTATAATTTATATCAAAATTAAGATCATACAAAATTTTTTTATTTTTAACTTTGTTTTATATGCTATTTAAGACACATTTCATATTTCACTTCGAGGAAAAAAGTTCAATTAGCGGGAAATTAACGACATTTTGTTTTCTGGAAAAAAGTATCTTTCGTTTTTTTTAAATTTCTCTTAAACCAAGAAAAATTTTTTTGTTTGGTTTTTTGCTCTGAGCAAATATTAATGAAAGCATTGAATATGAAAAGAAAAAATGGCCCTTTGTGGGGCAAAATTATGAAAAAAAAAAATTAATTAAGAAAAAAATATTTTCTTTTTTCAAAATTCTGACTTTGAGGATTGATTTCTCCAAAACTTTTCATTTAGTGAACTCAAATTAAAATTTTTATTAAAGAACAAAGCAATAGCTTTCGAAAACATTTAAGTATGAGAAAGTAAGTGGCTTAGTTGATTTTTAATAGTTTTTTAAAAAATGAAGTAAATTTCATATAAAATTGCCCCTCGCGCCTACACGGAGGGATATAAACCCCCCCTCTCATACAAATTTTTTTTGTCTTAACCAAACCTATCCATCCTTACGCTTTGGAAAACCTTATCTAAAATACCCTAAATAAATAAAAAAAAATTCTAAAAGTTAATAATTAATTTTAAAAATAATTAAAAAATTGAGAGCGGTGAAATTTTATTTTTTAACTTTTTTCTATACGCCATCCAAAACACATTTCCGAAAATTTCATGAAAATCCATGGACTGGCCTTGGATTCCTAGGTTTTGCCTTTTTTATGTCTAACGGTCCTCCACTAATACACAAGCTTTCTGAGATCATTTTTTTGCATTTACATGAAATAAGCTTACAGGCTTTCCGGAGCTGCGGGCTCGAGAGTAGTGACAGGAATTAGCATGTTCTTACTTTTTTCACCTACATTGCTCTGTATTTAGTTCATTCCCGTAGCACTGAACCTGGTGATAGGTTCGGAACGAATGTTGTCGTTCTGCTGCTTCTGATGGTTTTTTTTAAGGAGGTTTTTAAAATACCAGTTGTAGCACTCAGACCTAAATACCGGCCCATTGTACTACCAGATAGCAACCTTCTATTTGTTATAGCTCTCCAGATGTTCGGAGAAAAGCCAAAAGACGCTGCCATGATAAGGAGCCTAAGTTACCAGCTCTCACCATGTCTGCGCCGAGTATCTGTAACCTCATGCGAGAAAAAGCAGGACATTCACAGAGGAAGTGCTCTGCTGTGTCCTCATCTTCTCCACAAGATTCACAGAGTGTAGTATCACTTAAGCCTAACACGTTTAAATTGTTGGCAAAAGAGAAGTGCCCGCTGGCAACGCCAATAAGCTTTCTACAGTCTTTTCTGCTGCGATTTAGCAAAAATGTTGCAGTGTTCTTACTAACGTTGGGGAGCATACGCTTGGTTTGTCTGCATCCAATGGAGGCATGCCTAACGACGGTTCAGGTCCTGAGAAAGCTGTCTGAGATCCCTGTCTAGCGAGTTCATCGGCGATCTCATTTCAAGTTACGCCGTGATGGCCCGGAACTCAAATGATACTCAAGGAATTCAGTCTTCCGATTGCATTCAGACAGCTCTTGCATTCCTGGACCACTTTCGACGTGGTTAGAGGGTTAAGAAGGGCCTTAATCACAGCTTGGCTGTCACTGCACACAAAGATACTTCTTCCCGTCCATCCATTGTTCGGAACGTGGCTCAAGGCCATAAGCATAGCATATGCCTCCACTTGGAGAACGGATGCGTATGATCCCAAAGATGTGTGCAGTCGTACGTCGGCGTCGTCGTTCTCCATAAAGACACCAGCACCAGAACCCTCTTCGGTTTTGGAGCCATCTGTGAAGATACGATAACAGTTTTTTCTAGGCTCAGATTCTGGAGTGAACCAGTCCGGAACCGAAGGAAAGTTGACTGAGTAATTTTGACGCAGTTTGAGCCTTGGGATCATCGTATTAGACGTGCTGCTTGCGAGCTCCTCAAGGCTCCAGTGCTTTAGTAGTTTAAGACTCGACATGTTTAGACCAAAAAAGTTTGTTATCCAGGATTACTCCATGAAGTTTGATTTCATTTAAAAAGGGGATGTTGAAGCCTTTAAGCGTAAGTTGGGTCAGACCAGTCAATTCTCTACGTCTCGTGAAGAGGACAACCTCGGTTTTAAGAGGATTGACGGAGAGATCGTTTCTAATACACTAGGTGTCAATCATATAAAGCGCAGACTGTGCTCGGGAACAGACAGCTTGAAGGCTGGAGCCAACCGAGAGCACGGTGACGTCATCTGCATATGCTTAGGCATGAACGTTAGAACCATTGAGCATTACAAGTAGAGAGTCGATCAACATGCACCCCAGAAGAGGAGATAAAACGCCACCTTGTGAACAGGCCTTATTCACTCCCGTTGCAACATATTGTCCACATTCCGCCTCAGCTATTACGGTTCTATTCATTAGTATTGCTTTAATCCACAACACTAATGACTCGTCCACACTGTGTTCTCTGGCAGCATTGCACAATGCACATACCATCGAGGCTAGCATTGTCAAAAGCACCTTGAATGCCGATGAAAATGACTCCCGCAAATTCTTTCTTGTCAAGCACGCATTCAATCCTGCTAACAAGATTTTGAAGTGCGGTCTCGCAAGATTTTCCTCTTTGGTAAGCATGTTGCATCTGAGACAGACCCTCTGTTGTCTGTGTTTGGAGTGAGGTTTTACGAATGTAAATCTCAACCATTCTTCCCAGCGTTTTAAGCAGGAAGCAGGTAGGACTGATGGGTCTGAAGCTCTTGGCGAGTGAGTAGTCTTGTTTACCAATTTTTGGTATGAAGGTGACTCTAACACTCTGCCATGAAGTTGGTAAATTATGCGCTAGGGCTTAACTACCAGTGAACATATTTTTCAAAGTAGGAAGCAAAATATTTATACTTTCCTGCAACATAGCTGGGTAAACACCGACAGTGCCAGATGACTTGAAACTGTCAAAAGATGGCACGGCATACAGGTTCCAGTCGACCTCTGATTTGGTCTTGAGGGACCTATTCAGAATACTTCTAATTTCTCTGTTTGAGCGTAAGCATCACAGCGCATGATAAACCCCAACTTCCGATTTTCACAAAACTCCACCAAATCCGCAACCTGTCTTGAGGGAGGGTGTAGAATGGAGTTTCAGGGAAAGTAAACTGACGCAACGACGAAAGTATTCCACTCACCGTTCGTTTCGTAGTTTACCATATCCGCAAATAGGTCCTGACCACAGAAGTGCTAAAGTAGATAGATAGATAGGTAGGTAGATGTATAATTTTATTTCCATAAAAAAGGTATAACAAAAACATTGTATATGCTGGTATAAAATTAATTATGACAATAACATAAAGTAGCCTGTCAGGTTAAAAAGTAAAGTAAGTGAATAATATAAATTAAGAGAATTCATTTAGGATTAGATTTCGATATTTTAGTGAAGATTTCAAAAACTTATAGAGATTAGAGTAGCAGCTGCCATTAAAAACATTGAAAAATTGTGTTCGGGAGAGTACGTCATTACCAAGAAATGTTCTTCTGCAGCTTCTAAAGATCGGGCATACTCCAACGAACTAAAAGTATTTTCAGAGACATCCAAGTTGCAAAGTGTGCATAAACCATTAGTGTTTCTTTAAAAAGCTCTTCCATTCAGATTGAGGAGTCCACAGCGAGTTTTCCATTGGGGACTATCCATTTTGTTTCTTTAATGTAAACGCGCCCTTAAGGTCTTTTGACATTCTGTAAACGTCAGATTGCTCCATAAGGTCTACCATTTCATCATGGTGAGTTACACGAATCAACAGCGTTTCCAAATTATTAAAGCGTACTATCAAAATTTTGAGTCAGTCGCTGCAACTATAAGAGCGCTAACTCCGATTTTTGGTCGTTATAATCGTCCCACCCGTGCCGCAATTCTTAGTTTAGTGCACAAATTTGAATCCACGTTTTCGCTGCACAATGTTCCCGTGCCAGTGAGACAAAGATTAGGACGGAGTGCTGAAAATATCGTGGCCGTAAGTGCATCCGTACAGAACGACCCAAATCAGTCAATTCCACGTCGTTCACAGGAATTGGGCATCGCACAAACCACATTGTGGCGTTTTTTTGGCGTCAGTTGCGTGGAATGGATATTAGTGACATGTGGTTCCAGCAGGATGGAGCTACAGCCCATACAGCTCATGCAACCATCAACATTTTGAAGAGGAAATTTGGTCAACGTGTTATCTCAAGAAATGGACCGATCAATTGGCCGCCGCGCTCGTGTGATTTGACACCTTTGGATTTCTTTCTTTGGGGCTATGTCAAGTCGTTGGTCTACGCCAACAGGCCAGAGACATTAGAGGAGCTTCAAGCCAATATTGAACGCGAAATTGCCGCAATACCGGTCGATATGTGCGAGAGACTGGTCGAAAATTGGGTTCAACGTATCGATCGCTGCAAGCGTGCCCGTGGAGGACATATGAACGAAATAGAGTTCCATTCGTAATGGTATTGGGTGTACTTTAATATGAAATAAATGTTTTTTTGATATCTCAAATGGCTGGCGTTTTTATTTTAAAAATAAAATGGATAGCTCTTAATGGAAAACCCTGTATAAGGCCGATCATATCACGAGGGTTGGCGTCATTAAAGTAGTTTGGAAATTCGGTGTAGAGCAAATTGCAGTAGTCATCGTGAAATTGGGATTGCTTCGCATTGCTGACAAATCCATTCCAATGTTTTTCCTTAAGTTTCGACAAAAGTATGTTATGCAATCCTTTCCACTCATTTACATTTATGGTGAACTCAAAGTCAATTGACGTTTCGTGGAAAAGATCTAACCATTCCTTAGCCCAGAAGATTTTCTTTCTTATAATTGCTTCCGACAGTATTCTGGATAACCTACCGTTGGAATGATGCAGTGTTTTCCGTATGTAAGAAAAATGTAACTCCAGGGTTGTTAGGAACGCTTTAGGAAGTCCAGTCTGGATATGTAAGGCATAGTTGGGCGTTGTATCAGGTAGGAGAAAACATCTTTTGATAAAAAATCTTTGTAACTTTTCGACTTGTATATGTTTGTTATATCCCCACACTTGAGCGCAGTACAACATAATTGATCGCGTAGCAGCATCGTGAATCTTAAATTTTGCTGAGTGTTGAACTGATTTATTTCTGAGCAGCTTTTGGACCAAGTAGCGTGTATGGAGTTTTTGGATGATGCGAGCCTGTTATTTAAATGTTCGTTCCAAGACATATTGTAGTTGAACACAACACCAAGATATTTATATTGGTTCGATACCGTAACTTCTGTGTCATTATAAAACCATTTCTCGCAAGCAGCTCTGCGTCCTCCGTTTCGAAAAATAACTATTTCGGATTTGCCAAGATTGACTGAAAGGTTCCATTTGTTACAATATACTGTGAAACTGTCAATGAGCTCTTGTAACTTCGAAGAACTGTCTGATAGAAGTACAATGTCGTCAGCATATAGGAGGGCGTTGATACCAGTATTATCTATAGATAAACCCAGTGGAAGATTATCATGCAGGTCATTCAAATAAAGAACAAAGAGCAGAGCACTCAGAACGCATCCTTGTTTAACTCCTTTTTTAGTATCAAAGAAATCGGACAAAACTTTCCCATCCCAGACAGCAGCTGAAGTATCCAAATAAAATGCTTTGATAAAAGATACCATTTTTGTTGAGATTCCTTGTGCAGAAAGCTTGTAAAATAACGCTTCTTTGTTGATATTAGCCGCGTTTTATTATCACATTGATCCAATCCGGATCAGATCTTGATAATAAAACAGCTTTGGATCATCATATTTCCAGTTGGAAGTTGTGAGAGACTCGCTCTTTCAACTGACTTTTCAAAAGAGTTGCAGAGTTGCCCTACGAACTTTTTTTCCAATGGTTATTATATAATGACAGTCCTCTATAATTAGACACCACATTTGTATCTCCTTTCTTAAACAGTGGATATATGATCGATTTTTTAAACGAGTTTGGAACAATTGCATTTAAAAAAATTTCAATGAATAGCTTATGAATTGCCATGACAAGAGACGGGCTTGCATTCTTATAGAATTCAAATGGTATTCCATCCATACCCGGGGCCTTATGATCCTTCGAAGACGATATTGAAGCATAAACTTCACTAAGCTCAGTGATGCGGTCTAACTGAGGCGCTAGGATTTGAGGTGAACAGGAACTGATGGAACTTTAGCTTGGCGATGAGGACAGCAGGTTTTGGAAATAAATTTTGAATTCAGCGGCTGATAATTGAGCTGGCGTATTAAAAGTTACTCCGCGTATTTCTCTGGCAATCTTCCACCACTCTCTGGCTTCGTTGCAATTATTTCTACAAGTATCAAGGTTGAGTTTTCTAAAAGCTTTGAGGTGTTTAAACGCAGTTTTCCTGGCCAAATAACAAGCTAGATCGAACCAAGGTTTCTTGGGCTCGAACCTGATTTTTTGTGTAGCAAGAACACCGTTTGCTTCATAAATGCAGTTTTTGATGCCAATACGTTCTTCAATACTATTAGTATGAACTATATTTGAAGGTACAAGTAGCTCAAGGCGTGTCTTGTAGGAAATACATCCATTATCTGACCATTTTATTCGCGGAAGTGCACGCATATCATTTTTAGGCATGTTCGAATCAGGAGATTTTATAGAGCAGATAATGGGCATGTGGTCAGAGAAGGTTTCGCAACCAACAAAAAATCATCTACCATATGTGACGCAGCGTATGAAAGACAGCAGTAATCAATAACCAATGAACGCCTCGTCCTAACGAACGTAAATTCGCCTGTTTTGTCGTTAAATCCTCTTCCATTAAGAATAAATGCACCAATATCTTCAAGAAATTCAATGAAGGTGTTGCAGTTGCTTTCACACATAGAATCCTTTGAGCATCGCACTTCTTCCACAGAAGCTGGAGAAATTGAGTTGCATTCTATGCTGCCCTTTGTGCCAGTTCTTACGTTAAAGTCGCCTACAAGAATAGTTTTGCAAGTTGAATGTTGGAAAAAAGTTTTTTAGTGCTACAAAATCTCTGTTCCAATGACTACAGTTTAAATACAGTGGTATAAGGCTCAAAAGATTTCCAGCGAAATGTTCCTGCAGAATTACCATGTCATCAAGATTTGAAAGCTTAAGTTTATAAAGGGATTCGATGCCTTTTCTGTAGCCAAAAACACAGCCTCCGCTTGCCCTCCCGAAAATATTTATTTTTGTTGCTGAGATCCATTTCAGCTTGAAATCGGAAAAGAATTTTTCAAATTTTTTAAAGTTTTCTGCAAGAACAAAGGTTTGAAAAACAAAGAAAATTTCATATTTACAAATATATTTAAAAAAGTTACATAACAATGATTTATTAGCTAGACCATCAATATTATAAAAAAGAACCTGACAGGCATGTGGCTGCTAATTAATTTTCTTATTATTCAATGGTTTTAAATCGACAGTAAAGTTTGAATCGGTTTTATGCAAAAGATTAACAATAAATGCTCTATCAGCTTCATTGAATGTAGATATTACGCCCTCCTTGTTGCATTTATAGCGACGTCCATCAACCAAAAGGGTCCACCGTTTGATTTCAAGGCGCAGACTGGAGTCGGCTTTAAGCAGGCATCAAGTTAGTTGCTGCAAAAGAGCTCGGTATGATGAGACAGGTCCGGGGTAAGTCAGACCGTTCGTCATAGAGAATATTGAACCCTCGTAGCCCTCCAAGACCAAGATCTCGGCCCTTCCAGGCTCATGGCTCTTGGATTGCCACGAGGTGAGTTTTTGTATTCAACACGGAAAGCCTGTTACATAGGAGGGCAGTAACAGCCTTTGAATGTTGAAGGTTTATCTGAGTTATTATCATGGATAAATACTAGTTATCCATCCATCAATTTCACCGATTGGAATTAAGTTGGAAATAAATCCTTCCAAGATGAAAATGCAGACGGGAGTCGTACCTAGTCTTGATGATAGCCACAGAAGCTTGATCCACTCCCATAACAAGGTTAGAACCGTCTTCACCATCCCGATTCCTAGCCTTCTTGTGGTAATGAACTTTCCACTTCGTAGTGTCGATACCATCATTCTGCGTAACGAGACGTTGTAGCACATCTTCAGTTTTACTGAGTTGCCCCGGGATACAGCAGATGGCTTTCATTAAAGCCGGTACCCTGAAAATTTCAAAAGAGGAATTCAGGAGGGGTGGAATTTAAGGCACAGAGGCACGTAGCCAGTCAGCCGTCTGCTGATTAGAACACTAGACCAAAAAGGTTCCATCCTTCAAACAACATCCCTCAGACTGGATCTGCGTACTCTCTGCCATAGCCAGCTTTCACAGATGATCTTCACAGTGCTTGCGCTCTGTGATGTTCATGCTGTTGTCATTGCCAGCCTTATAGATACGCACTTTGAAAAGCGAGACAGCCGCTTTTTTATAGGGCAGCCGTCTTTTATTTCGCTGTGCGACGGATCTTGCTCCTTTCGAGGCTTTATCCCGTCCGGTCAGTGTCCGTGGACCAGACTGACTAGCAGTCACAGTTTCATTCACCAACGTTTCGGTTGGACCTCAAGGAGTTTTAACCATGCCGGCTTCGTCCCTTCCAGCCAGTGTCCGCGGACTGAATTCGCAAGCCTTGCGACCTGTTCCTCCAGTTTCATTCACCGACTTTCCAGTTAGACCAACAGGATGATTTGCAGAGCTTCCGGAAACCTTCTTCCTTTTGACCCTATTCGCGTTTGCAGAAGTTGAAGTGACTTCGGTTACAGGAGACCGTCCTGAATTGGTGGGTGACACCTCTTCCAACCTGTCCCTTTTCGCGACCGTCACCAAAGGCTTGCAACTAAATTCAGTGCCTTCGGCCACCCTGGTGTTTTCTTTGCACTGAGCCTTTGCCGCTCGCCTTCTCTCCAGCTTCTTTTGGGGCTTGGAAAGCTGTTCTCCAGAGGATGCCATCGTTGGAGTGGGAGCTTCTGATGGTGGTAACGGTGCAATATTAGATTTACTTTTATATGCTGATATTGTGAAGCTTGCATATCTATAGTTGTTTATAGATATTTATTATTTTGTTTTTTTTTTTCGAATCACTGTAGCTGTTTAATTAAAGAAGAAATCGTTCTCCGGCTTCAGCAATGATTTCAGGATCCGCACTTGATTTTTAAATACCTGAATAATGCCGTTTAACTCTGAATTTTTTCGGAGCACATTAATACATTTTTTTCTTTGATGAAATAATGTAAATGTTGTAACGCAGCCGCTGAAGGCATGTAAGAATAAAGTATGGTCCGTGGCAGAAATTTTTCCTCTTTCCGGGTTGAGAAAATATATGTTTGAGTGCGTACGAAGAGACGTCAGAAGAATAAGGATATCTGCATCTTCGCCGACAACTATCACAAATTCGAATTCCGATGAAACGCTAACTACAGGTATTGATAATTAGAACATCGGCATCTTCCATGATTTGTTTGATCATAAAAATTTCAGCCTCAAATTTAGTCTTCAGCATTTCCTTAAGACGGTTTTTGTTTGTATCGTTGCCTAGAAATTTATTTTGTAACACAGTTGGCATCATTGTCTCGTCAGAAAGTATGTCTACTGAAGCAGTTTTGGAGTACATTTTGCGGCGCTTGTACATCAAAACTATTGACCTTATGAAAAAATAGATAGATATGTAAATTGCGGGAAACTGTCTCTAGTTTCATTTTTTTATTACTATTTTTATCGTTAAATGAGTCGGGAGGGAGATATTCCCTGAAAACTGATTTTAGGCGCCATTTTTCCAATATGACGGTTCGACCGGCCAAATACTAGGTGGCAGAGTTGAAATTTGGGTAGAGCACATCAAAATCTCCACTTGATTGCTCAAGTGGATGAAGACATCAACCGACTTGGACGAAAGTGGATAGAGCTCGCCCGAAATCGAAGTCGTTATAGAAGGATGTTGGTTGAGGCCCAGGTTCACCCCGAACTGTAATGCCCACCTAAGTAAGTAAGTACATCAAAATCTATAAAACTGCCAGCATTGAATAACTATGTATAGAAGCTGACACCCGAATTAAACAACTTTCTCAAACTCGGCATAAGAAGATTGTTACCTAGCAATAGTCACACTATTTATTATCCTAACTAATATTATAAATGTGAAAGTCACTCTGTCTGTCCGGCTTTCTATGTTACCATCTCCCGCCCAAACTACTGAACCGATTTAAATAAAATTTGATACAGAGATAGTCTAAGACTTGAGGAAGGACATAGGCTATATATTTTATCCCTAAATTCCCACGGGAACGGGAACGTATACAGGAATTTAGAATCTACAACACCGATATCAAAAATTTTTTCCACCGATAGAATGCTTCACTAACCCAGAGTAACATAAACTTTAATTCATCCACATATTCCTACGGGAACGGAAGTCCTTACTAATACTATATGTGTGAAAGTAGCTCTGTCTGTTCGTCGTTCTATGTTACCATCTCCCGCCCAAACTAATAAACCGATTTAAAAGAAATTTTGTATTATGATTGTTCTAAGCTTAAGGACGAACAAAGACTTTATTTCATTCGAATATTCCCTCGGGAACCGGTCCTCACTATTATTATAAATGCAAAAGTAGCTCTGTCTGTTCACCTTTCTATGTTACCATCTCCCGCTCAAACTAATGAACAGATTAAAATGAATTTTTGTACTAAGATTGTTCAGACCCTGAGGAAGGACATAGGCTATATATTTAATCCCTATATTCCTACGGGAACGGGAGCGTATACGGGAACTTAGAAACTACAACACCGATTTCAAAAATTTTTCCATCGTTAGAATGCTACACTATCCCAGAGTAACATAAACTTTAATTCATCCACATATTCCTACGGGAATGGGAGTCCTTACAAATATAATAAGTGTGAAAGGAGCTCTGTCTGTCCGTCGTTCTATGTTACCATCTCCCTCCCAAACTAATAAACCGATTTAAATGAAATTTTGTACAAAGATTGTTCAGAATCTGAGGAAGGACATAGGCTATATATTTTTTCCCTATATTCCCACGGGAGCAGGAAAGTATACGGGAACTTTGACACTACAGCACCGATTTCAAAAATTCTTCCACAGTTGGAATGCTCCATAGCCCCGGAGTAGCATTAACTTCAACTCACCCACATATTCCCACGAAAACGGTCACCCTATTCACACGGGAACGGGAGTCTTTACTAATTTTGAAAATGCGAATGTAGCTATATCGGTATGTTTTTCGTATGTCTCCCGTTCAAACTGCTAAACAGATTTTTATTAAATTAGCTACAGAGATGGTCTAGAACATGCGGAAGGATAAAGGCTATATATCTATCCTTATATTCCCACGGGAACGGAAATGGGAATTCAAAAACTACGGTCTCAAAAGTAGTTTTAACAGGGCTACAAGGTGTTGAAATAGGGGATGAATGTTTTTTTTTTTGAAATACCGCCATTTTTAAGGCTAGAAGTTTCAAAAAAATGTTTAATGCTCTTAATCCTATCCTTACAAATATTATAAATGTGAAAGTAACTCTGTCTGTTCGACATTCTATGTTACCGTCTCCCGCCCAAAACTACTAAACTGATTGATATGAAATTTTGTATAGAGATAGTCTAGAACCTGAAGGAGGACATAGGCTATATATTTTATCCCTAAATTTCCACGCGAGCGGGAACGTATACGGGAAATTAGAAGCTACAGCACCGATTTCGAAAATTCTTCCACCGGTAGAATGCTACACTTTCCCCGAGTAACATAAACATTAATTCATCCCCATATTACTACGGGAACGGTCACCACATTCCCACGGGAATGGGAGTCGTTACTAATATCATAAGTCTGAAATAAAATCTGTCTGTCTATTTTTATTTGTTTCCAAAAACCGCCCAAACTTTTAAACCTATTTATTTGAGTTTTGGTACAGAGATATAGTCTTGAGCCTGAAGATGGACATAGGCTATTTATGTTATCCCTGTATTCCCATAAGAACGCAAACGTAAAAGGGAACCTAGAAACTACTGAACTGATTGCAAAAACTATTTCCCGGTTAGTATGCTACACTATCTCAAAGTAACATAAGCTTTAATTTATCCCCATATTCCCATGGGAACGGAAGTACTTACTAACATTATAGTATAGATCCGAAATCAACTCCGTTTGTCTGTTTTTCTTTGTTACCATCTACCGCCCAGACCCCCAAACTATTGAACCTATTTGTATGAATTTTGGTGCAGAGATAGTTTTGACCCTGAAGAAGGATATGGGCTGTATTTGTTATTCCAATATTCCTACGGGAACGGCGACGTAAACGGGAACTTTGAAGCCACTGGACCGATTACAAAAGTTCTGTCACCGTGAGGTGATTTCTGTCGATAACACACCTGAGAAGAAATGTCTATCTTGATCTCCAAATAAATATTGGCTATCGGTAATGACTGTGTGAAAAGTCGATTTCGGCGACGACTAATGAGATAGTTAACCATATGAGCTTATAAGTTATGTTTGAAGTATTGGGGGATGTTGTCGAATATCTATCAGTAGACTATATTATAGACACTGAGTAAGTCACATCATACCCTTTAGAGTTTCTTAAATTTATTCGAATTATCAGAAGTGGCTGCAAGTTTCTGTTCCAGTGCCAATAATGAGTAGGTAATCTAGAATTGTACACAGTTTCAAATTACACATCTGGGATGCGGCATTATAAAAGATTTAATAATAACTGAAACAGCGAAAGGAGAAAACTATTAATTCCCCGTATTTCTTTAATTCCCACTGATTGTTATTTTAGTTTAAAAGAGTGTATCAAACTCGCAAAACCTTTTTATTTGACAAAAAATGGAAAAAGTAAGAACTTCGTGTGCAAAAATGTATTGAAATAAAATAATTAAGCAATAGTTTCTCAAAGTGCACGTGTCTTATTTGCAAAATAAGTAGCCTAAAAATTAAAAATGCTGCCGAAAGTCACTATTCCACGCAGACGAAGTCGCGGGCACAGCTAGTTGTTTATATTTTTGCCTCTGCTTTGTTTATTTCATACACAAACTATTTTGAAATAAGGGTAATTTGGCAGTTTAGGTTTTAAGATATGTCCCTTAAGGGCTTTATTTCTGAAAATGGTATTGAGAAGCGACAACAATGTCTTATTTTAAAAATAAAATCTTTGAATAATTAATTAGTTGAAAAATGGTGTTTTGTAATTTTAAATATTGTAAAAATAGTTATGCATCGGGAGTTACTCGTTTTGAGTTACCAAAAGACCCAAATCGCTGCAATATTTGGCTTTTAAATTCGGGAAACTGTAACTTAAAAGAAATGAAAGAGAACCTACCGTTGCCACCGTTTAATATTTGCTCCGATCATTTTGAAAAATATTTGGCCTCAGGCGGTATGCGGTTACGATTGCTTCACGGTGCAGTTCCTAAACGTTATTTTAAAGAGAACAACATAAGAAATCAAATCACTTGTTGCACTTTTTTTTCCTCTTCTAGGTCCCTTCCAAGGGGGTTATATTTTTAATAATTCAGTGGTATATTTTAAACTAAATTTAGGATGATTTCGTGTACTAACAGACCGCGAACAAAACAAAAAAAAGGTATTAAGAAAATTTTGCACGATGTGCACCGATAGGATAATGGCGATTGAATGAGTTAATTATCTATAGCTGAATGAAGGGTGAAAGGGAAAAAAGAATATGCAACACACAGCATGTAAAGATGCTGTCAGCCACGGCTACTCAGCTGGGTGTTGGGTATGTTCGATGTAGTTTTGATAATGTGAAGTTCTATAGGTAGGTTGGATTAATTAAAAAGGTTTTGATATTGAATAGGTAAGTATGTTATTGATAAAAAAAAAAACAGTGTTTTTCAATAATAAGGGTGGGCGCCAGAAAAATTTTTTTTTTTTTGAAAGGAATTTTCAAACCTTTCGCTGGAAAAAAGGAGAAAAGTGGAAATGCGACCAAAGGAAAAAGAACGATAAATGAAAAAGGTAAACAACACGATTGTTTTAAATAGGATGTTCAATGTTTTATTGAGTGTTGGGAAAACCGTAGATTACTTGGATTAAAAACCCAAATCTTTTCGACAAAATAGGTATTACAAAACGGATGTTAAATGAAAGTAAATAGCTGACGTTATACAATGTAAATGCAAGTTATATACAATGGGTCTGGAGGACCGCTATGTGACTTTGAAAGGGCAAGTCGAAGATTGGACCGTTAATAATAACTTCCCGAAAATTCTCAAGATGAGAAAAATTTAAAAAGGGTTCTAAAACAAATATTTTCTGTGCAATTAAAAGAAAGAAAGGGGCCACACGGTTATAAATTTTCACAAAGCACAAATTGCAAAAAAAAAACTACGACACTCAAAAATCACTCTACTTATCTTTTCTTTTTGGACAAGATGTCCGCCGGCTGTTCTCCTCTATATTTTTTTTCCTCCCAAAGTTACGTCCTGCTGACGTCTTTTTTTTCCTCTGCTCCTTATTTTTTCCTTCAAATCCTGTCTTCCTCGTCTCACTATTTTCTTCAATTTTTCACAATTTTCTATTCCTTTTTCTCCGCTAAAAAAAAAAATCTTAAACTTGATCTTTGTTCTAAAAACTTTAAAATTCTCTCTGCTCAAAAAAAACTACTTTTCAGCTTGATAGCTAACCAAGAAGTGTCTCCCACTTCAAGTCTAGCTCCCTGTCTGGACCCAACACCTCACTCATACACACACAAATCCGATCTCTCAACCAATCACGTTTCGTGGGATTCAGTTCCACGACATCAACCACCAATGGGGTTCTGCCATCGCTGTCGAATACCCAACGAAAGTGCTCGTACTCACTCTCTCAATTCAGCGAGTTCGACAAGTTGTTGGTGTCGTCCAAAACTTGACGATCTCATGGGTGAGTCCAGACCCCAATTACCCAATGTCAAAACCTTTCGAGAAAATTGAAAGTTATTGAAACAAAAACCAAGTTTCATCTGGGCACTCTCCCAGTTACTCTAAATCGCGCAAATAGTGAATCGAGGAAGGCACAGTTTCCAAAATACTCTATTTTTAACGTACAATTTTCTGAGAAGAATCATAGCCGGAAGAAATCTTTCTTAATCGCGAACCCTAACTTACGCCGGTGGACCCTTTTGCAGATTTGGGGGGAGAGAAGGGAAAACTATTAACGTTCCAACCTTTGACACTATTAAATATTTAGGGTGGGCTTAAGCCTTGATTATATCATGTAAAAATGTGTTATGTTTATGATGACTATTTGTATAACAATGTGTGATGTTGTATATGGTGTGATGTTGTGTATTGTGTGATGATGTATATTGTATGATGTTGTATATAGTGTATATGGTGTCTTCTATTTTATGTGATGTTTGTGTATATGCGTGTATCTCATTTTGTGTTTGGAAATGGCGATTCTCCCTAGCCATCTATCAGGTTTGTGTCTTCGCTCAACAAACCATTCAGCTCATCCGCTAATTAGGTGTACCTGCTTTTGTTATTTGTTCAAAGCAGTGTTCCTTTTACATTGCTAAGAACAAACAACGGAAAAATGGTGGGACGAAGAAATGATGGGGAGGGTTTCGGGACCAAAAGAAAGGAATAAAAACATAAACCAGTTTTTAAGGGAAGATCTTTGTTGCGGTGAAATATTACCGTAACAAACTCCCCCCTTACCTACCAAGAGTTGCAATTGGCTTTTCAAAAGAAAAGCCGAAGTACAAGGATCAGATAAGGTTAGACAACACCAACACAAGGAAATCTCTAATGGACAACACAACCATATCTCAATCGCTCTAGGCGAGAGTAAAAGCACATCACAGAGCTTTGGGGCTCTCAGTATCGTTTTGTGCAACCTCTTCCGGTTACACGACTCACTTCATTATTCTTCGGGATCATCGTGGTACGGCTTAAGGTCTTTTACGTGCCAAGTACCTTTTTCTGCACCATTTTCGTCCATTAGGACATAAGTCCATGGCGAAACTCTTTTTTTGATTTTAAATGGCCCAACAAACTTTGGAGCCAGCTTAGCGGCATAGTAGTTAGCGGCATCAGAAAGGGTGAAATTTCTTCTACAAACCAACTCGTTTGGGAAGTACCTCACGTCCCTTCTGCGAAGATTATAAATTTTCGTCGACTTCTTGGCTGCTGCTTCTAACTTCCTACCTATTTCTTCCCTAAGCTTTCTAAACCTATTCTCTATTTCGCCCATGTCCCTTTGTCCCCCGGTATCATTATTGGTATTTGTAACAGACTCGTCGGGAGGTGTGGCGCTCGCGAGCCCTGACCCGGAGGTAACCATCGTCCTCCCGAATACAGCATAATATGGTGATAATCCCAAGACTTCATGTTGGGAAGTGCGGATACTACACGCGACTTTCGCCAACTGAGAGTCCCAAACGCGGTGGTTGTCCGACACATAAGCCCGTAGTGTCGTTTTCAAAATCTGGTTAATCCGTTCTGCCGGATTAGCCTGAGGGTGGTAGTGCGCAGTAAACCTAATTGACGACCTATATCCATCGCATAAAGATTTCAACTCCCTACTCTTAAATTGAGGACCATTATCACACACTACTATCTTTGGAACGCCAAATAACAAAAAGACGTTATCTTCGAGTTCCTTGCACACAGCTTTCGCTGTTGCAGACCTAAGGGGAAATAAAAGCGGAAATTTTGTGAAATAATCCACAACGGTGAGGATATGCATATATCCTTTACTAGATTTAGGTAACGGACCAACGAGATCCACACAAATCATCTCCCACGGATTGGATACCCCTTTCCTCTCCGTCAGTAGACCTGCCGGTTTATCATGAACGGGTTTTACACTTTGACATGTTTTACAATTCCTAACGTACTTCGCTATATCTGATCTCATTTTCGGCCAATAATAATTTTCTTCTACCCTAGCAAAAGTCTTTCTAATCCCCATATGTCCTGCTAGCGGATGATCATGACACTTTTCTAAAATATTTTTCCTATCACTCCTACCTACTACAATTTTCCATTCATTATTGTCCCTAACTAAAATATGCTTTGCCCTAACATGTTTAAAAAGTGTTCCGTTTTCGAACCTCCATGATGGAAACGCTAATGGGTCCTTCTCGATCTGATCGATCATCTTCTTCAGCCAAGGATCTGTGTTGTGTTCCGAAATCCCGGATAAGACCGGCACGCTTCTCGAAAGCATATCTGGAACCACATGATCCTTGCCTTTCCTATGAATTATTTCAAAATCAAACTGTTGCAGACGTACCGCCCACCGCGCCAGTCTACCAACAGGATCTTTCAATTTGCTCAACCAGACCAAGGAATGGTGGTCTGTAATAACCGTGAACCTAACTCCCTCCAAGTAAGGTCTCAGTTTTTCTATGGCCCATAGCACTGCCAAACACTCCTTTTCCGTAGTGGAATAGTTCCTCTCACATCGGTTGAGGGATCTACTCAGATAGCAGATCACCTTTTCCCCTTCGTCAGAAGTCTGACTAAGGACAGCTCCAACCCCAAAATCCGAAGCATCCGTCTGAACTACGAATGACTTCGTAAAATCCGGGCAGGTCAGGATAGGAGCCGCAACCAAACACTCTTTTGCCCTACGGAAACTATCCTCACATTCCTCAGTCCATATAAATTTCCTACTCTTCTTTAATAGTTCGTTTAACGGTTTTACCAAACTAGCGAAGTTCGGTATAAATCTCCTATACCAGGAAACCGTTCCTAAAAAGCTCCTAACTTCCCTAACATTCTTTGGCTGTGGGATACCTAGCATACTCTCAACTTTTTCAGGGTCCATGTGCAAACCATTGCGGTCTACAACATAGCCCAAAAATTTTAATGAAGGCCTACAAAAGTGGCATTTGTCCCTACCTACTTTCAGACCTGCCTTAATAAGCCTATTAAAAACTTCCCCCAAAATCTCAATATGTTTCTCGAAAGTGTCTGTAACGATGATAATATCATCGAGATAGACAAAAACGAAGGGTTCTAACTCAGGGCCAAGGACTGTATCTATAAAACGCTGCCAAGTTGCGGGTGCATTGTGCAATCCGAACGGCATTCTCAAGAAATGAAATAGCCCACGCCCGGGAACTGTAAATGCGGTGAATTTCCTGGACTCCTTTTCCATTGGAATCTGCCAATAAGCAGACTTAATATCCATGGAAGACAGAAATTTCGCATTGTTTAACCTATCTAAAATGGCTGAGATATATGGGAGGGGGTAAGCATCCCTAGCTGTAACTCCATTGAGTTTCCTATAGTCTACACAAAACCTATAGGCATCATCCTTTTTCTTCACCATCACAATGGGGGACGCCCAAGGGCTGTCTGATTTTTCGATAACCCCGTCCTTCAACATCTCTTCCAACTCTTTGTCGATGAATTTTTGGATGGCTGGAGAAACAGGATAATACCTCTGCTTAATAGGTTCTGATTCTGTCCTAATTTTGTGTTCCACTAATTGGGTACACCCTAATCCCTCTGGCATCTCACTGAATACCCTATCCAAAAATTTCCCTAACTCCTGGTTCTGTGTCTCTCCTAAATCAGCTAAGTGTGTTGCTTCCGAGACTGAAGCTATCTCACCTTTGCTGGAAAAATCCCATTCCCCTGATTTCAAATCCGGGACTATGCCCGAAAGAGCCCAAAAATCTGCTCCTAAAATCAAGAACTGAGGAATGTTCGGAATGACTAAGCAGTCTATCAAGACTACTTTTCCCTTGATGTTAATAGGGAGTGACACTATACCCTCTACCTCTATACCCTTTCCATCCGCTAGTGTAACTTTACCTACTTTGGTTTTCCCTAACCTAACACCTAAACTTTTCAAAATTTCCCATCCTTCTCTACAAACTATTGTGCATGAAGCGCCTGAATCTAAAAGTCCTAACATTCTAACTCCATAAACACTAACTCCTAAATATGGCCTTCTATCCCTACAGTTCTCTTCAAGTGCAAAACCTACTTCAAAATTCACCGACTGGTCCCCAGTAGGCGACCTCACAGATTTCAACGGCGCTCTCGTCCTACTGACCCGAGAGTGCGTCTCACGTTTCCCGAGCAGGTAGAACAGTTACTTCGCGTAACTCCCTGCTTTCCGCAACCAAAACAACTCCTAGGGGCAGAACACCTATTTGCAAAGTGGCCCAACCCATTGCAATTATAACACCTAACCACAGAGTTCGACGAGTTAGAATTCGAATTCCGATTCGAATTCGAATTCAAGGGTTCACGAGTTTGCCTGCTCTCAACAGCAGAAACTCTCCTAACCAACGACCTATCCGAGTTTTGTCCCGCTGGACGAGATTGGTTGTTGTCCTCGACAACCGAACCTCTTCTACCATTCGACCTAAATGGATTGGAATTCGAATTCTGATTCGAATTCCGTTCGACCTGGCGAGTCTGGTTGCTCTCCTCAACAACCGCGACTCTTGGGGTTTCAACTCCTACGTAAGCCAGATCCGGCTCAAGTAGGTTCTTACTTCGATTGTTAGGGGGTGGAACGTAAGATTCCACGTTTGCCCTAACCATCTCGAGATTGCGCCCTAATCTAACCAACTCAGAAACGCAAGTCGGATTAGCCAATCCGAGCTGCGTCTGGTAGAAAGGTGTCAGGTTCTTTTGAACCATAGACAACATTCGCCCCTCTGAGATGGGTTCAGAAAGCCTTCTGAACATATTCTGCATGATCGCAACGTAGACCCCGATTGATTCATCGCGGCCTTGCGTGCGACGCCTAATCTCGTCTATTAACAAATCATCATAGTTGGGTGGAAGAAACTCTAACTTCAATTCGCTGACAAGTTCTTGCCACGAATTGATTGAAACCCTAACGGCCCTAAACCACAACAAAGCCCTACCTACAAATAAGTCTACAGCTGACCGAAACAGCTGAGCCTCTGAAACTCCTCTAGCTAATCGAATTTCCTCTACTCTCTCCAGGAACGCATTCAATGAAGAACCACAGCGTTCTCCATTGAACTTTACGTCCCACTTTGAAATCTTTTCAAACCTATCCGCATTTACAAAAAT
This sequence comes from Melanostoma mellinum, assembly GCA_914767635.1. Classification (NCBI taxonomy): domain Eukaryota; kingdom Metazoa; phylum Arthropoda; class Insecta; order Diptera; family Syrphidae; genus Melanostoma; species Melanostoma mellinum. The sequence goes on from OU612058.1 coordinate 95,968,250, forward strand.
TCTATCCCTACCAAAACTATCTGCCCTATCACTATATTCCCTACTATTATTAAATTCCCTATAGCTTTCTTCAAAATTCCTATCCCCAGATTCCTCTAAACTTCTCGATGGAGCTTGAGCTGAAACTGCTACAAGCCCTGCTGCTGATGACGTTGATGCTCCTGTTTCTGTTGGTCCTGTTGATGATGTTGATATTCCTGCTGATGCTGCTACTGAGGCTGGCGCTGGTCCTGCCGCTGAAGCGTTCAGTCTATCGGTTGATAGCTGAGCCTCTTCTTCCTGCAAATCTTCAATTTCTTCCAAATCTGCCAAAGCTATAACTAGTTTATTCCTCAAAACTAGCTTGCGTTTCTCCTCACTCTCATCTTCTGGTTGAGACCTATCTAATCTACCTATTCCCCATTCAACTTTAGCCAAAACTTTCAAATATTCTTTTGACTTCCGCGATTTAGGCGGATTTTCCAATAGCTTCCCTATTTCTACTAACTTGCTCTCTATTGCCTTACAATCTTCAACAAAACTAAACGGATATTTGGTAGGAGCACCTAAAGACCCTCTTCTTTCTAGCATCCTAGCACCTCTCAACGATTTTCGCATTTCCTCAACTGTCCCTACATCTAAGCCCCTACATTCCATCTCGTAGGCGAGCTCATCCTGTGCTAATCTATAAATATCCATGACTATTCACAAAAACTTTCCGAACTTTATCGAAATAATAAAAAAAACTTTTCAAAACTTTATTATTAACGGTTCAAATCTTTTCAAAACTCTATTAAATACACTATAAAACTATTCAAAACTTATTTTAAAAAAAAATGGAAAAACACTATTCTCAAAACTTCCAATTTAAAATATCCTAACAAGGAATTCTAAAATTTTCCACAATAATAGCTCGTAACTTCCAAAAACAACAAAGCAAATTTCCAAAACCTCAACCAACAAAACTTCTAATGGAATAAAATCGCTTCAACTTCAACTCTTGCAACCGCACAAAAAAACAAACCAACTAAATATTCAAAACTGACCCGAAAACAGAATCAAAACCGATTCGATAACTCAACTATTAAAAAAAATACCAAACGAAAACCAACACAACTTAAAATAAATTAAAAAAAAACAAACTCCAAAACACACTCAAAATTTCAAATTTAATATCGAGATAACAAAAAAAAATCGAAAATAAAATTATCGAAAAATAATCGAAAATAAAACGAACAATCTAAATAATGCGATTTCGTACACCGTGTACGCGACCCTAATCACTCACTGCAAAAAAGTAATATCCAAAATGTAAACTGTGTACACAAACGAGACCAAAAGCCGGCTAGTAAATAAATCGTGTACGGCAATATGTATGTATGTATGTCAAAGCAATAAAGTAAAAAAAAAAAAGCACCGATGCTGATAAGCAGTTGCACTGGTTTAGGAACAAATTCTACGACAAATAAATATGTATGTAAAATGTATCAATAAATAGAAAAAAATGCACTAAAATTCACGAAAATAAATTAAAAATATGTAAAGATAAAACCAAAAAGTAAGCTCAAGGGTTTGTACCAGTTCAGTACAAGAAAAGACAGAATGTATGTATGTATATATAAAAAAGAAATCAAAAGAATGACCTACTTGAGGGTATACGTTTTGTATACTTATTTGAGCACTTTCCAGATGATGTTTTCTTTGATAGTTCCTCAATGCAGGCACTGGCTAACTCTTCCCAGACTTGATGTTCGATATTTATATTCACTAACCTATATTAAAAAGAAAAAAGAACACAGTAAATAGCTCACTCAACAAGTAAAATTCACAACAAACGACACTATTAGAACGACACAAAAAAACTCCTCTATAAAACTCCACAAAGCCCCACGTTGGGCGCCAAATTGTTGCACTTTTTTTTCCTCTTCTAGGTCCCTTCCAAGGGGGTTATATTTTTAATAATTCAGTGGTATATTTTAAACTAAATTTAGGATGATTTCGTGTACTAACAGACCGCGAACAAAACAAAAAAAAGGTATTAAGAAAATTTTGCACGATGTGCACCGATAGGATAATGGCGATTGAATGAGTTAATTATCTATAGCTGAATGAAGGGTGAAAGGGAAAAAAGAATATGCAACACACAGCATGTAAAGATGCTGTCAGCCACGGCTACTCAGCTGGGTGTTGGGTATGTTCGATGTAGTTTTGATAATGTGAAGTTCTATAGGTAGGTTGGATTAATTAAAAAGGTTTTGATATTGAATAGGTAAGTATGTTATTGATAAAAAAAAAACAGTGTTTTTCAATAATAAGGGTGGGCGCCAGAAAAATTTTTTTTTTTTTGAAAGGAATTTTCAAACCTTTCGCTGGAAAAAAGGAGAAAAGTGGAAATGCGACCAAAGGAAAAAGAACGATAAATGAAAAAGGTAAACAACACGATTGTTTTAAATAGGATATTCAATGTTTTATTGAGTGTTGGGAAAACCGTAGATTACTTGGATTAAAAACCCAAATCTTTTCGACAAAATAGGTATTACAAAACGGATGTTAAATGAAAGTAAATAGCTGACGTTATACAATGTAAATGCAAGTTATATACAATGGGTCTGGAGGACCGCTATGTGACTTTGAAAGGGCAAGTCGAAGATTGGACCGTTAATAATAACTTCCCGAAAATTCTCAAGATGAGAAAAATTTAAAAAGGGTTCTAAAACAAATATTTTCTGTGCAATTAAAAGAAAGAAAGGGGCCACACGGTTATAAATTTTCACAAAGCACAAATTGCAAAAAAAAACTACGACACTCAAAAATCACTCTACTTATCTTTTCTTTTTGGACAAGATGTCCGCCGGCTGTTCTCCTCTATATTTTTTTTCCTCCCAAAGTTACGTCCTGCTGACGTCTTTTTTTTCCTCTGCTCCTTATTTTTTCCTTCAAATCCTGTCTTCCTCGTCTCACTATTTTCTTCAATTTTTCACAATTTTCTATTCCTTTTTCTCCGCTAAAAAAAAAAATCTTAAACTTGATCTTTGTTCTAAAAACTTTAAAATTCTCTCTGCTCAAAAAAAACTACTTTTCAGCTTGATAGCTAACCAAGAAGTGTCTCCCACTTCAAGTCTAGCTCCCTGTCTGGACCCAACACCTCACTCATACACACACAAATCCGATCTCTCAACCAATCACGTTTCGTGGGATTCAGTTCCACGACATCAACCACCAATGGGGTTCTGCCATCGCTGTCGAATACCCAACGAAAGTGCTCGTACTCACTCTCTCAATTCAGCGAGTTCGACAAGTTGTTGGTGTCGTCCAAAACTTGACGATCTCATGGGTGAGTCCAGACCCCAATTACCCAATGTCAAAACCTTTCGAGAAAATTGAAAGTTATTGAAACAAAAACCAAGTTTCATCTGGGCACTCTCCCAGTTACTCTAAATCGCGCAAATAGTGAATCGAGGAAGGCACAGTTTCCAAAATACTCTATTTTTAACGTACAATTTTCTGAGAAGAATCATAGCCGGAAGAAATCTTTCTTAATCGCGAACCCTAACTTACGCCGGTGGACTCTTTTGCAGATTTGGGGGGAGAGAAGGGAAAACTATTAACGTTCCAACCTTTGACACTATTAAATATTTAGGGTGGGCTTAAGCCTTGATTATATCATGTAAAAATGTGTTATGTTTATGATGACTATTTGTATAACAATGTGTGATGTTGTATATGGTGTGATGTTGTGTATTGTGTGATGATGTATATTGTATGATGTTGTATATAGTGTATATGGTGTCTTCTATTTTATGTGATGTTTGTGTATATGCGTGTATCTCATTTTGTGTTTGGAAATGGCGATTCTCCCTAGCCATCTATCAGGTTTGTGTCTTCGCTCAACAAACCATTCAGCTCATCCGCTAATTAGGTGTACCTGCTTTTGTTATTTGTTCAAAGCAGTGTTCCTTTTACATTGCTAAGAACAAACAACGGAAAAATGGTGGGACGAAGAAATGATGGGGAGGGTTTCGGGACCAAAAGAAAGGAATAAAAACATAAACCAGTTTTTAAGGGAAGATCTTTGTTGCGGTGAAATATTACCGTAACACACTGTCGATTCCAAGGAAGGATGTATACTGAAAGAAGTGTAAGTATGTATCTTATAATGTGCTTGAGTGAGACGCGGCAGCTTAAATCGGAGTACTTATTTGTTATCAATAACTTTTTTTTTTTAATTCAAACAGTTCAGCTAACAAAAGAAGAGAATTTATGAGGGAACCGTATTTACATGAAGTACCCATATATATAAACTACATAATTACATATTATCTACCAATCTACCCAACAAATTACTTTTAAAAGTTGGGTATGACGGTATACAACTTAACATCACCGGAAAAAAGAAATAGTCTACTTAACTAGATACTTCTTATATACAAATTCATAAACTCAGTCATTGAATAATTGTATTTATTTAATGTAATTATTCAATGAATCAGTTCTTATCATCACTTTAAAACCATTTTTAATCTTAACAACCTCATCGGTAACCAACGAAACAATAATAAACAATAATAAAAAAAATCCTTTGGGACTAAATTTGCAAAAAGGCTGGTGAATTAACTAGCTCCGACTCCGACGACACTAGCGACATAAGCACTCCTTGTGGCGATTTTCTCCAGTGTCACTTCTATTTATATAGTTACTAGCTGTGCCCGCGACTTCGTCCGCGTAGAGTAGTGACTTTTGGCAGTATTTTTAATTTTTTAGGCTACTTATTTTGCAAATAAGACGCATTCATGCGTTATAGTAAAGTATTGTTATATTATTTTATTAAGGTATATGTTTGCACACGACGTCCTTATTTTTTCCATCTTTTGCGAAATAAAAAGGTTTTGTGGGATTGATACACGTGATTCTGCCACATAAAGTTGTGAGAATTAAAGGAAAACGGGGAATCAAAACCTTTTCTCCTTTTGTCGTTCCAGTCATTATTAAAATTTTTATAGTGCCGCATCCCAGATGTGTAATTTGTAGCTGTGTACAATTCTGGATTACACATTATTTGATCACTGGAACATCAACTTGCTGCCACTCCTAATAATCCTAAGAATTTGAGAAACTCTACATAGGGTATGATGTGACTTGCTCAGTGTCCATAATATTGTCTATTGATAGACATTCGCCAACATCGCCCAATACTTCAAACATATTTAATTAGTTTATATGATTAACTATCTCATTAGTCGACCTTTCACACAGCCATTACCGATTGCCAAATTTTATTTGAAGATCAAGATAGACATTTCTTCTCAGGTCAAATGTATTTTCGACAGTTTGATAGAAATCACCCCGCAGTGAAAGAACTTATCGACGCAGCAGTTTTAAGGTTTCCGTTTACGGTTTCGATCCCGTAGAAATGTAGGGATTACTTATTAAGCCCATGTCCTTCGTCAGGCTTTAGCCTATCTGTGAATAAAATTCCATTTAAATCGGATCAGTTTTCTGGGCGGGAGATGTTTCTTTAATGTAAACGCGCCCTTAAGGGCTTTTGACATTCTGTAAACGTCAGATTGCTCCATAAGGTCTACCATTTCATCATGGTGAGTTACACGAATCAACAGCGTTTCCAAATTATTAAAGCGTACTATCAAAATTTTGAGTCAGTCGCTGCAACTATAAGAGCGCTAACTCCGATTTTTGGTCGTTATAATCGTCCCACCCGTGCCGCAATTCTTAGTTTAGTGCACAAATTTGAATCCACGTTTTCGCTGCACAATGTTCCCGTGCCAGTGAGACAAAGATTAGGACGGAGTGCTGAAAATATCGCGGCCGTAAGTGCATCCGTACAGAACGACCCAAATCAGTCAATTCCACGTCGTTCACAGGAATTGGGCATCGCACAAACCACATTGTGGCGTTTTTTTGGCGTCAGTTGCGTGGAATGGATATTAGTGACATGTGGTTCCAGCAGGATGGAGCTACAGCCCATACAGCTCATGCAACCATCAACATTTTGAAGAGGAAATTTGGTCAACGTGTTATCTCAAGAAATGGACCGATCAATTGGCCGCCGCGCTCGTGTGATTTGACACCTTTGGATTTCTTTCTTTGGGGCTATGTCAAGTCGTTGGTCTACGCCAACAGGCCAGAGACATTAGAGGAGCTTCAAGCCAATATTGAACGCGAAATTGCCGCAATACCGGTCGATATGTGCGAGAGAATGGTCGAAAATTGGGTTCAACGTATCGATCGCTGCAAGCGCGCCCGTGGAGGACATATGAACGAAATAGAGTTCCATTCGTAATGGTATTGGGTGTACTTTAATATGAAATAAATGTTTTTTTTTTTTTTTTCAGTATTGTCAGAGCTTTCAAAAGCGAATGACGTGTTTACTTAAAACTTTCCAACTTAATTTTTCCAAAATAGAAAAACGTGCGCGATCCTCTCTTGCCGAGGACAACCCCACGTCCTCGGGAAAAAAACACAGAACCTCAATGTTCACAATGGCAAATAACCATAGAACAAATTCCAAATCCCCTGGATATTGGAATCCATTGCAGTGTGTTCCAGATGTTGACAATGATAGTGAAGATATGGACGATGTCCAAACCTTACCGAATAATTCGACTCCAAAAATAAAAGTGCCCCCAATTAAACTATTGCAAAAGTCATGTGACTATGTGCATCAAATAATGAAAACTATAAGTGTTGCTGACTATTGTATAAAAATAATCTCGATTGGTATAAAAATCATGTGTGAATCCGCGGATTCTTATAAAAAAGTTCTATATAAACTCCGAGATGAAAACTGTCAATACTTCTCACACGACTTAAAAAGCGATAAGGCATTCAAGGTTATTCTTTATGGCCTTAGCTCATACGATGCCTTAGAATTAAAATCAGAACTAACCCGAATTGGTCTGAAATGTACAGATGTTAAAAGTGTAACGAAAAAGTATGAACATTACTCGGAAACTTTCTATGTGTGCTCCCTCGAAAGTGGTTCAATAAAAATGAGCGACTTAAAAAAAAACTACCGATCAATTTTCCACACGCAAATCAATTGGAATTATCAGCGCAACCACAAAAATAAAATAACCCAGTGTCGCAACTGTCAGATGTTCGGCCACGGGGAAAAAAAATTTCCACGTTAAGACATATTGTTCTATCTGTGCTGGTTCTCATAAGACTGAAGAATGTAATAATAAAGAAAAATTTAAGTGTGCTAATTGTAATGAGAACCACAAGTCAACCGATCTCACCTGTCAAAGCAGAAATAAATATTTGGAAATAAGATCCAAAATTGCGAACAACACAAAGCGCTCTCTTCAGCCAAAGCTCGTTAAGCCAAATAATAACGTGATATCTTATTCACATCTCTCAATGGAAGATTTCCCCGCCATGCCAAACCGTTCTCTTCGTAAACATGAAGAGAAAAACAATTGTAACACCTGGCCGTCAAATGCATGGGCACACCCTCAACAACCTTTATCACCATCACCACCAACAGCCGAAGCAGCTGCACCTGCACCATCGAACAGCCATCAGCGCGTCAATGCACGAACAAGCAATGTCAACTTTGCCAACGGTGAGTTATTCTCCATGGAAGAGCTTAATTCTCTCGTAATGGAAATGATTACGAAACTAGGATCTTGTAAAACAAAAAATGAACAATTCTATGCTATCGCTCAGTTAGCTACTAAATTTTTATATTCCAATGTCATATAAAAAAACCCATAAATATTGTCACATGGAATGCCAGAGGTATCCGACATAAATGTATTGAATTCCTTAACTTTATGAACATAAAAAATATTGATATTGCCTTAATTACAGAGACTTGGTTAGACTCAAATGTTAAAATTTCAACTCCCGGATTCTATTGCTATCGTGTTGATAGAATAAGTGAATTGGGTGGGGGAGTTGCAATTTTAGTACGCAAATCAATTCAACATTCTGTTCTTTTGCCTATTCGTACTTTGTGCATAGAAAATGCGAGAATAGAACTGAAACTGAGCAACAATAGTACTATTGATATAATTTGTGTATACTTTCGGGGTGGTTCCTCATCTTTGTTAAAGAGACAAAATCTTAAAGCTGACTTGAGAAAGCTTTTAATAAGGAACAACAACTATCTTGTAGGAGGTGATTTGAACTGCAAGCATAGAGATTGGAGCTGTAGTAGAGCAAATTCGTGGGGTAACATCCTATCGGATTTGACAAACATTTTCCCATTCACCATACTGTTTCCTCCTGCTCCTACTTACATACCCGCTGGTTCCAGAGGTAGTCCTGCAGTATTAGATCTCTTTATTACGAATACTGTAAGTACTGTATCCCAGCCTATAGTATTTGATGAGCTTCCCTCAGACCATAATCCTGTCTTAGTACGATCTCTCCTTCCTGGTGAAATAAAAGAAGAATCTTATTTTGACTTTAAACATGCAAATTGGTTACTCTTTAAATCGTTTTTAAAATCGAAACTGAGAAATATGCCCACTAATCTAGAAAATGTTTCTACAAATGAAGAAATAGACCATCTTGTTACAAGCTTTTCTGAAAAAATTCTTAGCTCTGTCGATCTGTCCGTACCGAAACTTACTAAAAAGAATTACATCGCCAAAATGCCAGACTACACTGTCAGACAAAATAAAGTGCATATGCACTTGACTCGTTTTAAAAATGCAGAGAATAAACAATGAGAAAGATTTATCACTCTATTTCATGTTCCTACGTTATATTTTATCATCTTTCATCAAACCTTTAAAAGAAGTCCGTTATTTTTGACCTCTATTAAACATGAACTGCATTAATTTTCAACCAAATGACATTGAGCTTGGACAAAATAAAGTGCAATTTTTAAATACCGTTGCAAAGTATAGCTAATAATAATTAAAAATAAAAACATAAGCCAAAATTTGTCAACAGATGAGGTTATCTTATGCCCGTTTGCGAAAATTTTGCTTCAAGTTGAATTTTATTTTCATAAGCTTTGACATGGAACAACTCTCACTTGAGTTAAAAGAATTTTTAGTCTCGGACCGTGACGTGGGTTGACCTTTCGTAAACTTGGAGAAAAATATGGTGTGTCTATTTCTGGAATCAAGAAGGTTTATTTGAACTTCATTGAACGGGGATCTGCTGCCAGTTTTAGAAGTCAAAGTGGAAGGAAGAGGAAAAACAACACCACCTGGTGACCGGAGAATCACAATAGAGGCCAGAAAAAACCATTATCCATAGCTAGAAACATTAAAGAAGACCTACAATTAGACGTAAGACAAAGAACAGCCCAAAGGTGACTTAATGAAAGTGGGCTACGAAACTATTTGGCAAAGAGAAAACTTTTGCTACGCCAAATAATTATAAAAAAAAAGACTTGCTTTTGCAAAAAAGTATTTAACAAAACCGTAATCGTTTTGGGAAAGCATAATTAGGCTTTATGAGTCTAAATTTGAGTTAACAAATTCCAAATCAAGGAAAAGAGTTTGGTGCAAGCCCAAGGAAAGACTCAACCAAAGATGCATTAAAAAAATTGTCTAACATAGTGGTGGGTCTATTATGGTTTGGGGATGTTTTTCCTTTGGTGGCGTTAGGAAAATTGTTAAAATTGACACCAAAATGACGAGTCTCATTACGTCAACATTATTGGAGAAAACTTAGCTTTTTCGGCATCAAAAATATCGCTGTACAAATACATTTTCCAGCAAGATAATGATCCGAAGCTTACTTGCAAAGTGGCAAAGCAGTTTTTATTCACAAAACAACGTGGAATTATTGGAATGGCCACCTCAATCCCAAGATCTCAATCCGATAGAGCATCTTTGGTCCATATTAGATAAAAGAATTCCGTTAGATGGTCGACGAAATATACGATCTTTTTGGGAAAGCCTCCAATTTGAATGTGAGAGGATTCCATTTGAAATTTTGGTGGAATCTGGTTCGCAGCGTACCAAAGCGACTTGCAGCTGTTATTCAAAATAAAGGGAGAGCCAGCAGTTACTGATTTCCTATGAAAATATTTGTTTTTTTGTTGATATTTTGAATTTGCACTTTATTTTGTCTTCTCTTTTTTCACGATTTATTGCAATACATATTTCTTGTTATTTTAATTTTGGTTATATTTTGTTTATGAATACTGATATGTTTGTAAAAGAACTTAAATAAATTAAATCAAATGACTTTTTAAAGTAAAGTTCATGAAAACAATACAAAATAAAATGAGTTAGTATCTTAATTCCGGTTTGCACTTTATTTTGTCCGACAGTGTATATTCTTGAATACATTCGCGTAAGGAATAGTATTAAAAGACAATGGCAACGGTATCGTCTTCCGGTACATCGCCATCAGTTGAAGTATTTCAACAAACTTATTTCCACGGAAATTCAAAAATTTCGTAATGGTCGGTGGAACCGAAAACTAAGTCAGCTCGACAAAAACGATAAACCCTCTTGGAACATTGCCAAAATCGTCAAAAATAGGACCAGGCTGATTCCCGCATTAAAAGAATCTAATAACGTTTTCTATACGGATAGCGACAAAGCAAATGCTTTTGCCATGGAATTTAAGAAAAACCATTTAGTATCCCAACACTTAAGTGATTCCGATACAATAAATTTGGTAGACGCTTCTTGTCAAAGGATCGTTTCTTCCATAACCGAAACAGACCAGGATGAATACATTACCGTAGATGATATCACCGCTATCATCAAGGAGCTACGAGTACGTAAATCAGAAGGGCTTGATAAAATCAAAAATCTGTATCTAAAACATTTGCCAAAGTCAGGGAAATTGTATCTTACATTTCTAATAAACACCTGCCTTAAAAACCAATACTTCCCAGAAATCTGGAAACTGGCAAAAGTCATTCCAATATTAAAAGCCGGAAAAGAAAGAGATTACCCAAGCAGCTATAGGCCGATAAGTCTTCTTAGTAGTTTGAGTAAAGTATATGAAAAAGTAGCTAAGAAAAAGCTTAGTGATATAATCGAGGATAAAAGTATTTTTCCAGATCAACAATTCGGATTCAGGAGCCACCACAGTACCTCACACCAAGCGCTTAGGATTTCGAAAATAATCAAAAATAATCGTGATGAAAGTAGTTCTACAGGCATGGTCCTGTTAGATATAGAAAAGGCTTTCGACTCTGTATGGCATAATGCACTTATTTATAAAATGGAATCATTTGGAATACCAGTTTTCCTAATAAAAATTGTTCAAAGCTTTTTGTCTGGAAGATGCTTTAAAGTACATGTGAACAAGGGTATATCCGATTTGGTAAATATACACTATGGTGTCCCCCAAGGTTCAGTCCTTGGCCCTATCCTGTACAACATTCACACCTCAGATTTCCCACAGTTACCATATTGTGAATCAGGCATCTATGCAGATGACACTTGCGTCCTTTCATCGCATGAGCTTGGTCTCAACATTGAGACCAATCTTCAAAATGCTCTTGAAATTTTGACAAAATACTTTCACAAATGGAAGATTAAATTGAATGCTGGAAAGATAAAATCAATCTTTTTCACCAGAAAAAGGCAACGATTATTTCTCCCCAGTAAAGAACTGGAAGTCAATGGAACCTCCATAAAATGGGAGTCTGAGGTGCGATATCTAGGTATCAATTTTGATAAAAGGATAATCTTTAGAGAGCACACTAACGCAACAATAAAAAAAGTCAACATAGCAATTAAAATGCTCTACCCACTTATTAATAGGAAATCTCTATTGAGTACAGAAAACAAAATTATAATATACAAGGTTGTTTTTCAATCAATTTTGCTGTACGTGCCAGAACAAAGTATTAAAGATGATGCTCAATTTACCTAGATACTATTCGACTCAAGATCTTCATAATGAAACTGGTGTTGAAATGATTTGCAGAAGAATCCAAAAGCTAAGTGATTCCTTTTTAACAAATTGTGATACTTCTGATAACCCTCTGGTAATCCAACTAAATGCCTTATAGTAAATAGTATTGTCAATACAGATATCCTGTTTCTTAGTTCCTTTTCATTTATATGTATGTAAATTTATGCAATTAGAACATGTTACTTTCTAGTGTCTAATTTATTTATTTATTTATTTGTATTCTATTGTTTCATTAATCATTTACTAAATTAATTGTTACACCTATACATGTATATATGTATATCAATGAACTAAATGTCTTTCCATTTAATTTGTACTAATATTTGTTTAACTGACGTTTATTTATTTACTTTAAAAATGTGTTGTAAAATTGAGAGTATCTATTCACTTATTTATTAATTACTTAGTGCAATATAAGAATTATTATGTAACAATTTATTTATTTATTTATTTATTTATTTATTTATTTATTTATCTTATTATTAATTTATTTATTTATTTATTTACGTATGTGTTAATTTATTCATTATAATTATTATTATTATTATTATTTATTTATTTAATTATTTATTTATCATTATTGTTATTATTATTATTATTATTATTTTTTTTTCTTACTTAAATTGAAGGTTTTTTTCAAATTTTCCTTCAGAGTTAACATACTGTCTAAAAAAACTTATAATAATTGTTTAAAAAACTTATTCAGTAGAAAGATATGCTATAAAAGTATCAAATCTCTGTGTAAACTGAGCGGTAGCAACCAAAAATTTTATAATTTAATGAAGAAAAAAAAAAAAAAAAAAAAAAAAAAAAAAAAAAAAAAAAAAAAAAAAAAAAAATGTTTTTTGATATCTCAAATGGCTGGCGTTTTTATTTAAAAAATAAAATGGATAGCTCTTAATGGAAAACCCTGTATAAGGCCGATCATATCACGAGGGTTGGCGTCATTAAAGTAGTTTGGAAATTCGGTGTAGAGCAAATTGCAGTAGTCATCGTGAAATTGGGATTGCTTCGCATTGCTGACAAATCCATTCCAATGTTTTTCCTTAAGTTTCGACAAAAGTATGTTATGCAATCCTTTCCACTCATTTACATTTATGGTGAACTCAAAGTCAATTGACGTTTCGTGGAAAAGATCTAACCATTCCTTAGCCCAGAAGATTTTCTTTCTTATAATTGCTTCCAACAGTATTCTGGATAACCTACCGTTGGAATGATGCAGTGTTTTCCGTATGTAAGAAAAATGTAACTCCAGGGTTGTTAGGAACGCTTTAGGAAGTCCAGTCTGGATATGTAAGGCATAGTTGGGCGTTGTATCAGGTAGGAGAAAACATCTTTTGATAAAAAATCTTTGTAACTTTTCGACTTGTATATGTTCGTTATATCCCCACACTTGAGCGCAGTACAACATAAGTGAATTTTAAATTTTGCTGAGTGTTGAACTGATTTATTTCTGAGCAGCTTTTGGACCAAGTAGCGTTTATGGAGTTTTTGGATGATGCGAGCCTGTTATTTAAATGTTCGTTCCAAGACATATTGTAGTTGAACACAACACCAAGATATTTATATTGGTTCGATACCGTAACTTCTGTGTCATTATAAAACCATTTCTCGCAAGCAGCTCTGCGTCCTCCGTTTCGAAAAATAACTATTTCGGATTTGCCAAGATTGACTGAAAGGTTCCATTTGTTACAATATACTGTGAAACTGTCAATGAGCTCTTGTAACTTCGAAGAACTGTCTGATAGAAGTACAATGTCGTCAGCATATAGGAGGGCGTTGATACCAGTATTATCTATAGATAAACCCAGTGGAAGATTATCATGCAGGTCATTCAAATAAAGAACAAAGAGCAGAGCACTCAGAACGTATCTTTGTTTGACTCCTTTTTTAGTATCAAAGAAACCGGACAAAACTTTCCCATCCCAGACAGCAGCTGAAGTATCCAAATAAAATGCTTTGATAAAAGATACCATTTTTGTTGAGATTCCTAGTGCAGAAAGCTTGTAAAATAACGCTTCTTTGTTGATATTATCAAAAGCAGCTTTGAGATTAATGAAAAACGCATAGAGTTTCTTCTTTTGACTAAGTTGAAGTTGTATTAGACAAGATAGATTATAAACTTGATCGACGGTAGAGTAGCTTGATCTATATGCAGCTTGAAAATCGTTAATTATGTTGTTTTCTTCTAACCATATCGTTAGTCTGTTAAGAAGAACAGTGTTAATAGTTTATAGAGCATGTCGAGGAATGACAGTCCTCTATAATTAGACACCACATTTGTATCTCCTTTCTTAAACAGTGGATATATGATCGATTTTTTAAACGAGTTTGGAACAATTGCAGTTTCAAAAATTTCAATGAATAGCTTATGAATTGCCATGACAAGAGACGGGCTTGCATTCTTATAGAATTCAAATGGTATTCCATTCATACCCGGGGCCTTATGATCCTTCGAAGACGATATTGAAGCATAAACTTCACTAAGCTCAATGATGCGGTCTAACTGAGGCGCTAGGATTTGAGGTGAGCAGGAACTGATGGAACTATAGCTTGGCGATGAGGACAGCAGGTTTTGGAAATAAATTTTGAGTTCAGCGGCTGATAATTGAGCTGGCGTATTAAAAGTTACTCCGCGTATTTCTCTGACAATCTTCCACCACTCTCTAGCTTCGTTGCAATTATTTCTACAAGTATCAAGGTTGAGTTTTCTAAAAGCTTTGAGGTGTTTAAACGCAGTTTTCCTGGCCAAATAACAAGCTAGATCGAACCAAGGTTTCTTGGGCTCGAACCTGATTTTTGTGTAGCAAGAACACCGTTTGCTTCATAAATGCAGTTTTTGATGCCAATACGTTCTTCAATACTATTAGTATGAACTATATTTGAAGGTACAAGTAGCTCAAGGCGTGTCTTGTAGGAAATACATCCATTATCTGACCATTTTATTCGCGGTAGTGCACGCATATCATTTTTAGGCATGTTCGAATCAGGAGATTTTATAGAGCAGATAATGGGCATGTGGTCAGAGAAGGTTTCGCAACCAACAAAAAAATCATCTTCCATATGTATGCGTATGAAAGACAGCAGTAATCAATAACCAATGAACGCCTCGTCCTAACGAACGTAAATTCGCCTGTTTTGTCGTTAAATCCTCTTCCATTAAGAATAAATGCACCAATATCTTCAAGAAATTCAATGAAGGTGTTGCAGTTGCTTTCACACATAGAATCCTTTGAGCATCGCACTTCTTCCACAGAAGCTGGAGAAATTGAGTTGCATTCTATGGTGCCCTTTGTGCCAGTTCTTACGTTAAAGTCGCCTACAAGAATAAAGTTTTGCAAGTTGAATGTTGGAAAAAAGTTTTTTAGTGCTACAAAATCTCTGTTCCAATGACTACAGTTTAAATACAGTGGTATAAGGCTCAAAAGATTTCCAGCGAAATGTTCCTGCAGAATAACCTTGTCATCAAGATTTGAAAGCTTAAGTTTATAAAGGGATTCGATGCCTTTTCTGTAGCCAAAAACACAGCCTCCGCTTGCCCTCCCGAAAATATTTATTTTTGTGGCTGAGATCCATTTCAGCTTGAAACCGGAAAAGAATTTTTCAAATTTTTTAAAGTTTTCTGCAAGAACAAAGGTTTGAAAAACAAAGAAAATTTCATATTTACAAATATATTTAAAAAAGTTACATAACAATGATTTATTAGCTAGACCATCAATATTATAAAAAAGAACCTGACAGGCATGTGGCTGCTAATTAATTTTCTTATTATTCAATGGTTTTAAATCGACAGTAAAGTTTGAATCGGTTTTATGCAAAAGATTAACAATAAATACTCTATCAGCTTCATTGAATGTAGATATTACGCCCTCCTTGTTGCATTTATAGCGACGTCCATCAACCAAAAGGGTCCACCGTTTGATTTCTAGGCGCAGACTGGAGTCAGCTTTAAGCAGGCATCAAGTTAGTTGCTGCAAAAGAGCTCGGTATGATGAGACAGGTCCGGGGTAAGTCAGACCGTTCGTCATAGAGAATATTGAACCCTCGTAGCCCTCCAAGACCAAGAACTCGGCCCTTCCAGGCTCATGGCTCTTGGATTGCCACGAGGTGAGTTTTTGTATTCAACACGGAAAGCCTGTTACATAGGAGGGCAGTAACAGCCTTTGAATGTTGAAGGTTTATCTGAGTTATTATCATGGATAAATACTAGTTATCCACCCATCAATTTCACCGATTGGAATTAAGTTGGAAATAAATCCTTCCAAGATGAAAATGCAGACGGGAGTCGTACCTAGTCTTGATGATAGCCACAGAAGCTTGATCCCATAACAAGGTTAGAACCGTCTTCACCATCCCGATTCCTAGCCTTCTTGTGGTAATGAACTTTCCACTTCGTAGTGTCGATACCATCATTCTGCGTAACGAGACATTGTAGCACATCTTCAGTTTTACTGAGTTGCCCCGGGATAAAGCAGATGGCTTTCATTAAAACCGGTACCCTGAAAATTTCAAAAGAGGAATTAAGGAGGGGTGGAATTTAAGGCACAGAGGCACGTAGCCAGTCAGCCGTCTGCTGATTAGAACACTAGTCCAAAAAGGTTCCATCCTTCAAACAACATCCCTCAGACTGGATCTGCGTACTCTCTGCCATAGCCAGCTTTCACAGATGATCTTCACAGTGCTTGCGCTCTGTGATGTTCATGCTGTTGTCATTGATTTGATTTGATTTGATTTATTGGTTTTTAACAACTGTACATTAAGATTAAACTTATAATTTGTGCAGGATATATTACATTTTATAAATAGTGCAAGATTTACAAAAACAAAAAATTCAATTACAATATAATATAAAATTTACAATTACATATTTCAACAAAATTGAAAGATAGACAAAATAAATATAAAGTTAAGAATTAAAGAAAACTTAAGGTCGCAACATGTATAATATGTATAAAATTGGAAAAAAAGTAAGTCTCAGTTTAAGTTTGCAAAATGTTCGAAGCATTGCGTATGAAATTTTCTGTGTTCGATTCCAGATCTCAGGTGACTGGGAAGATCATTCCACAGTCTGACAGCATAAACGAAAAATTGTCTGCGTGAAGTCAAACAAGTATATCTGGACGAACGCAATAAGGAATTTCGATTAGAGTGGCAAAAATTAAGTGCGGTATACAGATAGCTGGGAGTCTTGTTAACAATTATTTTATAGAGAAAAGAACAACAGCGGTACTTGAAAAAAGCTTCCAAAGAACAGCCTAGGAGTTTACGAGCCTGAGCCGAGACATGATCATACCTACGAACATTGAAAACAAAACGAGCAATCGCATTAAAAGCAACTTTTAGCTTTTGAAGCGAGTGAGAATCAGGATCAGCGAATAACTCACATCCATAAGATAGTATCGGTATGATAAGTGATTTGACTAGTTTTAATTTAACTTCAGTTGGAAGAATTGATTTTGTTACAGATAGGCCTCTCAATGAACCATAAATCTTTGAAATTATAGAAACTATATGAGTGTCCCACGTTAGCTTGTCATTAAAAATTATACCTAGGTTTTTTGCTTGAGTGACATATTCAATTTGGGAGGAGTTTAGAAGGATTGGGGGAAAGTTTTGGATGTAAGGTTTATTTTTTGATATGGGAATGGCTTTGGTTTTTTCTGGATTCAGTCTAAGTCCATTGCGCATAGACCAATCGTATATTGAACTTAAATCTGAATTCATTTTAACCATAGCATCTTCAACCATGCCTATAGGAAAACTTATGTACAACTGAACATCATCTGCATATATATGGAACTGACAATAAGATAAAACACTTGGTAAATCATTAACGAACATAGAAAAAAGTAAAGGTCCAAGGATTGATCCCTGAGGAACACCGGTATGAACAGGAAGGAACGAGGAAAGTTTACCATTACAAGATACAGCTTGCATGCGTTTTGTCAAAAAAGAATATATTAAATTTTTAGTTGTATCACAGAAATTGAAGTAGTTTATCAGCTTATCACAGAGAAGATTAGAGTCCACGCAGTCAAACGCTTTGGAAAAGTCAAGTAAGGTTATCACAGTTGTATAATTATTATCTAAAGCTTGTCTTATATCATCAGAAACTTTAATAAGGGCTGAAATGCAGCTATGTTTAGGTCTAAATCCAGACTGCAAAGAGCAAAGGAGTTGTTTATCTTTGATATATGCTTTTATTTGATCACTCAAAATAACTTCAAAAGCCTTGGATAGGAAAGAAAGGATGGCTATGGGTCTGTATTCTTTTTTTTTACCTTGTTTAGGGATAGGAATGATTTTTGATTTTTTCCAGGATGTGGGGTAGGTTGAGGTCATTATTATGGTGTTAAAGATATAAGTTATGTGAGGAAGTATGAAGGGAAGGAGGATTTTAATAAAATCTGGATGAATGTTATCAAGTCCCATGGATTTTGATTTGATACTAAAAATTGCATTACCAACTTGATATGCATCTACTCCACTTATAGAAAATTTATCATCTATATCATTTATCGCTATATCCGTACCAAAAGTAAATTTTGCTGGGGGTGTAACGAAATTTTGATTCAACTCATCCAAGTCAATGTTCTCGTCCGAAACAGATGCATCTTTTTTTAAACCAATGTTCTTAATTTCCTTCCATAAAAATTTAGACGAACGATCTGAGTTAAACCTGTTATTATAGTAATTGTATTTTGCAGATTGTACTAATTTAGTAACTAAGTTCCGGGAAATTTTAAATTGTCTTAGCATTTCCAGGCAACCAAATCGTTTCCAACGACGGTATGCTATATCTCGTCTTTTAATTGCGCTTAGAATTTCAGAAGAAAGCCATGGAAAGCTACGTGATTTTATAGTTCGAGTTTTCAATGGAACATGTTTGTTAAATAAATCATTGATTGCTGAAGTAAGGCATTCAACTTGATTATTGACGTTTATTGTTGTGAAAATTGCACACAAGTCAATGGAAAATAAATATTCAACATTTATGTTACGAAAATCACGATACTGAAAGGTTTGTGGATATTTACAATCAAAATTTAAGTCAAAAGTAGCAAATATCAAATCATGGTATGAAAACACTGGTAGGGATAATTGGCTAAAACATTTAACAAAATTTACATCACTAACAATAAAAACATCAAGCAATGACGGAGCACAGCTAGGTTTAAAATGCGTTGGTTGTAAACAATTTACCACAGAGAGTCCTAAAGAGTTAATTGATGTTTTGAAACAATTTGAAGATGATTGGAGCATATTAATATTTATGTCACCACAAATAACTAATTTCGGTACACGAGAAGACATTTCTTCTATAATTGGTGTAATAAGCCGAGAACTTGCCACGCGTGGTGGCATATATATTGTACCTATGCTACATTTATTGTCTCCTTCAAAAAGATCAATAAAATAATAGTCGCACTCTTCAGAACCGCTAGAACATTTTACATGACACGACTGGATGTGGTTCTTGACATATATTGCAACACCCCCTCCCATAGAATGAGTTCTATCAGCGCGGTAAGGCTTTTTAAATCCCATAATAGAAAAAAAATTACTATTTAAAGCCGGATATAGCCATGTCTCAGACACGTGCCAGCCTTATAGATACGCACTGTGAAAAGCGAGACAGCCGCTCTTTTATAGGGCAGCCGTCTTTTATTTCGCTGTGCGACGGATTTTGCTCCTTTCGAGGCTTTATCCCGTCCGGTCAGTGTCCGTGGACCAGACTGACTAGCAGTCACAGTTTCATTCACCAACGTTTCGGTTGGACCTCAAGGAGTTTTAACCATGCCGGCTTCGTCCCTTCCAGCCAGTGTCCGCGGACTGAATTCGCAAGCCTTGCGACCTGTTCCTCCAGTTTCATTCACCGACTTTCCAGTTAGACCAACAGGATGATTTGCAGAGCTTCCGGAAACCTTCTTCCTTTTGACCCTATTCGCGTTTGCAGAAGTTGAAGTGACTTCGGTTACAGGAGACCGTCCTGAATTGGTGGGTGAGACCTCTTCGAACCTGTCCCTTTTCGCAACCGTCACCAAAGGCTTGCAACTAAATTCAGTGCCTTCGGCCACCCTGGTGTTTTCTTTGCACTGAGCCTTTGCCGCTCGCCTTCTCTCCAGCGTCTTTTGGGGCTTGGAAAGCTGTTCTCCAGAGGATGCCATCGTTGGAGTGGGAGATTTCTGATGGTGGTAACGGTGCAATATTAGATTTACTTTTATATGCTGATATTGTGAAGCTTGCATATCTATAGTTGTTTATAGATATTTATTATTTAGTTTTTTTTTTCGAATCACTGTAGCTGTATAATTAAAGAAGAAATCGTTCTCCCGCTTCAGCAATGATTTCAGGATCCGCACTTGATTTTTAAATACCTGAATAATGTCGTTTAACTCTGAATTTTTTCGGAGCACATTAATAAATTTTTTTCTTTGATGAAATAATGTAAATGTTGTAACGCAGCGGCTGAAGGCATGTAAGAATAAAGTATGGTCCGTGGCAGAAATTTTTCCTCTTTCCGGGTTGAGAAAATATATGTTTGAGTGCGTACGAAGAGACGTCAGAAGAATAAGGATATCTGCATCTTCGCCGACAACTATCACAAATTCGAATTCCGATGAAACGCTAACTACAGGTATTGATAATTAGAACATCGGCATCTTCCATGATTTGTTTGATCATAAAAATTTCAGCCTCAAATTTAGTCTTCAGCATTTCCTTAAGACGGTTTTTGTTTGTATCGTTGCCTAGAAATTTATTTTGTAACACAGTTGGCATCATTGTCTCGTCAGAAAGTATGTCTACTGAAGCAGTTTTGGAGTACATTTTGCGGCGCTTGTACATCAAAACTATTGACCTTATGAAAAAATAGATAGATATGTAAATTGCGGGAAACTGTCTCTAGTTTCATTTTTTTATTACTATTTTTATCGTTAAATGAGTCGGGAGGGAGATATTCCCTGAAAACTGATTTTAGGCGCCATTTTTCCAATATGACGGTTCGACCGGCCAAATACTAGGTGGCAGAGTTGAAATTTGGGTAGAGCACATCAAAATCTCCACTTGATTGCTCAAGTGGATGAAGACATCAACCGACTTGGACGAAAGTGGATAGAGCTCGCCCGAAATCGAAGTCGTTATAGAAGGATGTTGGTTGAGGCCCAGGTTCACCCCGAACTGTAATGCCCACCTAAGTAAGTAAGTACATCAAAATCTATAAAACTGCCAGCATTGAATAACTATGTATAGAAGCTGACACCCGAATTAAACAACTTTCTCAAACTCGGCATAAGAAGATTGTTACCTAGCAATAGTCACACTATTTATTATTGTTTATATTTTTGCCTCTGCTTTGTTTATTTCATACACAAACTATTTTGAAATAAGGGTAATTTGGCAGTTTAGGTTTTAAGATATGTCCCTTAAGGGCTTTATTTCTGAAAATGGTATTGAGAAGCGACAACAATCTCTTATTTTAAAAATAAAATCTTTGAATAATTAATTAGTTGAAAAATGGTGTTTTGTAATTTTAAATATTGTAAAAATAGTTATGCATCGGGAGTTACTCGTTTTGAGTTACCAAAAGACCCAAATCGCCGCAATATTTGGCTTTTAAATTCGGGAAACTGTAACTTAAAAGAAATGAAAGAGAACCTACCGTTGCCACCGTTTAATATTTGCGCCGATCATTTTGAAAAAGATTTGGCCTCAGGCGGTATGCGGTTTCGATTGCTTCACGGTGCAGTTCCTAAACATTATTTTAAAGAGAACAACATAAGAAATCAAAACACTGTCGATTCCAAGGAAGGATGTATACTGAAAGAAGTGTAAGTATGTATCTTATAATGTGCTTGAGTGAGACGCGGCAGCTTAAATCGGAGTACTTATTTGTTAACAATAACTTTTTTTTAAATTCAAACAGTTCAGCTAACAAAAGAAGAGAATTTATGAGGGAACTGTATTTACATGAAGTACCCATATATATAAACTACATAATTACATATTATCTACCAATCTACCCAACAAATTACTTTTAAAAGTTGGGTATGACGGTATACAACTTAACATCACCGGAAAAAAGAAATAGTCTACTTAACTAGATACTTCTTATATACAAATTCATAAACTCAGTCATTGAATAATTGTGTTTATTTAATGTAATTATTCAATGACTCAGTTCTTATCATCACTTTAAAACCATTTTTAATCTTAACAACCTCATCGGTAACTAACGAAACAATAATAAACAATAATAAAAAAAATCCTTTGGGACTAAATTAGCAAAAAGGCTGGTGAATTAACTAGCTCCGACTCCGACGACACTAGCGACATAAGCACTCCTTGTGGCGATTTTCTCCAGTGTCACTTCTATTTATATAGTTACTAGCTGTGCCCGCGACTTCGTCCGCGTGGAATAGTGACTTTTGGCAGTATTTTTAATTTTTTAGGCTACTTATTTTGCAAATAAGACGCATTCATGCATTATAGTAAAGTATTGTTATATTATTTTATTAAGGTATATGTTTGCACACGACGTTCTTATTTTTTCCATCTTTTGCGAAATAAAAAGGTTTTGTGGGATTGATACACGTGATTCTGCCACATAAAGTTGTGAGAATTAAAGGAAAACGGGGAATCAAAACGTTTTCTCCTTTTGTCGTTCCAGTCATTATTAAAATTTTTATAGTGCCGCATCCCAGATGTGTAATTTGTAGCTGTGTACAATTCTGGATTACTCATTATTTGATCACTGGAACATCAACTTGCTGCCACTCCTAATAATCCTAAGAATTTGAGAAACTCTACATAGGGTATGATGTGACTTGCTCAGTGTCCATAATATTGTCTATTGATAGACATTCGCCAACATCGCCCAATACTTCAAAAATATTTTATTAGTTTATATGGTTAACTATAGGCGTGTTTTTTTTTTAAGCTAGTATATAGTACAGCATTCGATTTAAAAAAAAACGATCTGTCCACAGTATTTTCAGTTCTATTTTCAGCAACAAGATGGAGCTCAACGTCAAAGCTTGTTGCTACTTTTCAAAGCTCTCTGTGAAATTCAAGATGAAACAAAATCAAATTCATACCAGGTTTGTTTCGTTAATTGTTCTATCAAATGAATAACGATACAAAGCCAGGTATGAATTTGTATTTTTTTTTTCTTATTTTCCATACATCAGATTCTCTCTTACAGCTCTTTTTTACTATTTTTGGAGGCATCGTCCAGCAGTGAAGAAAGCTCTATGTCAAAGTCAGCTGTTTTGTTGAAAAAAACTTTCGGGTATGTTCGGGGAGTATGTAAAACGATATTAAAAACCAATCTTTGATGAGATTTTCCATTGGCAAACAGAATCAATTTATTTTTTATCCAAACTTGTGGTAAAGCAATTTTACACTATTGACCAGTCTTTTCGATAGGTTAAGAAAGAAAATAAGTTGATTCTATTTACAAAACCGTGAAATTGAACTATAATATTACCGCACAAATAAACACAACCCAAATTAAATTAAGTTGAAACACGTACTGCTAGTCCCAAACTTGAATTTCTATTGAAGAATGTTTAATTTTCATACAAATATCTTTCCCTTTTGACCATTTTTTACTGCTTTGTTTGTTTGTTTGATTTGTTTTTTTCTTGCATTGGGCTATATTTTTTAGTCAAATAATTCCATGAGAAAAGCTATTAGCTTCAGCAAAAAAGAACTAGTGCAAAATCCTGTATTATATACACCACCAGGTAAGAAACAGGGCGAAAATTCAATATGAATATAGTTTTTATTTCTTTAATTTTTAATCGAGAGAAAAAATTTCTTTGCAAATACCACATTTTTTTTGAACACGTCCTTTCGAAAAAGCTTTGATGAACTGAAATCATTGGTGGTGCCATCTTATTTTCAAAGCTGGAAACTATCAATCCGCAGCAATGCCATCCCTGTTTTCACTGTGGAAAATTACGGCAGTAAAATGATTTGTTGTTGTTCCTCAAGGGAAATTTTTACTGTACTATATACTAGCATAAAAAAAACACGCCTTATCTAACTATGGTTAGCCTATCTGTGAATAAAATTCCATTTAAATCGGATCAGTTTTCTGGGCGGGAGATGGTAACAAAGAAACACGAACAGACAGAGTTAATTTTGGATTTGTAATATTAGTAGGGATGTCCATCTTCGGGTTCTAGACTATCTCTGTACCAAAAGTCATATAAATCGGTTCAATAGTTTGGGCGGTAAATATGAACAAAGAAAAACAGACTCACAAAGTTAATTTCGGATTTATAATGTTACTAAAGTCTTCCATTCCCGTGGGAATATGAGGGCCGTTTCCGGAGGATGACTTAAATTTTATATTACTCGTGAATAGTGTTAGTGTAGTATTCTAAAGGTGGATATTTTTTGAAATAGGTGTGTATTTTCCAAGTTCCCGTTCCCATGGGAATACAGGGATAAAACATATTGCATAACATATATGTCCATCCCCAGGTTCTAGACTGTCTGTGTACCAAAATTCATATAAATAGGTTGAATAGTTTGGGCGGTTAATGGTAGCAAAGAGAAATAGACAGACAGATTTAACTTCGTACTTATAATATTTGTAAAGACTCCCGTTCCCGTGGAAACATGACCGTTCCCGTAAGGAATATGGGGATGAGTAAAAGTTTATGTTGCTCGGGGATTATGGAGCATTCCAACGGTGGAAGAGTTTTTGAGATCGGTGCTGTAGTGTCAAAGTTCACGTGTACGTTTCTGCTCCCGTGGGAATATAGGAAAAAAATATATAGCCCATGTCCTTCCTCAGGTTCTGAACAATCTTTGTAAAAAAATTCATTTAAATCGTTTTATCAGTTTGGGCGGATGATGGTAACATAGAAGAACGGACAGACAGAGCTACTTTCACACTTATTATATTAGTAAGGACTCCCTTTCCCGTAGGAATATGTGGATGTTGTTTTGACGAGCCACACATCAAATAAAACCATAAACTAATTGGTCTAATTTTTAAATTTCGCGCCCTTCCGGCCATATTTTAATATCTCCTTATTTTGTTCATGAAAAATAAGAAGAAGAAGAACAACAACAATGAAATAAACACACTTCGTTTTGATATTGAAACCCGTGCTTTTCTTATTTTCGCTTTTTCGTTGCTATTTTTTCGAAGTTTTAAAACTTAATTTGAGCTCGAAATAAGAGCTAATTTATAAAAATTATTATAAATTTTCATGGCGTCCGAGCAGGGACAAATTTAAGCTAATAATTTGTTTTCTTTCTTTAAAGTAAATAACTAAAACTAATAGGTAGTGTATTAAACGTACACATATACACATATTTATACGCGCCGCGAAGTTATTCGTGTTTATCGATAAATAATAAAAAATTAATAAACCTTCAATTGAATTTTACCGCGCGTAAATAATATTCAGTGGAATAAACTGTGCTGAATCCTCGTTGGACCAGCCACCACCATCAGCCAGAGTCATTGCCAAAGAAGAAAGGAGTACCTACCACCACCTACCACCCTACACATCAATTCAAATCAGCCACGAGAAGTGTCGCAGGACATTTGGAAAGTTTAAAAAAAATCGAAACAAAAGACAGGTATTGACAAAAACTGAAAGTGTCCAAAATAATTGCCTATTTATTGCGGCTTTTGACGTTCAGTTTTTGTCCTTTGCATTTACATATATATTGATGGTGAAACAAATAAACAAGTGCGTGGGTTGATTTAAAAGTTTAATAAAACTTATTTCAATTGTTTATTCGACAAATAAAGCTAAAATTAAATTGTTCAAACATTTAGTACATATGGGGTATTCCATACCAAATCGACCACTTTTGACCCCGACCCCTTTAGATTTTGCTGAAACTTTACCATTCTTTTCTACCCTTTGAAAAACATTTTTGAGAATTTTTTAAAATTTTTTTGTCCAATCTCAAAAAAGTTATGAATTTTTCAAAAAAATGGCTTTCTTATTTTCAAACAGCTTCAAACAGCCATAACTTTTTTAAAAATTTTGACGGCTTTAGAGGAAAAAACTTAATCCAATAGAATTGGAATGTCGGTTAGATATTTTGAATTCATACGTCGATCAGATCATGGCTTGTCAAACTGAGATTGAATCAGCTGATCATAGCGACGAATTCCGCGGAGAGTTAGAAGACATTTGCGTCAGTGAAAAAGCTTTACTTGTATCTAAAGTAAACAAGGGTCGTAAACCAAGTGGAATTGAGTATTCTTTTAGTAATCCACATCACTCGCGCCTTCCAAAAATATCTCTCCCGAAATTTAGTTGAAAGTATTCAGAATACAAAAATTTTACTAGCCTTTTTGAGAGTTTAGTAGACAATGATCCAATGCTTCCAGATATTGAAAAATTCAATCATTTAATATCTTGTTTATCGGGTGAAGCTTTAGGAACAGTTAAAGCGTTCCAAATAACGGAACAAAATTATCCAAAAGCTTTAGCAAGTTTAAAAAAGGTTAATGACAATAATTGCCTCATATTTTTCGACAATGTGTCTATTTTCGAACTAAAAGAAATTCAAAAGCCATCAGCTTCTGCATTGCGCAGCATGATAGACACTGTTTCCGCAATTTATGATTCGCTTCTTTCGCTTGGTGATGAAAAGAATATCACAAACGCGATCATAATTCATTTAGTAATGTCAAAGGTTGATTCGATGACATCATCAAAGTGGGAAGAGCAACTAGATTTCAGTACACTTCCTTTATGGAGTGACTGTGAAGCCGCCCTGAATAAGCGATATCAGCATCTTTCTGCTGAAGAAGCATCGTCTTCAAAGCATAAAATTTCTGATAGGTCATCAAAACCAAAACATGAGATGAACCATAACAGAAACCAAAGGGCTTCATTTGCTTGTGTTAACCAACAAGCAAATAAATCGAAATGCTTATACTGCAATTCAAGCGATCATTTTATAACGATATGCCAAACCTATGCTTCAATACCTGTGATGCAACGATTCGAGTTCGCGAAAAGTGTGCCTGTTTGCATAAACTGCCTTCGAAAAGGACACACAGTTTCAAAATGCAAATTAACTCGGTGCAGTGTTTGCAATAAATCGCATGACACATTATTGCACCAATATCAAACTACGTTCAATAGCACACCGTCACAAGGAGCTTCGAGCTTTCAAGCTATGCATGCCTCAGTTTCAAAAGATCAAGTTATTCTCGCCACTGCTATTGTTCAAATTAAAGGCAGTAGTGGTGAATATACGCTAGCTCGAGCGTTACTTGATTCAGGCTCGCAAATCAATTTTGTAACTGAAGAGCTTGCACATTGAAGTTGCGAAAGGAACAAAAAACTTTAAATCTTCTCGGCATCGGTAAAGCAAATACTATAGTTAACAAAAAGGTTCATGCAGAAGTAAAATCAACATTTAACGATCATTCGTTTTCTGCTGACTATTGGGTAATGAACTCAATATCGTCATATCAGCCGGATCAAGCAATAAATATTACGAATTGGAATATACCTTCCAACATTCAATTAGCTGATCCTTACTTCAATAAGCCTCAAAAAATTTACTTACTAATAGGAGCGGAAACATTTTTTGAATTATTGTCGGTCGGTCAAATTAAACAAGGCCCTGAATATCCCACCATTTGGGTTGGATTATATCCGGAAAATACCCCAAAGGTACAAATTCAAATACCACACAATGTAATTTGGT
This sequence comes from Melanostoma mellinum, assembly GCA_914767635.1. Taxonomy (NCBI): domain Eukaryota; kingdom Metazoa; phylum Arthropoda; class Insecta; order Diptera; family Syrphidae; genus Melanostoma; species Melanostoma mellinum. Next base: position 95,995,799 of record OU612058.1, read on the forward strand.
ATGTCAGTCTGAAGAGCTACCAGACTTAGACAAAATTGTGCAAAAATTTTGGTTACTGGAAGAAATTCCTGGAGAAACGAAAAAGTTTCTAACGCCAGAACAACAATTGTGCGAAAAACACTTTTTTGATAATACAAAACTTTTGCCTTCCAGTCGTTTCGAGGTTAAACTACCGTTTAAATCGTCTCCAAACTCGCTTGGATCATCGTTTGAAACTGCCAAACGAAGGTTTCTCGCACTAGAGCGAAAACTATCCAAAGATAGCGAGTTAAATGCTATGTATATGGATTTCATGAAAGAGTATCTTTTGTTAGGACATATGTCGCCGACAAATAATGAAATCCCGAAAAGCCCGCACTATTTCATTCCACATCAGTGTGTTTTGCGCCCGCAAAGCACAAGTACTAAGCTGCGAGTTGTTTTCGACGCTTCAAGTCGAACTTCATCTCAATTATCTTTGAATGACATCTTAATGGTTGGGCCAACCATTCAAGAGGAGCCATTTTCGACGTTGCTCCGTTTTCAAATACACAAATACGCCATTACGGCTGATATTACGAAAATGTACCGGCAAGTATGCATTGCTGAAGAGCACTCGATTTATCAGCTCATAGTGTGGAGGCAGCATCCGTCCCAACCACTACAACATTTTCGACTAAACACTGTAACATATGGCACGTCTCCAGCGCCATTTTTAGCAATACGGTGTTTAAAGATGTTGGGCGATGCTAATGAGAAAATATATACCCTACTGGTTCAAATATAATTCGAAGAGATTTTTATGTAGATGATGTAGATGAAATAAGAATGTCATTGTCGAGAGTTGTCTCTTCCTTTCTTCTTATTAAAGGTGAGTCAACATCTTTTGACATTTAACATTCCCCCGGCAATGACAACACAGTTGTTATAAAAGAAGAAACAACATTTTTAATACATAAATTGAAAAGTGTTTGTAGGTATTGGAATAATAAATATAATAACTATGTGAAGATTAATGTAAGGTATTGAATCGAAGGAGAAATAATAATAATGTTGTCGTTGTTTAACATTTATATGAACTGTGTGATTGAAAGAAATGTTATCATAGATGATGTCTGCTGATTATCGTTGCTGGAACCTGGAAGAGAAGTGTAAATGACTAGAAACAATCTTGAAAGGCAAAATTTAAGAAGGTTGTGACTTGGTAACGTTTGGTATCAAAGCAAGTTTTACGATGGGTCTTTTCAAAAGACCAGTAGGTGTTTTGACTGTAACAACTCGAACGAGACCGTCGCTGCCTTGATGTAATGATATGACATGACCCACGGGCCAATGACCAACTGGAAAACGATCGTCTTTGATGATTACCAAATCATTTTCCTGGAGATTAGGTTGCTTATTTTCCCATTTTGTTCGAATTTGCATGCCGGACAAGACATCTTCTTTGAAACGTTGCCAAAAATGCTGAACCATTTGCTCCATTAGTTGATGTCGTTTGATTGGATTTAACTCTGTGGGTGGTTGAGGGCGTGATAAAAGAGCATTACCCGTAAGAAAATGCCCCGGTGTAAGGGCTGTGAAATCGTTAACATTACTACTGATGGGCGAGATCGGGCGTGAATTTAGCACCGCTTCAATACGAGTCAGAATTGTTGAAAATTCTTCGAAGGTGAGTTTTGCAGTTCCAATGACTCGTGCTAAATGAAATTTCATTGTCTTTACAGCCGCTTCGGCCAATCCATTGAAATGAGGTGCTCCTGGCGGGCTAAAATGCCATTGAATGTTTCGGTTTGCTAATCCCGGAATGATTTCCTTTTCGATTGATTGAAGAAATTCATTATGGAGTCGTTGATTCTCATTGTTGGCACCAACAAAATTGGTTCCACAATCGCTAAATACATCATGACAAAATCCACGACAAGAGATAAATAGGTCGAACGCATGCAGAAACGTTTGTGTTGTGAGATCACCAGCGGCCTCCAAATGAACCGCTTTCGTTGTCATGCACGTGAAAACAGCCACGTAGCCCTTGTATGATTTTTGTCCACGACCTTTAGAAGCGCGAAGATTATATGGGCCTCCATAATCAACAATGGTCGATGCAAATGGTCTTGAGGTAGTATTGACACGGGATGTAGGCAATGTGGCCATTTGTTGTTGTGACAAAACTGAACGCGCTTTGAAACAAATGACACGTTTGTGAATGAAATGTCGAGCGAAATTGCGTACATCAAGAATCCAATAACTTTGCCGAATTTGATTAACAGTTACTTGTGGTCCGCCATGTAATGTAAGACGATGATAATAATCGGTGATTAATGTTGCAATATGGCTTTTCGAAGGTAGAATTATGGGAAACTTTTCCTCAAATGACATGAATGCATCCAACGAATAAGTGCATATTCACTGTTTTGAATTTCAATGACGGTGAGCGGTGGGACTTGTTGGATGAGTTGCCTTATCGGAGTTGATAGCGTTGGAACTGGTGGTCGTTTTAATTTGAGCTTGATTGAAGAGCGAGCAATTTGAACGAAACGAAGGGCATATGCAACCGCCCGACGAAGACGATTGAAATTTGAAAAACGTTGAAGGAGTTTGTTGGCATTGGAAACTTCCTTGATGTTGACGTTGATAGATTTCAGTTTTGAACGAAGTTCATTTCGATCGTCATCATGAATTTCGAATGGTGAATCTGGCCAATCAGGTTCATGTAATGAAAGAAATTGTGGTCCGTGCCACCACAATTTCGATTCACGCAATTCAGAAAGATTTAAGCAACGGCTATTAAGATCAGCTGGGTTTTCATGCGTCCGGACATGATGCCATTGCACAATTTCAGTGGACGAGAGAATTTTATGAATCCGATTACAGACGAAAATTGTCCAGCGGTTGGGGTCTTCTCGAATCCATGACAAAACTACGCTGGAATCGGTCCACATGAAAACTTTATTGAATGAAAGTCTCAATGAGTTTTTGACCAGTTCAAGCAACCTAACAGCTAAGACAGCCCCGCATAATTCAGCTCGAGGTGTTGTTAACGGCTTTCGAATTGGTGTTAATTTGCTTTTAGCGATGATTAAATTTACATGGATTTGGTCTTTTGAATCGACAGTTCGAAGATAGATTGAGGCTGCGTATGCTTTGTTTGAGCTGTCGCAAAAAACATGAAGTTGAGTATTTCTGTTGCTTGATGATGTGGTAACCCAGCGAGGAATTTCGATTTCCTTGATAAATTGAAGCTGCTCGATCGTCTTATTCCATTCTGATTGAAGCTCTGGAGAAGTTACTATATCATCCCAATCAAAGTTGCTCTCCCACAATTTATTCAAATATTTTTTCTTTGGTGACAAATGGATTAAGCCATCCAAGTGGGTCGAATAAGCGAGCTACTGTTGATGAGACATTTCGTTTTGTGAGTCGGTTTTGAGTGGGGAAATTAACCGAAAATGTAAAGAAATCTCTTTTGCTTGACCATCCTAAGCCAAGTGCTTTTATGGCATCCTGAGCATTGAATAAACAGGTTGTGTTTAAATCATGATATTCGGTGGGAATCTGTCGGAGAATGTCAGGTGAATTGCTAGCCCACTTACGAAGTTCAAAACTGGCATCTTGCAAAATGTTAATTAGAAGTTGAATCATTTTTATTGAGCTTTCGATGGTATCGCTACCGGCTGTTACGTCATCTACGTACGTTTCTAGTTTAAGTGCTGTATAGACAGCTGGAGAAATAGCCTTGATTTGTTCCGCAACTATATGAATGGTTTTGATTGCTTGAAACGGTGATGATGCAAGGCCAAACGTGACAGTTTGAAGAGCATATGTCTGAACCCCTGCATTTTCATCATCTTGCCACAAAACGTACTGATAGCAAGTGTCGTCCGGATGGACATCAATGCACCGATACATTTTTTCCATGTCGGCAATAAAAACGTATTTGTACGTACGCCAGTTCAGAATGATTGAAACTAAATCAGCTTGTAGTGATGGACCGGTAGTCAATATATCATTTAATGCTTTTCCATTTGCCGATTTAGCAGAACCATCAAAAACTTGACGAAGTTTTGTCGTGATACTAGTTTCTTTTATTACGGCATGGTGAGGCAAATAAAAATGTTTTTCCTTAATCTCTCGAACGAGTTTGACTTGGTTAAGTTCTTTATACTCGTTGAACACTTTAAAATAAGCTTCCTTGAACTTTTTGTCTCGACTGAAACGACGTTGTAGTGATTGAAAATGTTTGAGAGCCATATCGTATGGCGATCCCAATTGAATTGATTGATCAAAATATGATTTAAATGGAAAACGGACCATAAACCTTCCATTTGATTGCCGGGTTGTTGTGTCCTCATAAAATTTCTCTGTCCATACATCCTCTTTTGAGAGCTTCCTTTCTGCTGGTATGTCTTCCAGTTCATGGAATTTTGTTAAATATCCACCGATTTCTACTGTCGAGAGGCTATGGCAGTCAACCAATGGAAATGTAGTAACATGATTTTGTTGAAGTAATTCTCCAAACAAAATCCATCCCAGCGTTGTGCATTGAGCGATTGGTTCACCTAATTCACCCTTTTTTAAGCCCTTCTCAATGATTTTTCCGTAAATGTCACCGGCTAACAATAGATCTATTTGACCGGGAGTCGCGTAATGAGAGTCAGCGAGTGGCAGGTCTTGAAGATGGAGCCACGGTTTTATTTTAAGTGAATGCAACGGTAGTTCGGACGTAATCGATGGAAGAATCGCAAAATTCGAGATAAGATTAAATTTCGGATTGATGATCGAATGAACATTGAGACTCACTCCCTTGTCAGCAATTTTGTATTGAGTTTCGCCCATGGAGCGATAACCAATACAGAATGGAATAACGGCTAATTTTAATCGCTGAACCAACAATTACAGAGGATACGCTGTCCTCTTTTTTCTTCAAACCCTTACTAGATTTTAAAGATTGGTAGGAATTAGAAGGAATAGGAGGAAGTTGAAAGTCTAAGTCGTCAGTAGAGGTAGAAATATCTACCGAGTACTGGGCGCTAGAGAATGAGTTGACATTAGCAACTGCTATATTAAAACAGCTTGAAATTTCATTAATGCCCTTTGATATTTTTGTTATATCATTTTTAAATGATTCTAACTTAAAGGCTAATTGAGAAAGGGAAATTTTTCTACAGTTGCTGCAGTACCAAAAAGCAATTTTCGATGCAGTTACTTTTTCAATAAATGCACTAGTAGAACCAACGCATTTTGCATGGAAGGCCTTGCCACATGGGCCAAAGCAGGCAAAAAGTGGGTTGTTGTTGGAGCTATCAATGCACTTGTCTGCTGCGCAATTCATTTTCTAATTTAAAAATTTCTGAACAAATCAAAATGAAAATAGCAGAAATAATAAAAAAAGGAAAGAAAATAAATAAAAAAAAAATAAAAAAAAAATTTCAAGGGAAGTACCGGGATTGATCCTGAGCTATTGAGATTCAAAGCCGAAGCTCCATTCATTTTCATTTTAAATTCATTTTTATTAATCTTTTCTTATATCTACTTACATGCTAACAAAAATGTGTAAAACTAGCTTATAATATAATAACTTAATTAACTTACTGACCCTAAGCGGGTACTCTAAATTATTCAATATCTTACTACTAATGCCTTTCGGCCTTAAAATACCTTATGAATTAAAAACTAGAACTAGTTAAAACTAAGAAAATTTTTTTAAAACTTTGTTTTCATGATCATTTTTTTTTGTGTTTTCTTAAAACTAATTAAAACTAATTAAAACTACTTCAATCTACTTAGATCTAGAGCAGCCACAGTAGCTTTTTTTTTTTTTTTTTTGTGTTTTGTATTTTTTTTTTTTGGGTTTTTTGTACTTTGTATTTTTTTTTCTTTTGTTTTTGTATTTTGTAATTTTTTTTGGGTTTTTTGTATTTTGTAATTTTTTATTTTTTTTTGTATTTTGTAATTTTTTTTTTTTTTTTGGATTTTTGTGATTTTTTTGTTTGCCACTGCACCCACCCCCTATACCCTAAGACTTACACGCTAAACCTTTGTAAGCCAGCCATTGGCGACTGACTATCATCATCAATATCAATTTGTTGGTCGGACAACCACCAGAACATTTTCGACGTTTTAACAACGTCACGACGATCGCGATCTGAAACCGCCCTACTGAACCGGAGGAGCTCTTCAGCTTCTCCGCCTACTGCGGTGACGTCTCGGTTGTAAAGGAGCCGTCGTTCCACGGACTTCCGGCAGACGTGGTAGATTAGCGGAACCGCCAATCTATCCTGAATCAGCCCTACCATATCAAAATAGAGGAAAGCCTCCGGTGGGACAAATCCACTGAAGCGCGTTTTCTCCATATATTCAGTGTTGGGGTAATAAGCCCCAAATATCAGGCCATTGGTCGAGGTCATCGCTCTTGCAGTGTGACCACGAGTCAGTTTTATAATGAAGTTATCGATCCTGTTTATTTGAGCCCCGTTGTAAAGGACCTCATTAGGATAATATTTTCTGTACTCCGACTCTGGTGTTCTGTGCAATCCAAGACAGGTACGCAGACACTGTCTCTCAAACACCCGAATCTTTTCCATTTGAGACGCTGTAACATTGAACCACACGGGGCACCCATAGACAATCATTGGCCTTATGAGGGCCATGTAGCAAATCACCTTCACTCTGCTATCAAGTTGACTGCTGTGAAACAGTCGCCTTGTCAGAGCAAAAGCTCCTCTAGCCCTGGCCAGAGCTGCATCCATATGTTTGTTAAAATATAGATACTGATCTAGCCAGATGCCGAGATACTTGACTACTACTTTGTTTGGCAGTGGGTTGCCATGTAGATCAACGATCACCAGCTTTCGCCAGTTCTTTCTCGTATCCCATGAGGCCCGAGCCAACGAGGTTCTAAACACAATTGTTTCCGATTTCTGGAAGTTGATTTTCAACTTCCAGTCATCGCAATATTGCTGGATCTTATCGAAGTCACGCTGCAAAAGTATTCTGATGACTTCGATCTTTGGACCTGTTCTGTAAGCAATAAGGGCGTCGGCGTATGGTGAAGAGAACCAATTAGATCGCCGGTGAAAATGCTAAATAGAATAGGAGAATTCACCGTTGCAGACCGTTCTGTATTTTAAAAGTTCTGGTAGAAGTTCTATTGCAACTTTTCACAACAAACGTTCTACCATGAAGCATGTCATTCAGAATATATAGTAGTGGTTTACTCATGCCATATCTGATTAACTTATAGAAAAGACCGTCTAACCAAACGGTATCGAAAGCCTTCTCCAAGTCAACCAGACATGCACCCGTACACTGATTTTTAGCTTTGTTCCATTGAATATCTGATACTAGTTTAGACGCGGCATGTGTGGTATCATGGCTCGCCTTAAAACCGAACTGATTTTCTGGAATAATATGTTTGTCCTCAGCCCATGTGGACAGAGCTCTATTGAGAACTTTCTCGAATACCTTGCTGATACTCGGAAGAAGACTGATTGACCGGAGATTTGCTGGATTGGAACCATCCTTCCATTTTTAAGGAGAGGATGGACCACTGCCGTCTTCCAACGCACTGGATAATATGCATTATTCAGCGCATTGTTGAACAACGTGGTGTATATGTCCACCGCTTCCGAAGGGAGGTTTCGCAGCACAACATTGGGTATGCCGTCGACTCCTGCTGACTTCTTTTTCTTTATTTTGTGAAAGATGTCCAAGAGGTCCATCTTAGAAACGAACAGGGTGTTATCCCCGTTTCGCTGGGCGATGACTGCATTTGCAAGTCGGTCGTCATTGAACCTAGTGAAACCAGGATTCTCGGATGGCCAATGCGAGATCTCGTCTCTAAGATAGAAGTGTCCAACGAAGGCTCTATTCTCGAGGTCGTGATTCGGGCGAATGCACTCATTCACCTTATATACTCGCTCGAAAACAGCACCCACCGTCTCTACCTTCTCCTGAGCATCTTCCACTATAAAGTGGTCATCATCCAAGATGGCCTGATCTATCCCTATTGTCATAAGTAAGTTTTTGTTCTCTGTCGTCCTTTGGAGTTTAATTCCCTGGAGGTCATTTTGATCTTTTCTCCCAAAAATTTTATTTATTTCCGGAAACATACTCGGGTTGTTGGACTGTACACTGTACAGCCCGAATTTTGTTGTTCCAGAAAAGAGATATAGATTTTCTGTAATTTTCTTTTATTAACTGTTGGAGATTTTTGATCTGTGACTTCAGAGTTCTAATCTCAGAATCGTGTCGGTCAGTAAACTTCCTGTGCAAGAGTTTGAGTCTCGACAGGAGTCTACTTTTTTGTTTGTAAAGTGCGTCTATTGTCGCGTTTCTGTACATGTGCGTAGAGTCATGTTGCCTATATTTAGGAATTATCCTGTCCATTGTACTACGGATTGCATCCTCCATACGTTGCAGGTATCCATCGATCTCAACGTTCGACAGATTCCTGTTGCTTGGCGGCGCAATACCGTTCGAACGAAGTTCCCTTGAGACGGCACCGGAAAAGCGCGGCCAACGTGTCTTACCGTAGTTGTAAGAGTGCGTCGGCACGTACTCATCCAGTTCCACAAGGTCGTTCGGAAGCAGTATGACGGCGGCAAGTCCACAGTGGTCACTGTCGTACTCAACCGTCGTCAAACAATTTTTCGTCCGTCGAAGAGTGTCGTCGGTCAGTTTCAGTCTTGAGTCTAAAAGCAATAGATCCAAATAAGAGCCACTTCGAGGATATGAAGGCCTGTCAGTAGCCAGCAGATCGACTTTACACTCAATGCTGTGGAGCCCCAAGCAATTGAATAGCTGGGTCCCCCTTGGATTGGCTAATTGATTTCCCCAATCTTGGTGTTTAGCATTGTAATCACCGGCCAAAAGAAAATAGTTTTCTTCTGAGTTCAGTTTCAGAGTTCGAAAAAGTGATTCGAGCTCTGTTATAAAACATGAATTTTGAGAAGCCTCTGGCGCATAGATCGCGACCACATACAAGCGCCTCCCCTGTTGGAGAGGGATGCATACAATACACGCTTCCAGCAACTGGAATCGGCGTACTTCACCACTATATATTACCTTATGAGCAATGCCCTTACGTATGAAGATCGCAACCCCACCCGCGAAAGTCGAGTTGGGTCGGTCCCTCCTTACGATAATGTAATTGTTATCCGTCAATTTGTGATGCTGGTTTAGCCTAGTTTCGCTAACCATACATACATCGGGACGTTGGTCTTTTAACAACTCCGAGAAGTTGGCTCGTCGTTCTACCCTAACTAGCGAATTCACATTCACGGCTAGGATCTTGAAAGGCCTCTCCGGCAGCGCGCCCGTTGACCCAAAAATTGCGCAAGCGAAGGCACTGCACGGTAGATCAAGTCCACCCTACGCGCCTGCTCACTTATTTGCCGTGATAGTTCACTCATTTGTGCCTGAATGACACGCAGAGCGACCATCACCTCTGACTCCCCAGTCGCAGCCTTAGACACAGATGGCTGTGTGGCCGCTTTCTGAGGAGGCTGTACCGTTTTCCCAGCCCCCCACGCCATTTGGGCATAAGAGACTTCGGGAACGACGGCTCTTGGAATAGGTCTGGCTGTTTGCCTTCCCTCATCCTTAGTTGCTGTTGGAGCAGCTTTTTTTGATTTTTTAATAATCTGGTATCGAGGACAACCCCGATAATTAGCAGGGTGCCCATCTCCACCACAGAAGCTCCTAGCACCTGCGCTGAAGAAAATATTGAAATAGATCGTGTAAAATAATCAAAAAAAAAATTTTATATTTATTTAATAAAGGAGGTAAACGTGTAAATTCTGAACAAAATATAAAATGAATAAAGAGAAAAACACTCAAGAGTAATTTTTGTTTATTTTTTTTTTTTTAGTTAGTGGATAACACTTAGTGGTAAACTACGATCTAAGAGAGATTGAAGTAGGAAAATATAGGTATGTAGGAAAGTTTATTACACATGCAATGGCTTACCAAGAATAATTTAACAAATAACTTCACGAAAGCATAAATGCTAAATAAACACAACACTAAACAATGAATTATTAGTAAGAATTAACAGGCTGTTATAAAAGAAAAAACTGATAAGGAACACAATTAAATAAAAGGTTAACTATCAAAAAAATGAAAAAATAATCGGAGCTAATTTACACGTAAACCAACACAGAAAAAACCAGTGATGCCACATGTTATAATTGATTGTTGTGCTCCGTTATCTACTAAAGCTCGTAGTCGAATAAATTTGCCGCATGCGTTGAATACATTTACGATTGCTGTAGCAAGGAGCACCGTGGAATGAGTGTTGATCAAATTATTGGAGACAATTTGCGGATTAACTGTCGGTGCATGATTCAGTTTCAGTTTTAAATTCATTTTTATTATTTATCACTTAAATCTACTTACTTGCTACCAAAAATGTTTAAATTAGCTTACATAATAACTTAATTAACTTACTGACCCTAGGCGGGTACTCTAAATTACACAATAACTTACTATTAATGCCTTTCGGCCTAATGATCTAGTATCTTTTTCTAACTTCATATATCTAATATTAAAACTAAGAAAATTGTAAAAAACTTAGTTTTATCGATCATTTTTTATGGTTTTTCTTAAAAATACTTCAACTAATTAAAACTACTTAAAAACTACTTCAAACTAGAGCAGCCACAGTAGCTTTTCTTGGTTTTTGTTTTTTTTCTATTTTTTTGGATTTTGGGACGCAGCTTGTATTTTTAAATTTTTTTTTTGATTTTTATTTTCTACGATTTTTTTTTTTGGTTTTCGACGCCGCTTTAAGTTTTTTTTTTTTTTTATTTTTGTGTTTTTTTTTTACTTTTTTTTTTATTTTTCTGCTACGTTTTATGATTTTTTTTTTGTTGCCACTGTGTCTACCCCCTACACCCTACACACTAAGCCTGTGCAAGCCAGCCATTGGCGACTCGCTATCGGTATCATTTTCTGTCTGTTGCTCAGACAACCACCAGAACTGTTCTGACGTTTTAAAAACGTCCCGTCGATCGCGATCTGATACCGCCCTACTGAACCGGAGGAGCTCTTCAGCTTCTCCGCCTACTGCGGCGACGTCCCGGCCATAAAGGAGCCGTCGTTCCACGGACTTACGGCAGACGTGGTAGATCAACGGAACCGCCGATCTGTCCTGTATCAAACCTATCATGTCAAAATAGAGGAAAGCCTCCGGTGGGACAAATCCACTGAAACGTGCTCTCTCCATATATTCTAAGTTGGGGTAGTAAGCCCCAAAAAGTAAGTAGTAAATCAAAAATTGGTCGAGGTCATAGCCCTTGCAGTGTGACCCCGAGTCAGTTTTATCATGAAGTTGTCGATTCTGTTTATTTGAGCCCCGTTGTAAAGGACCTCATTACGATAGTATTTTCTGTACTCCGACTCTGGTGTTCTGTGCAATCCAAGACAGGTACGCAGACATTGTCTCTCAAACACCCGAATCTTTTCCATTTGAGACGCTGTAACATTGAACCACACGGGGCACCCATAGACAATCATTGGCCTTATGAGGGCCATGTAGCAAATCACCTTCACTCTGCTATCAAGTTGACTGCTGTGAAACAGTCGCCTTGTCAGAGCAAAAGCTCCTCTAGCCCTGGCCAGAGCTGCATCCATATGTTTGTTAAAATATAGATACTGATCTAGCCAGATGCCGAGATACTTGACTACTACTTTGTTTGGCAGTGGGTTGCCATGTAGATCAACGATCACCAGCTTTCGCCAGTTCTTTCTCGTATCCCATGAGGCCCGAGCCAACGAGGTTCTAAACACAATTGTTTCCGATTTCTGGAAGTTGATTTTCAACTTCCAGTCATCGCAATATTGCTGGATCTTATCGAAGTCACGCTGCAAAAGTATTCTGATGACTTCGATCTTTGGACCTGTTCTGTACGCAATAAGGTCGTCGGCGTACGCTATAGCATGGTGAAGAGAACCAATTAGATCGCCGGTGAAAATGCTAAATAGAATAGGAGAATTCACCGCTCCTTGTTGCAGACCGTTCTGTATTTTAAAAGTTCTGGTAGAAGTTCTATTGCAACTTTTCACAACAAACGTTCTACCATGAAGCATGTCATTCAGAATATATAGTAGTGGTTTACTCATGCCATATCTGATTAACTTATAGAAAAGACCGTCTAACCAAACGGTATCGAAAGCCTTCTCCAAGTCAACCAGACATGCACCCGTACACTGATTTTTAGCTTTGTTCCATTGAATATCTGATACTAGTTTAGACGCGGCATGTGTGGTATCATGGCCCGCCTTAAAACCGAACTGATTTTCTGGAATAATATGTTTGTCCTCAGCCCATGTGGACAGAGCTCTATTGAGAACTTTCTCGAATACCTTGCTGATACTTGGAAGAAGACTGATTGACCGGAGATTTGCTGGATTGGAACCATCCTTCCATTTTTAAGGAGAGTATGGACCACTGCCGTCTTCCAACGCACTGGATAATATGCATTATTCAGCGCATTGTTAAACAACGTGGTGTATATGTCCACCGCTTCCGAAGGGAGGTTTCGCAGCACAACATTGGGTATGCCGTCGACTCCTGCTGACTTCTTTTTCTTTATTTTGTGAAAGATGTCCAAGAGGTCCATCTTAGAAACGAACAGGGTGTTATCCCCGTTTCGCTGGGCGATGACTGCATTTGCAAGTCGGTCGTCATTGAACCTAGTGAAACCAGGATTCTCGGATGGCCAATGCGAGATCTCGTCTCTTAGATAGAAGTGTCCAACGAAGGCTCTATTCTCGAGGTCGTGATTCGGGCGAATGCACTCATTCACCTTATATACTCGCTCGAAAACAGCACCCACCGTCTCTACCTTCTCCTGAGCATCTTCCACTATAAAGTGGTCATCATCCAAGATGGCCTGATCTATCCCTATTGTCATAAGTAAGTTTTTGTTCTCTGTCGTCCTTTGGAGTTTAATACCCTGGAGGTCATTTTGATCTTTTCTCCCAAAAATTTTTATTTATTTCCGGAAACATACTCGGGTTGTTGGACTGTACACTGTACAGCCCGGATTTTGTTGTTCCAGAAAAGAGATATAGATTTTCTGTAATTTTCTTTTATTAACTGTTGGAGATTTTTGATCTGTGACTTCAGAGTTCTAATCTCAGAATCGTGTCGGTCAGTAAACTTCCTGTGCAAGAGTTTGAGTCTCGACAGGAGTCTACTTTTTTGTTTGTAAAGTGCGTCTATTGTCGCGTTTCTGTACATGTGCGTAGAGTCATGTTGCCTATATTTAGGAATTATCCTGTCCATTGTACTACGGATTGCATCCTCCATACGTTGCAGGTATCCATCGATCTCAACGTTCGACAGATTCCTGTTGCTTGGCGGCGCAATACCGTTCGAACGAAGTTCCCTTGAGACGGCACCGGAAAAGCGTGGCCAACGTGTCTTACCGTAGTTGTAAGAGTGCGTCGGCACGTACTCATCCAGTTCCACAAGGTCGTTCGGAAGCAGTATGACGGCGGCAAGTCCACAGTGGTCACTGTCGTACTCAACCGTCGTCAAACAATTTTTCGTCCGTCGAAGAGTGTCGTCGGTCAGTTTCAGTCTTGAGTCTAAAAGCAATAGATCCAAATAAGAGCCACTTCGAGGATATGAAGGCCTGTCAGTAGCCAGCAGATCGACTTTACACTCAATGCTGTGGAGCCCCAAGCAATTGAATAGCTGGGTCCCCCTTGGATTGGCTAATTGATTTCCCCCAATCTTGGTGTTTAGCATTGTAATCACCGGCCAAAAGAAAATAGTTTTCTTCTGAGTTCAGTTTCAGAGTTCGAAAAAGTGATTCGAGCTCTGTTATAAAACATGAATTTTGAGAAGCCTCTGGCGCATAGATCGCGACCACATACAAGCGCCTCCCCTGTTGGAGAGGGATGCATACAATACACGCTTCCAGCAACTGGAATCGGCGTACTTCACCACTATATATTACCTTATAAGCAATGCCCTTACGTATGAAGATCGCAACCCCACCCGCGAAAGTCGAGTTGGGTCGGTCCCTCCTTACGATAATGTAATTGTTATCCGTCAATTTGTGATGCTGGTTTAGCCTAGTTTCGCTAACCATACATACATCGGGACGTTGGTCTTTTAACAACTCCGAGAAGTTGGCTCGTCGTTCTACCCTAACTAGCGCATTCACATTCACGGCTAGGATCTTGAAAGGCCTCTCCGGCAGCGCGCCCGTTGACCCAAAAATTGCGCAAGCGAAGGCACTGCACGGTAGATCAAGTCCACCCTACGCGCCTGCTCACTTATTTGCCGTGATAGTTCACTCATTTGTGCCTGAATGACACGCAGAGCGACCATCACCTCTGACTCCCCAGTCGCAGCCTTAGACACAGATGGCTGTGTGGCCGCTTTCTGAGGAGGCTGTACCGTTTTCCCAGCCCCCCACGCCATTTGGGCATAAGAGACTTCGGGAACGACGGCTCTTGGAATTGGTCTGGCTGTTTGCCTTCCCTCATCCTTAGTTGCTGTTGGAGCAGCTTTTTTTGATTTTTTAATAATCTGGTATCGAGGACAACCCCGATAATTAGCAGGGTGCCCATCTCCACCACAGAAGCTCCTAGCACCTGCGCTGAAGAAAATATTGAAATAGATCGTGTAAAATAATCAAAAAAAAAAAATTTATATTTATTTAATAAAGGAGGTAAACGTGTAAATTCTGAACAAAATATAAAATGAATAAAGAGAAAAACACTCAAGAGTAATTTTTGTTTATTTTTTTTTTTTTTAGTTAGTGGATAACACTTAGTGGTAAACTACGATCTAAGAGAGATTGAAGTAGGAAAATATAGGTATGTAGGAAAGTTTATTACACATGCAATGGCTTACCAAGAATAATTTAACAAATAACTTCACGAAAGCATAAATGCTAAATAAACACAACACTAAACAATGAATTATTAGTAAGAATTAACAGGCTGTTATAAAAGAAAAAACTGATAAGGAACACAATTAAATAAAAGGTTAACTATCAAAAAAATTAAAAAATAATCGGAGCTAATTTACACGTAAACCAACACAGAAAAAACCAGTGATGCCACATGTTATAATTGATTGTTGTGCTCCGTTATCTACTAAAGCTCGTAGTCGAATAAATTTGCCGCATGCGTTGAATACATTTACGATTGCTGTAGCAAGGAGCACCGTGGAATGAGTGTTGATCAAATTATTGGAGACAATTTGCGGATTAACTGTCGGTGCATGATTCAGTTTCAGTTTTAAATTCATTTTTATTATTTATCACTTAAATCTACTTACTTGCTACCAAAAATGTTTAAATTAGCTTACATAATAACTAAATTAACTTACTGACCCTAGGCGGGTACTCTAAATTACACAATAACTTACTATTAATGCCTTTCGGCCTAATGATCTAGTATCTTTTTCTAACTTCATATATCTAATATTAAAACTAAGAAAATTGTAAAAAACTTAGTTTTATCGATCATTTTTTATGGTTTTTCTTAAAAATACTTCAACTAATTAAAACTACTTAAAAACTACTTCAAACTAGAGCAGCCACAGTAGCTTTTCTTGGTTTTTTTTTTTTTTGGTTTTTGTTTTTTTTTTTCTATTTTTTTGGATTTTGGGACGCAGCTTGTATTTTTAAATTTTTTTTTTGATTTTTATTTTCTACGATTTTTTTTTTTGGTTTTCGACGCCGCTTTAAGTTTTTTTTTTTTTTTATTTTTGTGTTTTTTTTTACTTTTTTTTTTTATTTTTCTGCTACGTTTTATGATTTTTTTTTTGTTGCCACTGTGTCTACCCCCTACACCCTACACACTAAGCCTGTGCAAGCCAGCCATTGGCGACTCGCTATCGGTAGCATTTTCTGTCTGTTGCTCAGACAACCACCAGAACTGTTCTGACGTTTTAAAAACGTCCCGTCGATCGCGATCTGATACCGCCCTACTGAACCGGAGGAGCTCTTCAGCTTCTCCGCCTACTGCGGCGACGTCCCGGCCATAAAGGAGCCGTCGTTCCACGGACTTACGGCAGACGTGGTAGATCAACGGAACCGCCGATCTGTCCTGTATCAAACCTATCATGTCAAAATAGAGGAAAGCCTCCGGTGGGACAAATCCACTGAAACGTGCTCTCTCTATATATTCTAAGTTGGGGTAGTAAGCCCCAAAAAGTAAGTAGTAAATCAAAAATTGGTCGAGGTCATAGCCCTTGCAGTGTGACCCCGAGTCAGTTTTATCATGAAGTTGTCGATTCTGTTTATTTGAGCCCCGTTGTAAAGGACCTCATTACGATAGTATTTTCTGTACTCCGACTCTGGTGTTCTGTGCAATCCAAGACAGGTACGCAGACATTGTCTCTCAAACACCCGAATCTTTTCCATTTGAGACGCTGTAACATTGAACCACACGGGGCACCCATAGACAATCATTGGCCTTATGAGGGCCATGTAGCAAATCACCTTCACTCTGCTATCAAGTTGACTGCTGTGAAACAGTCGCCTTGTCAGAGCAAAAGCTCCTCTAGCCCTGGCCAGAGCTGCATCCATATGTTTGTTAAAATATAGATACTGATCTAGCCAGATGCCGAGATACTTGACTACTACTTTGTTTGGCAGTGGGTTGCCATGTAGATCAACGATCACCAGCTTTCGCCAGTTCTTTCTCGTATCCCATGAGGCCCGAGCCAACGAGGTTCTAAACACAATTGTTTCCGATTTCTGGAAGTTGATTTTCAACTTCCAGTCATCGCAATATTGCTGGATCTTATCGAAGTCACGCTGCAAAAGTATTCTGATGACTTCGATCTTTGGACCTGTTCTGTACGCAATAAGGTCGTCGGCGTACGCTATAGCATGGTGAAGAGAACCAATTAGATCGCCGGTGAAAATGCTAAATAGAATAGGAGAATTCACCGCTCCTTGTTGCAGACCGTTCTGTATTTTAAAAGTTCTGGTAGAAGTTCTATTGCAACTTTTCACAACAAACGTTCTACCATGAAGCATGTCATTCAGAATATATAGTAGTGGTTTACTCATGCCATATCTGATTAACTTATAGAAAAGACCGTCTAACCAAACGGTATCGAAAGCCTTCTCCAAGTCAACCAGACATGCACCCGTACACTGATTTTTAGCTTTGTTCCATTGAATATCTGATACTAGTTTAGACGCGGCATGTGTGGTATCATGGCCCGCCTTAAAACCGAACTGATTTTCTGGAATAATATGTTTGTCCTCAGCCCATGTGGACAGAGCTCTATTGAGAACTTTCTCGAATACCTTGCTGATACTCGGAAGAAGACTGATTGACCGGAGATTTGCTGGATTGGAACCATCCTTCCATTTTTAAGGAGAGTATGGACCACTGCCGTCTTCCAACGCACTGGATAATATGCATTATTCAGCGCATTGTTGAACAACGTGGTGTATATGTCCACCGCTTCCGAAGGGAGGTTTCGCAGCACAACATTGGGTATGCCGTCGACTCCTGCTGACTTCTTTTTCTTTATTTTGTGAAAGATGTCCAAGAGGTCCATCTTAGAAACGAACAGGGTGTTATCCCCGTTTCGCAGGGCGATGACTGCATTTGCAAGTCGGTCGTCATTGAACCTAGTGAAACCAGGATTCTCGGATGGCCAATGCGAGATCTCGTCTCTTAGATAGAAGTGTCCAACGAAGGCTCTATTCTCGAGGTCGTGATTCGGGCGAATGCACTCATTCACCTTATATACTCGCTCGAAAACAGCACCCACCGTCTCTACCTTCTCCTGAGCATCTTCCACTATAAAGTGGTCATCATCCAAGATGGCCTGATCTATCCCTATTGTCATAAGTAAGTTTTTGTTCTCTGTCGTCCTTTGGAGTTTAATACCCTGGAGGTCATTTTGATCTTTTCTCCCAAAAATTTTTATTTATTTCCGGAAACATACTCGGGTTGTTGGACTGTACACAGTACAGCCCGAATTTTGTTGTTCCAGAAAAGAGATATAGATTTTCTGTAATTTTCTTTTATTAACTGTTGGAGATTTTTGATCTGTGACTTCAGAGTTCTAATCTCAGAATCGTGTCGGTCAGTAAACTTCCTGTGCAAGAGTTTGAGTCTCGACAGGAGTCTACTTTTTTGTTTGTAAAGTGCGTCTATTGTCGCGTTTCTGTACATGTGCGTAGAGTCATGTTGCCTATATTTAGGAATTATCCTGTCCATTGTACTACGGATTGCATCCTCCATACGTTGCAGGTATCTATCGATCTCAACGTTCGACAGATTCCTGTTGCTTGGCGGCGCAATACCGTTCGAACGAAGTTCCCTTGAGACGGCACCGGAAAAGCGTGGCCAACGTGTCTTACCGTAGTTGTAAGAGTGCGTCGGCACGTACTCATCCAGTTCCACAAGGTCGTTCGGAAGCAGTATGACGGCGGCAAGTCCACAGTGGTCACTGTCGTACTCAACCGTCGTCAAACAATTTTTCGTCCGTCGAAGAGTGTCGTCGGTCAGTTTCAGTCTTGAGTCTAAAAGCAATAGATCCAAATAAGAGCCACTTCGAGGATATGAAGGCCTGTCAGTAGCCAGCAGATCGACTTTACACTCAATGCTGTGGAGCCCCAAGCAATTGAATAGCTGGGTCCCCCTTGGATTGGCTAATTGATTTCCCCAATCTTGGTGTTTAGCATTGTAATCACCGGCCAAAAGAAAATAGTTTTCTTCTGAGTTCAGTTTCAGAGTTCGAAAAAGTGATTCGAGCTCTGTTATAAAACATGAATTTTGAGAAGCCTCTGGCGCATAGATGGCGACCACATACAAGCGCCTCCCCTGTTGGAGAGGGATGCATACAATACACGCTTCCAGCAACTGGAATCGGCGTACTTCACCACTATATATTACCTTATGAGCAATGCCCTTACGTATGAAGATCGCAACCCCACCCGCGAAAGTCGAGTTGGGTCGGTCCCTCCTTACGATAATGTAATTGTTATCCGTCAATTTGTGATGCTGGTTTAGCCTAGTTTCGCTAACCATACATACATCGGGACGTTGGTCTTTTAACAACTCCGAGAAGTTGGCTCGTCGTTCTACCCTAACTAGCGAATTCACATTCACGGCTAGGATCTTGAAAGGCCTCTCCGGCAGCGCGCCCGTTGACCCAAAAATTGCGCAAGCGAAGGCACTGCACGGTAGATCAAGTCCACCCTACGCGCCTGCTCACTTATTTGCCGTGATAGTTCACTCATTTGTGCCTGAATGACACGCAGAGCGACCATCACCTCTGACTCCCCAGTCGCAGCCTTAGACACAGATGGCTGTGTGGCCGCTTTCTGAGGATGCTGTACCGTTTTCCCAGCCCCCCACGCCATTTGGGCATAAGAGACTTCGGGAACGACGGCTCTTGGAATTGGTCTGGCTGTTTGCCTTCCCTCATCCTTAGTTGCTGTTGGAGCAGCTTTTTTTGATTTTTTAATAATCTGGTATCGAGGACAACCCCGATAATTAGCAGGGTGCCCATCTCCACCACAGAAGCTCCTAGCACCTGCGCTGAAGAAAATATTGAAATAGATCGTGTAAAATAATGATAAAAAAAAATTTATATTTATTTAATAAAGGAGGTAAACGTGTAAATTCTGAACAAAATATAAAATGAATAAAGAGAAAAACACTCAAGAGTAATTTTTGTTTTTTTTTTTTTTTTTTAGTTAGTGGATAACACTTAGTGGTAAACTACGATCTAAGAGAGATTGAAGTAGGAAAATATAGGTATGTAGGAAAGTTTATTACACATGCAATGGCTTACCAAGAATAATTTAACAAATAACTTCACGAAAGCATAAATGCTAAATAAATACAACACTAAACAATGAATTATTAGTAAGAATTAACAGGCTGTTATAAAAGAAAAAACTGATAAGGAACACAATTAAATAAAAGGTTAACTATCAAAAAAATGAAAAAATAATCGGAGCTAATTTACACGTAAACCAACACAGAAAAAACCAGTGATGCCACATGTTATAATTGATTGTTGTGCTCCGTTATCTACTAAAGCTCGTAGTCGAATAAATTTGCCGCATGCGTTGAATACATTTACGATTGCTGTAGCAAGGAGCACCGTGGAATGAGTGTTGATCAAATTATTGGAGACAATTTGCGGATTAACTGTCGGTGCATGATTCAGTTTCAGTTTTAAATTCATTTTTATTATTTATCACTTAAATCTACTTACTTGCTACCAAAAATGTTTAAACTAGCTTACATAGTAACTTAATTAACTTACTGACCCTAGGCGGGTACTCTAAATTACACAATAACTTACTATTAATGCCTTTCGGCCTAATGATCTAGTATCTTTTTCTAACTTCATATATCTAATATTAAAACTAAGAAAATTGTAAAAAACTTAGTTTTATCGATCATTTTTTATGGTTTTTCTTAAAAATACTTCAACTAATTAAAACTACTTAAAACTTATTAAAACTACTTAAAAACTACTTCAAACTAGAGCAGCCACAGTAGCTTTTCTTGGTTTTTTTTTTTTTTTGGTTTTTGTGTTTTTTCTATTTTTTTGGATTTTGGGACGCAGCTTGTATTTTTAAATTTTTTTTTTGATTTTTATTTTCTACGATTTTTTTTTTGGTTTTCGACGCCGCTTTAAGTTTTTTTTTTTTTTTTTTTTGTGTTTTTTTTTTACTTTTTTTTTTATTTTTCTGCTACGTTTTATGATTTTTTTTTTGTTGCCACTGTGTCTACCCCCTACACCCTAAGTCTTACACACTAAGCCTGTGCAAGCCAGCCATTGGCGACTCGCTATCGGTATCATTTTCTGTCTGTTGCTCAGACAACCACCAGAACTGTTCTGACGTTTTAAAAACGTCCCGTCGATCGCGATCTGATACCGCCCTACTGAACCGGAGGAGCTCTTCAGCTTCTCCGCCTACTGCGGCGACGTCCCGGCCATAAAGGAGCCGTCGTTCCACGGACTTACGGCAGACGTGGTAGATCAACGGAACCGCCGATCTGTCCTGTATCAAACCTATCATGTTAAAATAGAGGAAAGCCTCCGGTGGGACAAATCCACTGAAACGTGCTCTCTCCATATATTCTAAGTTGGGGTAGTAAGCCCCAAAAAGTAAGTAGTAAATCAAAAATTGGTCGAGGTCATAGCCCTTGCAGTGTGACCCCGAGTCAGTTTTATCATGAAGTTGTCGATTCTGTTTATTTGAGCCCCGTTGTAAAGGACCTCATTACGATAGTATTTTCTGTACTCCGACTCTGGTGTTCTGTGCAATCCAAGACAGGTACGCAGACATTGTCTCTCAAACACCCGAATCTTTTCCATTTGAGACGCTGTAACATTGAACCACACGGGGCACCCATAGACAATCATTGGCCTTATGAGGGCCATGTAGCAAATCACCTTCACTCTGCTATCAAGTTGACTGCTGTGAAACAGTCGCCTTGTCAGAGCAAAAGCTCCTCTAGCCCTGGCCAGAGCTGCATCCATATGTTTGTTAAAATATAGATACTGATCTAGCCAGATGCCGAGATACTTGACTACTACTTTGTTTGGCAGTGGGTTGCCATGTAGATCAACGATCACCAGCTTTCGCCAGTTCTTTCTCGTATCCCATGAGGCCCGAGCCAACGAGGTTCTAAACACAATTGTTTCCGATTTCTGGAAGTTGATTTTCAACTTCCAGTCATCGCAATATTGCTGGATCTTATCGAAGTCACGCTGCAAAAGTATTCTGATGACTTCGATCTTTGGACCTGTTCTGTACGCAATAAGGTCGTCGGCGTACGCTATAGCATGGTGAAGAAGACCAATTAGATCGCCGGTGAAAATGCTAAATAGAATAGGAGAATTCACCGCTCCTTGTTGCAGACCGTTCTGTATTTTAAAAGTTCTGGTAGAAGTTCTATTGCAACTTTTCACAACAAACGTTCTACCATGAAGCATGTCATTCAGAATATATAGTAGTGGTTTACTCATGCCATATCTGATTAACTTATAGAAAAGACCGTCTAACCAAACGGTATCGAAAGCCTTCTCCAAGTCAACCAGACATGCACCCGTACACTGATTTTTAGATTTGTTCCATTGAATATCTGATACTAGTTTAGACGCGGCATGTGTGGTATCATGGCCCGCCTTAAAACCGAACTGATTTTCTGGAATAATATGTTTGTCCTCAGCCCATGTGGACAGAGCTCTATTGAGAACTTTCTCGAATACCTTGCTGATACTCGGAAGAAGACTGATTGACCGGAGATTTGCTGGACTGGAACCATCCTTCCATTTTTAAGGAGAGGATGGACCACTGCCGTCTTCCAACGCACTGGATAATATGCATTATTCAGCGCATTAATGAACAACGTGGTGTATATGTCCACCGCTTCCGAAGGGAGGTTTCGCAGCACAACATTGGGTATGCCGTCGACTCCTGCTGACTTCTTTTTCTTTATTTTGTGAAAGATGTCCAAGAGGTCCATCTTAGAAACGAACAGGGTGTTATCCCCGTTTCGCTGGGCGATGACTGCATTTGCAAGTCGGTCGTCATTGAACCTAGTGAAACCAGGATTCTCGGATGGCCAATGCGAGATCTCGTCTCTTAGATAGAAGTGTCCAACGAAGGCTCTATTCTCGAGGTCGTGATTCGGGCGAATGCACTCATTCACCTTATATACTCGCTCGAAAACAGCACCCACCGTCTCTACCTTCTCCTGAGCATCTTCCACTATAAAGTGGTCATCATCCAAGATGGCCTGATCTATCCCTATTGTCATAAGTAAGTTTTTGTTCTCTGTCGTCCTTTGGAGTTTAATACCCTGGAGGTCATTTTGATCTTTTCTCCCAAAAATTTTATTTATTTCCGGAAACATACTCGGGTTGTTGGACTGTACACTGTACAACCCGAATTTTGTTGTTCCAGAAAAGAGATATAGATTTTCTGTAATTTTCTTTTATTAACTGTTGGAGATTTTTGATCTGTGACTTCAGAGTTCTAATCTCAGAATCGTGTCGGTCAGTAAACTTCCTGTGCAAGAGTTTGAGTCTCGACAGGAGTCTACTTTTTTGTTTGTAAAGTGCGTCTATTGTCGCGTTTCTGTACATGTGCGTAGAGTCATGTTGCCTATATTTAGGAATTATCCTGTCCATTGTACTACGGATTGCATCCTCCATACGTTGCAGGTATCCATCGATCTCAACGTTCGACAGATTCCTGTTGCTTGGCGGCGCAATACCGTTCGAACGAAGTTCCCTTGAGACGGCACCGGAAAAGCGCGGCCAACGTGTCTTACCGTAGTTGTAAGAGTGCGTCGGCACGTACTCATCCAGTTCCACAAGGTCGTTCGGAAGCAGTATGACGGCGGCAAGTCCACAGTGGTCACTGTCGTACTCAACCGTCGTCAAACAATTTTTCGTCCGTCGAAGAGTGTCGTCGGTCAGTTTCAGTCTTGAGTCTAAAAGCAATAGATCCAAATAAGAGCCACTTCGAGGATATGAAGGCCTGTCAGTAGCCAGCAGATCGACTTTACACTCAATGCTGTGGAGCCCCAAGCAATTGAATAGCTGGGTCCCCCTTGGATTGGCTAATTGATTTCCCCAATCTTGGTATTTAGCATTGTAATCACCGGCCAAAAGAAAATAGTTTTCTTCTGAGTTCAGTTTCAGAGTTCGAAAAAGTGATTCGAGCTCTGTTATAAAACATGAATTTTGAGAAGCCTCTGGCGCATAGATCGCGACCACATACAAGCGCCTCCCCTGTTGGAGAGGGATGCATACAATACACGCTTCCAGCAACTGGAATCGGCGTACCTCACCACTATATATTACCTTATGAGCAATGCCCTTACGTATGAAGATCGCAACCCCACCCGCGAAAGTCGAGTTGGGTCGGTCCCTCCTTACGATAATGTAATTGTTATCCGTCAATTTGTGATGCTGGTTTAGCCTAGTTTCGCTAACCATACATACATCGGGACGTTGGTCTTTTAACAACTCCGAGAAGTTGGCTCGTCGTTCTACCCTAACTAGCGAATTCACATTCACGGCTAGGATCTTGAAAGGCCTCTCCAGCGCGCCCGTTGACCCAAAAATTGCGCAAGCGAAGGCACTGCACGGTAGATCAAGTCCACCCTACGCGCCTGCTCACTTATTTGCCGTGATAGTTCACTCATTTGTGCCTGAATGACACGCAGAGCGACCATCACCTCTGACTCCCCAGTCGCAGCCTTAGACACAGATGGCTGTGTGGCCGCTTTCTGAGGAGGCTGTACCGTTTTCCCAGCCCCCCACGCCATTTGGGCATAAGAGACTTCGGGAACGACGGCTCTTGGAATTGGTCTGGCTGTTTGCCTTCCCTCATCCTTAGTTGCTGTTGGAGCAGCTTTTTTTGATTTTTTAATAATCTGGTATCGAGGACAACCCCGATAATTAGCAGGGTGCCCATCTCCACCACAGAAGCTCCTAGCACCTGCGCTGAAGAAAATATTGAAATAGATCGTGTAAAATAATGATAAAAAAAATTTTATATTTATTTAATAAAGGAGGTAAACGTGTAAATTCTGAACAAAATATAAAATGAATAAAGAGAAAAACACTCAAGAGTAATTTTTGTTTATTTTTTTTTTTTTTAGTTAGTGGATAACACTTAGTGGTAAACTACGATCTAAGAGAGATTGAAGTAGGAAAATATAGGTATGTAGGAAAGTTTATTACACATGCAATGGCTTACCAAGAATAATTTAACAAATAACTTCACGAAAGCATAAATGCTAAATAAACACAACACTAAACAATGAATTATTAGTAAGAATTAACAGGCTGTTATACAAGAAAAAACTGATAAGGAACACAATTAAATAAAAGGTTAACTATCAAAAAAATGAAAAAATAATCGGAGCTAATTTACACGTAAACCAACACAGAAAAAACCAGTGATGCCACATGTTATAATTGATTGTTGTGCTCCGTTATCTACTAAAGCTCGTAGACGAATAAATTTGCCGCATGCGTTGAATACATTTACGATTGCTGTAGCAAGGAGCACCGTGGAATGAGTGTTGATCAAATTATTGGAGACAATTTGCGGATTAACTGTCGGTGCATGATTCAGTTTCAGTTTTAAATTCATTTTTATTATTTATCACTTAAATCTACTTACTTGCTACCAAAAATGTTTAAACTAGCTTACATAATAACTTAATTAACTTACTGACCCTGGGCGGGTACTCTAAATTACACAATAACTTACTATTAATGCCTTTCGGCCTAATGATCTAGTATCTTTTTCTAACTTCATATATCTAATATTAAAACTAAGAAAATTGTAAAAAACTTAGTTTTATCGATCATTTTTTATGGTTTTTCTTAAAAATACTTCAACTAATTAAAACTACTTAAAACTAATTAAAACTACTTAAGAACTACTTCAAACTAGAGCAGCCACAGTAGCTTTTCTTGGTTTTTTTTTTTTTTTGGTTTTTGTGTTTTTTCTATTTTTTTGGATTTTGGGACGCAGCTTGTATTTTTAAATTTTTTTTTTTGATTTTTATTTTCTACGATTTTTTTTTTGGTTTTCGACGCCGCTTTAAGTTTTTTTTTTTTTTTTTTTTGTGTTTTTTTTTTTTTTTTTTTTTTTTTTTTCTGCTACGTTTTATGATTTTTTTTTTGTTGCCACTGTGTCTACCCCCTACACCCTAAGTCTTACACACTAAGCCTGTGCAAGCCAGCCATTGGCGACTCGCTATCGGTATCATTTTCTGTCTGTTGCTCAGACAACCACCAGAACTGTTCTGACGTTTTAAAAACGTCCCGTCGATCGCGATCTGATACCGCCCTACTGAACCGGAGGAGCTCTTCAGCTTCTCCGCCTACTGCGGCGACGTCCCGGCCATAAAGGAGCCGTCGTTCCACGGACTTACGGCAGACGTGGTAGATCAACGGAACCGCCGATCTGTCCTGTATCAAACCTATCATGTTAAAATAGAGGAAAGCCTCCGGTGGGACAAATCCACTGAAACGTGCTCTCTCCATATATTCTAAGTTGGGGTAGTAAGCCCCAAAAAGTAAGTAGTAAATCAAAAATTGGTCGAGGTCATAGCCCTTGCAGTGTGACCCCGAGTCAGTTTTATCATGAAGTTGTCGATTCTGTTTATTTGAGCCCCGTTGTAAAGGACCTCATTACGATAGTATTTTCTGTACTCCGACTCTGGTGTTCTGTGCAATCCAAGACAGGTACGCAGACATTGTCTCTCAAACACCCGAATCTTTTCCATTTGAGACGCTGTAACATTGAACCACACGGGGCACCCATAGACAATCATTGGCCTTATGAGGGCCATGTAGCAAATCACCTTCACTCTGCTATCAAGTTGACTGCTGTGAAACAGTCGCCTTGTCAGAGCAAAAGCTCCTCTAGCCCTGGCCAGAGCTGCATCCATATGTTTGTTAAAATATAGATACTGATCTAGCCAGATGCCGAGATACTTGACTACTACTTTGTTTGGCAGTGGGTTGCCATGTAGATCAACGATCACCAGCTTTCGCCAGTTCTTTCTCGTATCCCATGAGGCCCGAGCCAACGAGGTTCTAAACACAATTGTTTCCGATTTCTGGAAGTTGATTTTCAACTTCCAGTCATCGCAATATTGCTGGATCTTATCGAAGTCACGCTGCAAAAGTATTCTGATGACTTCGATCTTTGGACCTGTTCTGTACGCAATAAGGTCGTCGGCGTACGCTATAGCATGGTGAAGAGAACCAATTAGATCGCCGGTGAAAATGCTAAATAGAATAGGAGAATTCACCGCTCCTTGTTGCAGACCGTTCTGTATTTTAAAAGTTCTGGTAGAAGTTCTATTGCAACTTTTCACAACAAACGTTCTACCATGAAGCATGTCATTCAGAATATATAGTAGTGGTTTACTCATGCCATATCTGATTAACTTATAGAAAAGACCGTCTAACCAAACGGTATCGAAAGCCTTCTCCAAGTCAACCAGACATGCACCCGTACACTGATTTTTAGCTTTGTTCCATTGAATATCTGATACTAGTTTAGACGCGGCATGTGTGGTATCATGGCCCGCCTTAAAACCGAACTGATTTTCTGGAATAATATGTTTGTCCTCAGCCCATGTGGACAGAGCTCTATTGAGAACTTTCTCGAATACCTTGCTGATACTCGGAAGAAGACTGATTGACCGGAGATTTGCTGGATTGGAACCATCCTTCCATTTTTAAGGAGAGGATGGACCACTGCCGTCTTCCAACGCACTGGATAATATGCATTATTCAGCGCATTGTTGAACAACGTGGTGTATATGTCCACCGCTTCCGAAGGGAGGTTTCGCAGCACAACATTGGGTATGCCGTCGACTCCTGCTGACTTCTTTTTCTTTATTTTGTGAAAGATGTCCAAGAGGTCCATCTTAGAAACGAACAGGGTGTTATCCCCGTTTCGCTGGGCGATGACTGCATTTGCAAGTCGGTCGTCATTGAACCTAGTGAAACCAGGATTCTCGGATGGCCAATGCGAGATCTCGTCTCTTAGATAGAAGTGTCCAACGAAGGCTCTATTCTCGAGGTCGTGATTCGGGCGAATGCACTCATTCACCTAATATACTCGCTCGAAAACAGCACCCACCGTCTCTACCTTCTCCTGAGCATCTTCCACTATAAAGTGGTCATCATCCAAGATGGCCTGATCTATCCCTATTGTCATAAGTAAGTTTTTGTTCTCTGTCGTCCTTTGGAGTTTAATACCCTGGAGGTCATTTTGATCTTTTCTCCCAAAAATTTTATTTATTTCCGGAAACATACTCGGGTTGTTGGACTGTACACTGTACAGCCCGAATTTTGTTGTTCCAGAAAAGAGATATAGATTTTCTGTAATTTTCTTTTATTAACTGTTGGAGATTTTTGATCTGTGACTTCAGAGTTCTAATCTCAGAATCGTGTCGGTCAGTAAACTTCCTGTGCAAGAGTTTGAGTCTCGACAGGAGTCTACTTTTTTGTTTGTAAAGTGCGTCTATTGTCGCGTTTCTGTACATGTGCGTAGAGTCATGTTGCCTATATTTAGGAATTATCCTGTCCATTGTACTACGGATTGCATCCTCCATACGTTGCAGGTATCCATCGATCTCAACGTTCGACAGATTCCTGTTGCTTGGCGGCGCAATACCGTTCGAACGAAGTTCCCTTGAGACGGCACCGGAAAAGCGCGGCCAACGTGTCTTACCGTAGTTGTAAGAGTGCGTCGGCACGTACTCATCCAGTTCCACAAGGTCGTTCGGAAGCAGTATGACGGCGGCAAGTCCACAGTGGTCACTGTCGTACTCAACCGTCGTCAAACAATTTTTCGTCCGTCGAAGAGTGTCGTCGGTCAGTTTCAGTCTTGAGTCTAAAAGCAATAGATCCAAATAAGAGCCACTTCGAGGATATGAAGGCCTGTCAGTAGCCAGCAGATCGACTTTACACTCAATGCTGTGGAGCCCCAAGCAATTGAATAGCTGGGTCCCCCTTGGATTGGCTAATTGATTTCCCCAATCTTGGTGTTTAGCATTGTAATCACCGGCCAAAAGAAAATAGTTTTCTTCTGAGTTCAGTTTCAGAGTTCGAAAAAGTGATTCGAGCTCTGTTATAAAACATGAATTTTGAGAAGCCTCTGGCGCATAGATCGCGACCACATACAAGCGCCTCCCCTGTTGGAGAGGGATGCATACAATACACGCTTCCAGCAACTGGAATCGGCGTACCTCACCACTATATATTACCTTATGAGCAATGCCCTTACGTATGAAGATCGCAACCCCACCCGCGAAAGTCGAGTTGGGTCGGTCCCTCCTTACGATAATGTAATTGTTATCCGTCAATTTGTGATGCTGGTTTAGCCTAGTTTCGCTAACCATACATACATCGGGACGTTGGTCTTTTAACAACTCCGAGAAGTTGGCTCGTCGTTCTACCCTAACTAGCGAATTCACATTCACGGCTAGGATCTTGAAAGGCCTCTCCAGCGCGCCCGTTGACCCAAAAATTGCGCAAGCGAAGGCACTGCACGGTAGATCAAGTCCACCCTACGCGCCTGCTCACTTATTTGCCGTGATAGTTCACTCATTTGTGCCTGAATGACACGCAGAGCGACCATCACCTCTGACTCCCCAGTCGCAGCCTTAGACACAGATGGCTGTGTGGCCGCTTTCTGAGGAGGCTGTACCGTTTTCCCAGCCCCCCACGCCATTTGGGCATAAGAGACTTCGGGAACGACGGCTCTTGGAATTGGTCTGGCTGTTTGCCTTCCCTCATCCTTAGTTGCTGTTGGAGCAGCTTTTTTTGATTTTTTAATAATCTGGTATCGAGGACAACCCCGATAATTAGCAGGGTGCCCATCTCCACCACAGAAGCTCCTAGCACCTGCGCTGAAGAAAATATTGAAATAGATCGTGTAAAATAATGATAAAAAAAATTTTATATTTATTTAATAAAGGAGGTAAACGTGTAAATTCTGAACAAAATATAAAATGAATAAAGAGAAAAACACTCAAGAGTAATTTTTGTTTATTTTTTTTTTTTTTAGTTAGTGGATAACACTTAGTGGTAAACTACGATCTAAGAGAGATTGAAGTAGGAAAATATAGGTATGTAGGAAAGTTTATTACACATGCAATGGCTTACCAAGAATAATTTAACAAATAACTTCACGAAAGCATAAATGCTAAATAAACACAACACTAAACAATGAATTATTAGTAAGAATTAACAGGCTGTTATAAAAGAAAAAACTGATAAGGAACACAATTAAATAAAAGGTTAACTATCAAAAAAATGAAAAAATAATCGGAGCTAATTTACACGTAAACCAACACAGAAAAAACCAGTGATGCCACATGTTATAATTGATTGTTGTGCTCCGTTATCTACTAAAGCTCGTAGTCGAATAAATTTGCCGCATGCGTTGAATACATTTACGATTGCTGTAGCAAGGAGCACCGTGGAATGAGTGTTGATCAAATTATTGGAGACAATTTGCGGATTAACTGTCGGTGCATGATTCAGTTTCAGTTTTAAATTCATTTTTATTATTTATCACTTAAATCTACTTACTTGCTACCAAAAATGTTTAAATTAGCTTACATAATAACTTAATTAACTTACTGACCCTAGGCGGGTACTCTAAATTACACAATAACTTACTATTAATGCCTTTCGGCCTAATGATCTAGTATCTTTTTCTAACTTCATATATCTAATATTAAAACTAAGAAAATTGTAAAAAACTTAGTTTTATCGATCATTTTTTATGGTTTTTCTTAAAAATACTTCAACTAATTAAAACTACTTAAAAACTACTTCAAACTAGAGCAGCCACAGTAGCTTTTCTTGGTTTTTGTTTTTTTTCTATTTTTTTGGATTTTGGGACGCAGCTTGTATTTTTAAATTTTTTTTTTGATTTTTATTTTCTACGATTTTTTTTTTTGGTTTTCGACGCCGCTTTAAGTTTTTTTTTTTTTTTTATTTTTGTGTTTTTTTTTTACTTTTTTTTTTATTTTTCTGCTACGTTTTATGATTTTTTTTTTTGTTGCCACTGTGTCTACCCCCTACACCCTACACACTAAGCCTGTGCAAGCCAGCCATTGGCGACTCGCTATCGGTATCATTTTCTGTCTGTTGCTCAGACAACCACCAGAACTGTTCTGACGTTTTAAAAACGTCCCGTCGATCGCGATCTGATACCGCCCTACTGAACCGGAGGAGCTCTTCAGCTTCTCCGCCTACTGCGGCGACGTCCCGGCCATAAAGGAGCCGTCGTTCCACGGACTTACGGCAGACGTGGTAGATCAACGGAACCGCCGATCTGTCCTGTATCAAACCTATCATGTCAAAATAGAGGAAAGCCTCCGGTGGGACAAATCCACTGAAACGTGCTCTCTCCATATATTCTAAGTTGGGGTAGTAAGCCCCAAAAAGTAAGTAGTAAATCAAAAATTGGTCGAGGTCATAGCCCTTGCAGTGTGACCCCGAGTCAGTTTTATCATGAAGTTGTCGATTCTGTTTATTTGAGCCCCGTTGTAAAGGACCTCATTACGATAGTATTTTCTGTACTCCAACTCTGGTGTTCTGTGCAATCCAAGACAGGTACGCAGACATTGTCTCTCAGACACCCGAATCTTTTCCATTTGAGACGCTGTAACATTGAACCACACGGGGCACCCATAGACAATCATTGGCCTTATGAGGGCCATGTAGCAAATCACCTTCACTCTGCTATCAAGTTGACTGCTGTGAAACAGTCGCCTTGTCAGAGCAAAAGCTCCTCTAGCCCTGGCCAGAGCTGCATCCATATGTTTGTTAAAATATAGATACTGATCTAGACAGATGCCGAGATACTTGACTACTACTTTGTTTGGCAGTGGGTTGCCATGTAGATCAACGATCACCAGCTTTCGCCAGTTCTTTCTCGTATCCCATGAGGCCCGAGCCAACGAGGTTCTAAACACAATTGTTTCCGATTTCTGGAAGTTGATTTTCAACTTCCAGTCATCGCAATATTGCTGGATCTTATCGAAGTCACGCTGCAAAAGTATTCTGATGACTTCGATCTTTGGACCTGTTCTGTACGCAATAAGGTCGTCGGCGTACGCTATAGCATGGTGAAGAGAACCAATTAGATCGCCGGTGAAAATGCTAAATAGAATAGGAGAATTCACCGCTCCTTGTTGCAGACCGTTCTGTATTTTAAAAGTTCTGGTAGAAGTTCTATTGCAACTTTTCACAACAAACGTTCTACCATGAAGCATGTCATTCAGAATATATAGTAGTGGTTTACTCATGCCATATCTGATTAACTTATAGAAAAGACCGTCTAACCAAACGGTATCGAAAGCCTTCTCCAAGTCAACCAGACATGCACCCGTACACTGATTTTTAGCTTTGTTCCATTGAATATCTGATACTAGTTTAGACGCGGCATGTGTGGTATCATGGCCCGCCTTAAAACCGAACTGATTTTCTGGAATAATATGTTTGTCCTCAGCCCATGTGGACAGAGCTCTATTGAGAACTTTCTCGAATACCTTGCTGATACTCGGAAGAAGACTGATTGACCGGAGATTTGCTGGATTGGAACCATCCTTCCATTTTTAAGGAGAGTATGGACCACTGCCGTCTTCCAACGCACTGGATAATATGCATTATTCAGCGCATTGTTAAACAACGTGGTGTATATGTCCACCGCTTCCGAAGGGAGGTTTCGCAGCACAACATTGGGTATGCCGTCGACTCCTGCTGACTTCTTTTTCTTTATTTTGTGAAAGATGTCCAAGAGGTCCATCTTAGAAACGAACAGGGTGTTATCCCCGTTTCGCTGGGCGATGACTGCATTTGCAAGTCGGTCGTCATTGAACCTAGTGAAACCAGGATTCTCGGATGGCCAATGCGAGATCTCGTCTCTTAGATAGAAGTGTCCAACGAAGGCTCTATTCTCGAGGTCGTGATTCGGGCGAATGCACTCATTCACCTTATATACTCGCTCGAAAACAGCACCCACCGTCTCTACCTTCTCCTGAGCATCTTCCACTATAAAGTGGTCATCATCCAAGATGGCCTGATCTATCCCTATTGTCATAAGTAAGTTTTTGTTCTCTGTCGTCCTTTGGAGTTTAATACCCTGGAGGTCATTTTGATCTTTTCTCCCAAAAATTTTTATTTATTTCCGGAAACATACTCGGGTTGTTGGACTGTACACTGTACAGCCCGAATTTTGTTGTTCCAGAAAAGAGATATAGATTTTCTGTAATTTTCTTTTATTAACTGTTGGAGATTTTTGATCTGTGACTTCAGAGTTCTAATCTCAGAATCGTGTCGGTCAGTAAACTTCCTGTGCAAGAGTTTGAGTCTCGACAGGAGTCTACTTTTTTGTTTGTAAAGTGCGTCTATTGTCGCGTTTCTGTACATGTGCGTAGAGTCATGTTGCCTATATTTAGGAATTATCCTGTCCATTGTACTACGGATTGCATCCTCCATACGTTGCAGGTATCCATCGATCTCAACGTTCGACAGATTCCTGTTGCTTGGCGGCGCAATACCGTTCGAACGAAGTTCCCTTGAGACGGCACCGGAAAAGCGTGGCCAACGTGTCTTACCGTAGTTGTAAGAGTGCGTCGGCACGTACTCATCCAGTTCCACAAGGTCGTTCGGAAGCAGTATGACGGCGGCAAGTCCACAGTGGTCACTGTCGTACTCAACCGTCGTCAAACAATTTTTCGTCCGTCGAAGAGTGTCGTCGGTCAGTTTCAGTCTTGAGTCTAAAAGCAATAGATCCAAATAAGAGCCACTTCGAGGATATGAAGGCCTGTCAGTAGCCAGCAGATCGACTTTACACTCAATGCTGTGGAGCCCCAAGCAATTGAATAGCTGGGTCCCCCTTGGATTGGCTAATTGATTTCCCCAATCTTGGTGTTTAGCATTGTAATCACCGGCCAAAAGAAAATAGTTTTCTTCTGAGTTCAGTTTCAGAGTTCGAAAAAGTGATTCGAGCTCTGTTATAAAACATGAATTTTGAGAAGCCTCTGGCGCATAGATCGCGACCACATACAAGCGCCTCCCCTGTTGGAGAGGGATGCATACAATACACGCTTCCAGCAACTGGAATCGGCGTACTTCACCACTATATATTACCTTATAAGCAATGCCCTTACGTATGAAGATCGCAACCCCACCCGCGAAAGTCGAGTTGGGTCGGTCCCTCCTTACGATAATGTAATTGTTATCCGTCAATTTGTGATGCTGGTTTAGCCTAGTTTCGCTAACCATACATACATCGGGACGTTGGTCTTTTAACAACTCCGAGAAGTTGGCTCGTCGTTCTACCCTAACTAGCGCATTCACATTCACGGCTAGGATCTTGAAAGGCCTCTCCGGCAGCGCGCCCGTTGACCCAAAAATTGCGCAAGCGAAGGCACTGCACGGTAGATCAAGTCCACCCTACGCGCCTGCTCACTTATTTGCCGTGATAGTTCACTCATTTGTGCCTGAATGACACGCAGAGCGACCATCACCTCTGACTCCCCAGTCGCAGCCTTAGACACAGATGGCTGTGTGGCCGCTTTCTGAGGAGGCTGTACCGTTTTCCCAGCCCCCCACGCCATTTGGGCATAAGAGACTTCGGGAACGACGGCTCTTGGAATTGGTCTGGCTGTTTGCCTTCCCTCATCCTTAGTTGCTGTTGGAGCAGCTTTTTTTGATTTTTTAATAATCTGGTATCGAGGACAACCCCGATAATTAGCAGGGTGCCCATCTCCACCACAGAAGCTCCTAGCACCTGCGCTGAAGAAAATATTGAAATAGATCGTGTAAAATAATCAAAAAAAAAATTTTATATTTATTTAATAAAGGAGGTAAACGTGTAAATTCTGAACAAAATATAAAATGAATAAAGAGAAAAACACTCAAGAGTAATTTTTGTTTATTTTTTTTTTTTTTAGTTAGTGGATAACACTTAGTGGTAAACTACGATCTAAGAGAGATTGAAGTAGGAAAATATAGGTATGTAGGAAAGTTTATTACACATGCAATGGCTTACCAAGAATAATTTAACAAATAACTTCACGAAAGCATAAATGCTAAATAAACACAACACTAAACAATGAATTATTAGTAAGAATTAACAGGCTGTTATAAAAGAAAAAACTGATAAGGAACACAATTAAATAAAAGGTTAACTATCAAAAAAATGAAAAAATAATCGGAGCTAATTTACACGTAAACCAACACAGAAAAAACCAGTGATGCCACATGTTATAATTGATTGTTGTGCTCCGTTATCTACTAAAGCTCGTAGTCGAATAAATTTGCCGCATGCGTTGAATACATTTACGATTGCTGTAGCAAGGAGCACCGTGGAATGAGTGTTGATCAAATTATTGGAGACAATTTGCGGATTAACTGTCGGTGCATGATTCAGTTTCAGTTTTAAATTCATTTTTATTATTTATCACTTAAATCTACTTACTTGCTACCAAAAATGTTTAAATTAGCTTACATAATAACTAAATTAACTTACTGACCCTAGGCGGGTACTCTAAATTACACAATAACTTACTATTAATGCCTTTCGGCCTAATGATCTAGTATCTTTTTCTAACTTCATATATCTAATATTAAAACTAAGAAAATTGTAAAAAACTTAGTTTTATCGATCATTTTTTATGGTTTTTCTTAAAAATACTTCAACTAATTAAAACTACTTAAAAACTACTTCAAACTAGAGCAGCCACAGTAGCTTTTCTTGGTTTTTTTTTTTTTGGTTTTTGTTTTTTTTTTCTATTTTTTTGGATTTTGGGACGCAGCTTGTATTTTTAAATTTTTTTTTTGATTTTTATTTTCTACGATTTTTTTTTTTGGTTTTCGACGCCGCTTTAAGTTTTTTTTTTTTTTTATTTTTGTGTTTTTTTTTACTTTTTTTTTTTATTTTTCTGCTACGTTTTATGATTTTTTTTTTGTTGCCACTGTGTCTACCCCCTACACCCTACACACTAAGCCTGTGCAAGCCAGCCATTGGCGACTCGCTATCGGTATCATTTTCTGTCTGTTGCTCAGACAACCACCAGAACTGTTCTGACGTTTTAAAAACGTCCCGTCGATCGCGATCTGATACCGCCCTACTGAACCGGAGGAGCTCTTCAGCTTCTCCGCCTACTGCGGCGACGTCCCGGCCATAAAGGAGCCGTCGTTCCACGGACTTACGGCAGACGTGGTAGATCAACGGAACCGCCGATCTGTCCTGTATCAAACCTATCATGTCAAAATAGAGGAAAGCCTCCGGTGGGACAAATCCACTGAAACGTGCTCTCTCCATATATTCTAAGTTGGGGTAGTAAGCCCCAAAAAGTAAGTAGTAAATCAAAAATTGGTCGAGGTCATAGCCCTTGCAGTGTGACCCCGAGTCAGTTTTATCATGAAGTTGTCGATTCTGTTTATTTGAGCCCCGTTGTAAAGGACCTCATTACGATAGTATTTTCTGTACTCCGACTCTGGTGTTCTGTGCAATCCAAGACAGGTACGCAGACATTGTCTCTCAAACACCCGAATCTTTTCCATTTGAGACGCTGTAACATTGAACCACACGGGGCACCCATAGACAATCATTGGCCTTATGAGGGCCATGTAGCAAATCACCTTCACTCTGCTATCAAGTTGACTGCTGTGAAACAGTCGCCTTGTCAGAGCAAAAGCTCCTCTAGCCCTGGCCAGAGCTGCATCCATATGTTTGTTAAAATATATATACTGATCTAGCCAGATGCCGAGATACTTGACTACTACTTTGTTTGGCAGTGGGTTGCCATGTAGATCAACGATCACCAGCTTTCGCCAGTTCTTTCTCGTATCCCATGAGGCCCGAGCCAACGAGGTTCTAAACACAATTGTTTCCGATTTCTGGAAGTTGATTTTCAACTTCCAGTCATCGCAATATTGCTGGATCTTATCGAAGTCACGCTGCAAAAGTATTCTGATGACTTCGATCTTTGGACCTGTTCTGTACGCAATAAGGTCGTCGGCGTACGCTATAGCATGGTGAAGAGAACCAATTAGATCGCCGGTGAAAATGCTAAATAGAATAGGAGAATTCACCGCTCCTTGTTGCAGACCGTTCTGTATTTTAAAAGTTCTGGTAGAAGTTCTATTGCAACTTTTCACAACAAACGTTCTACCATGAAGCATGTCATTCAGAATATATAGTAGTGGTTTACTCATGCCATATCTGATTAACTTATAGAAAAGACCGTCTAACCAAACGGTATCGAAAGCCTTCTCCAAGTCAACCAGACATGCACCCGTACACTGATTTTTAGCTTTGTTCCATTGAATATCTGATACTAGTTTAGACGCGGCATGTGTGGTATCATGGCCCGCCTTAAAACCGAACTGATTTTCTGGAATAATATGTTTGTCCTCAGCCCATGTGGACAGAGCTCTATTGAGAACTTTCTCGAATACCTTGCTGATACTCGGAAGAAGACTGATTGACCGGAGATTTGCTGGATTGGAACCATCCTTCCATTTTTAAGGAGAGTATGGACCACTGCCGTCTTCCAACGCACTGGATAATATGCATTATTCAGCGCATTGTTGAACAACGTGGTGTATATGTCCACCGCTTCCGAAGGGAGGTTTCGCAGCACAACATTGGGTATGCCGTCGACTCCTGCTGACTTCTTTTTCTTTATTTTGTGAAAGATGTCCAAGAGGTCCATCTTAGAAACGAACAGGGTGTTATCCCCGTTTCGCTGGGCGATGACTGCATTTGCAAGTCGGTCGTCATTGAACCTAGTGAAACCAGGATTCTCGGATGGCCAATGCGAGATCTCGTCTCTTAGATAGAAGTGTCCAACGAAGGCTCTATTCTCGAGGTCGTGATTCGGGCGAATGCACTCATTCACCTTATATACTCGCTCGAAAACAGCACCCACCGTCTCTACCTTCTCCTGAGCATCTTCCACTATAAAGTGGTCATCATCCAAGATGGCCTGATCTATCCCTATTGTCATAAGTAAGTTTTTGTTCTCTGTCGTCCTTTGGAGTTTAATACCCTGGAGGTCATTTTGATCTTTTCTCCCAAAAATTTTTATTTATTTCCGGAAACATACTCGGGTTGTTGGACTGTACACTGTACAGCCCGAATTTTGTTGTTCCAGAAAAGAGATATAGATTTTCTGTAATTTTCTTTTATTAACTGTTGGAGATTTTTGATCTGTGACTTCAGAGTTCTAATCTCAGAATCGTGTCGGTCAGTAAACTTCCTGTGCAAGAGTTTGAGTCTCGACAGGAGTCTACTTTTTTGTTTGTAAAGTGCGTCTATTGTCGCGTTTCTGTACATGTGCGTAGAGTCATGTTGCCTATATTTAGGAATTATCCTGTCCATTGTACTACGGATTGCATCCTCCATACGTTGCAGGTATCCATCGATCTCAACGTTCGACAGATTCCTGTTGCTTGGCGGCGCAATACCGTTCGAACGAAGTTCCCTTGAGACGGCACCGGAAAAGCGTGGCCAACGTGTCTTACCGTAGTTGTAAGAGTGCGTCGGCACGTACTCATCCAGTTCCACAAGGTCGTTCGGAAGCAGTATGACGGCGGCAAGTCCACAGTGGTCACTGTCGTACTCAACCGTCGTCAAACAATTTTTCGTCCGTCGAAGAGTGTCGTCGGTCAGTTTCAGTCTTGAGTCTAAAAGCAATAGATCCAAATAAGAGCCACTTCGAGGATATGAAGGCCTGTCAGTAGCCAGCAGATCGACTTTACACTCAATGCTGTGGAGCCCCAAGCAATTGAATAGCTGGGTCCCCCTTGGATTGGCTAATTGATTTCCCCAATCTTGGTGTTTAGCATTGTAATCACCGGCCAAAAGAAAATAGTTTTCTTCTGAGTTCAGTTTCAGAGTTCGAAAAAGTGATTCGAGCTCTGTTATAAAACATGAATTTTGAGAAGCCTCTGGCGCATAGATGGCGACCACATACAAGCGCCTCCCCTGTTGGAGAGGGATGCATACAATACACGCTTCCAGCAACTGGAATCGGCGTACTTCACCACTATATATTACCTTATGAGCAATGCCCTTACGTATGAAGATCGCAACCCCACCCGCGAAAGTCGAGTTGGGTCGGTCCCTCCTTTCGATAATGTAATTGTTATCCGTCAATTTGTGATGCTGGTTTAGCCTAGTTTCGCTAACCATACATACATCGGGACGTTGGTCTTTTAACAACTCCGAGAAGTTGGCTCGTCGTTCTACCCTAACTAGCGAATTCACATTCACGGCTAGGATCTTGAAAGGCCTCTCCGGCAGCGCGCCCGTTGACCCAAAAATTGCGCAAGTGAAGGCACTGCACGGTAGATCAAGTCCACCCTACGCGCCTGCTCACTTATTTGCCGTGATAGTTCACTCATTTGTGCCTGAATGACACGCAGAGCGACCATCACCTCTGACTCCCCAGTCGCAGCCTTAGACACAGATGGCTGTGTGGCCGCTTTCTGAGGATGCTGTACCGTTTTCCCAGCCCCCCACGCCATTTGGGCATAAGAGACTTCGGGAACGACGGCTCTTGGAATTGGTCTGGCTGTTTGCCTTCCCTCATCCTTAGTTGCTGTTGGAGCAGCTTTTTTTGATTTTTTAATAATCTGGTATCGAGGACAACCCCGATAATTATCAGGGTGCCCATCTCCACCACAGAAGCTCCTAGCACCTGCGCTGAAGAAAATATTGAAATAGATCGTGTAAAATAATGATAAAAAAAAATTTATATTTATTTAATAAAGGAGGTAAACGTGTAAATTCTGAACAAAATATAAAATGAATAAAGAGAAAAACACTCAAGAGTAATTTTTGTTTTTTTTTTTTTTTTAGTTAGTGGATAACACTTAGTGGTAAACTACGATCTAAGAGAGATTGAAGTAGGAAAATATAGGTATGTAGGAAAGTTTATTACACATGCAATGGCTTACCAAGAATAATTTAACAAATAACTTCACGAAAGCATAAATGCTAAATAAACACAACACTAAACAATGAATTATTAGTAAGAATTAACAGGCTGTTATAAAAGAAAAAACTGATAAGGAACACAATTAAATAAAAGGTTAACTATCAAAAAAATGAAAAAATAATCGGAGCTAATTTACACGTAAACCAACACAGAAAAAACCAGTGATGCCACATGTTATAATTGATTGTTGTGCTCCGTTATCTACTAAAGCTCGTAGTCGAATAAATTTGCCGCATGCGTTGAATACATTTACGATTGCTGTAGCAAGGAGCACCGTGGAATGAGTGTTGATCAAATTATTGGAGACAATTTGCGGATTAACTGTCGGTGCATGATTCAGTTTCAGTTTTAAATTCATTTTTATTATTTATCACTTAAATCTACTTACTTGCTACCAAAAATGTTTAAACTAGCTTACATAGTAACTTAATTAACTTACTGACCCTAGGCGGGTACTCTAAATTACACAATAACTTACTATTAATGCCTTTCGGCCTAATGATCTAGTATCTTTTTCTAACTTCATATATCTAATATTAAAACTAAGAAAATTGTAAAAAACTTAGTTTTATCGATCATTTTTTATGGTTTTTCTTAAAAATACTTCAACTAATTAAAACTACTTAAAACTTATTAAAACTACTTAAAAACTACTTCAAACTAGAGCAGCCACAGTAGCTTTTCTTGGTTTTTTTTTTTTTTGGTTTTTGTGTTTTTTCTATTTTTTTGGATTTTGGGACGCAGCTTGTATTTTTAAATTTTTTTTTTGATTTTTATTTTCTACGATTTTTTTTTTGGTTTTCGACGCCGCTTTAAGTTTTTTTTTTTTTTTATTTTTGTGTTTTTTTTTTACTTTTTTTTTTATTTTTCTGCTACGTTTTATGATTTTTTTTTTGTTGCCACTGTGTCTACCCCCTACACCCTAAGTCTTACACACTAAGCCTGTGCAAGCCAGCCATTGGCGACTCGCTATCGGTATCATTTTCTGTCTGTTGCTCAGACAACCACCAGAACTGTTCTGACGTTTTAAAAACGTCCCGTCGATCGCGATCTGATACCGCCCTACTGAACCGGAGGAGCTCTTCAGCTTCTCCGCCTACTGCGGCGACGTCCCGGCCATAAAGGAGCCGTCGTTCCACGGACTTACGGCAGACGTGGTAGATCAACGGAACCGCCGATCTGTCCTGTATCAAACCTATCATGTTAAAATAGAGGAAAGCCTCCGGTGGGACAAATCCACTGAAACGTGCTCTCTCCATATATTCTAAGTTGGGGTAGTAAGCCCCAAAAAGTAAGTAGTAAATCAAAAATTGGTCGAGGTCATAGCCCTTGCAGTGTGACCCCGAGTCAGTTTTATCATGAAGTTGTCGATTCTGTTTATTTGAGCCCCGTTGTAAAGGACCTCATTACGATAGTATTTTCTGTACTCCGACTCTGGTGTTCTGTGCAATCCAAGACAGGTACGCAGACATTGTCTCTCAAACACCCGAATCTTTTCCATTTGAGACGCTGTAACATTGAACCACACGGGGCACCCATAGACAATCATTGGCCTTATGAGGGCCATGTAGCAAATCACCTTCACTCTGCTATCAAGTTGACTGCTGTGAAACAGTCGCCTTGTCAGAGCAAAAGCTCCTCTAGCCCTGGCCAGAGCTGCATCCATATGTTTGTTAAAATATATATACTGATCTAGCCAGATGCCGAGATACTTGACTACTACTTTGTTTGGCAGTGGGTTGCCATGTAGATCAACGATCACCAGCTTTCGCCAGTTCTTTCTCGTATCCCATGAGGCCCGAGCCAACGAGGTTCTAAACACAATTGTTTCCGATTTCTGGAAGTTGAAAATCAACTTCCAGTCATCGCAATATTGCTGGATCTTATCGAAGTCACGCTGCAAAAGTATTCTGATGACTTCGATCTTTGGACCTGTTCTGTACGCAATAAGGTCGTCGGCGTACGCTATAGCATGGTGAAGAAGACCAATTAGATCGCCGGTGAAAATGCTAAATAGAATAGGAGAATTCACCGCTCCTTGTTGCAGACCGTTCTGTATTTTAAAAGTTCTGGTAGAAGTTCTATTGCAACTTTTCACAACAAACGTTCTACCATGAAGCATGTCATTCAGAATATATAGTAGTGGTTTACTCATGCCATATCTGATTAACTTATAGAAAAGACCGTCTAACCAAACGGTATCGAAAGCCTTCTCCAAGTCAACCAGACATGCACCCGTACACTGGTTTTTAGCTTTGTTCCATTGAATATCTGATACTAGTTTAGACGCGGCATGTGTGGTATCATGGCCCGCCTTAAAACCGAACTGATTTTCTGGAATAATATGTTTGTCCTCAGCCCATGTGGACAGAGCTCTATTGAGAACTTTCTCGAATACCTTGCTGATACTCGGAAGAAGACTGATTGACCGGAGATTTGCTGGATTGGAACCATCCTTCCATTTTTAAGGAGAGGATGGACCACTGCCGTCTTCCAACGCACTGGATAATATGCATTATTCAGCGCATTAATGAACAACGTGGTGTATATGTCCACCGCTTCCGAAGGGAGGTTTCGCAGCACAACATTGGGTATGCCGTCGACTCCTGCTGACTTCTTTTTCTTTATTTTGTGAAAGATGTCCAAGAGGTCCATCTTAGAAACGAACAGGGTGTTATCCCCGTTTCGCTGGGCGATGACTGCATTTGCAAGTCGGTCGTCATTGAACCTAGTGAAACCAGGATTCTCGGATGGCCAATGCGAGATCTCGTCTCTTAGATAGAAGTGTCCAACGAAGGCTCTATTCTCGAGGTCGTGATTCGGGCGAATGCACTCATTCACCTAATATACTCGCTCGAAAACAGCACCCACCGTCTCTACCTTCTCCTGAGCATCTTCCACTATAAAGTGGTCATCATCCAAGATGGCCTGATCTATCCCTATTGTCATAAGTAAGTTTTTGTTCTCTGTCGTCCTTTGGAGTTTAATACCCTGGAGGTCATTTTGATCTTTTCTCCCAAAAATTTTATTTATTTCCGGAAACATACTCGGGTTGTTGGACTGTACACTGTACAGCCCGAATTTTGTTGTTCCAGAAAAGAGATATAGATTTTCTGTAATTTTCTTTTATTAACTGTTGGAGATTTTTGATCTGTGACTTCAGAGTTCTAATCTCAGAATCGTGTCGGTCAGTAAACTTCCTGTGCAAGAGTTTGAGTCTCGACAGGAGTCTACTTTTTTGTTTGTAAAGTGCGTCTATTGTCGCGTTTCTGTACATGTGCGTAGAGTCATGTTGCCTATATTTAGGAATTATCCTGTCCATTGTACTACGGATTGCATCCTCCATACGTTGCAGGTATCCATCGATCTCAACGTTCGACAGATTCCTGTTGCTTGGCGGCGCAATACCGTTCGAACGAAGTTCCCTTGAGACGGCACCGGAAAAGCGCGGCCAACGTGTCTTACCGTAGTTGTAAGAGTGCGTCGGCACGTACTCATCCAGTTCCACAAGGTCGTTCGGAAGCAGTATGACGGCGGCAAGTCCACAGTGGTCACTGTCGTACTCAACCGTCGTCAAACAATTTTTCGTCCGTCGAAGAGTGTCGTCGGTCAGTTTCAGTCTTGAGTCTAAAAGCAATAGATCCAAATAAGAGCCACTTCGAGGATATGAAGGCCTGTCAGTAGCCAGCAGATCGACTTTACACTCAATGCTGTGGAGCCCCAAGCAATTGAATAGCTGGGTCCCCCTTGGATTGGCTAATTGATTTCCCCAATCTTGGTATTTAGCATTGTAATCACCGGCCAAAAGAAAATAGTTTTCTTCTGAGTTCAGTTTCAGAGTTCGAAAAAGTGATTCGAGCTCTGTTATAAAACATGAATTTTGAGAAGCCTCTGGCGCATAGATCGCGACCACATACAAGCGCCTCCCCTGTTGGAGAGGGATGCATACAATACACGCTTCCAGCAACTGGAATCGGCGTACCTCACCACTATATATTACCTTATGAGCAATGCCCTTACGTATGAAGATCGCAACCCCACCCGCGAAAGTCGAGTTGGGTCGGTCCCTCCTTACGATAATGTAATTGTTATCCGTCAATTTGTGATGCTGGTTTAGCCTAGTTTCGCTAACCATACATACATCGGGACGTTGGTCTTTTAACAACTCCGAGAAGTTGGCTCGTCGTTCTACCCTAACTAGCGAATTCACATTCACGGCTAGGATCTTGAAAGGCCTCTCCAGCGCGCCCGTTGACCCAAAAATTGCGCAAGCGAAGGCACTGCACGGTAGATCAAGTCCACCCTACGCGCCTGCTCACTTATTTGCCGTGATAGTTCACTCATTTGTGCCTGAATGACACGCAGAGCGACCATCACCTCTGACTCCCCAGTCGCAGCCTTAGACACAGATGGCTGTGTGGCCGCTTTCTGAGGAGGCTGTACCGTTTTCCCAGCCCCCCACGCCATTTGGGCATAAGAGACTTCGGGAACGACGGCTCTTGGAATTGGTCT
Organism: Melanostoma mellinum; assembly: GCA_914767635.1. Taxonomy (NCBI): domain Eukaryota; kingdom Metazoa; phylum Arthropoda; class Insecta; order Diptera; family Syrphidae; genus Melanostoma; species Melanostoma mellinum. The sequence continues at coordinate 96,039,836 of OU612058.1, forward strand.
GGCTGTTTGCCTTCCCTCATCCTTAGTTGCTGTTGGAGCAGCTTTTTTTGATTTTTTAATAATCTGGTATCGAGGACAACCCCGATAATTAGCAGGGTGCCCATCTCCACCACAGAAGCTCCTAGCACCTGCGCTGAAGAAAATATTGAAATAGATCGTGTAAAATAATGATAAAAAAAATTTTATATTTATTTAATAAAGGAGGTAAACGTGTAAATTCTGAACAAAATATAAAATGAATAAAGAGAAAAACACTCAAGAGTAATTTTTGTTTATTTTTTTTTTTTTTAGTTAGTGGATAACACTTAGTGGTAAACTACGATCTAAGAGAGATTGAAGTAGGAAAATATAGGTATGTAGGAAAGTTTATTACACATGCAATGGCTTACCAAGAATAATTTAACAAATAACTTCACGAAAGCATAAATGCTAAATAAACACAACACTAAACAATGAATTATTAGTAAGAATTAACAGGCTGTTATAAAAGAAAAAACTGATAAGGAACACAATTAAATAAAAGGTTAACTATCAAAAAAATCAAAAAATAATCGGAGCTAATTTACACGTAAACCAACACAGAAAAAACCAGTGATGCCACATGTTATAATTGATTGTTGTGCTCCGTTATCTACTAAAGCTCGTAGTCGAATAAATTTGCCGCATGCGTTGAATACATTTACGATTGCTGTAGCAAGGAGCACCGTGGAATGAGTGTTGATCAAATTATTGGAGACAATTTGCGGATTAACTGTCGGTGCATGATTCAGTTTCAGTTTTAAATTCATTTTTATTATTTATCACATAAATCTACTTACTTGCTACCAAAAATGTTTAAACTAGCTTACATAATAACTTAATTAACTTACTGACCCTGGGCGGGTACTCTAAATTACACAATAACTTACTATTAATGCCTTTCGGCCTAATGATCTAGTATCTTTTTCTAACTTCATATATCTAATATTAAAACTAAGAAAATTGTAAAAAACTTAGTTTTATCGATCATTTTTTATGGTTTTTCTTAAAAATACTTCAACTAATTAAAACTACTTAAAACTAATTAAAACTACTTAAGAACTACTTCAAACTAGAGCAGCCACAGTAGCTTTTCTTGGTTTTTTTTTTTTTTGGTTTTTGTGTTTTTTCTATTTTTTTGGATTTTGGGACGCAGCTTGTATTTTTAAATTTTTTTTTTTGATTTTTATTTTCTACGATTTTTTTTTTGGTTTTCGACGCCGCTTTAAGTTTTTTTTTTTTTTATTTTTGTGTTTTTTTTTTACTTTTTTTTTTATTTTTCTGCTACGTTTTATGATTTTTTTTTTGTTGCCACTGTGTCTACCCCCTACACCCTAAGTCTTACACACTAAGCCTGTGCAAGCCAGCCATTGGCGACTCGCTATCGGTATCATTTTCTGTCTGTTGCTCAGACAACCACCAGAACTGTTCTGACGTTTTAAAAACGTCCCGTCGATCGCGATCTGATACCGCCCTACTGAACCGGAGGAGCTCTTCAGCTTCTCCGCCTACTGCGGCGACGTCCCGGCCATAAAGGAGCCGTCGTTCCACGGACTTACGGCAGACGTGGTAGATCAACGGAACCGCCGATCTGTCCTGTATCAAACCTATCATGTTAAAATAGAGGAAAGCCTCCGGTTGGACAAATCCACTGAAACGTGCTCTCTCCATATATTCTAAGTTGGGGTAGTAAGCCCCAAAAAGTAAGTAGTAAATCAAAAATTGGTCGAGGTCATAGCCCTTGCAGTGTGACCCCGAGTCAGTTTTATCATGAAGTTGTCGATTCTGTTTATTTGAGCCCCGTTGTAAAGGACCTCATTACGATAGTATTTTCTATACTCCGACTCTGGTGTTCTGTGCAATCCAAGACAGGTACGCAGACATTGTCTCTCAAACACCCGCATCTTTTCCATTTGAGACGCTGTAACATTGAACCACACGGGGCACCCATAGACAATCATTGGCCTTATGAGGGCCATGTAGCAAATCACCTTCACTCTGCTATCAAGTTGACTGCTGTGAAACAGTCGCCTTGTCAGAGCAAAAGCTCCTCTAGCCCTGGCCAGAGCTGCATCCATATGTTTGTTAAAATATAGATACTGATCTAGCCAGATGCCGAGATACTTGACTACTACTTTGTTTGGCAGTGGGTTGCCATGTAGATCAACGATCACCAGCTTTCGCCAGTTCTTTCTCGTATCCCATGAGGCCCGAGCCAACGAGGTTCTAAACACAATTGTTTCCGATTTCTGGAAGTTGATTTTCAACTTCCAGTCATCGCAATATTGCTGGATCTTATCGAAGTCACGCTGCAAAAGTATTCTGATGACTTCGATCTTTGGACCTGTTCTGTACGCAATAAGGTCGTCGGCGTACGCTATAGCATGGTGAAGAGAACCAATTAGATCGCCGGTGAAAATGCTAAATAGAATAGGAGAATTCACCGCTCCTTGTTGCAGACCGTTCTGTATTTTAAAAGTTCTGGTAGAAGTTCTATTGCAACTTTTCACAACAAACGTTCTACCATGAAGCATGTCATTCAGAATATATAGTAGTGGTTTACTCATGCCATATCTGATTAACTTATAGAAAAGACCGTCTAACCAAACGGTATCGAAAGCCTTCTCCAAGTCAACCAGACATGCACCCGTACACTGATTTTTAGCTTTGTTCCATTGAATATCTGATACTAGTTTAGACGCGGCATGTGTGGTATCATGGCCCGCCTTAAAACCGAACTGATTTTCTGGAATAATATGTTTGTCCTCAGCCCATGTGGACAGAGCTCTATTGAGAACTTTCTCGAATACCTTGCTGATACTCGGAAGAAGACTGATTGACCGGAGATTTGCTGGATTGGAACCATCCTTCCATTTTTAAGGAGAGGATGGACCACTGCCGTCTTCCAACGCACTGGATAATATGCATTATTCAGCGCATTGTTGAACAACGTGGTGTATATGTCCACCGCTTCCGAAGGGAGGTTTCGCAGCACAACATTGGGTATGCCGTCGACTCCTGCTGACTTCTTTTTCTTTATTTTGTGAAAGATGTCCAAGAGGTCCATCTTAGAAACGAACAGGGTGTTATCCCCGTTTCGCTGGGCGATGACTGCATTTGCAAGTCGGTCGTCATTGAACCTAGTGAAACCAGGATTCTCGGATGGCCAATGCGAGATCTCGTCTCTTAGATAGAAGTGTCCAACGAAGGCTCTATTCTCGAGGTCGTGATTCGGGCGAATGCACTCATTCACCTAATATACTCGCTCGAAAACAGCACCCACCGTCTCTACCTTCTCCTGAGCATCTTCCACTATAAAGTGGTCATCATCCAAGATGGCCTGATCTATCCCTATTGTCATAAGTAAGTTTTTGTTCTCTGTCGTCCTTTGGAGTTTAATACCCTGGAGGTCATTTTGATCTTTTCTCCCAAAAATTTTATTTATTTCCGGAAACATACTCGGGTTGTTGGACTGTACACTGTACAGCCCGAATTTTGTTGTTCCAGAAAAGAGATATAGATTTTCTGTAATTTTCTTTTATTAACTGTTGGAGATTTTTGATCTGTGACTTCAGAGTTCTAATCTCAGAATCGTGTCGGTCAGTAAACTTCCTGTGCAAGAGTTTGAGTCTCGACAGGAGTCTACTTTTTTGTTTGTAAAGTGCGTCTATTGTCGCGTTTCTGTACATGTGCGTAGAGTCATGTTGCCTATATTTAGGAATTATCCTGTCCATTGTACTACGGATTGCATCCTCCATACGTTGCAGGTATCCATCGATCTCAACGTTCGACAGATTCCTGTTGCTTGGCGGCGCAATACCGTTCGAACGAAGTTCCCTTGAGACGGCACCGGAAAAGCGCGGCCAACGTGTCTTACCGTAGTTGTAAGAGTGCGTCGGCACGTACTCATCCAGTTCCACAAGGTCGTTCGGAAGCAGTATGACGGCGGCAAGTCCACAGTTAACTATTAAAAATCCAAATAAGAGCCACTTCGAGGATATGAAGGCCTGTCAGTAGCCAGCAGATCGACTTTACACTCAATGCTGTGGAGCCCCAAGCAATTGAATAGCTGGGTCCCCCTTGGATTGGCTAATTGATTTCCCCAATCTTGGTGTTTAGCATTGTAATCACCGGCCAAAAGAAAATAGTTTTCTTCTGAGTTCAGTTTCAGAGTTCGAAAAAGTGATTCGAGCTCTGTTATAAAACATGAATTTTGAGAAGCCTCTGGCGCATAGATCGCGACCACATACAAGCGCCTCCCCTGTTGGAGAGGGATGCATACAATACACGCTTCCAGCAACTGGAATCGGCGTACTTCACCACTATATATTACCTTATGAGCAATGCCCTTACGTATGAAGATCGCAACCCCACCCGCGAAAGTCGAGTTGGGTCGGTCCCTCCTTACGATAATGTAATTGTTATCCGTCAATTTGTGATGCTGGTTTAGCCTAGTTTCGCTAACCATACATACATCGGGACGTTGGTCTTTTAACAACTCCGAGAAGTTGGCTCGTCGTTCTACCCTAACTAGCGAATTCACATTCACGGCTAGGATCTTGAAAGGCCTCTCCGGCAGCGCGCCCGTTGACCCAAAAATTGCGCAAGCGAAGGCACTGCACGGTAGATCAAGTCCACCCTACGCGCCTGCTCACTTATTTGCCGTGATAGTTCACTCATTTGTGCCTGAATGACACGCAGAGCGACCATCACCTCTGACTCCCCAGTCGCAGCCTTAGACACAGATGGCTGTGTGGCCGCTTTCTGAGGAGGCTGTACCGTTTTCCCAGCCCCCCACGCCATTTGGGCATAAGAGACTTCGGGAACGACGGCTCTTGGAATTGGTCTGGCTGTTTGCCTTCCCTCATCCTTAGTTGCTGTTGGAGCAGCTTTTTTTGATTTTTTAATAATCTGGTATCGAGGACAACCCCGATAATTAGCAGGGTGCCCATCTCCACCACAGAAGCTCCTAGCACCTGCGCTGAAGAAAATATTGAAATAGATCGTGTAAAATAATGATAAAAAAATTTTATATTTATTTAATAAAGGAGGTAAACGTGTAAATTCTGAACAAAATATAAAATGAATAAAGAGAAAAACACTCAAGAGTAATTTTTGTTTATTTTTTTTTTTTTAGTTAGTGGATAACACTTAGTGGTAAACTACGATCTAAGAGAGATTGAAGTAGGAAAATATAGGTATGTAGGAAAGTTTATTACACATGCAATGGCTTACCAAGAATAATTTAACAAATAACTTCACGAAAGCATAAATGCTAAATAAACACAACACTAAACAATGAATTATTAGTAAGAATTAACAGGCTGTTATAAAAGAAAAAACTGATAAGGAACACAATTAAATAAAAGGTTAACTATCAAAAAAATGAAAAAATAATCGGAGCTAATTTACACGTAAACCAACACAGAAAAAACCAGTGATGCCACATGTTATAATTGATTGTTGTGCTCCGTTATCTACTAAAGCTCGTAGTCGAATAAATTTGCCGCATGCGTTGAATACATTTACGATTGCTGTAGCAAGGAGCACCGTGGAATGAGTGTTGATCAAATTATTGGAGACAATTTGCGGATTAACTGTCGGTGCATGATTCAGTTTCAGTTTTAAATTCATTTTTATTATTTATCACTTAAATCTACTTACTTGCTACCAAAAATGTTTAAACTAGCTTACATAATAACTTAATTAACTTACTGACCCTGGGCGGGTACTCTAAATTACACAATAACTTACTATTAATGCCTTTCGGCCTAATGATCTAGTATCTTTTTCTAACTTCATATATCTAATATTAAAACTAAGAAAATTGTAAAAAACTTAGTTTTATCGATCATTTTTTATGGTTTTTCTTAAAAATACTTCAACTAATTAAAACTACTTAAAACTAATTAAAACTACTTAAAAACTACTTCAAACTAGAGCAGCCACAGTAGCTTTTCTTGGTTTTTTTTTTTTTGGTTTTTGTGTTTTTTCTATTTTTTTGGATTTTGGGACGCAGCTTGTATTTTTAAATTTTTTTTTTTTGATTTTTATTTTCTACGATTTTTTTTTTGGTTTTCGACGCCGCTTTAAGTTTTTTTTTTTTTATTTTTGTGTTTTTTTTTACTTTTTTTTTTTATTTTTCTGCTACGTTTTATGATTTTTTTTTTTGTTGCCACTGTGTCTACCCCCTACACCCTAAGTCTTACACACTAAGCCTGTGCAAGCCAGCCATTGGCGACTCGCTATCGGTATCATTTTCTGTCTGTTGCTCAGACAACCACCAGAACTGTTCTGACGTTTTAAAAACGTCCCGTCGATCGCGATCTGATACCGCCCTACTGAACTGGAGGAGCTCTTCAGCTTCTCCGCCTACTGCGGCGACGTCCCGGCCATAAAGGAGCCGTCGTTCCACGGACTTACGGCAGACGTGGTAGATCAACGGAACCGCCGATCTGTCCTGTATCAAACCTATCATGTTAAAATAGAGGAAAGCCTCCGGTGGGACAAATCCACTGAAACGTGCTCTCTCCATATATTCTAAGTTGGGGTAGTAAGCCCCAAAAAGTAAGTAGTAAATCAAAAATTGGTCGAGGTCATAGCCCTTGCAGTGTGACCCCGAGTCAGTTTTATCATGAAGTTGTCGATTCTGTTTATTTGAGCCCCGTTGTAAAGGACCTCATTACGATAGTATTTTCTGTACTCCGACTCTGGTGTTCTGTGCAATCCAAGACAGGTACGCAGACATTGTCTCTCAAACACCCGAATCTTTTCCATTTGAGACGCTGTAACATTGAACCACACGGGGCACCCATAGACAATCATTGGCCTTATGAGGGCCATGTAGCAAATCACCTTCACTCTGCTATCAAGTTGACTGCTGTGAAACAGTCGCCTTGTCAGAGCAAAAGCTCCTCTAGCCCTGGCCAGAGCTGCATCCATATGTTTGTTAAAATATAGATACTGATCTAGCCAGATGCCGAGATACTTGACTACTACTTTGTTTGGCAGTGGGTTGCCATGTAGATCAACGATCACCAGCTTTCGCCAGTTCTTTCTCGTATCCCATGAGGCCCGAGCCAACGAGGTTCTAAACACAATTGTTTCCGATTTCTGGAAGTTGATTTTCAACTTCCAGTCATCGCAATATTGCTGGATCTTATCGAAGTCACGCTGCAAAAGTATTCTGATGACTTCGATCTTTGGACCTGTTCTGTACGCAATAAGGTCGTCGGCGTACGCTATAGCATGGTGAAGAGAACCAATTAGATCGCCGGTGAAAATGCTAAATAGAATAGGAGAATTCACCGCTCCTTGTTGCAGACCGTTCTGTATTTTAAAAGTTCTGGTAGAAGTTCTATTGCAACTTTTCACAACAAACGTTCTACCATGAAGCATGTCATTCAGAATATATAGTAGTGGTTTACTCATGCCATATCTGATTAACTTATAGAAAAGACCGTCTAACCAAACGGTATCGAAAGCCTTCTCCAAGTCAACCAGACATGCACCCGTACACTGATTTTTAGCTTTGTTCCATTGAATATCTGATACTAGTTTAGACGCGGCATGTGTGGTATCATGGCCCGCCTTAAAACCGAACTGATTTTCTGGAATAATATGTTTGTCCTCAGCCCATGTGGACAGAGCTCTATTGAGAACTTTCTCGAATACCTTGCTGATACTCGGAAGAAGACTGATTGACCGGAGATTTGCTGGATTGGACCCATCCTTCCATTTTTAAGGAGAGGATGGACCACTGCCGTCTTCCAACGCACTGGATAATATGCATTATTCAGCGCATTGTTGAACAACGTGGTGTATATGTCCACCGCTTCCGAAGGGAGGTTTCGCAGCACAACATTGGGTATGCCGTCGACTCCTGCTGACTTCTTTTTCTTTATTTTGTGAAAGATGTCCAAGAGGTCCATCTTAGAAACGAACAGGGTGTTATCCCCGTTTCGCTGGGCGATGACTGCATTTGCAAGTCGGTCGTCATTGAACCTAGTGAAACCAGGATTCTCGGATGGCCAATGCGAGATCTCGTCTCTTAGATAGAAGTGTCCAACGAAGGCTCTATTCTCGAGGTCGTGATTCGGGCGAATGCACTCATTCACCTAATATACTCGCTCGAAAACAGCACCCACCGTCTCTACCTTCTCCTGAGCATCTTCCACTATAAAGTGGTCATCATCCAAGATGGCCTGATCTATCCCTATTGTCATAAGTAAGTTTTTGTTCTCTGTCGTCCTTTGGAGTTTAATACCATGGAGGTCATTTTGATCTTTTCTCCCAAAAATTTTATTTATTTCCGGAAACATACTCGGGTTGTTGGACTGTACACTGTACAGCCCGAATTTTGTTGTTCCAGAAAAGAGATACAGATTTTCTGTAATTTTCTTTTATTAACTGTTGGAGATTTTTGATCTGTGACTTCAGAGTTCTAATCTCAGAATCGTGTCGGTCAGTAAACTTCCTGTGCAAGAGTTTGAGTCTCGACAGGAGTCTACTTTTTTGTTTGTAAAGTGCGTCTATTGTCGCGTTTCTGTACATGTGCGTAGAGTCATGTTGCCTATATTTAGGAATTATCCTGTCCATTGTACTACGGATTGCATCCTCCATACGTTGCAGGTATCTATCGATCTCAACGTTCGACAGATTCCTGTTGCTTGGCGGCGCAATACCGTTCGAACGAAGTTCCCTTGAGACGGCACCGGAAAAGCGCGGCCAACGTGTCTTACCGTAGTTGTAAGAGTGCGTCGGCACGTACTCATCCAGTTCCACAAGGTCGTTCGGAAGCAGTATGACGGCGGCAAGTCCACAGTCGTACTCAACCGTCGTCAAACAATTTTTCGTCCGTCGAAGAGTGTCGTCGGTCAGTTTCAGTCTTGAGTCTAAAAGCAATAGATCCAAATAAGAGCCACTTCGAGGATATGAAGGCCTGTCAGTAGCCAGCAGATCGACTTTACACTCAATGCTGTGGAGCCCCAAGCAATTGAATAGCTGGGTCCCCCTTGGATTGGCTAATTGATTTCCCCAATCTTGGTATTTAGCATTGTAATCACCGGCCAAAAGAAAATAGTTTTCTTCTGAGTTCAGTTTCAGAGTTCGAAAAAGTGATTCGAGCTCTGTTATAAAACATGAATTTTGAGAAGCCTCTGGCGCATAGATCGCGACCACATACAAGCGCCTCCCCTGTTGGAGAGGGATGCATACAATACACGCTTCCAGCAACTGGAATCGGCGTACCTCACCACTATATATTACCTTATGAGCAATGCCCTTACGTATGAAGATCGCAACCCCACCCGCGAAAGTCGAGTTGGGTCGGTCCCTCCTTACGATAATGTAATTGTTATCCGTCAATTTGTGATGCTGGTTTAGCCTAGTTTCGCTAACCATACATACATCGGGACGTTGGTCTTTTAACAACTCCGAGAAGTTGGCTCGTCGTTCTACCCTAACTAGCGAATTCACATTCACGGCTAGGATCTTGAAAGGCCTCTCCGGCAGCGCGCCCGTTGACCCAAAAATTGCGCAAGCGAAGGCACTGCACGGTAGATCAAGTCCACCCTACGCGCCTGCTCACTTATTTGCCGTGATAGTTCACTCATTTGTGCCTGAATGACACGCAGAGCGACCATCACCTCTGACTCCCCAGTCGCAGCCTTAGACACAGATGGCTGTGTGGCCGCTTTCTGAGGAGGCTGTACCGTTTTCCCAGCCCCCCACGCCATTTGGGCATAAGAGACTTCGGGAACGACGGCTCTTGGAATTGGTCTGGCTGTTTGCCTTCCCTCATCCTTAGTTGCTTTTGGAGCAGCTTTTTTTGATTTTTTAATAATCTGGTATCGAGGACAACCCCGATAATTAGCAGGGTGCCCATCTCCACCACAGAAGCTCCTAGCACCTGCGCTGAAGAAAATATTGAAATAGATCGTGTAAAATAATGATAAAAAAAATTTTATATTTATTTAATAAAGGAGGTAAACGTGTAAATTCTGAACAAAATATAAAATGAATAAAGAGAAAAACACTCAAGAGTAATTTTTGTTTATTTTATTTTTTTTTTGTTAGTGGATAACACTTAGTGGTAAACTACGATCTAAGAGAGATTGAAGTAGGAAAATATAGGTATGTAGGAAAGTTTATTACACATGCAATGGCTTACCAAGAATAATTTAACAAATAACTTCACGAAAGCATAAATGCTAAATAAACACAACACTAAACAATGAATTATTAGTAAGAATTAACAGGCTGTTATAAAAGAAAAAACTGATAAGGAACACAATTAAATAAAAGGTTAACTATCAAAAAAATGAAAAAATAATCGGAGCTAATTTACACGTAAACCAACACAGAAAAAACCAGTGATGCCACATGTTATAATTGATTGTTGTGCTCCGTTATCTACTAAAGCTCGTAGTCGAATAAATTTGCCGCATGCGTTGAATACATTTACGATTGCTGTAGCAAGGAGCACCGTGGAATGAGTGTTGATCAAATTATTGGAGACAATTTGCGGATTAACTGTCGGTGCATGATTCAGTTTCAGTTTTAAATTCATTTTTATTATTTATCACTTAAATCTACTTACTTGCTACCAAAAATGTTTAAATTAGCTTACATAATAACTTAATTAACTTACTGACCCTAGGCGGGTACTCTAAACTACACAATAACTTACTATTAATGCCTTTCGGCCTAATGATCTAGTATCTTTTTCTAACTTCATATATCTAATATTAAAACTAAGAAAATTGTAAAAAACTTAGTTTTATCGATCATTTTTTATGGCTTTTCTTAAAAATACTTCAACTAATTAAAACTACTTAAAAACTACTTCAAACTAGAGCAGCCACAGTAGCTTTTCTCGGTTTTTTTTTTGGTTTTTGTGTTTTTTCTATTTTTTTGGATTTTGGGACGCAGCTTGTATTTTTAAATTTTTTTTTTGATTTTTATTTTCTACGATTTTTTTTTTGGTTTTCGACGCCGCTTTAAGTTTTTTTTTTTTTTTTTATTTTTGTGTTTTTTTTTACTTTTTTTTTTATTTTTCTGCTACGTTTTATGATTTTTTTTTTGTTGCCACTGTGTCTACCCCCTACACCCTAAGTCTTACACACTAAGCCTGTGCAAGCCAGCCATTGGCGACTCGCTATCGGTATCATTTTCTGTCTGTTGCTCAGACAACCACCAGAACTGTTCTGACGTTTTAAAAACGTCCCGTCGATCGCGATCTGATACCGCCCTACTGAACCGGAGGAGCTCTTCAGCTTCTCCGCCTACTGCGGCGACGTCCCGGCCATAAAGGAGCCGTCGTTCCACGGACTTACGGCAGACGTGGTAGATCAACGGAACCGCCGATCTGTCCTGTATCAAACCTATCATGTCAAAATAGAGGAAAGCCTCCGGTTGGACAAACTCACTGAAACGTGCTCTCTCCATATATTCTAAGTTGGGGTAGTAAGCCCCAAAAAGTAAGTAGTAAATCAAAAATTGGTCGAGGTCATAGCCCTTGCAGTGTGACCCCGAGTCAGTTTTATCATGAAGTTGTCGATTCTGTTTATTTGAGCCCCGTTGTAAAGGACCTCATTACGATAGTATTTTCTGTACTCCGACTCTGGTGTTCTGTGCAATCCAAGACAGGTACGCAGACATTGTCTCTCAAACACCCGAATCTTTTCCATTTGAGACGCTGTAACATTGAACCACACGGGGCACCCATAGACAATCATTGGCCTTATGAGGGCCATGTAGCAAATCACCTTCACTCTGCTATCAAGTTGACTGCTGTGAAACAGTCGCCTTGTCAGAGCAAAAGCTCCTCTAGCCCTGGCCAGAGCTGCATCCATATGTTTGTTAAAATATAGATACTGATCTAGCCAGATGCCGAGATACTTGACTACTACTTTGTTTGGCAGTGGGTTGCCATGTAGATCAACGATCACCAGCTTTCGCCAGTTCTTTCTCGTATCCCATGAGGCCCGAGCCAACGAGGTTCTAAACACAATTGTTTCCGATTTCTGGAAGTTGATTTTCAACTTCCAGTCATCGCAATATTGCTGGATCTTATCGAAGTCACGCTGCAAAAGTATTCTGATGACTTCGATCTTTGGACCTGTTCTGTACGCAATAAGGTCGTCGGCGTACGCTATAGCATGGTGAAGAGAACCAATTAGATCGCCGGTGAAAATGCTTAATAGAATAGGAGAATTCACCGCTCCTTGTTGCAGACCGTTCTGTATTTTAAAAGTTCTGGTAGAAGTTCTATTGCAACTTTTCACAACAAACGTTCTACCATGAAGCATGTCATTCAGAATATATAGTAGTGGTTTACTCATGCCATATCTGATTAACTTATAGAAAAGACCGTCTAACCAAACGGTATCGAAAGCCTTCTCCAAGTCAACCAGACATGCACCCGTACACTGATTTTTAGCTTTGTTCCATTGAATATCTGATACTAGTTTAGACGCGGCATGTGTGGTATCATGGCCCGCCTTAAAACCGAACTGATTTTCTGGAATAATATGTTTGTCCTCAGCCCATGTGGACAGAGCTCTATTGAGAACTTTCTCGAATACCTTGCTGATACTCGGAAGAAGACTGATTGACCGGAGATTTGCTGGATTGGAACCATCCTTCCATTTTTAAGGAGAAAATGGACCACTGCCGTCTTCCAACGCACTGGATAATATGCATTATTCAGCGCATTGTTGAACAACGTGGTGTATATGTCCACCGCTTCCGAAGGGAGCTTTCGCAGCACAACATTGGGTATGCCCTCGACTCCTGCTGACTTCTTTTTCTTTATTTTGTGAAAGATGTCCAAGAGGTCCATCTTAGAAACGAACAGGGTGTTATCCCCGTTTCGCTGGGCGATGACTGCATTTGCAAGTCGGTCGTCATTGAACCTAGTGAAACCAGGATTCTCGGATGGCCAATGCGAGATCTCGTCTCTTAGATAGAAGTGTCCAACGAAGGCTCTATTCTCGAGGTCGTGATTCGGGCGAATGCACTCATTCACCTTATATACTCGCTCGAAAACAGCACCCACCGTCTCTACCTTCTCCTGAGCATCTTCCACTATAAAGTGGTCATCATCCAAGATGGCCTGATCTATCCCTATTGTCATAAGTAAGTTTTTGTTCTCTGTCGTCCTTTGGAGTTTAATACCCTGGAGGTCATTTTGATCTTTTCTCCCAAAAATTTTATTTATTTCCGGAAACATACTCGGGTTGTTGGACTGTACACTGTACAGCCCGAATTTTGTTGTTCCAGAAAAGAGATATAGATTTTCTGTAATTTTCTTTTATTAACTGTTGGAGATTTTTGATCTGTGACTTCAGAGTTCTAATCTCAGAATCGTGTCGGTCAGTAAACTTCCTGTGCAAGAGTTTGAGTCTCGACAGGAGTCTACTTTTTTGTTTGTAAAGTGCGTCTATTGTCGCGTTTCTGTACATGTGCGTAGAGTCATGTTGCCTATATTTAGGAATTATCCTGTCCATTGTACTACGGATTGCATCCTCCATACGTTGCAGGTATCCATCGATCTCAACGTTCGACAGATTCCTGTTGCTTGGCGGCGCAATACCGTTCGAACGAAGTTCCCTTGAGACGGCACCGGAAAAGCGCGGCCAACGTGTCTTACCGTAGTTGTAAGAGTGCGTCGGCACGTACTCATCCAGTTCCACAAGGTCGTTCGGAAGCAGTATGACGGCGGCAAGTCCACAGTGGTCACTGTCGTACTCAACCGTCGTCAAACAATTTTTCGTCCGTCGAAGAGTGTCGTCGGTCAGTTTCAGTCTTGAGTCTAAAAGCAATAGATCCAAATAAGAGCCACTTCGAGGATATGAAGGCCTGTCAGTAGCCAGCAGATCGACTTTACACTCAATGCTGTGGAGCCCCAAGCAATTGAATAGATGGGTCCCCCTTGGATTGGCTAATTGATTTCCCCAATCTTGGTGTTTAGCATTGTAATCACCGGCCAAAAGAAAATAGTTTTCTTCTGAGTTCAGTTTCAGAGTTCGAAAAAGTGATTCGAGCTCTGTTATAAAACATGAGTTTTGAGAAGCCTCTGGCGCATAGATCGCGACCACATACAAGCGCCTCCCCTGTTGGAGAGGGATGCATACAATACACGCTTCCAGCAACTGGAATCGGCGTACTTCACCACTATATATTACCTTATGAGCAATGCCCTTACGTATGAAGATCGCAACCCCACCCGCGAAAGTCGAGTTGGGTCGGTCCCTCCTTACGATAATGTAATTGTTATCCGTCAATTTGTGATGCTGGTTTAGCCTAGTTTCGCTAACCATACATACATCGGGACGTTGGTCTTTTAACAACTCCGAGAAGTTGGCTCGTCGTTCTACCCTAACTAGCGAATTCACATTCACGGCTAGGATCTTGAAAGGCCTCTCCGGCAGCGCGCCCGTTGACCCAAAAATTGCGCAAGCGAAGGCACTGCACGGTAGATCAAGTCCACCCTACGCGCCTGCTCACTTATTTGCCGTGATAGTTCACTCATTTGTGCCTGAATGACACGCAGAGCGACCATCACCTCTGACTCCCCAGTCGCAGCCTTAGACACAGATGGCTGTGTGGCCGCTTTCTGAGGAGGCTGTACCGTTTTCCCAGCCCCCCACGCCATTTGGGCATAAGAGACTTCGGGAACGACGGCTCTTGGAATTGGTCTGGCTGTTTGCCTTCCCTCATCCTTAGTTGCTGTTGGAGCAGCTTTTTTTGATTTTTTAATAATCTGGTATCGAGGACAACCCCGATAATTAGCAGGGTGCCCATCTCCACCACAGAAGCTCCTAGCACCTGCGCTGAAGAAAATATTGAAATAGATCGTGTAAAATAATGATAAAAAAAATTTTATATTTATTTAATAAAGGAGGTAAACGTGTAAATTCTGAACAAAATATAAAATGAATAAAGAGAAAAACACTCAAGAGTAATTTTTGTTTATTTTTTTTTTTTTTTTAGTTAGTGGATAACACTTAGTGGTAAACTACGATCTAAGAGAGATTGAAGTAGGAAAATATAGGTATGTAGGAAAGTTTATTACACATGCAATGGCTTACCAAGAATAATTTAACAAATAACTTCACGAAAGTTATGCTAAATAAACACAACACTAAACAATGAATTATTAGTAAGAATTAACAGGCTGTTATAAAAGAAAAAACTGATAAGGAACACAATTAAATAAAAGGTTAACTATCAAAAAAATGAAAAAATAATCGGAGCTAATTTACACGTAAACCAACACAGAAAAAACCAGTGATGCCACATGTTATAATTGATTGTTGTGCTCCGTTATCTACTAAAGCTCGTAGTCGAATAAATTTGCCGCATGCGTTGAATACATTTACGATTGCTGTAGCAAGGAGCACCGTGGAATGAGTGTTGATCAAATTATTGGAGACAATTTGCGGATTAACTGTCGGTGCATGATTCAGTTTCAGTTTTAAATTCATTTTTATTATTTATCACTTAAATCTACTTACTTGCTACCAAAAATGTTTAAATTAGCTTACATAATAACTTAATTAACTTACTGACCCTAGGCGGGTAATCTAAATTACACAATAACTTACTATTAATGCCTTTCGGCCTAATGATCTAGTATCTTTTTCTAACTTCATATATCTAATATTAAAACTAAGAAAATTGTAAAAAACTTAGTTTTATCGATCATTTTTTATGGTTTTTCTTAAAAATACTTCAACAAATTAAAACTACTTAAAAACTACTTCAAACTAGAGCAGCCACAGTAGCTTTTCTTGGTTTTTTTTTTTTTTTGGTTTTTGTGTTTTTTCTATTTTTTTGGATTTTGGGACGCAGCTTGTATTTTTAAATTTTTTTTTTGATTTTTATTTTCTACGATTTTTTTTTTGGTTTTCGACGCCGCTTTAAGTTTTTTTTTTTTTATTTTTGTGTTTTTTTTTACTTTTTTTTTTTATTTTTCTGCTACGTTTTATGATTTTTTTTTTTGTTGCCACTGTGTCTACCCCCTACACCCTAAGTCTTACACACTAAGCCTGTGCAAGCCAGCCATTGGCGACTCGCTATCGGTATCATTTTCTGTCTGTTGCTCAGACAACCACCAGAACTGTTCTGACGTTTTAAAAACGTCCCGTCGATCGCGATCTGATACCGCCCTACTGAACCGGAGGAGCTCTTCAGCTTCTCCGCCTACTGCGGCGACGTCCCGGCCATAAAGGAGCCGTCGTTCCACGGACTTACGGCAGACGTGGTAGATCAACGGAACCGCCGATCTGTCCTGTATCAAACCTATCATGTTAAAATAGAGGAAAACCTCCGGTGGGACAAATCCACTGAAACGTGCTCTCTCCATATATTCTAAATTGGGGTAGTAAGCCCCAAAAAGTAAGTAGTAAATCAAAAATTGGTCGAGGTCATAGCCCTTGCAGTGTGACCCCGAGTCAGTTTTATCATGAAGTTGTCGATTCTGTTTATTTGAGCCCCGTTGTAAAGGACCTCATTACGATAGTATTTTCTGTACTCCGACTCTGGTGTTCTGTGCAATCCAAGACAGGTACGCAGACATTGTCTCTCAAACACCCGAATCTTTTCCATTTGAGACGCTGTAACATTGAACCACACGGGGCACCCATAGACAATCATTGGCCTTATGAGGGCCATGTAGCAAATCACCTTCACTCTGCTATCAAGTTGACTGCTGTGAAACAGTCGCCTTGTCAGAGCAAAAGCTCCTCTAGCCCTGGCCAGAGCTGCATCCATATGTTTGTTAAAATATATATACTGATCTAGCCAGATGCCGAGATACTTGACTACTACTTTGTTTGGCAGTGGGTTGCCATGTAGATCAACGATCACCAGCTTTCGCCAGTTCTTTCTCGTATCCCATGAGGCCCGAGCCAACGAGGTTCTAAACACAATTGTTTCCGATTTCTGGAAGTTGATTTTCAACTTCCAGTCATCGCAATATTGCTGGATCTTATCGAAGTCACGCTGCAAAAGTATTCTGATGACTTTGATCTTTGGACCTGTTCTGTACGCAATAAGGTCGTCGGCGTACGCTATAGCATGGTGAAGAGAACCAATTAGATCGCCGGTGAAAATGCTAAATAGAATAGGAGAATTCACCGCTCCTTGTTGCAGACCGTTCTGTATTTCAAAAGTTCTGGTAGAAGTTCTATTGCAACTTTTCACAACAAACGTTCTACCATGAAGCATGTCATTCAGAATATATAGTAGTGGTTTACTCATGCCATATCTGATTAACTTATAGAAAAGACCGTCTAACCAAACGGTATCGAAAGCCTTCTCCAAGTCAACCAGACATGCACCCGTACACTGATTTTTAGCTTTGTTCCATTGAATATCTGATACTAGTTTAGACGCGGCATGTGTGGTATCATGGCCCGCCTTAAAACCGAACTGATTTTCTGGAATAATATGTTTGTCCTCAGCCCATGTGGACAGAGCTCTATTGAGAACTTTCTCGAATACCTTGCTGATACTCGGAAGAAGACTGATTGACCGGAGATTTGCTGGATTGGAACCATCCTTCCATTTTTAAGGAGAGGATGGACCACTGCCGTCTTCCAACGCACTGGATAATATGCATTATTCAGCGCATTGTTGAACAACGTGGTGTATATGTCCACCGCTTCCGAAGGGAGGTTTCGCAGCACAACATTGGGTATGCCGTCGACTCCTGCTGACTTCTTTTTCTTTATTTTGTGAAAGATGTCCAAGAGGTCCATCATAGAAACGAACAGGGTGTTATCCCCGTTTCGCTGGGCGATGACTGCATTTGCAAGTCGGTCGTCATTGAACCTAGTGAAACCAGGATTCTCAGATGGCCAATGCGAGATCTCGTCTCTTAGATAGAAGTGTCCAACGAAGGCTCTATTCTCGAGGTCGTGATTCGGGCGAATGCACTCATTCACCTTATATACTCGCTCGAAAACAGCACCCACCGTCTCTACCTTCTCCTGAGCATCTTCCACTATAAAGTGGTCATCATCCAAGATGGCCTGATCTATCCCTATTGTCATAAGTAAGTTTTTGTTCTCTGTCGTCCTTTGGAGTTTAATACCCTGGAGGTCATTTTGATCTTTTCTCCCAAAAATTTTATTTATTTCCGGAAACATACTCGGGTTGTTGGACTGTACACTGTACAGCCCGAATTTTGTTGTTCCAGAAAAGAGATATAGATTTTCTGTAATTTTCTTTTATTAACTGTTGGAGATTTTTGATCTGTGACTTCAGAGTTCTAATCTCAGAATCGTGTCGGTCAGTAAACTTCCTGTGCAAGAGTTTGAGTCTCGACAGGAGTCTACTTTTTTGTTTGTAAAGTGCGTCTATTGTCGCGTTTCTGTACATGTGCGTAGAGTCATGTTGCCTATATTTAGGAATTATCCTGTCCATTGTACTACGGATTGCATCCTCCATACGTTGCAGGTATCCATCGATCTCAACGTTCGACAGATTCCTGTTGCTTGGCGGCGCAATACCGTTCGAACGAAGTTCCCTTGAGACGGCACCGGAAAAGCGCGGCCAACGTGTCTTACCGTAGTTGTAAGAGTGCGTCGGCACGTACTCATCCAGTTCCACAAGGTCGTTCGGAAGCAGTATGACGGCGGCAAGTCCACAGTGGTCACTGTCGTACTCAACCGTCGTCAAACAATTTTTCGTCCGTCGAAGAGTGTCGTCGGTCAGTTTCAGTCTTGAGTCTAAAAGCAATAGATCCAAATAAGAGCCACTTCGAGGATATGAAGGCCTGTCAGTAGCCAGCAGATCGACTTTACACTCAATGCTGTGGAGCCCCAAGCAATTGAATAGCTGGGTCCCCCTTGGATTGGCTAATTGATTTCCCCAATCTTGGTGTTTAGCATTGTAATCACCGGCCAAAAGAAAATAGTTTTCTTCTGAGTTCAGTTTCAGAGTTCGAAAAAGTGATTCGAGCTCTGTTATAAAACATGAATTTTGAGAAGCCTCTGGCGCATAGATCGCGACCACATACAAGCGCCTCCCCTGTTGGAGAGGGATGCATACAATACACGCTTCCAGCAACTGGAATCGGCGTACTTCACCACTATATATTACCTTATGAGCAATGCCCTTACGTATGAAGATCGCAACCCCACCCGCGAAAGTCGAGTTGGGTCGGTCCCTCCTTACGATAATGTAATTGTTATCCGTCAATTTGTGATGCTGGTTTAGCCTAGTTTCGCTAACCATACATACATCGGGACGTTGGTCTTTTAACAACTCCGAGAAGTTGGCTCGTCGTTCTACCCTAACTAGCGAATTCACATTCACGGCTAGGATCTTGAAAGGCCTCTCCGGCAGCGCGCCCGTTGACCCAAAAATTGCGCAAGCGAAGGCACTGCACGGTAGATCAAGTCCACCCTACGCGCCTGCTCACTTATTTGCCGTGATAGTTCACTCATTTGTGCCTGAATGACACGCAGAGCGACCATCACCTCTGACTCCCCAGTCGCAGCCTTAGACACAGATGGCTGTGTGGCCGCTTTCTGAGGAGGCTGTACCGTTTTCCCAGCCCCCCACGCCATTTGGGCATAAGAGACTTCGGGAACGACGGCTCTTGGAATTGGTCTGGCTGTTTGCCTTCCCTCATCCTTAGTTGCTGTTGGAGCAGCTTTTTTTGATTTTTTAATAACCTGGTATCGAGGACAACCCCGATAATTAGCAGGGTGCCCATCTCCACCACAGAAGCTCCTAGCACCTGCGCTGAAGAAAATATTGAAATAGATCGTGTAAAATAATGATAAAAAAAATTTTATATTTATTTAATAAAGGAGGTAAACGTGTAAATTCTGAACAAAATATAAAATGAATAAAGAGAAAAACACTCAAGAGTAATTTTTGTTTATTTTTTTTTTTTTTTAGTTAGTGGATAACACTTAGTGGTAAACTACGATCTAAGAGAGATTGAAGTAGGAAAATATAGGTATGTAGGAAAGTTTATTACACATGCAATGGCTTACCAAGAATAATTTAACAAATAACTTCACGAAAGCATAAATGCTAAATAAACACAACACTAAACAATGAATTATTAGTAAGAATTAACAGGCTGTTATAAAAGAAAAAACTGATAAGGAACACAATTAAATAAAAGGTTAACTATCAAAAAAATGAAAAAATAATCGGAGCTAATTTACACGTAAACCAACACAGAAAAAACCAGTGATGCCACATGTTATAATTGATTGTTGTGCTCCGTTATCTACTAAAGCTCGTAGTCGAATAAATTTGCCGCATGCGTTGAATACATTTACGATTGCTGTAGCAAGGAGCACCGTGGAATGAGTGTTGATCAAATTATTGGAGACAATTTGCGGATTAACTGTCGGTGCATGATTCAGTTTCAGTTTTAAATTCATTTTTATTATTTATCACTTAAATCTACTTACTTGCTACCAAAAATGTTTAAACTAGCTTACATAATAACTTAATTAACTTACTGACCCTAGGCGGGTACTCTAAATTACACAATAACTTACTATTAATGCCTTTCGGCCTAATGATCTAGTATCTTTTTCTAACTTCATATATCTACTATTAAAACTAAGAAAATTGTAAAAAACTTAGTTTTATCGATCATTTTTTATGGTTTTTCTTAAAAATACTTCAACTAATTAAAACTACTTAAAACTAATTAAAACTACTTAAAAACTACTTCAAACTAGAGCAGCCACAGTAGCTTTTCTTGGTTTTTTTTTTTTTGGTTTTTGTGTTTTTTTTATTTTTTTGGATTTTGGGACGCAGCTTGTATTTTTAAATTTTTTTTTTTGATTTTTATTTTCTACGATTTTTTTTTTTGGTTTTCGACGCCGCTTTAAGTTTTTTTTTTTTTTATTTTTGTGTTTTTTTTTACTTTTTTTTTTTATTTTTCTGCTACGTTTTATGATTTTTTTTTTGTTGCCACTGTGTCTACCCCCTACACCCTAAGTCTTACACACTAAGCCTGTGCAAGCCAGCCATTGGCGACTCGCTATCGGTATCATTTTCTGTCTGTTGCTCAGACAACCACCAGAACTGTTCTGACGTTTTAAAAACGTCCCGTCGATCGCGATCTGATACCGCCCTACTGAACCGGAGGAGCTCTTCAGCTTCTCCGCCTACTGCGGCGACGTCCCGGCCATAAAGGAGCCGTCGTTCCACGGACTTACGGCAGACGTGGTAGATCAACGGAACCGCCGATCTGTCCTGTATCAAACCTATCATGTTAAAATAGAGGAAAACCTCCGGTGGGACAAATCCACTGAAACGTGCTCTCTCCATATATTCTAAGTTGGGGTAGTAAGCCCCAAAAAGTAAGTAGTAAATCAAAAATTGGTCGAGGTCATAGCCCTTGCAGTGTGACCCCGAGTCAGTTTTATCATGAAGTTGTCGATTCTGTTTATTTGAGCCCCGTTGTAAAGGACCTCATTACGATAGTATTTTCTGTACTCCGACTCTGGTGTTCTGTGCAATCCAAGACAGGTACGCAGACATTGTCTCTCAAACACCCGAATCTTTTCCATTTGAGACGCTGTAACATTGAACCACACGGGGCACCCATAGACAATCATTGGCCTTATGAGGGCCATGTAGCAAATCACCTTCACTCTGCTATCAAGTTGACTGCTGTGAAACAGTCGCCTTGTCAGAGCAAAAGCTCCTCTAGCCCTGGCCAGAGCTGCATCCATATGTTTGTTAAAATATATATACTGATCTAGCCAGATGCCGAGATACTTGACTACTACTTTGTTTGGCAGTGGGTTGCCATGTAGATCAACGATCACCAGCTTTCGCCAGTTCTTTCTCGTATCCCATGAGGCCCGAGCCAACGAGGTTCTAAACACAATTGTTTCCGATTTCTGGAAGTTGATTTTCAACTTCCAGTCATCGCAATATTGCTGGATCTTATCGAAGTCACGCTGCAAAAGTATTCTGATGACTTCGATCTTTGGACCTGTTCTGTACGCAATAAGGTCGTCGGCGTACGCTATAGCATGGTGAAGAGAACCAATTAGATCGCCGGTGAAAATGCTAAATAGAATAGGAGAATTCACCGCTCCTTGTTGCAGACCGTTCTGTATTTTAAAAGTTCTGGTAGAAGTTCTATTGCAACTTTTCACAACAAACGTTCTACCATGAAGCATGTCATTCAGAATATATAGTAGTGGTTTACTCATGCCATATCTGATTAACTTATAGAAAAGACCGTCTAACCAAACGGTATCGAAAGCCTTCTCCAAGTCAACCAGACATGCACCCGTACACTGATTTTTAGATTTGTTCCATTGAATATCTGATACTAGTTTAGACGCGGCATGTGTGGTATCATGGCCCGCCTTAAAACCGAACTGATTTTCTGGAATAATATGTTTGTCCTCAGCCCATGTGGACAGAGCTCTATTGAGAACTTTCTCGAATACCTTGCTGATACTCGGAAGAAGACTGATTGACCGGAGATTTGCTGGATTGGACCCATCCTTCCATTTTTAAGGAGAGGATGGACCACTGCCGTCTTCCAACGCACTGGATAATATGCATTATTCAGCGCATTGTTGAACAACGTGGTGTATATGTCCACCGCTTCCGAAGGGAGGTTTCGCAGCACAACATTGGGTATGCCGTCGACTCCTGCTGACTTCTTTTTCTTTATTTTGTGAAAGATGTCCAAGAGGTCCATCTTAGAAACGAACAGGGTGTTATCCCCGTTTCGCTGGGCGATGACTGCATTTGCAAGTCGGTCGTCATTGAACCTAGTGAAACCAGGATTCTCGGATGGCCAATGCGAGATCTCGTCTCTTAGATAGAAGTGTCCAACGAAGGCTCTATTCTCGAGGTCGTGATTCGGGCGAATGCACTCATTCACCTTATATACTCGCTCGAAAACAGCACCCACCGTCTCTACCTTCTCCTGAGCATCTTCCACTATAAAGTGGTCATCATCCAAGATGGCCTGATCTATCCCTATTGTCATAAGTAAGTTTTTGTTCTCTGTCGTCCTTTGGAGTTTAATACCCTGGAGGTCATTTTGATCTTTTCTCCCAAAAATTTTATTTATTTCCGGAAACATACTCGGGTTGTTGGACTGTACACTGTACAGCCCGAATTTTGTTGTTCCAGAAAAGAGATATAGATTTTCTGTAATTTTCTTTTATTAACTGTTGGAGATTTTTGATCTGTGACTTCAGAGTTCTAATCTCAGAATCGTGTCGGTCAGTAAACTTCCTGTGCAAGAGTTTGAGTCTCGACAGGAGTCTACTTTTTTGTTTGTAAAGTGCGTCTATTGTCGCGTTTCTGTACATGTGCGTAGAGTCATGTTGCCTATATTTAGGAATTATCCTGTCCATTGTACTACGGATTGCATCCTCCATACGTTGCAGGTATCCATCGATCTCAACGTTCGACAGATTCCTGTTGCTTGGCTGCGCAATACCGTTCGAACGAAGTTCCCTTGAGACGGCACCGGAAAAGCGCGGCCAACGTGTCTTACCGTAGTTGTAAGAGTGCGTCGGCACGTACTCATCCAGTTCCACAAGGTCGTTCGGAAGCAGTATGACGGCGGCAAGTCCACAGTGGTCACTGTCGTACTCAACCGTCGTCAAACAATTTTTCGTCCGTCGAAGAGTGTCGTCGGTCAGTTTCAGTCTTGAGTCTAAAAGCAATAGATCCAAATAAGAGCCACTTCGAGGATATGAAGGCCTGTCAGTAGCCAGCAGATCGACTTTACACTCAATGCTGTGGAGCCCCAAGCAATTGAATAGCTGGGTCCCCCTTGGATTGGCTAATTGATTTCCCCAATCTTGGTGTTTAGCATTGTAATCACCGGCCAAAAGAAAATAGTTTTCTTCTGAGTTCAGTTTCAGAGTTCGAAAAAGTGATTCGAGCTCTGTTATAAAACATGAATTTTGAGAAGCCTCTGGCGCATAGATCGCGACCACATACAAGCGCCTCCCCTGTTGGAGAGGGATGCATACAATACACGCTTCCAGCAACTGGAATCGGCGTACTTCACCACTATATATTACCTTATGAGCAATGCCCTTACGTATGAAGATCGCAACCCCACCCGCGAAAGTCGAGTTGGGTCGGTCCCTCCTTACGATAATGTAATTGTTATCCGTCAATTTGTGATGATGGTTTAGCCTAGTTTCGCTAACCATACATACATCGGGACGTTGGTCTTTTAACAACTCCGAGAAGTTGGCTCGTCGTTCTACCCTAACTAGCGAATTCACATTCACGGCTAGGATCTTGAAAGGCCTCTCCGGCAGCGCGCCCGTTGACCCAAAAATTGCGCAAGCGAAGGCACTGCACGGTAGATCAAGTCCACCCTACGCGCCTGCTCACTTATTTGCCGTGATAGTTCACTCATTTGTGCCTGAATGACACGCAGAGCGACCATCACCTCTGACTCCCCAGTCGCAGCCTTAGACACAGATGGCTGTGTGGCCGCTTTCTGAGGAGGCTGTACAGTTTTCCCAGCCCCCCACGCCATTTGGGCATAAGAGACTTCGGGAACGACGGCTCTTGGAATTGGTCTGGCTGTTTGCCTTCCCTCATCCTTAGTTGCTGTAGGAGCAGCTTTTTTTGATTTTTTAATAATCTGGTATCAAGGACAACCCCGATAATTAGCAGGGTGCCCATCTCCACCACAGAAGCTCCTAGCACCTGCGCTGAAGAAAATATTGAAATAGATCGTGTAAAATAATGATAAAAAAAAATTTATATTTATTTAATAAAGGAGGTAAACGTGTAAATTCTGAACAAAATATAAAATGAATAAAGAGAAAAACACTCAAGAGTAATTTTTCTTTATTTTTTTTTTTTTAGTTAGTGGATAACACTTAGTGGTAAACTACGATCTAAGAGAGATTGAAGTAGGAAAATATAGGTATGTAGGAAAGTTTATTACACATGCAATGGCTTACCAAGAATAATTTAACAAATAACTTCACGAAAGCATAAATGCTAAATAAACACAACACTAAACAATGAATTATTAGTAAGAATTAACAGGCTGTTATAAAAGAAAAAACTGATAAGGAACACAATTAAATAAAAGGTTAACTATCAAAAAAATGAAAAAATAATCGGAGCTAATTTACACGTAAACCAACACAGAAAAAACCAGTGATGCCACATGTTATAATTGATTGTTGTGCTCCGTTATCTACTAAAGCTCGTAGTCGAATAAATTTGCCGCATGCGTTGAATACATTTACGATTGCTGTAGCAAGGAGCACCGTGGAATGAGTGTTGATCAAATTATTGGAGACAATTTGCGGATTAACTGTCGGTGCATGATTCAGTTTCAGTTTTAAATTCATTTTTATTATTTATCACTTAAATCTACTTACTTGCTACCAAAAATGTTTAAACTAGCTTACATAATAACTTAATTAACTTACTGACCCTAGGCGGGTACTCTAAATTACACAATAACTTACTATTAATGCCTTTCGGCCTAATGATCTAGTATCTTTTTCTAACTTCATATATCTACTATTAAAACTAAGAAAATTGTAAAAAACTTAGTTTTATCGATCATTTTTTATGGTTTTTCTTAAAAATACTTCAACTAATTAAAACTACTTAAAACTAATTAAAACTACTTAAAAACTACTTCAAACTAGAGCAGCCACAGTAGCTTTTCTTGGTTTTTTTTTTTTGGTTTTTGTGTTTTTTCTATTTTTTTGGATTTTGGGACGCAGCTTGTATTTTTAAATTTTTTTTTTTGATTTTTATTTTCTACGATTTTTTTTTTGGTTTTCGACGCCGCTTTAAGTTTTTTTTTTTTTTTATTTTTGTGTTTTTTTTTTACTTTTTTTTTTATTTTTCTGCTACGTTTTATGATTTTTTTTTTTGTTGCCACTGTGTCTACCCCCTACACCCTAAGTCTTACACACTAAGCCTGTGCAAGCCAGCCATTGGCGACTCGCTATCGGTATCATTTTCTGTCTGTTGCTCAGACAACCACCAGAACTGTTCTGACGTTTTAAAAACGTCCCGTCGATCGCGATCTGATACCGCCCTACTGAACCGGAGGAGCTCTTCAGCTTCTCCGCCTACTGCGGCGACGTCCCGGCCATAAAGGAGCCGTCGTTCCACGGACTTACGGCAGACGTGGTAGATCAACGGAACCGCCGATCTGTCCTGTATCAAACCTATCATGTTAAAATAGAGGAAAACCTCCGGTGGGACAAATCCACTGAAACGTGCTCTCTCCATATATTCTAAGTTGGGGTAGTAAGCCCCAAAAAGTAAGTAGTAAATCAAAAATTGGTCGAGGTCATAGCCCTTGCAGTGTGACCCCGAGTCAGTTTTATCATGAAGTTGTCGATTCTGTTTATTTGAGCCCCGTTGTAAAGGACCTCATTACGATAGTATTTTCTGTACTCCGACTCTGGTGTTCTGTGCAATCCAAGACAGGTACGCAGACATTGTCTCTCAAACACCCGAATCTTTTCCATTTGAGACGCTGTAACATTGAACCACACGGGGCACCCATAGACAATCATTGGCCTTATGAGGGCCATGTAGCAAATCACTTTCACTCTGCTATCAAGTTGACTGCTGTGAAACAGTCGCCTTGTCAGAGCAAAAGCTCCTCTAGCCCTGGCCAGAGCTGCATCCATATGTTTGTTAAAATATAGATACTGATCTAGCCAGATGCCGAGATACTTGACTACTACTTTGTTTGGCAGTGGGTTGCCATGTAGATCAACGATCACCAGCTTTCGCCAGTTCTTTCTCGTATCCCATGAGGCCCGAGCCAACGAGGTTCTAAACACAATTGTTTCCGATTTCTGGAAGTTGATTTTCAACTTCCAGTCATCGCAATATTGCTGGATCTTATCGAAGTCACGCTGCAAAAGTATTCTGATGACTTCGATCTTTGGACCTGTTCTGTACGCAATAAGGTCGTCGGCGTACGCTATAGCATGGTGAAGAGAACCAATTAGATCGCCGGTGAAAATGCTAAATAGAATAGGAGAATTCACCGCTCCTTGTTGCAGACCGTTCTGTATTTTAAAAGTTCTGGTAGAAGTTCTATTGCAACTTTTCACAACAAACGTTCTACCATGAAGCATGTCATTCAGAATATATAGTAGTGGTTTACTCATGCCATATCTGATTAACTTATAGAAAAGACCGTCTAACCAAACGGTATCGAAAGCCTTCTCCAAGTCAACCAGACATGCACCCGTACACTGATTTTTAGATTTGTTCCATTGAATATCTGATACTAGTTTAGACGCGGCATGTGTGGTATCATGGCCCGCCTTAAAACCGAACTGATTTTCTGGAATAATATGTTTGTCCTCAGCCCATGTGGACAGAGCTCTATTGAGAACTTTCTCGAATACCTTGCTGATACTCGGAAGAAGACTGATTGACCGGAGATTTGCTGGATTGGACCCATCCTTCCATTTTTAAGGAGAGGATGGACCACTGCCGTCTTCCAACGCACTGGATAATATGCATTATTCAGCGCATTGTTGAACAACGTGGTGTATATGTCCACCGCTTCCGAAGGGAGGTTTCGCAGCACAACATTGGGTATGCCGTCGACTCCTGCTGACTTCTTTTTCTTTATTTTGTGAAAGATGTCCAAGAGGTCCATCTTAGAAACGAACAGGGTGTTATCCCCGTTTCGCTGGGCGATGACTGCATTTGCAAGTCGGTCGTCATTGAACCTAGTGAAACCAGGATTCTCGGATGGCCAATGCGAGATCTCGTCTCTTAGATAGAAGTGTCCAACGAAGGCTCTATTCTCGAGGTCGTGATTCGGGCGAATGCACTCATTCACCTTATATACTCGCTCGAAAACAGCACCCACCGTCTCTACCTTCTCCTGAGCATCTTCCACTATAAAGTGGTCATCATCCAAGATGGCCTGATCTATCCCTATTGTCATAAGTAAGTTTTTGTTCTCTGTCGTCCTTTGGAGTTTAATACCCTGGAGGTCATTTTGATCTTTTCTCCCAAAAATTTTATTTATTTCCGGAAACATACTCGGGTTGTTGGACTGTACACTGTACAGCCCGAATTTTGTTGTTCCAGAAAAGAGATATAGATTTTCTGTAATTTTCTTTTATAAACTGTTGGAGATTTTTGATCTGTGACTTCAGAGTTCTAATCTCAGAATCGTGTCGGTCAGTAAACTTCCTGTGCAAGAGTTTGAGTCTCGACAGGAGTCTACTTTTTTGTTTGTAAAGTGCGTCTATTGTCGCGTTTCTGTACATGTGCGTAGAGTCATGTTGCCTATATTTAGGAATTATCCTGTCCATTGTACTACGGATTGCATCCTCCATACGTTGCAGGTATCCATCGATCTCAACGTTCGACAGATTCCTGTTGCTTGGCGGCGCAATACCGTTCGAACGAAGTTCCCTTGAGACGGCACCGGAAAAGCGCGGCCAACGTGTCTTACCGTAGTTGTAAGAGTGCGTCGGCACGTACTCATCCAGTTCCACAAGGTCGTTCGGAAGCAGTATGACGGCGGCAAGTCCACAGTCGTACTCAACCGTCGTCAAACAATTTTTCGTCCGTCGAAGAGTGTCGTCGGTCAGTTTCAGTCTTGAGTCTAAAAGCAATAGATCCAAATAAGAGCCACTTCGAGGATATGAAGGCCTGTCAGTAGCCAGCAGATCGACTTTACACTCAATGCTGTGGAGCCCCAAGCAATTGAATAGCTGGGTCCCCCTTGGATTGGCTAATTGATTTCCCCAATCTTGGTATTTAGCATTGTAATCACCGGCCAAAAGAAAATAGTTTTCTTCTGAGTTCAGTTTCAGAGTTCGAAAAAGTGATTCGAGCTCTGTTATAAAACATGAATTTTGAGAAGCCTCTGGCGCATAGATCGCGACCACATACAAGCGCCTCCCCTGTTGGAGAGGGATGCATACAATACACGCTTCCAGCAACTGGAATCGGCGTACCTCACCACTATATATTACCTTATGAGCAATGCCCTTACGTATGAAGATCGCAACCCCACCCGCGAAAGTCGAGTTGGGTCGGTCCCTCCTTACGATAATGTAATTGTTATCCGTCAATTTGTGATGCTGGTTTAGCCTAGTTTCGCTAACCATACATACATCGGGACGTTGGTCTTTTAACAACTCCGAGAAGTTGGCTCGTCGTTCTACCCTAACTAGCGAATTCACATTCACGGCTAGGATCTTGAAAGGCCTCTCCGGCAGCGCGCCCGTTGACCCAAAAATTGCGCAAGCGAAGGCACTGCACGGTAGATCAAGTCCACCCTACGCGCCTGCTCACTTATTTGCCGTGATAGTTCACTCATTTGTGCCTGAATGACACGCAGAGCGACCATCACCTCTGACTCCCCAGTCGCAGCCTTAGACACAGATGGCTGTGTGGCCGCTTTCTGAGGAGGCTGTACCGTTTTCCCAGCCCCCCACGCCATTTGGGCATAAGAGACTTCGGGAACGACGGCTCTTGGAATTGGTCTGGCTGTTTGCCTTCCCTCATCCTTAGTTGCTGTAGGAGCAGCTTTTTTTGATTTTTTAATAATCTGGTATCGAGGACAACCCCGATAATTAGCAGGGTGCCCATCTCCACCACAGAAGCTCCTAGCACCTGCGCTGAAGAAAATATTGAAATAGATCGTGTAAAATAATGATAAAAAAAAATTTATATTTATTTAATAAAGGAGGTAAACGTGTAAATTCTGAACAAAATATAAAATGAATAAAGAGAAAAACACTCAAGAGTAATTTTTGTTTATTTTTTTTTTTTTTTTAGTTAGTGGATAACACTTAGTGGTAAACTACGATCTAAGAGAGATTGAGGTAGGAAAATATAGGTATGTAGGAAAGTTTATTACACATGCAATGGCTTACCAAGAATAATTTAACAAATAACTTCACGAAAGCATAAATGCTAAATAAACACAACACTAAACAATGAATTATTAGTAAGAATTAACAGGCTGTTATAAAAGAAAAAACTGATAAGGAACACAATTAAATAAAAGGTTAACTATCAAAAAAATGAAAAAATAATCGGAGCTAATTTACACGTAAACCAACACAGAAAAAACCAGTGATGCCACATGTTATAATAATTGATTGTTGTGCTCCGTTATCTACTAAAGCTCGTAGTCGAATAAATTTGCCGCATGCGTTGAATACATTTACGATTGCTGTAGCAAGGAGCACCGTGGAATGAGTGTTGATCAAATTATTGGAGACAATTTGCGGATTAACTGTCGGTGCATGATTCAGTTTCAGTTTTAAATTCATTTTTATTATTTATCACTTAAATCTACTTACTTGCTACCAAAAATGTTTAAACTAGCTTACATAATAACTTAATTAACTTACTGACCCTAGGCGGGTACTCTAAATTACACAATAACTTACTATTAATGCCTTTCGGCCTAATGATCTAGTATCTTTTTCTAACTTCATATATCTACTATTAAAACTAAGAAAATTGTAAAAAACTTAGTTTTATCGATCATTTTTTATGGTTTTTCTTAAAAATACATCAACTAATTAAAACTACTTAAAACTAATTAAAACTACTTAAAAACTACTTCAAACTAGAGCAGCCACAGTAGATTTTCTTGGTTTTTTTTTTTTTTTTTGGTTTTTGTGTTTTTTCTATTTTTTTTGAATTTTGGGACGCAGCTTGTATTTTTAAATTTTTTTTTGATTTTTATTTTCTACGATTTTTTTTTTGGTTTTCGACGCCGCTTTAAGTTTTTTTTTTTTTATTTTTGTGTTTTTTTTTTACTTTTTTTTTTTATTTTTCTGCTACGTTTTATGATTTATTTTTTGTTGCCACTGTGTCTACCCCCTACACCCTAAGTCTTACACACTAAGCCTGTGCAAGCCAGCCATTGGCGACTCGCTATCGGTATCATTTTCTGTCTGTTGCTCAGACAACCACCAGAACTGTTCTGACGTTTTAAAAACGTCCCGTCGATCGCGATCTGATACCGCCCTACTGAACCGGAGGAGCTCTTCAGCTTCTCCGCCTACTGCGGCGACGTCCCGGCCATAAAGGAGCCGTCGTTCCACGGACTTACGGCAGACGTGGTAGATCAACGGAACCGCCGATCTGTCCTGTATCAAACCTATCATGTCAAAATAGAGGAAAGCCTCCGGTGGGACAAATCCACTGAAACGTGCTCTCTCCATATATTCTAAGTTGGGGTAGTAAGCCCCAAAAAGTAAGTAGTAAATCAAAAATTGGTCGAGGTCATAGCCCTTGCAGTGTGACCCCGAGTCAGTTTTATCATGAAGTTGTCGATTCTGTTTATTTGAGCCCCGTTGTAAAGGACCTCATTACGATAGTATTTTCTGTACTCCGACTCTGGTGTTCTGTGCAATCCAAGACAGGTACGCAGACATTGTCTCTCAAACACCCGAATCTTTTCCATTTGAGACGCTGTAACATTGAACCACACGGGGCACCCATAGACAATCATTGGCCTTATGAGGGCCATGTAGCAAATCACCTTCACTCTGCTATCAAGTTGGTGCATGATTCAGTTGAGATGAATTCGAGGTCATATTTGTATTTGGAAATGATGCAGCATTCGGTGACAAGTTCGATTTGTTGAAGTGTAAGAGGGTGTGATGTCGACTACCGCAAATGAAACAAGAATGTTTGCTAGTGCATTGGGTTGATGTTGAATGACTGAGGCAATTGAAGCACAGTTTGTTCTTGACAGCGAAATCCTTACGTTCAAGTGGTGACCATTGCAAGAACTGTTGACATTTATGTAAAAAGTGAGGGCCCTTGCATTTTTCAATGGAGCATACGATTGATTTTTTAGAGACATGAAAATTTCGTATTTCTTTTCGACCGGAATGTTTATTCGATGAATTATTTGATTTTTGCTGCGACGTGGTCGACGGCTTAGAATCGATGTTGTTCGTGGTATGTGCGGCGGCATCAGCAATGAGAAATGTCGATTTAAGAAAATCGAGTAACTGATTAAGTTTTGCAACCTTTTTTGGATCTTTGCGATGTTTTTCAAAATCTAAACGTGTGACTGGAGATAGCTTCTCCAGTAGGTGGAAAGCAAAAAATTCGGAATTTTCTTCGGTCTCAAATTTTAAGTTCTTTAGCTGGAAAATGTATGAACGCACAGAATCATGCAACGACTTCAATATTCAATTCAGTAGCTGACTCGCGTTCAGTATGTGATGGCAAACTCATAAATTTTTTCTTAAAGCCGTTGAATAAAACTTGTTCATTGCTATAACGATCTTTCAAATCTTCTAGAGCTTCCTCATATGTATCATTCGTCACATCCAAATGAGCGATGGATGAGGTCACATTTTGAGTTAGAAATGATTTTAGATATATGAATTTTTGATGTTTAGAGAGTTTTGAATTGTTGTGAACTGTCTGAAATGATGCATAGAATGTAGGCCAATCAGTGGGCTCACCATTAAATTTTTCGATTTTAATTTCAGGAGGTCTGAAGCTGCCATCGGTGTGGACCTCGCGTATAATGGTATTGGTTGAATCGCTTCTAGTCGAAGGGGAAATTGTTGTATCCGAGTGATCGGGATGGGTTTGGTCGAATGCTGTTTCAATATAATCTATGGCATCCGCATGTTCAGATTGAAAAGACCCAAAAATATCCTTTTGGAAATACATATTATCTTGAGGCAAATCTAAACGTACTAACTTTCGATGATTTTCATTAAAGCTTTGAAGGTTTTGGGAAATTCGATTGAGACGTGTTCTAAAATGAGCCTTAGATCTTCGATTAGGACCATCTTTGTCGAAATTTGGGCGTTCTTTTCGCAGTCGCTGGAGCAAGTCCGTTTGTTCAGCCACCAATTGCCTTTGTTCGGTGGAGATGGTTTGCTTTTCTTTCTCTTCATCAGGCATATCGATCCTATTTTGCCAAACAAAAAAGTTTAAAGTCACTTACCTCTCAATTGGAGATTTTCTAGTCCTCGAAAAATCTGTTGTTTGTAAAGCAAGCTGGTGTACTTGTTGAATGCAACAATGATGTAAAGGATAAATGCTGCTTCTCAATTGAATTCCGAACAGTGGTTATTTTAACTGAAAATCCCATGCGGTTTCGAGATCTTTGAGGTTAGCCTGCGGCACAATCGATTGGTGCCGGTTTATAATAACTTGATAATTATGTAATTGAATTTTACTGATAATAATCACGGTTTGAAGGACCAATGTTTTAGATGATTGCAAATCTTTTCTTTAATTTACTTTTTTTCTAAAATGATGTAATTGAAAGGAGAAGAATAAAAATGCGTCCACTTTCTTACGTTACAATATTCTTCTTATTCTTTTATTTTCTCATTCGTTTGACATTTGGTATGAAAGAGCAATGCAAAAAAAAAATAAGAATGTCATTGTCGAGAGTTGTCTCTTCCTTTCTTCTTATTAAAGGTGAGTCAACATCTTTTGACATTTAACAATTGGCATCAGGCGAACACAATTTTTTTTTATAATCAACGCGCACATCAGTGGGCGTTGAATATGAATAGTGATGATGGACCAATCAAAGATTCAATATTCAAAAAGTTTTTAATAGATTTAACTCAACTCAACTGTAATTTTGTATAGAAACATTTTTGTTTATTATTAGTTTTTTGACAAATAATTTAGTTTAATTTAATTTAATTTATAAATCTAACTGACGATGGAAGCATTGCTTCTGAAATG
Source organism: Melanostoma mellinum (assembly GCA_914767635.1). Classification (NCBI taxonomy): domain Eukaryota; kingdom Metazoa; phylum Arthropoda; class Insecta; order Diptera; family Syrphidae; genus Melanostoma; species Melanostoma mellinum. The sequence goes on from OU612058.1 coordinate 96,073,571, forward strand.
TACATCTGAGGAAATATAAAAAGTGTTTTAACTATCAAAAACTTTACTAGTCTTTTCAATTATTAGATTAAACACGTGGATAATCTCAACTAAAAACTCAGCAAAATTTAAGTTAGTTTAAATTCATCATAATAAATAGCCGCGTACATAATTAATTCTTAAATGCCATACCCATATCGGTGAAATGCTGGTAATGTATTGTGGTTGGTAGTTTCTTTGTTAATGCATTGGCTGTCATGTTTTCAGACCCAAGGAAGTTGATGTTTACAATTTGTTCGGTTCAGTTCAGTACAATTTGTTCAGTGAAAGTAGACATCAATTCGATTTTTGACGCAGCTTTAGCCGTTCGGAACCGGCAGAAAATTGTAGGTCTCTCTATTTCCTCACAAGACATAGAAGTGAGAAATGCGCTAGGCCCAAGGGCTCCTATTATTTATTTATTTAAACTGTTTTAGAAATACTGCATATCAATATTTAAAAATTTTAGTTTTGGAAATTTTTAATTTTTTTTTTTGAAAATTTTGATTTATGCAATTAACTTCAAAATTATAACTTTGATTTTATAATTTTTTTTTTGTCAAAATAACTTGTAGCAAGATCTACAGCTATTCATACTAGACTTTTAAGAAACAGCTTTTCGAAAAATGTGAAAAATAAAAAATCTTTTTTGAAAAAAAAAACCGGTCCAACGATTTTGATTAAATTTTCATCATGTATATGTATTAGCAATTTCAAAAGAATGACATTTTTAGATTTTCGCTTGAAGCCTTTGGAATATTTAATTTAACTTTTTCATTATTTTGCGTGATCTAATTAAAATTTCATAATTAATGTGTAGTTGGTAACCCTGTTCCACAAAATATACTACGAAAAGCGAAATCCGAAACTTTTGACTCAGCCTTAAGATTTTGTCATCGCATTTAGAACACAATCGTCGTGCCCACTTTTCTTACATATTTTTGAATATGTAAGTATACGTTGAGAAAATATTTTTCACCCGTCACAGTGGCGTTCCCCTTGGAGAAACCTTACTTAGCAGCATTTTTGATGGCTTCGAATACGTGGCCATTCCAATGAAAATCATCGTTTTCACACATACCAAGTACGGGCAGCTTTTTGGTTTCTTGGATGCAGGTACCAGTCATTGATAATGGCAGTGGCGGGATGTTGAGCTAAGCGACAAAAGACAGCGTTAAGTTTTCGAAGCATTGAATTCTACTCAGTTTTAACTACCCCATGTAACAATGCTGTCAGGGTCAGAACTCAATGAGCTGTAGCTTGTGATTTAGAGGCATTATTATGTAAGTCACAAAAAAAGTTATGAATCTCGAAATTTCGAACAGATTTTTCTTTCTCAATAGTATAATCACTTTCAGGGAAGTTTAAACTTTTAAATTAAAATCGCTTTAAGGGAAGAAAAGTTTAAGCTTCCCTTTAAGCGATTATACTATTGAGAAAGAAAAATCTGTTCGAAATTTCGAGTTTCATAACATATTTTGTGACTTACACAATAGTCTAAGCAAGGGTAACGCAGCAAAAAATCGTGCGCTGATACACTAACTCAAGCGCAGTTTACTGTATCAACGCAATGCGTTAACGCAATTGCGCTATGGCGCAATTTTTTCGGACTGAATATATCCAACGGCAAAATGATTTATTTTCTTTTTTGTCTTATATATTTTCAGCCGTATTTATTAGATTTCCCTAAATAGCTCTGAACAGATGAATAGTTATGTAGTGAATAGTACTCTATTCTACGTTGCATAAATTCTTTTATATACGCCATTATAGGTATGATGTGTATATCTTACCTATCTATAATCTATAATCTAATCTATAAAATTGAAAGATAATGGTGTACTTCACTATCGAAAACAAACCAGTATCTGAAAGACATCTATGTATCCGCCGGCGTACTAACACTCTCTTGTCATTTCACAATAGCGATGACAAAAACCTATTCAGTCGCTATACTACCTAAATCGGCGTTCAGCATATTCTACCTCTATGTTACGTTCAAAAAGTTTTATAAATGGGTTTTCCTGCTCAGAGATATTATAAGAGGAACATAGCGCTATTCACTCCCTATTATGGGTTTATAAATAAGGCTGTTTGAGTTTAAGTGATGTTAATGTAATTGCAGATTTGACAATAAAAACATCTTATAAAGTGTTTATTAGAGGAATAACAACCAAGAGGGTAAACCTGATCTAGTTTTACAAAAACAACAATGAAAACAAATAAAATTAAGAGATTTATTCGCGATACAAGTATCCATCAGCCAACCAACACCACTATTTTCAGTACTCATTATTCTTATCAAAAAAATATCCTCATCTCTCTGCTCTGAGAATATAGATAAAGAGTTACAACTGCGCTGTGGTATCACTGGGCCATATGTGTATAATTGCGCTATTGAGTTACAGCTGGGCTAGTGTATCATTGCGCTGTTGAGGTACAACTGCGCTAGTGTATCATTGCGCTATAGAGCCAAATGCGCCACTGTATCGAAGCTGCGTCATTAAGATACAACTGCGCTATGTGTATCACTGCGCTATTGACTCTTCTGTAGCGCAAAGACACACTGGCGCAGTTGAAACTCAATAACGCAGTCATAACTCAAATGCGCCTTTGTTTCTGTTCTCTTAACGCTGTGGGCTATGCTATCGAGTACACTACTGTTGTATTGTTTGTGAGCTAAGGGATGATTTTTGCCTTTGACTTGTGTGTGATGCTGCTGGCTATTGGTTCTGTGTAGGGGCTGAGTATGAAAGCGCTCTACATGAAATTCAATTTGCAATCTAGTTATTGTGTTGCTATTGAGTTGCAATTGCGTCACTCAGTTATTGGCGCAGGCAAAAGTGTATCAGCGCACATAGTGCAGTTAGTGCGTCAACGCATTGCGCTAGCGCAGCGCTGAGTTACCCATGTTTACTTTTAATGCTTCCAATGACTTTTAGACCATTAGCTCGTGTGGCTTGGTTCTTCTTAATCTCCGAACATCGCCTCTCGTATTTAATACGGACTTCATTTCAGAGTTGATATGACTATGCAGTCGCTGATTGTGTGATACAGCAATTTTTCTTACAAATTCTGTAACCATTTCTATTTGTAGGTCACGATGTAAATTGCTATTTTTTAAGCAAATGGTGCATTTACTATTCCACGAAGGACTTTGTTTTGGAACTTGTGGATGATTTCAGTATTTGTTTTCCTTGTACAGCCCAATAATTGGATTCCATAGGTCCAAACAGTTTGAGTATTTGTTTAAAAAGCATTATTTTATTTTCGACAGATAAGATAAGTCAGAATTTCTGCCAAGTAACCAATACATTTTTCTATACTTCAAGTTGAGCTCTTCCCTCTTCTTTTTGATATGCTCTTTCCTTTTTAGTTTTGCATTCAAATTCACCCCAAGGTATTTGGCCGTATTGGCGTAAGGTACAGCTTGTTTGTTTACTTATATTTGAACGTAGCTTAACTTTTCATTTAGTGGTACCCGTGGCGTGATGGTTAGCATGTCCACCTGCTTACCCAGAGGTTCGACGTTCGAATCCTAGCAGAGGCAAAAATGTTTTCTCCATGGGTATCGCCTTTCGCGAGGAATTGGCAAATCCTCCGATAGTAAATTCATTGCCATGAAAAGCGCTTTCTCAATTAGCCGTTCGGAACCGGCAGAAAATTGTAGGTCCCCTCCATTCCCTCACAAGGCATGGTTGTGAGAAATGCGCTAGGCCCAGGGGCTCCCCGCTCTGTTGCGCCACCCTATTTATTGTTTTTTTTTTTAACTTTTTTTTGTAGAGTTAATGTGTGTAGGTTTAGCTTCATTGAGCTTGATACGCCATTTTTTGGTCCAATCACTAACGGTGTCGATAGAATTTTGCAATTTCTCAGCAGCCTTGACGATGCACTTACTGGATGCCAAATTTGCAGTATCATCTGCAAAAGTAGCCATGATGGTGTTGTTATCCACTGGAATATCCCTTGTATAAAGCAAATACAGGGTAGATCTTAATAAGCTTCCTTGTATTTTACTTAGCTTTGAATATTTTTGATCATACCGTACTCTGAAGAGCCGGTTTGAGATATAGGATTTTAGTATTTCGTAGTACTGCCTGGGTAGGTCCCTTTGCAGTTTGTACTCTATCCCCTCATGCCATACCTTGTCGAATGCTTGAGCACCATCTTAATACGTTATTCTATGAGCTTGGTCTATCGTGGAATGTTTATTTCTAAATCCAAACTGATGATTTGGGATTGGATTTCTTTCTTCTATGACTTTGCTCAGTAGCAATTTTTCAAAGACCCTTGCCATTATTAAAATTGAAATTTTGTGAGGGCTTTTGATGGCATTTCCTTCATAACCTGAGCAGTTATTAGATCGTACCCAGGTGATTTTTTGTTCGATAGTTGATTTCGACACATTTTTTAATTTCTTTGAGTGTGACAATTGTTATGTCAACTTCATCTACTTTGTCAACAAAATGTAAGCTGTTTTCAGATGTATTTGCTGGGAATGGCTTAAAAACATTCGCAAGATGTTCTGCAAACAGGTTAGCTTTTTCTTTTGTATTTACGATCCAATTCCCGTCTAGAAATTTTATTGGTGGGTCTTGTAACTGCGGTCTTTTCAGGCGCTAAGCTGCTTTCCAGAGCGAATAATCGGTTGAAGCATCAGTCGTTAAATTTGTCGGGAATCTACTTAATTAATCATTTTTGAATTCGTAGATTTGCTTTTTCAGTTCGTTGCTTAGCCAGTTAGACGCTGTTTTGTAGTCTGGAAATCTAGTATTTTGCCATTTTCTCCGAGCTCTTCTTTTCTCCAATATCAACTCTCTTATCTCGGCAGGGTATTTTGTTTCAGGTTGCTTCCTACTCGAGTAAGTTGGTGTACTTTCTTCTGCAGCTTGTTGAACATTGGCAATGAATTGTTCTACTTCAAGGTTGATTTGCTCTTTTGTTTCCATAGGGGATCTGAGATTTATATAGCTTTCAAGCTTTTCTCTGAATTCTTTCCAGTTTGTTTTATTATTTAAAAGCTTAGATTTACTTTTTTCCATTATCTCTGATTCATTAAGTGATCAAATCACCGGTGTATGATCTGATGATAAGTCATAATTACCTTCGACTCTTATATATTTTCGTTTGATACCTTTAACTATGAAAAGGTCAACAAGGTCTGGTATTTTACTCGTATCCGATGGCCAGTATGTTGGTGATCTGGAAGAATAAACTTCGCAATTGTATTTGAGGCATACTTTGTAAAACCTTCTGCCTTTTGTTGTTATAAGTCTGGATCCCCATTAAAGTCACCGCCAACAAGGAAGTTATGTCCTAGTAGATTTAGCAGTTCTGTATAATCATCTTCAGTCGGGGAACGCCTTGGCGGGCAGTATATTGATGCCAACTTGAAGTCTTTCTTTTTCATATCCACCACGATCCACCTCTAGCATTATAACCTGGATGAGGAGCAAGGTGGCGTATATAGTTTGATATTAAATCATCAAGAACCCGTCCACTTGAGAAATGAGTTTCGTACACCAGACAAATATCTATGTGTTCGATGTCTTAAAAAAATTTTATTCGGTTAAATAGTGTAAAAAGCCGTTTGCATTCCATGTTCCAATTTTTAGTGTTCTGTCCATCATTGCTTTTTAAGAGCGACTTCCTCACTTAGCCGTTTGATGTTCAATCCTGATTGTCAATTCCTTTAAGAACAGGCTGTAGGATTTCTTAAATCTTTCTTTTTTCATCTTTCGCACGTTTTGAACAATCTCTGATTAGGATTTATTTTCATTGCTTTTGCTTTTAACAGCTTCCTTCGGAAGTTCTTTCTTAGTTTTATCTTCGGCTTCAGGAGTTATTTTTGTGTTTGCTGAGTTGCTAGGTTTTATTTCAGCGGATATGATTTTGCTTTTGGATTTTTGAACTTTTTTAGCAACTGGACAGCCTCTATATCTTGCAGGGTTATTACCTTAACAGTTTACACATTTTGCTTTCTGTTCTTTGCTTGATGGACAGTTTTAAGTTGCGTTTTTTTCCTTCACACTGTGATGCTTCTTTAATTCTCAGCTGGGGTATAACTCAGCGGGTCCAAGGTGTTCCCCAAGGAAGCGATATCAAGACTTGGGTTGCGTAGTGTCCAACTTCTAAATGAACAGCCGACTCGGAAAATTATTAAGGTCAACGTTATAATTTTATTCAGATAGGATTTCAAGAAAATATAAAATAATCTTTGCAAAATATAATGTTGGGGTAGATAAGTTTTCCCCTCTTCTTTATACGAACGGCGAGGGTGAGCTTCAATAGCTCCTGGCACTCTGGCCTCGGAATTAACTGGTGGTGTTCGGTTGGTACGACTTCTACGATGATGTTAGGTAGGCGGTAGGCAGTAGTTTGATAGCGGCGTGGTACTCCCTAAGAAAACTATCATACTCGGTCAATGCCAGTATGTTTGCTCAATGTTAGACTGACATCAAGCAATCTACGTTCGGCAGGCTGTCCAAATAATTGCTTGGCCCATACGAAACGTCCCGCACAATTATTCGCCCGGCTGCTACCTAGGCTCCACTTCCCTATACAAATTTGCTTTGGCAGACTGTCCAAATAATTGCTTGGCCCATACGAAACGTCCCGCACAATTATTCGCCCGGTTTCTACCTCCACAAATTTTCTATTCAATTTGCACTTATATAATTACCTGCCGCTACCTTTGCTTACCCCTGGTCCGCTTCACACTTTACTACTTGTTTACAATGTCACTGGGATACAACTTCACTTCAATACTTCTGGACACTACTGCACTGGAACACGATTTTCGGTGCTGCGATCACCTCCACTTATAGACCAGTCGGTAAGAAGAAAATGTGACGTCTATAAAATGATCAAACATCAACGTCACTGGTTTTTGAAAGCACACAAGATATCATGAAAAAAGGCGGTCCCTTTGCCATACTCTTGGCATACGAGAACCATAAGAAAATAATTATAATTATACAACCCATCGTCTGCCATGCAGTCAATACAAAGTCTCAGCGCACATTTTGCCTAAACGAAATTTAACCTTGACTGTTGCTGCGGTACGTGGTCGGCTTGTGTGTGCAAACAACCAAATATTTTGCCTTTGGTTCTTTGGCGCACGCTGATTGGCTGGTGTTTCTCGTTTGCTAATTTAAAGGGGAGTCTGGGAGTATGTGCGGCTACTTGGTTCGGTCAAATAAAAACACGGCACGTGAAAGTTGGACGATTTAGGTGAAAAGTTGTAACGCTTCGTTACAACACTTAACACAAGCAAACTCGCGGTTGCAATATTTTTGGTTGTGGCCAAATGCATGCATCATTTACATTGCGGAACAATTTTTGATTTTTGCAGTGGTTCAATTTTGACTTTTATGCCCAAGATTGATCGAATACAATAGCGTTTGCTGTCGAAAAATAGCGTAAATAAAGGCAGAGATCTCTTTTTTACTATTGTTTTCCCAGCAGAGTTCTTAGCAGTCTCATTCTTAATAAGATTGACTGCATCAAGGGTTTGAAAGCCTGCTTGAACAAGGTCTCCTACTAATTCTTTTGGAGAACATGAGGAATGTAGGCCTCTGGCTACTACTTTTATTGGTCTTGTGGATTTGTTTTCATACGAGTATAACTGGATTTTAAGCTTGCTTAGTTCCACAGTGACCATCATCCTCCTCGACATTGACTTTCCAATTGCCTTTGCTATACGATGTATATATATTTACAAGCTTTTTTAGTACATTTCTCAATAATTTTCTTCTTCAAAAATTGGGAATCCTGTGATCATAATTGGAGGTGGTACAGTTTTTCTGTTGCCTTTAGACAAAGACTTCGGTTTAGCATTGGCTAGCACATTATTTGCATTATTCTTTTTAGTACCCAAGTCCTTTTTATTTTCAGTTTTCGAGGCTTGCTGATCCTTTGTGTGTAATTCAGGGCTTCCTTCCGTTTCTCGTTTTTAAGCAGTGCGCTTGTTTCTTTTTCTTTCATTTTCAAATAAAAGTTTTTATTCGTCAGTTTGATACACAGTAACAGTGTCTTGTTGACTTGCCTGAACCCTAGACTTGTGTTCCTTGTCAAATAGGGACACCTTTTTTTCGAGTCTTTCACTAAGGCTTCAAGTTTCTTTCTTGGTGCTATTTCCTTTTGACATTCATTAAAGTAATCTTTTGATTCGGTTCGACAGTTTTCTTTCATTTCCTTGAAACTCTGTTGTCCTGCAGTGTCGATCATTTCAAAGACATTGGTTTCTTTTTGGCTTATGACTTTTACGTCATTTGTCTTAGTTTGGGTTTTCGATGGTGTAACCCTTTGGGAATAGTTTTTTGGGGGAGTTCTCTGTTCTCTCTTATTGCTTATTCCTCCCCAGAATCCGTAGGACCGATCTCTTTAGAGAGTGGATTTTCCAGTTTCACTGGAGTGCTACCTGGGGTAATAAGTCTGTTTGTTTTGTTCATTGCCTTAAAATAATATCAACTTTTTTTTATGATAAAAATAGATCAGTTACCTCTATTCGTATTTTAAATTCAGCCGTCCCACTGGGATCAGACGCTGACCAGTGTGCCGCACAATATGTGTCAGACGCTCTTGGATTTATTGTTGAGCTGGTACATTCAGAGTGATATTTTTCTTTCTTTGCTCCTAATTCCTGAAAAGATAACTCAGGTGACACAGCTCGTGGATCAATTGATCCAACGCTCGCCGTTAGTTGGTTATCCAGCGGGCACCACTTGGAGGTGACGATGCGATTTTGCTCTGCTTGCTGCAGTAATGTTTCATGGTTAAGCGGTTCTATAAAAAAAAACATAGTTGTTTTTCTTTTCTTATTCCTTATTTGTTTATCACTTTTATATTATACAGGTAATAAATTTTATTAACTGGAACTAGAAGCCGCTGTTTGAAGCGAGGCTGCACTTCTTGCACCAGATGAATGAGAATTAGAACTGACTCTTACAAAATTATATTATCTGTTTTGATGTATGTCTTTACGGGAAAGGAATGCACTTGTTGACAAAACATTTATTTTTCGTTGTCGTTAGTGAAATATGAGTATCTTGTTGTGCGTTAGGATGAAAAGTGAAATAGAGGTTCTGGACGCGCTTTGCTGGTTAAGCGAAAATTGCGTGGGAAGCCGTTGTACTCAACTTGGAAAAGCCGTTAGGCTAGTGAAATGTGGGAGGTGGCGAAAGACAGGGTTGGGTGACGTCTCAGACGTAACTCCTCCCCCTTAAGATTCTTCTCCGAAGAATCTTAAATGTTTACATTTGTTTTTATATTGTCTTTTTTTTTGGATTCAAAATAGAATTGAATAGAATTCACAAAATAATTATGATAAGGCTAAATGTTCCGAAATTAAAATATTCATGTACATTTGTTCTTTTTTTAATTATATCAATTAGTTTTCGATTTTTTATCTCTTTTAGATATAATGTTTCTGTGGAATAGTTTCTTACAATGTGTTCAGAAATTAATTTTTTCTTGTTTAATTTGTAAATTTTGATCCAACTATTTAAATGATAAATATTTTGTCAATACCTAAAGTTCAAGTTAATGTGTGTTAATCTCAACTTTGTTTGTTTAGTTTAAATTATTAAGAGTTTTCGTATATCGTTTCGTTTTTCTATTTTATACCTAAAGTTAGCTAATTTCACTTGCCAAACATATCGTAAAATACGCTATGTATTTTTCTAACATTCTAATCCATGGTTGGTTGTTCAAGCTTATCTCTGTAAATCGTTATTTTAATCCACTTGTTATTCTCAAGCAACATTTAGTGCAAAAAGTTTGCATAGACCTATGATTTAAATGCAATGTAAATTTTTTATACATAAGATGTGATTGCCTTAATTCTTTTGTAGCATCGAGGGCATTTGCTTAGCACTCGATGTTTTCAGTTTGCCAGCAACCACCATTGAGAACGTTAATTGCTCAGCTATAAAGTCCATTTTTTTGGCCTTGATCATTGAAATATATATTATAACGTTTTAGAAAATGGTCTTTATAATTTGTTTCATTGCTGATCAAAGTTGGTCCTTGCGTAAAGCCGGATATTTTTTGTAAATTAAAGTGCTTTCAATGTATATGATGGTTGGCTGTTCTATTGGACTATTGGACCTGCAAATACTTTTGGTAAAATTGTACCAATCTACAATAAATTTATTTGCTGTGTTTGGTGGGTTTGCTGTATTGATGGTTTGCTTGCTGTTCGGTAGGCTTTGAAGTGCTGTATTGAGGTGCGGTTAAATAGCCGCTTTTTTGGAAAGAAATCTTGTGATTTGAAGCGTTTGGATTTTGTGAAAGAGGTTCTTAAGATTTGTTGAGCTCACGTGTTCGGGTTTTACCAAGAACTGCAATAATCATGAATACCCTAAGGCAAGCGCGTGGAAATTTAAAGGGTTCGATAACACGTGCGCATACGTATATATCAGAAGTAGCCGATGATGACATAGACAATTTAGAAACTAGGTTAGAACGGTTTGAAGAAACGTGGAGGGATTTTTGCGTTATCCAAAACATGCTGAGGAAGAGGGATATGGTGATAACGAAATTGATTTTGAAGCTACGGAGAAGCTAGTGATGATTCTTTCGATGAACATCTTAACCAAAAAGCCGCCCTGTTAGAAACTCTTCTTAAAACTCAGTTGAAGACTTCTAGGCATATATATTATAAACGCGCATATTGTAGCCTTTTTGAAGATGCCAACGGTGGCAGTCGCGGATAGCGGACACCTGCGTCGGTTAGCGGATAAATCAGACGAGATTATTCGTGGCTTGAGGGCTCATGGAAGTGAAAGCTGATATCCTTGGCTGATTTATTTAATGCTTAGTAAAACGGACTTAGACACGCGTAGGGCTTGGGCTTTTCAAAATTCTGAAAAAACTACCGTTCAAGAACTAATTGACTTTTTGGAAAAAAGATGCGATGCTTTAGAAGCATGGTAAGATAAAACGAATGAATCAAAGTTTCGTGAAAATAAACAATCAACGCGTTCGGGTAATTCTTAATAAAAAGCTTTGCCGTCTCAAATGTGATATGTGCCTTGTGCAAACAAAATCATAATCTGCCCCAATGTCCCCAGTTTCTTGCTTTGCCTGTTAATTCGCGTCGTAGTTATGCTCGGGATCAAAAGCTTTGCTACAATTGCTTGGGAAGCAATCATTCGTCGTCGAGATGTTGTTCAAAAACGAGTTGCCCCAATTAAAGTATTCGCCATCATGTACTTGTGCATTTAGATTCGCCGCCGCCGCTTATTGAAGCTAATAATTTGATCACAGAAATGCCCACGACCTCTCAAGCTTCTTCGGAATCAATTGTTAGCAACCATATAGTCAAAACGAAACCCGTCCCTCTGGTATACTGCCTACAGTCGTTGATATGGTTTCAGATGTTTATGGTAACAAACACCCTTGTCGCGTCTTGCTCGATACAGGTTCTCAAGCGTCCTTTATAACTGAAGGTTTGGCGGAAAGGTTGCATCTTCGTCGTCGCCACGCTCGGGTTCCTATTTCTGGAATATCTTCACTGGAAGCTGGTATTACCAAAGGTGCCGTGATACCTAATCTTGAATCTTGTTTTGATTCAAATGAATTGCAGGTTGAAGCATTCAATCTGAATCAAATAACTTCGAAAACTCCATTTTTGTGTATTGAATTTGATAAATCGTTAATGTTGGATGATTTGAGATTGGCCGACCCAGGCTTTAACGTTCCAGGTCCTCTTGATGTGTTGCTAGGATCGGTCAAGGCCTGGAGTATTTCGCGGGATGGCCGTCACTCTGATAAAAGCGGTAGCTTGATCGCTCATAATACGATTTTTGGGTGGGTAATAACGGGTAAGAACCCAATAAAGGAAATTGTTTCCCTACCTGTAGGAATTGTGCAGGATGTTGATGCTCTTCTAAAATCGTATCGGGAAATTGAAGAGGTTCCTGATAGTACATATTCGTTGGATTCTGGTGATTTTGCGGAAACTCTCTTTTGTAAAAGCTTCTCTCGTTCACCTGATAGCAAATATGTAGTGGAGTTGCCGTTCCGGCAAAATGATGTGGCTTTCAGCTAAATTCTCTCTGGAGCATTGTCCAGATTGTTTGCTATGGACCGTCGCGACGGTTGAGTACGACAGTGACCACTGTGGACTTGCCGCCGTCATACTGCTTCCGAACGACCTTGTGGAACTGGATGAGTACGTGCCGACGCACTCTTACAACTACGGTAAGACACGTTGGCCGCGCTTTTCCGGTGCCGTCTCAAGGGAACTTCGTTCGAACGGTATTGCGCCGCCAAGCAACAGGAATCTGTCGAACGTTGAGATCGATGGATACCTGCAACGTATGGAGGATGCAATCCGTAGTACAATGGACAGGATAATTCCTAAATATAGGCAACATGACTCTACGCACATGTACAGAAACGCGACAATAGACGCACCTTACAAACAAAAAAGTAGACTTCTGTCAAGACTCAAATTCTTGCACAGGAGGTTTACTGACCGACACGATTTGGAGATTAGAACTCTGAAGTCACAGATCAAAAATCTCCAACATCTAATAAAAGAAAATTACAGAATATCTATATCTCTTTTCTGGAACAACAAAATTCGGGCTGTACAGTCCAACAACCCGAGTATGTTTCCGGAAATAAATAAAATTTTTAGGAGAAAAGATCAAAATGACCTTCAGAGTATTAAACTCCAAAGGACGACAGAGAACAAAAACTTACTTTTGACAATAGGGATAGATCCGGATGAGGCCATCTTGGATGATGACCACTTTATAGTGGAAGATGTTCAAGAGAAGGTAGAGAATGTGGGTGCTGTTTTCGAGCGAGTATATAAGGTGAATGAGTGCATTCGCCCGAATCACGACCTTGAGAACAGAGCCTTCGTCAGACACTTCTATCTTAGAGACGAGATCTCGCATTGGCGATCCGACAATCCTGGTTTCACTAGGTTCAATGACGACCGACTTGCAAGTGCAGTCATCGCCAAGCGAAACGGGGATAACACCCTGTTCGTTTCTAAGATGGACCTCGAGAGCATCTTTCACAAAATAAAGAAAAAAATGTCAGCAGCAGTCGACGGCATACCCAATGTTGTGCTGCGAAACCTCCCTTCGGAAGCGGTGGATATATACACCACGTTGTTCAACAATGCGCTGAATAATGCATATTATCCAGTGCGTTGGAAGACGGCAGTGGTCCATCCTCTCCTTAAAAATGGAAGGATGGTTCCAATCCAGCAAATCTCCGGTCAATCAGTCTTCTTCCGAGTATCAGCAAGGTATTCGAGAAAGTTCTCAATAGAGCTCTGTCCACATGGGCTGAGGACAAACATTATTCCAGAAAATCAGTTCGGTTTTAAGGCGGGTCATGATACCATACATGCCGCGTCTAAACTAGTATCAGATATTCAATGGAACAAAGCTAAAAATCAGTGTACGGGTGCATGTCTGGTTGACTTGGAGAAGGCTTTCGATACCGTTTGGTTAGACGGTCTTTTCTATAAGTTAATCAGATATGGCATGAGTAAACCACTACTATATATTCTGAATGACATGCTTCATGGTAGAACGTTTGTTGTGAAAAGTTGCAATAGAACTTCTACCAGAACTTTTAAAAAACAGAACGGTCTGCAACAGGGAGCGGTGAATTCGCCTATTTTATTTAGCATTTTCAATGGCGATCTAATTGGTTCTCTTCACTATGCTATAGCGTACGCCTATGACCTCATTGCGTACAGAACAGGCCCAAAGATCGAAGACATCAGAAGTCTGTTGCAGCGTGACTTCGATAAGATTCAGCAATACTGCGATGACTGGAAGTTGAAAATCAACTTTCAGAAATCGGAAACAATTGTGTTAAGAACACCGTTGGCTCGGGCCTCATGGGATACGAGAAAGAACTGGTGAAAGTTGGTGATCGTTGATCTACATGGCAACCCACTGCCAAACAAAGTAGTAGTCAAGTATCTCGGCATCTGGCTAGATCAGTATATATATTTTAACAAACATATGGATGCAGCTCTGGCCAGGGCTAGAGGAGCTTTTGCTTTGACAAAGCGACTGTTTCACAGCAGTCAACTTGATAGCAGAGTGAAGGTGATTTGCTACATGGCCCTCATAAGGCCAATGATTGTCTATGGGTGCCCTGTGTGGTTCAATTTTACACCGTCTCAAATGGAAAAGATTCGGGTGTTTGAGAGACAGTGTCTGCGTACCTGTCTTGGATTGCACAGAAAACCAGAGTCGGAGTATGGAAAATATTATCCTAATGGGGTTCTTTACAACGGGGCTCAAATAAACAGAATCGACAACTTCATGATAAAACTGACTCGGGGTCACGTTGCAAGGGCGATGACTTCGAACAATGGCCTGATATTTGGGGCTTACTACCCCAACTTAGAATATATGGAGAGAACACGGTTCAGTGGATTTGTCCCACCTGCGGCTTTCCTCTATTTTGACATGATAGGTTTGATACAGGACAGATTGGCGGTTCCGTTAATCTAACACGTCTGCCGTAAGTCCGAAGAACGACGGCTTCTTTATGGCCGGGACGTCAGCGCAGTAGCCGGAGAAGTTGAAGAGCTCCTCCGGTTCAGTAGGGCGGTCTCAGATCGCGATCGACGGGACGTTTTTAAAATGTCAAAAATGTTCTGGTGGTTGTGTGAGCAACAAAATGTAAATGTTAGCGAGCCGCCTATGGCTGGCTTACAAAGGTTTAGTGTGTAAGACTTAGGATATAGGGGGTAGGCACAGTGGCAACCAAAAAAATAATAAAAACCAACAAAACAAAAACAAAAATGTAAAAAACACAAAAATCAAAATAAAAAAAAAATGTAAAAAGAAATTAGCTGCGTCGAAAATTAAAAAAAAAAAAAAATTGAAAAAATACAAACAAAAATCCAAAAAAAAAATAAAAAAATATTAAAAAGCTACTGTGGCTGCTCTAGTTTTAAGTAGTTTTAATTAGTTTTAAGCAGTTTTAATTAGTTGTAAGTAGTTTTAAGAAAAAGAAAACATTGATCAATGAAACTAAGTTTTTTAAACTTTCTTAGTTATTAATATTAGTTCTTAGTTGAAATAGATATATTGTATCTTTAGGCCGAAAGGCATTAGAAATAAGTTATTTTGTAATTTAGAGTAACCGCCCAGGGGCAGTAAGTTAATTAAGTTATTATGTAAGCTAGTTTAAACATTTTTGTTAGCATGTAAGTAGTTATAAGTGATATACAATAAAAATGAATTTAAAACTGAAACTGCAGCTCATCATCAGCGATGTTAACAACGTCTACTAACATTAAACAATATTTTGACCGAAAGAAAAAAATTTAAAGAAACAAAGTTAAAGTATTCAGCAAAGTAAAACAGTATAAAAACATTACATTTACATAAATGCACTAAACTTGTGCAAACAAAAAAGACGCAATATTTACATTATCAGTACTCATCTTCTCTTTCTTCTTATGTATTATTAGCGACTCATATGCAACAAGCTTTCTTGTACTTGGTACAGATTATAATAAAATGGCGGCGTACCCCACACTCCCACAGGCGGATCACTAGTGTGAAGCAGAAAAGTGGGAGAGTTGTGATCGCTTCAAGATCACTACTCGTAACGCCGGAAACGAAAAAGAAGAAGAAGAAAGAAGGTACAGATTTTAATAACCGCATGCTCTCTTCAAACGGTCCGATGGTATGTGGTGTGTCTTCAGCAAACACATGAGCAGCCACAGATGATCGATGTACTCGTTTGTTTTTGCTGCAGCTAAAGTGCTCTTTGAACCTTGTTTTGATGCTCCGTTTCGTTTGTCCTATGTACTTTTTGTTGCAATCTTTACAGCTGATTTCGTATATGCCGCTTTTTTCACTTGTTGGTGTTTCGTCTTTCGTTGAGCCGAGAATTTTTTTAAGCTTCGTGTTGTTGTTGTAAACTATTTGTATATTTTCTTTCATTAGAGGTTCTCTCAACTGATTTGTTATTGTTGGTATACATGCAAATGATACGCAAAATTTTGCTATTGATGTTTTCTTTTGTGTATAAAAAGTGTTGTTATATTATTTTTCCTTATGTTATTTGATTGTTTTTTGATGATCTATTTTATTATTGTTTTATGAAAACCGTTGACATTTGCTAGATGCACAATGAAATTAAACTCTTTTTTAAAACTTCAAACTGAAAGTCGTAGCTTACATAATCTATATGCCATAGAGTAGATTGCTGCTGTTTTATGTTGGTATGGACAAAATGAGTCCCTGGGAATGTATCGATCCCTTGTTGTGCTTTTTCTATAAACTTCCAATTCTAGTTTATTATTCCGATTTTTGCACAGCACATCCAAAAAGGGCGAATTCGTTATGTTTATGAAAAAACGTTCGAGGTTTTTTTTTGAAAGTTAAAATGAGTTTATATTATTTTAATTTAAAAAAAAAAACTTTATTGTCAAACAAACTGGCAGCGTTTCTGCCTATTACACAACTGAACAGAGTTTCCTTAAATCTATATCTTAAATACTAAAGTTATGCTTGCCTTAGCCATCCTAAGCCTCGTGCACCGGTGTCTATGGAATGCGGCAGGTGTTGGGTGTTGGGTGACACAGACGTAGATTCACAGTAAAATAAGTTGGATCGTGGGATTCTGGTCCGAACAATTTCCCATTAATTGTGGCGTTAAATCCTCCACATTTTAAAATCGAACACCCTCGTTCCATACTGCTGATTTTCTTTTATGTGATATTATATTTCAAAAGTGCACAAAATAAAAAAAATCGGATTGTGTTAACACGTGCCGCAAGAGCCTTGAAATCTGAAGACCTCCCTACCATATAAGAAAAAACAGATATTTTTTTTTGTTGTTTTAAGGTGTTTTTTCATAAATAGTGACATATTTTAGTGATTTTGTAATGAATACATTTAAGTTTAGTTTAGTTTAGCTTATTCATCAAATAAAGTTACTATACTTAAGTTATTACTAGATACATAATACATTTTAAACATTACCACCAACAAAGTTATTTAAAATTAACAATAATTTTGATTTAAATAGATATGTACTCAGATTAAAATCAATCATATTGCAAACAGAATTCGTTTCTCTTAGACATCTTGATAATGGTTCGTTGGCAGCATATACAGTTCTGTGGAATGGTATTTTAAAAAGTACAGGGTTTCTAAGCATTCTCACAGGATCATTGAAGTTAATTAAAGCTAAGATTTGAGAACAATCAATATGGTCTGTTAATATGTCGCGAATAAACATAGTTGCAGTGAACTTCCTTCGATAGTTTAGAGGCAGAATACCGAGTAATTGACATCTTGTTTCATAAGATGGCATATCAATGTCCCAATTAAGTCTTTTCACAACTATTCTTGTAAATCGTTTTTGGATTTTTTCAATTCGGAATGAATGAACGGCATATGCGGGATCCCAAATTGTGCTGCAGTACTCCAAATCTGACCTCACAAAGGCAAAATATAGACATCTTAAAGTATGTGGATCGGAAAACTCTTTGGAGTTACGCAAAATAAAACCTAACATTGAATTTCCTATAGCAACTATAAAATCTATGTGTCATATAAAGTTCAGCTTCTCGTCAAAAATTACACCAAGATCGTTCTTAAAATGTATGACAGACAGTTCTTTCTGATCAATTTTATAAGTAAAATTAACTGGCGATTGGTTTCGGCAAAATGTTAAACTTTGACATTTAGAAATGTTCAGATTAAGAGAGTTAGTTGTACACCACCTTGACAACTTATCAAGATCTTCTTGTAAAAGCAAGGAATCAGATTCAGATTTTATGCAACGAAAAACTTTCAAATCGTCCGCATACATTAAGCACTCTGAGATTAAAAATATTTCAGGAATGTCGTTGACGAAAAGCAAAAAAAGAAGGGGACCGAGGTGGCTTCCTTGTGGAACACTCGAAGTAACATATACCGGTGTAGAAAGAACATTGCTTATGCAAACGTACTGAACACGATCCCTTAAGTACGAATTGATCCAGTTTAAGAATTTCGAGTGAAAACCAACTTTGTTTATCTTCTTCAGTAATACGTAGTGATTTACTCTATCGAAAGCTTTGGAAAAGTCGGTGTAGATAACGTCGTACTGAGAACCATTCTCAAGTCCATTTAAAACTAAATTACAAGAAATTGTAAGGTTAGTGGTAGTAGATCTATCAGCTACGAAGACATGTTGATAGGGAGAAATTATTCTTTTAAGAGAAGGAATGATTCTATCATAGACCAGCTTTTCAAAAATTTTAGGAACTGTAGATAGTTTGCAAATTGGGCGGTAATTTGAGACCTCTTGCCTGCTTCCCGATTTAAAGATGGGTGTGATTGTTGATCGCTTCCATTTTTGAAGAAACTCACTACTCACTAGCGAGCGATTAAAAATAATTTTTAAAGGAATTGCCAAAGCTTTAGCACATAATTGTAAAATTATTGGAGGAATTCCATCTATATCGGAGCATTTCTCAATCTTAAGCTGTAACAACGCTAATTCAATTTCGGAGGCAAAAAGACTTAAATTACCAATATTCAAAGTGATTTCAGGAGTATTAGTGTTGGTAACATAAGATGTGGCTGAAGAATCATTTAGATAAACGTACTGGAAATGCTTAGCGAACAAATTACAAACAACTGAGAGATCAGAAGATGTACTGCCAACATGATGCATACGATTGGGAATACCATTTGAATTTCTCTTGTCATTTATAAATTTCCAAAAGCTTTTACTATTTGACTTTAGCTTACTCTCGTTACTCTGTTTTTAGGTGTAATTATTGCACCGACCAAAAATAGATGTTTTATGATATATTTGCAAAAATTCAATTGAACGCAGGCGGTACCGTGACATTGTACCAAGCGACATTATGCCAAATGCATAAATTTGGCACAACGACGCTTTGGTCAAGCGACATTGGGCCGAACATTAGCATTTGGTACAGTGTCACTTTTGTAAAGCGTCACTAGGCCAATTTGGTACCCTGATGCTTTTTTACGATTTTTCTATATAACGAAACAAATGAAGATACACTTGCTCAGATTTGTGAGTCATAACTCATAAGAACTATACAAATGGATAAGTCTATATTAAAATTCAGATCTCTTGTCAATAAAAAAAAGTAAATAACTGACTTATCATAAGCTAAAGACTTGATTAAGAAACTAAAAAATCATTTCAAACAATCGAATGTATAGGTTTTGAGCATAAGATAAAGTAATATTAAGAAATTCGCCTGTGAGTGTAAGAGATGTGTTCTTAATTAGTTCGTCGCGCGAATTTTTAATTTTCAGAACACAAACCCATACTCCCCTTGCCAATTTTTTTCCCACTTCGCTTTTAGCTTCCTTTTCTGTACTTAAGGCGGCGGCTGCAGATTTTTTTTTAAGCTCATCACTAATATCTTAAAATTCAACTAAGTAAGAACACATCTTTTACACACACAGGCGAATTTCTTACAATTACTTTATCTTATGCTCAAAAACAAAACATTTGAAGCGTGGGAGTTTCTTAGATGTCATTAAGCCAATAATCCCTTTAGTCATGCCGCAAAGGACTGTATACACAGATGACAAAGATGATGCGAATTTCTACATTTGGCCCAATCTCAATAGCTAATTTGGGCTTATGGCACTTCTACAAAGCGTCATTATACCAAAACCTAATATATTGGCACAATTTCACTTTGCAAAAGCGTAGTTGTGCCAAATTTTTACATTTGGCATAATGTCGCTTGGCACAATGTCAAGGCACCAAAGCAGGCTAGTAAATTTTAAGTAAAAAAATGATTTTTGAGTTCTATTTACGCCTACATAGTAAAAGAAAATTGATGCAAGAAAGAGAAAGTAGCATATACAATAGGGTGTGTCATTTTTGGGCAACTTTTTTTTTCAACGATAAAACAGGCTAAATTCTTTCAGGAAGGTATAAAACGAAGCCTTTCAAAATTTGAGCTCATAATATGAACATTTAGAGGTGCCTGTTTTTAAATTTCTATTTTCCATACAAATTACATGGAAAAAAAATTAAAATTTTTTCTTATTTTAATAGCTTGACATTTGAGCATTGTAGAAATAAACAGACAAATTATTTAAATAGGAAATTGAATACTCTACAAAAAAGCTCAAATTTTTTTCATAGAGGCAAACGTTCTGTAGATATTCAAACTCATAGTTGGAAAAGTATGCAATTATGACTTTCATTTTATTAAACTCATTCTGATGACTTTTTTTATGACTTAAAAATTATTTTTCGTAGGAAAATTAAACATTGTGTGCTAATTTTTTTAAGAAAGCTAAGAAAAAAAAAACATTTACGTTTTAAATATTATTTTATTATTTGATTAAGTGTTAAACAAATGCAATTATCAATTAGATTTAGTACAATTATTATTTATTATTTAATATTTATTATTAAAAAAAAATTCTTAACTATTTGTATACTAGAATTTAGAAAATTGATAGAAATTATAATGATATTCAGAAGAAAGTAATGATACAACAATCCTTAAGCCTGAACTCCATCGAAGCGCAGAGTAAAAAGTTTCTTAAAAAAATCAAATGATATTTCGAACTCCTCTCTCAAAAACAAATTTGTATCTCTTCTTCTCATGCAACCTCATGTCGGAGCTATCCCTTTAATCAATTTTTTGATCAAAGCTTTTCAGAGTTTTTGTAATGCTGCCTAACAGGTGTCACGCAGTTATATGTGTGTATTTTGAAAGCTTTAACTGTATTTTTTTTCTTACTTTTTTCTTTTTTCACTTTGTGTTTTGATGTAGTTCAGTTATTTTCTTTCTGCACAAAAATAGTTATTTGTTCTTGAAAAAAATTTTTAAGCCATAAAAAAAAGTCATCAGAATGAGTTTAATAAAATGAAAGTCATAATTTCATACATTTCCAACTTTGAGTTTGAATATCTTCAGAACGTTTGCCTCTATGAAAAAAATTATTTTGAGCTTTTTTCTATTTAAATAATTTGTCAGTTTATTTCGACAATGCTCAAATGTCAAGCTTTTATATAAGAAAAAATTTTAATTTGTTTTCCATGCAATTTGTATGGAAAATAGAAATTTAAAAACAGGCACCTCTAAATGTTAATATTATGAGCTCAAATTTTGAGAGGCTTCGTTTTATACCTTCCTGAAAGTATTTAGCCTGTTTTATCGTTGACAAAAAAAAGTTGCCCAAAAATGACACACCCTAATATACAAATGCAAAAATGAACCTTCATAAAAGCGTCAGCTTTAAGCTCAATGCGGCACGTGTTAATGTGATCATAAAAAATAAATAAAAATTGGGTTATGTCTTAAGAAGTCAAGGAACAATTAAAAAGGGTGCTCATTAAAAAAATCCAACTTTTAAAAATAAACAAAACCCTTTAGCCATGCTCTTCTTTTGATTTGAGATTTCCAGCATTTGAATGTACCGGGTGTTGTTGGTTTCGATCTTCGTAATCATTTCCAAGGAGAGTAGTTCTTCAAGTTTGGGCCTGATTGCAGGAGGTTCTAGCAGGGCCGGAAGGGGCTTGTGTTGTATAACTTCTGTTGCGGTGAAGGTATATTTTTCGGCTTTTATTGTAGCGTTGTGGAAATGGATGATGTAGGTTCCGTTCAGTGGAACTCGATTTTTGTCTATTTCTATATTATTCTATTCTATTTTGTCTGTTTGCATAGAAAGTTTTCTAATGGTCTTACAATGATCGATTAACAACCCATAGATTGCTTTTCGGCATTGCAAAATTTCCTTAAAATCTAACTTAATTATGTTTTTTCCTCTTTTTACCGGCTTTATTAGCAATTTTTTACATATTTCTGGGTCGGCTACTGGCAAACTTAGGATGTACAGTAATATTGAATTGTTTGATGCTATTTTTACATTAGCGAATTCTATTGCTTCAATAATATTATCATAAGGCATGTTTTCTCTGTTTATTACTTGTTCAATTAATTTAATTTCAGTGTTGGATAAAATATATGTGTTAACAACGCCAGTTTTTGCCCATTGTATGGCATATTCAATATTAATTATTTCCTCTTTTAACATATCTAGTTTAAATTTCAAGTTTAATAGGAGTTCTTGCTTAAGGCTTGCTTCCGAACTTCTTACAATTTCGTTTGTTACATTACTTACTTCGTTAATTTTATTTAACAAGAGGCTGTTAACAATCCTTTGTTGGTTGTTATTTGACAGTACGTTATTAACTTTCTCCTCTTCTATCTCAAAGTCGTATCGGTCTGGTGTTCCAGTGATCCATTTCCAGGCGGAACCAAGGAGAACTATAGAGCGTTTATTTCTGAACTTGGGACGGAGTCCGTTAAAGTGAATTTTATATCTATTGAATTTCATGGGATAGGAATGGAAACATGGGATGTGGAAGGTTACTGAAATCGCGTACGCTTAAATCTATTTTATTATATTATATAGATATTGGTCAATTTCAATGACGTGTATAATTTTGAATGTTGCGGTCTGCACTTTTGCAGAGCCAGAATTTATTGCTATCAGTTGGGCGTTAGATTAATCCAGCATTTTGACATCCGCGATGATGGGTGCAACGCAGAGCCTAAAAAATTTAATTCCTTATTAACGACTTATGAATTACTCTACCAGATGTGGTTAAAATTGTGTTGACCTATTTACTGAAACGACTTTCCTTCTATACCTTGCAGAAAGTTTATTGCCTATTCTCTTATTTATTTTAACATATATTACGTCTCTTGCGCTATACGGGTGGTTCCCTACTTTTATTATGATAATCTAAGTCGGCTTCTTGTTTGCTTTTTATTCTCTCCTTTCTTCCTTTCCGATTCTAGTAGTGCTGGGTTAATAAGCGACTCCTTACCAAGGAAAACATCGATAGGTTTCCTTTTAATTGTTGAGTGCACTGACCTGTTATATTCGTACACCGTCATGTCCAACAACTCAGAGAAGAAGTTGTGAAGCTTCTTGGTCTTCATGCAGCGCAAGAACTCGGAGAGTGTGGAATGAAAACGTTCCACTTGACCGTTAACAGAGGTTGTGTAGGAGGGAACCTTGAATAACGTGATTTTGAATAGATTTTCTAGCATATGGATTATGGAGCTTGAGCGTTGAGCTCAACAATTTCTCGTTATTACGATTATTTCGGGAACTCCAAAGGCCAACACGAGTTCTCTGAGAGGTAGCTTGATATCCTCTGTGGCTCTAAACTTCAGCACTATTGTAAGCGCGTACTTTGAAAACTTATCGATGCAGTTAAGATTATTTAGCCGTCCCTATCACTCCCGGAAAATAATATTTTTTTAGAATTTTAACCTTGTTCTCTCTTGCGTCTCTATGTGCTCTCCGGTGAGTGCTGGTCACGATTTTCCCCTGGTCCGAATCATCACTAACATCTTCGACATGAATCTGAGATAGTCTAATTTTGAAGCTACTAAAGTGGGACACGTATAGTGTTTGTATCAGGCCCATTATTCGTTCTGCTGCTCTGATACCATTAATAACTGAAGGAGGACAACACTTTCTTCAGGATTTCCTTTAAGTTCCCCTCGTTGAATTCAGGTTCTGTCACGACATGTCGGTGATAGGTTTGGAAAACAATATTGAAACTAAGTGAAGAGATTTCGCCTACCTGTAAAACAATCTGGTTCTTAAATACATTGAGGTGGACTTCCACACTGTGTATTAAGTTATGGGACGAACTGTCGTCACTGTGCTCAGTGACTGTAAGCGAATTTAATATTTACGTTTTAAATATTATTTTATTATTTGATTAAGTGTTAAACAAATGCAGTTATCAATTAGATTTAGTACAATTATTATTTATTATTTAATATTTATTATTAAAAAAAAATTCTTAACTATTTGTATACTAGAATTTAGAAAATTGATAGAAATTACAATGATATTCAGAAGAAAGTAATGATACAACAATCCTTAAGCCTGAACTCCATCGAAGCGCAGAGTAAACAGTTTCTTAAAAAAATCAAATGATATTTCGAACTCCTCTCTCAAAAACAAATTTGTATCTCTTCTTCTCATGCAACCTCATGTCGGAGCTATCCCTTTAATCAATTTTTTGATCAAAGCTTTTCAGAGTTTTTGTAATGCTGCCTAACAGGTGTCACGCAGTTATATGTGTGTATTTTGAAAGCTTTAACTGTAATTTTTTTCTTACTTTTTTCTTTTTTCACTTTGTGTTTTGATGTAGTTCAGTTATTTTCTTTCTGCACAAAAATAGTTATTTGTTCTTGAAAAAAATTTTTAAGCCATAAAAAAAAGTCATCAGAATGAGTTTAATAAAATGAAAGTCATAACTTCATACATTTCCAACTTTGAGTTTGAATATCTTCAGAACGTTTGCCTCTATGAAAAAAATTATTTTGAGCTTTTTTCTATTTAAATAATTTGTCAGTTTATTTCGACAATGCTCAAATGTCAAGCTTTTATATAAGAAAAAATTTTAATTTGTTTTCCATGCAATTTGTATGGAAAATAGAAATTTAAAAACAGGCACCTCTAAATGTTAATATTATGAGCTCAAATTTTGAGAGGCTTCGTTTTATACCTTCCTGAAAGTATTTAGCCTGTTTTATCGTTGACAAAAAAAAGTTGCCCAAAAATGACACACCCTAATATACAAATGCAAAAATGAACCTTCATAAAAGCGTCAGCTTTAAGCTCAATGCGGCACGTGTTAATGTGATCATAAAAAATAAATAAAAATTGGGTTATGTCTTAAGAAGTCAAGGAACAATTAAAAAGGGTGCTCATTAAAAAAATCCAACTTTTAAAAATAAACAAAACCCTTTAGCCATGCTCTTCTTTTGATTTGAGATTTCCAGCATTTGAATGTACCGGGTGTTGTTGGTTTCGATCTTCGTAATCATTTCCAAGGAGAGTAGTTCTTCAAGTTTGGGCCTGATTGCAGGAGGTTCTAGCAGGGCCGGAAGGGGCTTGTGTTGTATAACTTCTGTTGCGGTGAAGGTATATTTTTCGGCTTTTATTGTAGCGTTGTGGAAATGGATGATGTAGGTTCCGTTCAGTGGAACTCGATTTTTGTCTATTTCTATATTATTCTATTCTATTTTGTCTGTTTGCATAGAAAGTTTTCTAATGGTCTTACAATGATCGATTAACAACCCATAGATTGCTTTTCGGCATTGCAAAATTTCCTTAAAATCTAACTTAATTATGTTTTTTCCTCTTTTTACCGGCTTTATTAGCAATTTTTTACATATTTCTGGGTCGGCTACTGGCAAACTTAGGATGTACAGTAATATTGAATTGTTTGATGCTATTTTTACATTAGCGAATTCTATTGCTTCAATAATATTATCATAAGGCATGTTTTCTCTGTTTATTACTTGTTCAATTAATTTAATTTCAGTGTTGGATAAAATATATGTGTTAACAACGCCAGTTTTTGCCCATTGTATGGCATATTCAATATTAATTATTTCCTCTTTTAACATATCTAGTTTAAATTTCAAGTTTAATAGGAGTTCTTGCTTAAGGCTTGCTTCCGAACTTCTTACAATTTCGTTTGTTACATTACTTACTTCGTTAATTTTATTTAACAAGAGGCTGTTAACAATCCTTTGTTGGTTGTTATTTGACAGTACGTTATTAACTTTCTCCTCTTCTATCTCAAAGTCGTATCGGTCTGGTGTTCCAGTGATCCATTTCCAGGCGGAACCAAGGAGAACTATAGAGCGTTTATTTCTGAACTTGGGACGGAGTCCGTTAAAGTGAATTTTATATCTATTGAATTTCATGGGATAGGAATGGAAACATGGGATGTGGAAGGTTACTGAAATCGCGTACGCTTAGATCTATTTTATTATATTATATAGATATTGGTCAATTTCAATGACGTGTATAATTTTGAATGTTGCGGTCTGCACTTTTGCAGAGCCAGAATTTATTGCTATCAGTTGGGCGTTAGATTAATCCAGCATTTTGACATCCGCGATGATGGGTGCAACGCAGAGCCTAAAAAATTTAATTCCTTATTAACGACTTATGAATTACTCTACCAGATGTGGTTAAAATTGTGTTGACCTATTTACTGAAACGACTTTCCTTCTATACCTTGCAGAAAGTTTATTGCCTATTCTCTTATTTATTTTAACATATATTACGTCTCTTGCGCTATACGGGTGGTTCCCTACTTTTATTATGATAATCTAAGTCGGCTTCTTGTTTGCTTTTTATTCTCTCCTTTCTTCCTTTCCGATTCTAGTAGTGCTGGGTTAATAAGCGACTCCTTACCAAGGAAAACATCGATAGGTTTCCTTTTAATTGTTGAGTGCACTGACCTGTTATATTCGTACACCGTCATGTCCAACAACTCAGAGAAGAAGTTGTGAAGCTTCTTGGTCTTCATGCAGCGCAAGAACTCGGAGAGTGTGGAATGAAAACGTTCCACTTGACCGTTAACAGAGGTTGTGTAGGAGGGAACCTTGAATAACGTGATTTTGAATAGATTTTCTAGCATATGGATTATGGAGCTTGAGCGTTGAGCTCAACAATTTCTCGTTATTACGATTATTTCGGGAACTCCAAAGGCCAACACGAGTTCTCTGAGAGGTAGCTTGATATCCTCTGTGGCTCTAAACTTCAGCACTATTGTAAGCGCGTACTTTGAAAACTTATCGATGCAGTTAAGATTATTTAGCCGTCCCTATCACTCCCGGAAAATAATATTTTTTTAGAATTTTAACCTTGTTCTCTCTTGCGTCTCTATGTGCTCTCCGGTGAGTGCTGGTCACGATTTTCCCCTGGTCCGAATCATCACTAACATCTTCGACATGAATCTGAGATAGTCTAATTTTGAAGCTACTAAAGTGGGACACGTATAGTGTTTGTATCAGGCCCATTATTCGTTCTGCTGCTCTGATACCATTAATAACTGAAGGAGGACAACACTTTCTTCAGGATTTCCTTTAAGTTCCCCTCGTTGAATTCAGGTTCTGTCACGACATGTCGGTGATAGGTTTGGAAAACAATATTGAAACTAAGTGAAGAGATTTCGCCTACCTGTAAAACAATCTGGTTCTTAAATACATTGAGGTGGACTTCCACACTGTGTATTAAGTTGTGGGACGAACTGTCGTCACTGTGCTCAGTGACTGTAAGCGAATTTACTAACGACTTCATCTGGGGAGGACGTGATAGAGCGTCTGCTACCATGTTTGTTTTACCCGGCTTATAATGCAGCTCATAGTCGTACTCCTCCAGAACTGCCTTCCACCGCTTCATCTTGCTGTTATTGTTTTTGCTGCTTAGAGCATATGTCAGAGGCTGGTGATCTGTGTATATTTTTACATGCGCAGATCCATATAGGTAATGGCATAAGGCATTTAGTGCCCATGATTGCCAACATTTCCTTTTCATGGGCTACGTATCCTTCCTCGGTTTTACCAAGTGTAAGGGAGATAAATGTTACTGGCCTGTCTTGTTAAGCCAAGACAGCACCAAGAGCGAAGTTGGAAGCGTCTGCAGTTAGCTCAAACGGTTTTGTAAAGTTTGGATATGAAAGAACTTCATAAGCGAGAGTGTTCTTAATTTTTTCAAATGAATCAATTTCTTCCGGGCTGATGCGTCCCTCTTCTCCTCTTAAAGGAGCTGTCAGGCGCTTCGTTAGCTTCGCGAAATCCTTCACAAAGCAACGATAGTACCCTGACAGTCCAAGAAATGAGCGTAGACCTCTGGACGTTTGAGGTTTAGGGAATTCCCGTATTGCCCTTACTTTTGCTTGGTTAGTTTTTATTCCTTCGGATGAGATAATAAATCCCAGGAAACCCACTTCGTTCTTATAAAAATGACACTTGTTCAGTTGAACCTTCATATTTGCTTCATCAAGTGTTCTGAAGATGTCTACTATGTGTTTGGCATGATCGCTTTCGCTTTAACTAAATATCACTATGTCGTCTATATAGACATAGCAAATCTTTCCTGTGTGGTCCCACAAGATGTCATCGAAAGCCCTCTGGAAAATTGCTGGGCGTTTTTCAGCCCGAAAGGAAGCCTGGTAAATTCAAATTTACCACTATCTATCGAGAAGGCAGTTTTTTCGATGTCAGAATCCTTCAAGGGAATCTGATGGAAGACGCTTTTCAGGTCTAGAACGCTGAAAAATTTGTATTCTCCCAATTGCGATGAAACTTCATTTATGTAGGGAATAGAGTAACGGTCGGCTATGGTGATACCGTTCAATTTCCGGTAGTCAATTACCATTCAGTATTGCTTTTTTCCTGCGGGATCAGACTTTTTGGGTACAATCCACACCGGGGAATTATACGACGATGACCTAGAAGGTCTAATAATGCCGTCGGCTAGTAGGCCTTTGATTTGTTGCTCGACCTCTGATTTGAGAGCCATTGGGAAAGGATAATACTTGCTGTAAGTAGGAGCATCGGTAGTTTTCCGAATTTCCCCTACGGCTTTCGTAGTGAAAGTCAATTTTTGGTTAGGTTCCGAAAAAAGGCTCTGTTTTTTTCTTTTTAATTCATTTTCTATTGTTTCTCACTTATAACTATTAACTTGCTAACAAAAATGTTTAAACTAGCTTACGTACTAACTTAATTAACTATGTGAACCTAGGCGGGTACTCTAAATTACTCAATAACTTACTTTCTAATGCCTTTCGGCCTAAAGATATAATAAATAAATATATTTCAACCTAGAACTAATATTAAGAACTAAGAAGGTTAAAAAAACTTATTTTATGGATCAACATTTTTTGGTTTTTCTTAAAATTACTTACAACCAATTAAAACTAATTAAGACTAGTGCAGCCGCAGTAGCTTTATTATAATTTTTTTTTTTTTTTTTTTTGTTTTTTGCATTTTATAACTTTTTTTTTGGATTTTTGTTTGTGTTTTTTCTATTTTTTTTTTATTTTCGATGCCACTTTTAGTTTTCAAATTTTTTTTTGGTTTTTTTAATTTATTAAAATTTTTTATTTTTTTTTAATTTTCGACGCCCGCCGCTTTATTTTTCAAATTTTTTAGTATTTTTGTATCTTTTACATTTTTTTTGTTTTGTTTTAAAATTTTTTTGGTTGCCACTGTGCCTACCCCCTGTACCCTAAGTCTTGCACTCTAAGCCTTTGTTAGCCAGCCAATGGCGACTCGCTATCAGTTGCATTTACATTTTGTTACACCAGAACATTTTCGACGTTTAAATAACGTCCCGTCAATCGCGATCTGATACCGCTCTACTTAACCGGAGGAGCTCTTCAATTTCTCCGCCTACTGTGGCGACGTCCCGGCCATAAAGGAGCCGTCGTTCTACGGACTTACGGCAAACGGAGCAGCCCTGAACAGAGCCGCATCCATATGTTTGTTAAAATATAGCTACTGATCTAGCCAGATGCCGAGGTACTTAGCTACTACTCTGTTTTGCAGTGGGTTGCCATGTAGATCAACGATCACCAGCTTTCGCCAGTTCTTTCTCGTATCCCATGAGGCCCGAGCCAACGAGGTTCTAAACACAATTGTTTCCGATTTCTGGAAGTTGATTTTCAACTTCCAGTCATCGCAATATTTCTGAATCTTTTCGAAGTCACACTGCAAAAGTAGTCTGATGACCTCGATCTTTGGACCTGTTCTGTACGCGATGAGGTCGTCAGCGTACGCTATAGCATGGTGAAGAGAACCAACTAGATCGCCAGTGAAAATGCTAAATATAATAGGGAATGCTATATGACAGGGAAGAGTCGCAGAGCCCAATGAAGTTAATGTCGACTTGCTCGAGTTCGGCGACTTCTCCTCCTCTAATGTTGGAGGCTGCGTCAGTGTTCTCGAGATATTTAACAAAATTTTGCTCTTCCTCTTCGTCATTTAAAGTCGAGGTTCTGGTAGTGAATGAATTAAGTTCCTCTTCGGGCGGTTGGATTTGAAAATTGGGTTGATAGTTCCCGTTTTGTGGGATCTTGTTCGTACCTACTTTCCAAGCCGTACCGCTAAAGTTCTGCCGGTTTCGATTATGAATATCTCTGGCCTGGTTACTAGGCTCTTGGATGAAGAGTTCCTGTTTTACAGGTTGAGAGGTCTTGCGAATCTATCGTTCTGATTCATGAAACTTCTCTGTTGGAAGTTTGGTTGGCTACGGCCAAAGTCTTGATTATGCTGATTAGGTCGATACTGTTGAGGCTGAGTGAAGCTAGTAGGATTTTCCCGATTGGGTTGGAAGTCCGGGTATTTTTTACGGTGTCCAGAATTGGGATTCCTTGGAGGTAATGTGTTTTGTAAACGTGTTGGAGTAGGCTGAGGAGCAAAATTTTTTCGTATTGCTCCTTGAGTGTTCTGATCGTATTGGGATCTATAATGCTGGTTTTCGTATTTTTGGCAGAGGTGTAAGGCTGTGGGAAGGTTTGAGGGTTCTTTCATGCCGAGAAGATCGGACAGATTACCCTTCAATCCCCTTACAAAGGTATCGAGAGCCTTGTCCCGATACGTTTTAACCTATTACCTCATTGACTCTCGACCATGTATGATGTATGATGTAGTCTCATGCATTTCTTATAGTAAAATTTTGATTTTCGCAGGCGATACGAAAATTCTTAAATCCATTAAGAATGCGTACTTCTTCAAAAAGATATCGAAAGTTTTGTAATATGGTGAAGTAAGAATGGCTGAGTCTCCAAATGCGAAACTTTGACTTTCTCAAAAATAAAAAAAAATAAAAACGGGAACCTATTTAAGCTGTGTATTCGATGCCTGGTCATATATTATGTAATGTTTCAAGTTTTTGAGAACTTGGTGTTTTCTTCAATGTTAACCTCGAATTTAATGAGCTCATAAACTAAGGTAAGGAAAGCAAACTCTATGCACGGTTTTATAAAAAGATGGGCAAAGAATTTACTAATCCTTATGTAACACTATCTTTGTATAACTGTTATGTTCGCCCTCATCTGGAGTATGCATCTCTAGTCTGGTCTCCACGGTATGTAATTCATAAGTCTCGTATTGAGACAGTTCAACATAAATTTATACGCTTTGCTCTGAAGGGTCTTCCTTGGGAGGATCCTTTTAATCAGCCTCCGTATGAGCACCGTATTCAGCTTTTAAGACCCTTTCCCAAAGACGTACCAACAATGATCTAATATTTATCCAACAGCTAATTGCTGGTTATATGGATGCTCCCTACTTGCTCTCGTCCATCGGTTTTAACTACCGCGGAGGATCTCATCACTTGCGTAATTTAGAGTTAATTCACTGCCCCCATCACAGAACCAATTATGGCATGCATGACTCATGCAAAAACTTAGCCTTTCATCTGAGCATTACAGATATTTCTGACCCGTGTGAACAAATTTCGGTTTTCTACAGTAGAGTTGTCTTTAAATTTACGAAAACTACTTTCTGTATCCCTAATCGCCTCTTTACAGCTTGAATCAAACAACGAATTCTCTTTGGGGATGACAGTTTTTGTTTTGTGAGGAACAAAATTTTTCATGCAGTTGATAATTACCTTAGATATCATATCAGCACAATGACCAACTAAAATTTCGAAAGAAATTATTCAGGCCGTCCCAATTGGCTTTATTATATTGTCACACAGTTCTTTTAGGGACTTTATCTTTTTTTTACCGTGACGGGAAGCGAAAAATCTACCGATATGACACAATGGTCCGATCTGCCTAAGGAAGATGATACTACAACCCTGTATTTTTCGGGATGAGAAGTTAGAAATAGGTCAATAGTGTTGGCCACATACCTTTCAATATCAGAAACCCGAGTAGGCTCATCAACAAGTTGAGTTAAAGGGTTTAACTCAGCAAAGATCTCAACACATTTTCCTCCGGGTGTTGTCTGGCCAGAATGTCGAAGCCAACCAGATTTGTAAACATTGAAATCGCCCGCAATTGCGATTTCAGTGTGAGGATATAGGGAAACAATTCTTATTGTGGAGTCAGATAGCGCATCAAACTCGTTAGAGGTCGAACTGCTATCTAAATTGGGGCTTCTGTAAATAAAACAATAGTAAATGATATCTAACGGACGGTGAATTTTAACCACATGAAATTAAAGTTCGTATTAGAACAGAGGCCGTATAGTGTTAGAAGCTGGTAATCAATATATAATATATATAATTTTTTTGTTTTTGGTTGCCACTGTGCCTAGCCTCTATACCCTTAGTCTTACACACTAAACCTTTGTAAGCCAGCCATAGGCGACTTGCTATCAGTAACATTTACATTTTGTTGCTCACACAACCACCAGAACATTTTCGACATTTTAATAACGTCCCGTCGATCGCGATCTGATACCGCCCTACTGAACCGGGGGAGCTCTTCAACTTCTCCGCCTACTGCGGCGACCGACGTCCCGGCAATAAAGGAGCCGTCGTTCTATGGACTTATGGCAGGCGTGGTAGATTAACGGAACCGCCAATCTGTCCTGTATCAAACATATCATGTCAAAATAGAGGAAAGCCTCCGGTGGGACAAATTCACTGAACCGTGTTCTCTCCATATATTCTATGTTGGGGTAGTAAGCCCCAAATATCTTCAGGCCTTTGTTCGAAGACATCGCCCTTGCAGTGTGACCCCGAGACAGTTTTATCATGAAGTTGCCGATTCTGTTTATTTGAGCCCCGTTGTAAAGGACCCAATTAAGATAATATTTTCTGTAGTGTGACTCTGGTGTTCTGTGCAATCCAAGACAGGTACGCAGAAACTGTCTCTCAAACACCCGAATCTTTTCCATTTGAGACGCTGGTGCTGTAACATTGAACCACACAGGGCACCCATAGACAATCATTGGCCTTATGAGGGCCATGTAGCAAATCACCTTCACTCTGCTATCAAGTTGACTGCTGTGAAACAGTCGCCTTGTCAGAGCAAAAGCTCCTCTAGCTCCTAGAGCTGCATCAATATAATTGTTAAAATATAGATACTGATCTAGCCAGATGCCGAGGTTTTTTTTTTTTTTTTGTTGGAGGTTTTTAAAATACCAGCTGGAGCACTCAGACCTAAATACCGGTCCATTGTACTACCAGATAGTAACCTTCTATTTGTTATAGCTTTCCAGATGTTCGGAGAAAAGCCAAAAGACGCTGCCATGATAAGGAGCCTAAGTTACCAGCTCTCACCATGTCTGCGCCGAGTATCTGTAACCTTATGCGAGAAAAAGCAAGACATTCACAGAGGAAGTGCTCTGCGGTGTCTTCATCTTCTCCACAAGATCCACAGAGTGTGGTTTCACTTAAGCCTAACACATTTTAATGCTTGGCAAAAAACAAGTGCCCGCTGGCAACGCCAATAAGTTTTCTACAGTCTTTTCTGCTACGAGTGTTGCAGTCTTCTTACTAACGTTGGGTAGCATACGCTTGGTTTGTCTGCATCCAATGGAGGCATGCCATTTACGAATGTGCTCTTCGCAGATCCAATCATTGATTAAAGACCTCACTGAGGATGCTGGCAGACCTAACGACGATTCAGGTTCTGAGAAAGCTGTCTGAAATCCCTGCCTAGCGAGTTCATCGGCGATCTCATTTCAAGTTATGCCGTGATGGCCCGGAACCCAAATGAGACTCAAGGAATTTAATCTTCCGATCGCATTCAGAGAGCTCTTGCATTCCTGGACCACTTTCGACGTGGTTGGAGGGTTGAGAAGGGCCTTAAGCAAAGCTTGGCTGTCGCTGCAAACAAAGATACTTCTCCCTGTCCATCCATTGTTCGTTATGTGGCTCAAGGCCATTAGGATAGCATAAGTCTCGGCTTGGAAAACGGATGCGTATGATTCCAAAGATGAGTGCAGTCTTATGTCGTCGTTCTCAACAAAGGCACCAGCACCAAAACCCTCGTCGGTTTTGGAGCCATCTGTGAAGATACGATAACATTTCTTTCCAGGCTCAGATTCTGGAGCAAACCAGTCCTGAACCGAAGGAAAGTTGATTGAATAATTTTGACGCAGTTTGAGCCTTGGGATCATCGTGTCAGACGGCATATCCATTAGACGCGAGCCAAAAAATATGCTGCTAGCGAGTTCGTTAAAGCTCCAGTGCGAATTGTGCCAGAGACCACATCGCTTTAAACGAGAAATGGTCTTGAGAGTACACCCCATGATGTAGGTATCAACGGGAGGAAGACTCAACAGTGCGCCGAGAGCAGCTCCCGGTGTGCTGGGAAAGGCTCCAGTAACAGCAAGACAAACTGTTCTTTGAAGTTTGGCAAACGAGGCAATAACGTATTTACGCGAGAGCTTATTCCACCAAACAACTGACGCATAGGAGATGATTGGTCTTATCATAGCCGTATAGATCCAAAGGACCCTTTTCGGTGAAAGACCCCATGTCTTGCCAAAGGCTCCTTTACATTGCCAGAAAACTGACAGTGCCTTAGTAGTTTTAGACTCGACATGTTTAGACCAAAGAAGTTTGTTATCAAGGATAACTTCAAGATGTTTGACTTCATTTGAATGTTGACGCCTTTAAGCGTAAGTTGGGTCAGACCAGTCAATTTTCTACGTCTCGTGAAGAGGACAACCTCGATTTTAAGAGGATTGACGGAGAGACCGTTTCTAACACACCAGGTGTCAATCATATAAAGCGCAGCCTGTGTTCGGGGTTCTAAACACAATTGTTTCCGATTTCTGAATGTTGATTTTCAACTTCCAGTCATCGCAATATTTCTGAATCTTATCGAAGTCACACAGCAAAAGTAATCTGATGACCTCGATCTTTGGATCTGTTCTGTACGCGATGAGGTCGTCAGCGTACGCTTTAGCATGGTGAAGAGAACCAACTAGATCGCAAGTGAAAATGCTAAAGAAAATAGGCGAATTCACCGCTCCTTGTTGCAGACCGTTCTGCATTTTAAAAGTTCTGGTAGAAGTTATATTGCAACTTTTCACAGCAAACGTTCTACCATGAAGCATGTCATTCAGAATATAAAGCAGTGGTTTACTCATGCCATACCTGATCAACTTAAAGAAAACACCGTCCAACCAAACGGTATCGAATGCCTTCTCCAAGTCAACCAGACATGCACCCGTACACTGCTTTTTAGCTTTGTTCCATTGAATATCAGATACTAGCTTAGACGCAGCATGTATGGTATCATGGCCCGCCTTAAAACCGAACTGATTTTCTGGAATAATATTTTTGTCCTCAGCCCATGTGGACAGAGCTCTATTGAGAACTTTCTCGGACACCTTGCTGATACTCGGTAGACGACTAATTGACCGGAGATTTGCTGGATTGGAACCATCCTTACCTTTTTTCAGGAGAGGATGAACCACTGCCGTCTTCCAACGCACTGGATAATATGCATTATTCAGCGCATTGTTACGATAAGATCGAACAGAAGAAATGTGTGCAGCCAACGAGACTATGCCAGTGGTGTGGGAGAGGAGATGATATGAAATGTAGGTAATGCACTCAGTGTTAAGTCTATTTTTGATTTTTTTTCTGTTTTGATAATGGATGGCACACAGCACTGAATAAAATTATTTCACAGCACAGAAGTTAATTTTATTATTCGGCGCGGCAGGGAAAATTTTTGATTATTGTTTTGACCCATTCATTGGTTGGTATACTTTGTTATTT
This sequence comes from Melanostoma mellinum, assembly GCA_914767635.1. Lineage (NCBI taxonomy): Eukaryota > Metazoa > Arthropoda > Insecta > Diptera > Syrphidae > Melanostoma > Melanostoma mellinum. The sequence goes on from OU612058.1 coordinate 96,109,132, forward strand.
TATTTTTATTGTTTTTTTTTTATTATGTTGTGGAAAGAGCACAGGTAACTTTAATCAGACACTAAGCGCAGCGCTTGTTATCGCGATTGATAGCCGATCGGCACTGTCTGGGTCCATAACCTGTTTAGCCAGATAAAAAAAGACGTTGTGTACTTGATGATGGTTTGTATAAAAAAGGAAAACGAATTTATTAACAGAAAGTTAAAGTCAACTTGTTACAAGAGAAATGATATGCGTTATGCAGTTGGTACAATTGTAAGTGCATGCTTTACAGTGATTCTCAGAAATAATATAACTATTTCACAGTATCGATGAGTCTCTTCATCGTTAGATTAGAAACTACCTTTCCGACCGTTCAATACAAGTTCTATTGGATGGCTTCAAGTCTAATACCAATTCATAAGTGCTGGTATGCCCCAGGGCTCCGTTTTGTCTCCGACTCTCTTCCTCAATTTCGTAAATGATCTCTCGGCCGAAACTTCTAGTCCGCTTAACTGTTTTGCTGACGACTTTACCCTAAGCTTTTCATATTCGTTTCCAAATTCACGTAGCTGCTCTTCGGATGTGGAACTGGAACGGTTGCGTATGATTAGCTCATTGAATTCTGACCTTGACAGCTTTGTTACATGGGGTAGAAAAAAACTGAGTTGAATTCAATGCTTCGAAAAGTCAATGCTGTCTCTTGTCGTTGAAGCTTAACATTCCCTCATTGCTATTATCCATGAAATGGTACTTGCACCCAAGAAACCGAATAGCTGTCAGCACATGGTATGTGTGTAAACGATGATCTTCGTTGGAATGAACACACTGTTGAATTCGCCAAAAATGCTGCTAAAAGCTCAGGCTTCTTGAGACGATGCAGGAAATTGTTCACCCCTTCTGATCTGGCTACAATTTATAAGGCCTTCATCTGCCCAAAACTGGAGTATAACTTCCATATCTTGTCAGGTGCTCCTCAAACATCTTTGCACCTACTTGATACGGTACAAAATAGAGCGTTTAAAATGATAGGTGATAGTTAGACCGTAGAATCGATTGATTCTCTTGAACATCGTCGAAACGTTACCTGCCTCTCTCTCTTTTATCGCTTTTTTCACAAACAGTGCTCTATTGAAATAGCCTGCTGCATTCCTCCCCTGAAACAATTTAGCCGCAACACCCGCCTCGCTAGGAATGGTCATCAATTTTGCGTTGAGCCCAACTTCAGGTCTACTGACAAGCATAGAGATTCATAATTTAGTCGCACCACCCGAATGTGGAATGTTCTACCTGCCCTGTGTTTCCCCTACATTTCGATTCAAAAAAATTCAAAAGTGCATCGATGTCTCCTTTCAAATCCTCTAATATAATATATTAATTGGTTATTTCATTCAAAGAGCGAAAGTGGGAGTTGACATCACCCAAACATTGGGACCTTCCACAATGCGATGTTTTTTTTTTTTTCATTTCCCTTTCGATGATGAGATCACAGAGGAGAACAAAACTTAAATGCAAGGAAAGGGGGAAGCTGCTGGTTGACGATCGACTTGCCTATGCAAAAAGCAAAATCCGCAACAAGTCAATGCCTTATAGACGTACTAACGGATGGCCCAGCTGGAACCAAATACTGAGGTGTTATTAGGATGTGTACTCGCAATGTTAATCACTCTTGCGATAGTAACTGGGTAAACAAGTTAAAGAAATTTAAGCCATTGAACTAAGCAAACCTTTTGGTATTTTTTATTTTTCTCTTTTTCTGGCGCTAGTAAGACTTTCGATCTTGACGAGATAAATCAATTTGCGCTGCTTTTAAAGTGAATCGACAACTTAGACTTATTTTCGCGGCAATATATGTACTTGCCCACGGAAAAAACATTAGGCGCGTTTTATTGAAAATTTTCTATGTGCACTTATGTGCTCTTATCAATAAAACGATTTTTGGTTATATGCACTTAGCAAGTTCACTTTCAATTTTAACTTTCAAGGTTGGTACCCTTTGCACTTGTTCTAAGGATAAGAAACATTAAAAATTTGCATTCTAAGGATATAAATGCATACCTTTTACTTTCCATTTCTATTTTTCTCTATTTAATTCTCGATTCTCAATTTACTTGCCGCATTTCAACTTTTTACTTTCGATGTAAACAAAACAAATGTCACTTTAATTTTTTTTCGCAATAGCTGTGTTCAATAAGATTCATTTTTATTTTTAGGGTCGAATATTCGAATCGAATTAGGAATTAGGATTCAGATTTCGATGCAGGTATTTATATCACGGTTACTAGTTTGTGAATTAAAAACTCATTAAGTCATAAGTTAGTAAGTGACTTATGAATTAAATAAGTCAAAAGCTTAGAGAAATAAAGAACAAGAGGGAAAACCATTGCTTTTGCTGCTACCACCACCTTTTCTGACCGTGTGTGTGTGTGTGTTAGTAACTGCGTGTCTATTTATGTCCCCACCAAGTCACCACCTGACTCATCTATTAGCTATTAGGTATGTTTCTTTACTGAAAATTCGCACGAAATGCACCGAAATTCGGCGAAAGTCAGTCTAATCCCGTTCCGATTTTTCGTAACAGTGCACAAAAGAGAGTGCTCTCGAGAGAGTAAAAAAATTTCCCCGTCCTGCGAATTTCCGCCACCAAAATTTCTGTGGACAGAAATCGTGCACAGCCAAAACAAATACCACAACTGTCAAACAGACGTTTTTCCAAGCGTTGCGCTGCTGCGAATGTTTTGTTCAAGGCGTTTCTTTACTTTTAAGACAAATACGCTCTTTCAAAAAGTTTCTGAAAGAATTTAACAACCTTTCCTTAAAAAAAAATGTCTGTGCACAAAAAGTAAAGAAACAGACTTATTCAATCTGTTGTCGAAAATCAGAAATATGAATGAACACAACCCAAAGACTGCCAACCTCTGGATGCCAAAAAAAGAAATTTACCAACCATCCCTGTTGTGCAGTTAGCTTACTGCGATATTTATGTGCACTTAGGCTACTGACATAAGGAGTTGTTGTTTTCCCATGAGCGATGTTTTGCTGAAGTGCACACAAGTGCACATAGAATTTCAATAAAACTCGCCTATTATATACTCTTTGCTAATTGTCCTGGCTACAAAACAGTGGTCCTTTGAGCCGGATGTGTAGCATCTTAGATCAGTGCAAAAATTGATTATCGTATCGATCTTGACGAAAGTGCATATTACAAAATAATCGCGTCAATCATTTAAATAAAACCAAAAACATTATCCTGTTTGCTATACATCGCGTAAAAGACATTTTTTATTCAAAATCGTCGGTTTACTACTACTGTCGGTGACGATTGGATCTGCAGACTCTGGAGCAACGTTGGAGCAACGCTCAAATACAGGTGTGTGAAAATCTCTTAATAAAAATAATATATTTACTTAAATTATTCGATCCTTGTTGATCTAAATATAATTAAGTGTGGTGTGATATCGGGTTGTAACAATTTTGCTAGCTGAAAATGTCTTAATCGAAGGTCTCAAATTATATAGATGCAATTCAAGCAATTGCTCAAGATATTATTGCAGATTACGGGGCATATGCTAACTTAGAATCGTCGAAAAAATCTGTGCATATGAATGAAATGCGATTCGTTGAAGAAGCAGCTTTTGAGGAGGCTAAATCTATTTATCAAAACATAATCGTTGCTCCTTCAGAAGAGGCAAAGATGAAATATATGGAAGCACTTTCATTCAATAAATTGAAAGAAGTTTTTTTCGCGTATTCATGTGCATTAAAAGAGAACTTATCAGACACAGACATTCAGCATAGTTTTCACAAATCGATAATTGGTGCACCGACACCAACAGCAGAGTTAAAGCTCCCTCATATTAAAATTCCTACCTTCGACGGGTCATTAAAAATGTGGCCAGGATTTAAAGGGCTATTTGGTGGCAAAAAATTCATCGATTTCCGATGCCCATAAACTTCATTATTTAAAGGGTAATTTAAGCGGTGAGGCAGCACGATTGCTGTGTAACACTGACACAAATTTTGTCTCCCTGGGAATTGTTAATGAAATGATTCCAAAATGTACGTTTGATAAAGGATAGTCAATTTAAATTAATGTTTCATCAAGCTAAACTCCTTCATGAATCTGCTGAAGATCTGAAATTGTTGTAAGACATCTCAAATGAAGCTAGACAATCTCTTAAAAATCTTGGGGTATCTGTAGACTCATGGGTAGACTCATACGGTAGAAAAACTTCCAGTTAAAACACGTGGTCTTTGGGAATCTCATATTTCAACTCACGTAGATTATCCAACGTACAGCGTTTTAGAGGATTTCATTCTTATGAGATCAAGGTATTTGGATATCATCGGACAATCTTCGTCGGGATCTACAAATCATCAATCAAGGTCAAAACCCTCATCAAATGCAGTTCGAGCTCACAATTCCACAGTCGTGAATAAATGTTCATTATGTCAGGGTCTTCATTCAATTCGCAATTGCTTCAAATTTAAGGCACTTAACGTCAGGAAAAGACTTGAAACTGCGAATAATAAGAAGTTGTGTCTAAACTGTTTTTCCAGTGAGCATTCATCCCAAAACTGCACAAGTCCTTTCACGTGCTCCACGTGCAAAAAAAGGCACCATTCATTACAGCACTTGACCGAGTCAGTCAATGCAAATCATGCTAATGAACACGCTCCCACAGCAGCGGTTCAGTTATCAAACCATTCCCCCTGTGCTTCCGCTCAAACGCCTCGAGCAAGATTATCTGAAAATCTTCAACCATCTACAAACAGTGCTTCAGCTTATAATGCGTTTATAGCCGAAAACATTACATCACCTGTTCTTCTGGCTACGGCCCTTATAAAGGTTCCCACACCTACAGGCCAAACGTTATTACTGCGAGCATTACTTGATCCTGGATCGGAGGCTTCCTTTATTATTGAATCTGCTGTTCAACTGCTTAATCTCAAAAGGGTAAAGAACTGTGCTAACGTTATTGGTGTTGGGGAAACCACTACAAGCACCTCAAAATAAAAAGTTTCGTTCACCATTTTATCTTGTGTCAATGCAAACTTTAGCCTTAAACTTAATGCGTTGGTTTTACCCAAACTAACAAAGTTGCTCCCCGCGCAGACAATTCCAAAGGCTGATTGGAATCATCTTCAAGATCTTGAACTCGCAGATCCGTCTTTTAATAAAGCGAGAAAGATTGACGTTTTACTGGGTAGTGATGTTTATCCGTTTATTATCCTTGATGGTCTGCTTAAAGGAGAACAGGGTTCCCCTATGGCGCAAAGAACGGAACTGGGCTGGGTGTTTTCTGGTGGCATTTCACTTACTAACAAGCTTACAGTATCATCATTCCACATCAAAACTGAACCTACAACGTTAGACAATATAGTGCTGAAGCTTTGGGAACTCGAACAAATTCCAAAGCGAAAGTTCATGTCCCCTGAAGAAAAAAAATGTGAGACTCATTTTAGCAGATGTCATCAACGCCAAGTGGATTGCAAATATGTCGTTCACCTTCTCTTCAAAAATGGAACACATCCGTTGTAAGGCTTGTCCCAAACGTCAGCATTTGTTCGTTTCTTACAATTGGAGAAAAAATTCAAAACCAACTCGTCCTTCCATGACGAGTATAAAAATGTATTCAATGAATATAAAGAACTTGGTCATGTGACTGAAATAGGGTCCACGGCATTATCTTCTCCTCATTATTTTTTCCCTCACTATGCGGTGATAAAAGAGTCCAGTTTCACCACAAAACTGCGAATTGGTTTTGACGCTTCCTGCAAAACATCTGATGGCACCTCGTTAAACGATCATCTTTTCACCGGCCCAAGACTACAAGATGATATTTTTGATCACATTGCTCGCTTCAGGAAGCACAAAATTGCATTTACCGCCGATATTAATAAAATGTATAGGCAAATTTGGATTAGTCCCCACGATTCAATGTACCAACTAGTTCTATGGCGTGACGCTGATGGAGAAGAAATTAAAATATATCGTCTAAACACTGTCGCATTTGGCACAGCTTCGGCACCATATTTAGCTATTCGGACGCTTCAACAACTAGCGGCAGATGAAGGAGAAGACTTTCCCATCGCATCAACAAAAGCTTTACGCCATTTTTATGTAGATGATGTTATTCATGGGGCAGATTCAGTTGAGGAAGCCTTAGAAATGCAATCTCAACTCCGAATAATGTTGCAGCGGGGCGGTTTTCCCTTAAGAAAGTGTGCAAGCAATTGCGAAAGGCTACTGACATCCGTTTCAGAGGAAGACAGGGAGGTTCAAATACCACTTTCATTCAACAACGAAGATGCAATCAAAGCTCTTGGAATACAATGGCATCCTGCAAAAGACACATTCATGGTCAGATTATCTCTGCAAAAAACGAAAACTACTACGAAGCGAACCATCTTGTCAGATTTGGCTCGTCTGTACGATCCGATGAGTTGAATAGCAGCTTGCCTTGTCGTCGGTAAGATTTTAATGCAAGATCTCTGGAAAGAAAACCATACATGGGATTCGGAGCTCCCAGTGGAAGTCGTTTCAGCGTGGCACAAATTGAAGGATGAACTAAGCGCTTTGGAGGCCATCGAAATACCGCGCTGGATTAACTTCACAAAAAAATCGAAGGTCGAAGTTCACGGATTCTGCGATGCATCCGAAAAGGCGTATGCTGCAACGATCTATCTAAGAATCACCAACGATACTAAAACATTTATCAACCTCATCGTGGCTAAGACTAGAGTGGCACCTCTACAGAATAAATCTACAGCGCGGTTGGAACTTTGTGGAGCCTTGTTGTTAGCACAGTTGTTGATGCATACGATTTAGACGATGGAACTGCAATCATCAAAAATATATGCTTGGTGTGATTCTCAAATCACACTTGCTTGGATTAAAAGTCATCCCACATCAGAACTACATTTGTGGCCAACAGAGTGGCAGAAATTCAGGACCTTATTGATCCTCAATGCTGGAACTACGTTTCGTCCAAAGAAAACCCATCGGATATTGCATCCAGAGGAAGTTCTCCGAAGGACCTCATAAAAAACCATAAATGGTGGCATGGGCCAGCATTTTTACAAGGGTTTGATGAGAAACTTCATCGACCATCCGACATTAAATCCACCGATCTCGAAACAAAAGCGTCGGAGATAGCTAAAACCAAATTTGAATACCCTTTTATAAGTATTTTTCAGATATGCGTTCACTTCAATTGCTTCGAAACAAAACAACTTCTTTTTTCTCGGTTTTTGTCGCTATATCGTCTATTTTGAGCTGCAGCGTGGTGGCGTCGTTATATGGTAAATTTGAGATTCAAAGCAAAAAACTTATCAACTAGAATATCAGGTCCTCTGTCATTGACTGAAATACATTCCGCTCGGACGCGATTGATTGTTTTGATTCAAGAAGAATTTTTCGCAGACGAAATTTCAAGAGTACTGAAGGGTGAAACAGTCTCGCAACGGAGCAAACTGGCAAGACTTTCACCAATAATTGACGACGAGGGAATACTTCGATTTGGAGGACGATTAGAGAACGCTGATCTACCCTATTTCCAGCGGCATCCAATAATTTTACCTTCAAACAACTTTTTGGCATCGCTCATTGTTCACGACACCCACATGAAATCGCTACATGGAGGTCAACAATTAATGATGGCCACACTTTGAACTGAGTACTGGATTTTGCATCTAAAAACCACAGTAAAAAAATGCATTCACAAGTGTTTGAAATGCTACAGGTTTACAGCAACTGAGATGCAGCAGAAAATGGGAAATTTACCAACTTTACGAGTCACCCAGGCACGACCCTTTCATACATCCGGAGTGGATTATGCTGGCCCTGTCCAACTCAAGGCGTGAAGGGGGCGATGCAATAAAATAACAAAGGCATACATAGCCATTTTTATATGCTTCTGTACTAAGGCAGTACACCTCGAATTGGTAAGCGATTACACAACATCCGCGTTCCTTGCTGCTTTCAAACGTTTCACTGCTCGTCGGGGGATCTGTACCAACCTGAACAGCGATTGTGGAACGAATTTTAAACGAGCTGCAAACATTCTGGACAAGGAAAGGTTGCACATGGAAAAGAAATGGACAGAGGATATTGCCCAATGTATGCAAGCCAATGGTCCTAATTGGTATTTCAATCCTCCTGCTGCTCCGCATTTCGGTGGGCTTTGGGAAGCAGGAGTAAAATCTATGAAGTACCATTTAAAACGGACCATTGGACATTACACTCTGAAGTTTGAAGAATATGCAACAATTTTAACCCAAGTGGAAGCTGGCCTCAACTCACGTCCACTTTGCCCTATCACCGAAGATCCAAACGACCTATCAATTTTGACCCCAGGACACTTTTTAATCGGTTCATCGCTCAATACGGTACCTGAAAAAGACGTCACCGAAATAAAGGACAATTATTTAGACCGATGGCAACTCATGCAAAAGATTCAGCAAACCATATTGAAACATTGGAAATCCGAATACTTGGCTCGGCTACAACAACGTCCGAAATGGCTTACACCGACTTCAAATTTTAAGATTGGCCATCTGGTGCTCTTGCCTGATGAGCAAACACCTCCAACTCTATGGCGGTTAGGTAGAATCACCGAAACTCATCCTGGAACAGATGGAAAGGTTCGGGTTGTTACAATAAAAACTGCAACCAACTTACTTAAACGCCCGATCGCTAAATTTTGTTTTCTACCTATGTTAAACGACTCAACCTTACCAACCGACACACACACACCTTAAAACCCATATTCACATCTAATAAAATTTTAAACTATACCTACCTTTAATTTACAATGAATTTTAATATATATGTCATATGATTCATATTATAATCTATATAGCGGTTCAGTTATCAAACCATTCCCCCTGTGCTTCCGCTCAAACGCCTCGAGCAAGATTATCTGAAAATCTTCAACCATCTACAAACAGTGCTTCAGCTTATAATGCGTTTATAGCCGAAAACATTACATCACCTGTTCTTCTGGCTACGGCCCTAATAAAGGTTCCCACACATACAGGCCAAACGTTATTACTGCGAGCATTACTTGATCCTGGATCGGAGGCTTCCTTTATTATTGAATCTGCTGTTCAACTGCTTAATCTCAAAAGGGTAAAGAAATGTGCTAACGTTATTGGTGTTGGGGAAACCACTACAAGCACCTCAAAATAAAAAGTTTCGTTCACCATTTTATCTTGTGTCAATGCAAACTTTAGCCTTAAACTTAATGCGTTGGTTTTACCCAAACTAACAAAGTTGCTCCCCGCGCAGACAATTCCAAAGGCTGATTGGAATCATCTTCAAGATCTTGAACTCTTAGATCCTCAAAACATCTGATGGCACCTCGTTAAACGATCATCTTTTCACCGGCCCAAGACTACAAGATGATATTTTTGATAACATTGCTCGCTTCAGGAAGCACAAAATTGCATTTACCGCCGATATTAATAAAATGTATAGGCAAATTTGGATTAGTCCCCACGATTCAATGTACCAACTAGTTCTATGGCGTGACGCTGATGGAGAAGAAATTAAAATATATCGTCTAAACACTGTCGCATTTGGCACAGCTTCGGCACCATATTTAGCTATTCGGACGCTTCAACAACTGGCGGCAAATGAAGGAGAAGACTTTCCCATCGCATCAACAATAGCTTTACGCCATTTTTATGTAGATGATGTTAATAATGGGGCAGATTCAGTTGAGGAAGCCTTAGAAATGCAATCTCAACTCCGAATAATGTTGCAGCGGGGCGGTTTTCCCTTATGAAAGTGGGCAAGCAATTGCGAAAGGCTACTGACATCCGTGTCAGAGGAAGACAGGGAGGTTCAAATACCACTTTCATTCAACAACGAAGATGCAATCAAAGCTCTTGGAATACAATGGCATCCTGCAAAAGACACATTCATGGTCAGAATATCTCTGCAAAAAACGAAAACTACTATGTACGAAGCGAACCATCTTGTCAGATTTGGCTCGTCTGTACGATCCGATGAGTTGAATAGCAGCTCGCCTTGTCGTCGGTAAGATTTTAATGCAAGATCTCTGGAAAGAAAACCATACATGGGATTCGGAGCTCCCAGTGGAAGTCGTTTCAGCGTGGCACAAATTGCAGGATGAACTAAGCGCTTTGGAGGCCATCGAAATACCGCGCTGGATTAACTTCACAAAAAAATCGAAGGTCGAAGTTCACGGATTCTGCGATGCATCCGAAAAGGCGTATGCTGCAACGATCTATCTAAGAATCACCAACGATACTAAAACATTTATCAACCTCATCGTGGCTAAGACTAGAGTGGCACCTCTACAGAATAAATCTACAGCGCGGTTGGAACTTTGTGGAGCCTTGTTGTTAGCACAGTTGTTGATGCATACGATTTAGACGATGGAACTGCAATCATCAAAAATATATGCTTGGTGTGATTCTCAAATCACACTTGCTTGGATTAAAAGTGCATCCCACATCAGAACTACATTTGTGGCCAACAGAGTGGCAGAAATTCAGGACCTTATTGATCCTCAATGCTGGAACTACGTTTCGTCCAAAGAAAACCCATAGGATATTGCATCCAGAGGAAGTTCTCCAAAGGACCTCATAAAAAACCATAAATGGTGGCATGGGCCAGCATTTTTACAAGGGTTTGATGAGAAACTTCATCGACCATCCGACATTAAATCCACCGATCTCGAAACAAAAGCGTCGGAGATAGCTAAAACCAAATTTGAATACCCTTTTATAAGTATTTTTCAGATATGCGTTCACTTCACTTGCTTCGAAACAAAACAACTTCTTTTTTCTCGGTTTTTGTCGCTATATCGTCTATTTCGAGCTGCAGCGTGGTGGCGTCGTTATATGGTAAATTTGAGATTCAAAGCAAAAAACTTATCAACTAGAATATCAGGTCCTCTGTCAGTGACTGAAATACATTCCGCTCGGACGCGATTGATTGTTTTGATTCAAGAAGAATTTTTCGCAGACGAAATTTCAAGAGTACTGAAGGGTGAAACAGTCTCGCAACGGAGCAAACTGGCAAGACTTTCACCAATAATTGACGACGAGGGAATACTTCGAGTTGGAGGACGATTAGAGAACGCTGATCTACCCTATTTCCAGCGGCATCCAATAATTTTTCCTTCAAACAACTTTTTGGCATCGCCTATTGTTCACGACACCCACATGAAATCGCTACATGGAGGTGAACAATTAATGATGGCCACACTTCGAACTGAGTACTGGATTTTGCATCTAAAAACCACAGTAAAAAAATGCATTCACAAGTGTTTGAAATGCTACAGGTTTACAGCAACTGAGATGCAGCAGAAAATGGGAAATTTACCAACTTTACGAGTCACCCAGGCACGACCCTTTCAGACATCCGGAGTGGATTATGCTGGCCCTGTCCAACTCAAGGCGTGAAGGGGGCGATGCAATAAAATAACAAAGGCATACATAGCCATTTTTATATGCTTCTGTACTAAGGCAGTACACCTCGAATTGGTAAGCGATTACACAACATCCGCGTTCCTTGCTGCTTTCAAACGTTTCACTGCTCGTCGGGGGATCTGTACCAACCTGAACAGCGATTGTGGAACGAATTTTAAACGAGCTGCAAACATTCTGGACAAGGAAAGGTTGCACATGGAAAAGAAATGGACAGAGGATATTGCCCAATGTATGCAAGCCAATGGTCATAATTGGTATTTCAATCCTCCTGCTGCTCCGCATTTCGGTGGGCTTAGGGAAGCAGGAGTAAAATCTATGAAGTACCATTTAAAACGGACCATTGGACATTACACTCTGACGTTTGAAGAATATGCAACAATTTTAACCCAAGTGGAAGCTGGCCTCAACTCACGTCCACTTTGCCTTATCACCGAAGATCCAAACGACCTATCAATTTTGACCCCAGGACACTTTTTAATCGGTTCATCGCTCAATACGGTACCTGAAAAAGACGTCACCGAAATAAAGGACAATTATTTAGACCGATGGCAACTCATGCAAAAGATTCAGCAAACCATATGGAAACATTGGAAATCCGAATACTTGGCTCGGCTACAACAACGTCCGAAATGGCTTACACCGACTTCAAATTTTAAGATTGGCCATCTGGTGCTCTTGCCTGATGAGCAAACACCTCCAAACTTATGGCGGTTAGGTAGAATCACCGAAACTCATCCTGGAACAGATGGAATGGTTCGGGTTGTTACAATAAAAACTGCAACCAGCTTACTTAAACGCCCGATCGCTAAATTTTGTTTTCTACCTATGTTAAACGACTCAACTTTACCAACCGACACACACACACCTTAAAACCCATATTCACATCTAATAAAATTTTAAACTATACCTACCTTTAATTTACAATGAATTTTAATATATATGTCATATAATTCATATTATAATCTATATAGCGGTTCAGTTATCAAACCATTCCCCCTGTGCTTCCGCTCAAACGCCTCGAGCAAGATTATCTGAAAATCTTCAATCATCTACAAACAGTGCTTCAGCTTATAATGCGTTTATAGCCGAAAACAATAAATAAAAAATAAATAAAAAATAAAATTACTTGATCCTGGATCGGAGGCTTCCTTTATTATTGAATCTGCTGTTCAACTGCTTAATCTCAAAAGGGTAAAGAACTGTGCTAACGTTATTGGTGTTGGGGAAACCACTACAAGCACCTCAAAATAAAAAGTTTCGTTCACCATTTTATCTTGTGTCAATGCAAACTTTAGCCTTAAACTTAATGCGTTGGTTTTACCCAAACTAACAAAGTTGCTCCCCGCGCAGACAATTCCAAAGGCTGATTGGAATCATCTTCAAGATCTTGAACTCGCGGATCCGTCTTTTAATAAAGCGAGTAAGATTGACGTTTTACTGGGTAGTGATGTTTATCCGTTTATTATCCTTGATGGTCTGCTTAAAGGAGAACAGGGTTCCCCTATGGCGCAAAGAACGGAACTGGGCTGGGTGTTTTCTGGTGGGATTTCACTTAGTAACAAACTTACAGTACCATCATTCCACATCAAAACTGAACCTACAACGTTAGACAATATAGTGCTGAAGTTTTGGGAACTCGAACAAATTCCAAAGCGAAAGTTCATGTCCCCTGAAGAAAAAAAATGTGAGACTCATTTTAGCAGATGTCATCAACGCCAAGTGGATTGCAAATATGTCGTTCACCTTCCCTTCAAAAAACGTCAGCATTTGTTCGTTTCTTACAATTGGAGAAAAAATTCAAAACCAACTCGTCCTTCCATGACGAGTATAGAAATGTATTCAATGAATATAAAGAACTTGGTCATGTGACTGAAATAGGGTCCACGGCATTATCTTCTCCTCATTTTTTTTTCCCTCACCATGCGGTGATAAAAGAGTCCAGTTTCACCACAAAACTGCGAATTGGTTTTGACGCTTCCTGCAAAACATCTGATGGCACCTCGTTAAACGATCATCTTTTCACCGGCCCAAGACTACAAGATGATATTTTTGATCACATTGCTCGCTTCAGGAAGCACAAAATTGCATTTACCGCCGATATTAATAAAATGTATAGGCAAATTTGGATTAGTCCCCACGATTCAATGTACCAACTAGTTCTATGGCGTGACGCTGATGGAGAAGAAATTAAAATATATCGTCTAAACACTGTCGCATTTGGCACAGCTTCGGCACCATATTTAGCTATTCGGACGCTTCAACAACTAGCGGCAGATGAAGGAGAAGACTTTCCCATCGCATCAACAATAGCTTTACGCCATTTTTATATAGATGATGTTATTCATGGGGCAGATTCAGTTGAGGAAGCCTTAGAAATGCAATCTCAACTCCGAATAATGTTGCAGCGGGGCGGTTTTCCCTTAAGAAAGTGGGCAAGCAATTGCGAAAGGCTACTGACATCCGTGTCAGAGGAAGACAGGGAGGTTCAAATACCACTTTCATTCAACAACGAAGATGCAATCAAAGCTCTTGGAATACAATGGCATCCTGCAAAAGACACATTCATGGTCAGAATATCTCTGCAAAAAACGAAAACTACTACGAAGCGAACCATCTTGTCAGATTTGGCTCGTCTGTACGATCCGATGAGTTGAATAGCAGCTTGCCTTGTCGTCGGTAAGATTTTAATGCAAGATCTCTGGAAAGAAAACCATACACGAGATTCGGAGCTCCCAGTGGAAGTCGTTTCAGCGTGGCACAAATTGCAGGATGAACTAAGCGCTTTGGAGGCCATCGAAATACCGCGCTGGATTAACTTCACAAAAAAATCGAAGGTCGAAGTTCACGGATTCTGCGATGCATCCGAAAAGGCGTATGCTGCAACGATCTATCTAAGAATCACCAACGATACTAAAACATTTATCAACCTCATCGTGGCTAAGACTAGAGTGGCACCTCTACAGAATAAATCTACAGCGCGGTTGGAACTTTGTGGAGCCTTGTTGTTAGCACAGTTGTTGATGCATACGATTTAGACGATGGAACTGCAATCATCAAAAATATATGCTTGGTGTGATTCTCAAATCACACTTGCTTGGATTAAAAGTGCATCCCACATCAGAACTACATTTGTGGCCAACAGAGTGGCAGAAATTCAGGACCTTATTGATCCTCAATGCTGGAACTACGTTTCGTCCAAAGAAAACCCATAGGATATTGCATCCAGAGGAAGTTCTCCAAAGGACCTCATAAAAAACCATAAATGGTGGCATGGGCCAGCATTTTTACAAGGGTTTGATGAGAAACTTCATCGACCATCCGACATTAAATCCACCGATCTCGAAACAAAAGCGTCGGAGATAGCTAAAACCAAATTTGAATACCCTTTTATAAGTATTTTTCAGATATGCGTTCACTTCACTTGCTTCGAAACAAAACAACTTCTTTTTTCTCGGTTTTTGTCGCTATATCGTCTATTTCGAGCTGCAGCGTGGTGGCGTCGTTATATGGTAAATTTGAGATTCAAAGCAAAAAACTTATCAACTAGAATATCAGGTCCTCTGTCAGTGACTGAAATACATTCCGCTCGGACGCGATTGATTGTTTTGATTCAAGAAGAATTTTTCGCAGACGAAATTTCAAGAGTACTGAAGGGTGAAACAGTCTCGCAACGGAGCAAACTGGCAAGACTTTCACCAATAATTGACGACGAGGGAATACTTCGAGTTGGAGGACGATTAGAGAACGCTGATCTACCCTATTTCCAGCGGCATCCAATAATTTTTCCTTCAAACAACTTTTTGGCATCGCCTATTGTTCACGACACCCACATGAAATCGCTACATGGAGGTCAACAATTAATGATGGCCACACTTCGAACTGAGTACTGGATTTTGCATCTAAAAACCACAGTAAAAAAATGCATTCACAAGTGTTTGAAATGCTACAGGTTTACAGCAACTGAGATGCAGCAGAAAATGGGAAATTTACCAACTTTACGAGTCACCCAGGCACGACCCTTTCAGACATCCGGAGTGGATTATGCTGGCCCTGTCCAACTCAAGGCGTGAAGGGGGCGATGCAATAAAATAACAAGGGCATACATAGCCATTTTTATATGCTTCTGTACTAAGGCAGTACACCTCGAATTGGTAAGCGATTACACAACATCCGCGTTCCTTGCTGCTTTCAAACGTTTCACTGCTCGTCGGGGGATCTGTACCAACCTGAACAGCGATTGTGGAACGAATTTTAAACGAGCTGCAAACATTCTGGACAAGGAAAGGTTGCACATGGAAAAGAAATGGACAGAGGATATTGCCCAATGTATGCAAGCCAATGGTCCTAATTGGTATTTCAATCCTCCTGCTGCTCCGCATTTCGGTGGGCTTTGGGAAGCAGGAGTAAAATCTATGAAGTACCATTTAAAACGGACCATTGGACATTACACTCTGACGTTGGAAGAATATGCAACAATTTTAACCCAAGTGGAAGCTGGCCTCAACTCACGTCCACTTTGCCCTATCATCGAAGATCCAAACGACCTATCAATTTTGACCCCAGGACACTTTTTAATCGGTTCATCGCTCAATACGGTACCTGAAAAAGACGTCACCGAAATAAAGGACAATTATTTAGACCGATGGCAACTCATGCAAAAGATTCAGCAAACCATATGGAAACATTGGAAATCCGAATACTTGGCTCGGCTACAACAACGTCCGAAATGGCTTACACCGACTTCAAATTTTAAGATTGGCCATCTGGTGCTCTTGCCTGATGAGCAAACACCTCCAACTCTATGGCGGTTAGGTAGAATCACCGAAACTCATCCTGGAACAGATGGAAAGGTTCGGGTTGTTACAATAAAAACTGCAACCAACTTACTTAAACGCCCGATCGCTAAATTTTGTTTTCTACCTATGTTAAACGACTCAACCTTACCAACCGACACACACACACCTTAAAACCCATATTCACATCTAATAAAATTTTAAACTATACCTACCTTTAATTTACAATGAATTTTAATATATATGTCATATGATTCATATTATAATCTATATAGCGGTTCAGTTATCAAACCATTCCCCCTGTGCTTCCGCTCAAACGCCTCGAGCAAGATTATCTGAAAATCTTCAACCATCTACAAACAGTGCTTCAGCTTATAATGCGTTTATAGCCGAAAACATTACATCACCTGTTCTTCTGGCTACGGCCCTAATAAAGGTTCCCACACATACAGGCCAAACGTTATTACTGCGAGCATTACTTGATCCTGGATCGGAGGCTTCCTTTATTATTGAATCTGCTGTTCAACTGCTTAATCTCAAAAGGGTAAAGAAATGTGCTAACGTTATTGGTGTTGGGGAAACCACTACAAGCACCTCAAAATAAAAAGTTTCGTTCACCATTTTATCTTGTGTCAATGCAAACTTTAGCCTTAAACTTAATGCGTTGGTTTTACCCAAACTAACAAAGTTGCTCCCCGCGCAGACAATTCCAAAGGCTGATTGGAATCATCTTCAAGATCTTGAACTCTCAGATCCTCAAAACATCTGATGGCACCTCGTTAAACGATCATCTTTTCACCGGCCCAAGACTACAAGATGATATTTTTGATCACATTGCTCGCTTCAGGAAGCACAAAATTGCATTTACCGCCGATATTAATAAAATGTATAGGCAAATTTGGATTAGTCCCCACGATTCAATGTACCAACTAGTTCTATGGCGTGACGCTGATGGAGAAGAAATTAAAATATATCGTCTAAACACTGTCGCATTTGGCACAGCTTCGGCACCATATTTAGCTATTCGGACGCTTCAACAACTGGCGGCAAATGAAGGAGAAGACTTTCCCATCGCATCAACAATAGCTTTACGCCATTTTTATGTAGATGATGTTAATAATGGGGCAGATTCAGTTGAGGAAGCCTTAGAAATGCAATCTCAACTCCGAATAATGTTGCAGCGGGGCGGTTTTCCCTTAAGAAAGTGGGCAAGCAATTGCGAAAGGCTACTGACATCCGTTTCAGAGGAAGACAGGGAGGTTCAAATACCACTTTCATTCAACAACGAAGATGCAATCAAAGCTCTTGGAATACAATGGCATCCTGCAAAAGACACATTCATGGTCAGAATATCTCTGCAAAAAACGAAAACTACTACGAAGCGAACCATCTTGTCAGATTTGGCTCGTCTGTACGATCCGATGAGTTGAATAGCAGCTTGCCTTGTCGTCGGTAAGATTTTAATGCAAGATCTCTGGAAAGAAAACCATACACGAGATTCGGAGCTCCCAGTGGAAGTCGTTTCAGCGTGGCACAAATTGAAGGATGAACTAAGCGCTTTGGAGGCCATCGAAATACCGCGCTGGATTAACTTCACAAAAAAATCGAAGGTCGAAGTTCATTCTGCGATGCATCCGAAAAGGCGTATGCTGCAACGATCTATCTAAGAATCACCAACGATACTAAAACATTTATCAATTTCATCGTGGCTAAGACTAGAGTGGCACCTCTACAGAATAAATCTATAGCGCGGTTGGAACTTTGTGGAGCCTTGTTGTTAGCACAGTTGTTGATGCATACGATTTAGACGATGGAACTGCAATCATCAAAAATATATGCTTGGTGTGATTCTCAAATCACACTTGCTTGGATTAAAAATGCATCCCACATCAGAACTACATTTGTGGCCAACAGAGTGGCAGAAATTCAGGACCTTATTGATCCTCAATGCTGGAACTACGTTTCGTCCAAAGAAAACCCATCGGATATTGCATCCAGAGGAAGTTCTCCGAAGGACCTCATAAGAAACCATAAATGGTGGCATGGGCCAGCATTTTTACAAGGGTTTGATGAGAAACTTCATCGACCATCCGACATTAAATCCACCGATCTCGAAACAAAAGCGTCGGAGATAGCTAAAACCAAATTTGAATACCCTTTTATAAGTATTTTTCAGATATGCGTTCACTTCACTTGCTTCGAAACAAAACAACTTCTTTTTTCTCGGTTTTTGTCGCTATATCGTCTATTTCGAGCTGCAGCGTGGTGGCGTCGTTATATGGTAAATTTGTGATTCAAAGCAAAAAACTTATCAACTAGAATATCAGGTCCACTGTCATTGACTGAAATACATTCCGCTCGGACGCGATTGATTGTTTTGATTCAAGAAGAATTTTTCGCAGACGAAATTTCAAGAGTACTGAAGGGTGAAACAGTCTCGCAACGGAGCAAACTGGCAAGACTTTCACCAATAATTGATGACGAGGGAATACTTCGAGTTGGAGGACGATTAGAGAACGCTGATCTACCCTATTCCTAGCGGCATCCAATAATTTTACCTTCAAACAACTTTCTGACATCGCTCATTGTTCACGACACCCACATGAAATCGCTACATGGAGGTCAACAATTAATGATGGCCACACTTCGAACTGAGTACTGGATTTTGCATCTAAAAAACACAGTAAAAAAATGCATTCACAAGTGTTTGAAATGCTACAGGTTTACAGCAACTGAGATGCAGCAGAAAATGGGAAATTTACCAACTTTACGAGTCACTCAGGCACGACCCTTTCAGACATCCGGAGTGGATTATGCTGGCCCTGTCCAACTCAAGGCGTGAAGGGGGCGATGCAATAAAATAACAAAGGCATACATAGCCATTTTTATATGCTTCTGTACTAAGGCAGTACACCTCGAATTGGTAAGCGATTACACAACATCCGCGTTCCTTGCTGCTTTCAAGCGTTTCACTGCTCGTCGGGGGATCTGTACCAACCTGAACAGCGATTGTGGAACGAATTTTAAACGAGCTGCAAACATTCTGGACAAGGAAAGGTTGCACATGGAAAAGAAATGGACAGAGGATATTGCCCAATGTATGCAAGCCAATGGTCCTAATTGGTATTTCAATCCTCCTGCTGCTCCGCATTTCGGTGGGCTTTGGGAAGCAGGAGTAAAATCTATGAAGTACCATTTAAAACGGACCATTGGACATTACACTCTGACGTTTGAAGAATATGCAACAATTTTAACCCAAGTGGAAGCTTGCCTCAACTCACGTCCATTTTGCCCTATCACCGAAGATCCAAACGACCTATCAATTTTGACCCCAGGACACTTTTTAATCGGTTCATCGCTCAATACGGTACCTGAAAAAGACGTCACCGAAATAAAGGACAATTATTTAGACCGATGGCAACTCATGTTGCGAAGGACAGAATCAACGGTGGACTTCAGCAGCCATAAAAGCAGAAACCCCTGAAAGAGCTACTCCAACATATTTGGTTTAAAGGTCTTTTGGGGTCTTTCAATACGAGGACAGGGTATTGAAGTGGAGATGGTGGCGGACAAGCTCCTGGTGAGCCAACGGCAGCACTCACACCCCTCCAGCAGGGTACTGACTCTGGACACTCCAGCCCTTTGTGTCCGAAGGGATCCAAAAGGACCTGGCCCTCCAGGTTGGGGGTTGTGCGTGGGGTTAACTACCCAAACACGTAAAAAAAGCCCAGTTCCGAAACAATCAACAGCCTTGGATAACGATAATGATTTCAAAGTTGACGACCCATGCAAACGAAAAAAGGACAACGACCTCCGGATCTGCACTTGGAACGTAAGATCTCTTAACGGACTAGGTGCAGCTGGAGAATTAGCGGACGCCCTGGGCTGCTGCAAAGCAGACATAACCACCATCCAAGAAGTGCGATGGAGTGGACCGGGCATAAAGAAGATGAAAAACTGTGACATATACTATGGCGACTGCTACAGACAACAGAAACAGCGTTTATTTGGGTGCGGATTTGTCGTTAGAGGAAGACTCAGGGATAAGGTGATTAGCCAAAATCCAGTCAATGAGCGTATAATGACCATCCGCATCAGGGCTAAATTCGCCAACATTAGCCTTATATGCGCCCACGCTCCCACAGAAGAGAAAGACGACGATTCCAAAGACTGTTTCTACGAGCTCCTCGAAGAAACATATGAGCAATGCCCCAGATACGACGTGAAAATCGTTCTTGGCGATTTCAACGCAGAACTAGGGAAGGAGGACATCTTTGGAAACACAATCGGTAAGCATAGCCTCCACGACAAAACCTCCGAAAACGGATTGAGGCTAATCGATTTTGCTGCGGGGCTAAATCTTGTTGTAAGTAGTACACGCTTCCCGCATCTCAAAATTCATAAAGGTACATGGCGATCCCCAGATCAATTAACCGTCAACCAAATTGACCATGTTGCGATCGACGCAAGGCACTCTTCCAGTGTGTTAGATGTCCGAACTTTTCGAGGGACCAACTTTGACTCGGACCACTGCCTTGTTTTAGCCAAGGTACGAATGAGGATATCTTGTTCACGACCAGCACGAACTCACGCTGTGAAGAGATATGACGTCGGAAAGCTACAATCGCAAGAGATTGCCAATGCCTTTTCCAATCGAGTGTTCCTTCAATTATCCTTGAATCCCATGCCGCCAGCATTAAACATTGAAGACCAGTGGCAGCAATGCCAAGAAGCCATCAGAACCGCTGCCTCTGAGGTTCTGGGTTTCACTCGGCCACCAAAACGAAACCCATGGTTCGATGAAGAATGTAGGCAGGCAAATGCAGCCAAGCAAAGAGCACGACAAATGCTTTTGCAAACACGAACGAGGGCTGCTTACGATCGGTATAACGAGATTTACAAGGAGAGAAGAAGGGAAGAACACCGACTTCTCAAAAAGAAAAAGAAACAGCATGAGAAGCGCTCGTTTGAGGAAATAGAGAGGTCCCATGGCAGAAACGAGATTCGGAAGTTTTACCAAAAGGTTAAAAGATAATGCCAGGGTGGCAAACCCCGAACTCAAGCCTGTAAAGACCAGCAGGGAAACATAGTTATAGAGTCACAGTCGCTACTGAGGATCTGGAAAGATCATTTCTGCAGACTGCTTAACGGTGATGAGGACACAAATTCCGCTGTCAGGCAGACTGCCCCATTCAGCCTGGACGATGATCAAGAATGCCGTCCTCCCGACCTAGAAGAAGTTAAGCTTGCTATATGCAAACTTAAATCAAATAAAACTGCAGTTGCAGATGGCCTTGATGCCGAACTTTTCAAGGCAGCTGGAGATCAGTTGGAAAGGAGCATGCACCAACTGATCTTCATGATATCGAGTTTTTCCCGCAAATTTATCGTAAGCGACAAAAACAAATTTATCGTAAGCGACAAAAAGGAAGTTCTATAGGAAGACGTTTTCTATGTACGATAAAATTTATTTTCGCTGAAACTTGTCGTAAAACAGTTATAATGTAAAACTAAAAATGCAGACAACTGCGAAACAATGTAAACTTTTGAAAAGCATAAGAAAAACCATTTTGTTTGAAATGTCGCTTACGATAATTTTGCGGGAAAGGCTCGATATGGTCGGAAGAAAGCCTGGCCGATGAATGGAACCTCAGTATCGTATGCCCGATCCTAAAGAAAGGAGACCCTCACAACTGCGCCAATTATAGAGGGATAAGCATCCTTAACGTCGCGTACAAGATCTTGTCTGCTGTAATATGTGAACGTCTGAAACCCCACGTCAACAACCTGATAGGTCCTTATCAATGTGGTTTTAGACCGGAGAAGTCCACAATAGACCAAATTTTCACATTACGGCAGATATTGGAAAAAACCCGTGAACATAATATCGATATTCACCATCTCTTTATCGATTTCAAGGCCGCGTATGACAGTATCTACAGAGACGAGCTGTACAGAGCCATATCTAGTTTCGGCATCCCTGCAAAACTCGTACGACTATGCAGGATGACTTTTGAGAATTCACGCTGCTCCGTCAAGGTCGGTAAAGAACTCACCGAGACCTTTGATGTCGAAAAAGGTTTTAGACAAGGCGACAAACTGTCATGCGGTTTCTTCAACATCATACTTCAACAGATTGTAAGAAACTCAAAAGTCAACACCAGAGGAACAATCTTTCAAAAGTCTGTGCAATTACTCGCATATGCAGACGATATTGACGTAATAGGAAGAAAAAAGCGTGATGTCATAGGTGCTTTTGCGAGTATTGAAACAGAAGCGGCAAAAATGGGTTTGATGGTTAATGATGGCAAAACAAAGTATATGCTGTCATCAAATAAGGACACAGAACATCGACGAATTGGACAAAACGTCACAATAGACAGACATAACTTCGAGGTAGTACAGGACTTCGTCTACCTAGGATCCGCTGTAGACACGGACGACAACATCAGTGCGGAGATCAAACGGAGAATAACTTGCCAACCGTTGCTTCTTTGGGTTAAGAAGGCAATTGAGAAACAAAACCCTCTCTAGAAAAACCAAGGTAACCTTATATAAGACCTTAATCATCCCAGTCCTGCTTTACGGCGCGGAAGCATGGACCTTATCGAAAGCGGATGAGGAAACCCTTGGTCGTTTCGAAAGAAAAATTCTCCGAATGATCTTTGGTCCCGTATGCGAAGGCAATGTGTGGAGAAGAAGATACAACAACGAGCTGTATGAGCTGTACCGCGACATGGGCATAGCCAGAAGAGTACGCATCGCGAGGCTACGATGGTTGGGCCATGTAGAGCGGATGGACACAAACGCTCCGGCTCGTCGGGTGTTCGAAAGCACATTGCAGGGAAATCGCGGAAGGGGAAGACCTCGTCTTAGGTGGCGCAAGCAAGTGGAAGAAGACCTCAACCGACTTGGAGTGCGAAACTGGAGAGAGCTCGCCCGAAATAGAAGTCGTTATCGAAGGATGTTGGTTGAGGCCCAGGTTCACCCCGAACTGTAATGCCCACCTAAGTAAGTAAGTAAGGCAACTCATGCAAAAGATTCAGCAAACCATATGGAAACATTGGAAATCCGAATACTTGGCTCGGCTACAACAACGTCCGAAATGGCTTACACCGACTTCAAATTTTAAGATTGGCCATCTGGTGCTCTTGCCTGATGAGCAAACACCTCCTACTCTATGGCGGTTAGGTAGAATCACCGAAACTCATCCTGGAACAGATGGAAAGGTTCGGGTTGTTACAATAAAAACTGCAACCAACTTACTTAAACGCCCGATCGCTAAACTTTGTTTTCTACCTATGTTAAACGACTCAACTTTACCAACCGACACACACACACCTTAAAACCCATATTCACATCTAATAAAATTTTAAACTATACCTACCTTTAATTTACAATGAATTTTAATATATGTGTCATATAACTCATATTATAATCTATAATCTAATTTTGCCACACACCATTCACCACACTAAACTTTTCTTTTTTCATGAACCCACATCACAATTAAACATCGATGAGGTACCGGCTCTCTGGACGTCTTAACCTAAACCTCTTGGGAATTATATGCAGAGCACGGTTTTCGATGACGTCGTTCCCTCTTCGATGGCCCGGCAGGATGTTGCAACGCAACATGCAGCAAAATGCATAATTGGCTTGGATAGCCCACATGTTCAAGTGAATCTCCAACGACCAGCCCTAGTAGGTTGACACCCTTAAAGTGGAGAGTTGAAAATTCACTTGAGTATTCATCGGCTCGCGGCTAATTAATGTGCGGCGGCTAATCCACCGCCTAAATGTCAAAATGAAATGTGAAAATTTTCCATTCGATTACCAGCAGCCACCTTGCACAAATCTCCATTTTTTCCACACAAAGTTTAACCCAAAAAAAAAAAGGGAATTTTATGAAGTAAATCTATAAAGTAATTAAAATAAAATAAAAAGGAAAAGAAACCACAAATTAAAAAGAGTTTTATACTAAATAACAGAAGAAGGAAGGAAAATTCGACGGGAAGAAACAGCACACAAGGTAATCCCGTGCAAATCAACATTTGGTCCATTCGGCCGCATAGCAGTACCAGTGCGCGATATATATATATATTGCAACAAAGATCCGACCATTTTCGGATCAAGTTTTTGGCAACCATTGGCATCGTCCCAAAATAACGGCACGACTGCACCCTTGCAAATTAACAAATCCGACCATTTTCGGAAATCTGCAACTGCAACCATTGGCACCGTCCCATAATAACGGCACGACTGCATCCCTGCAAATCAGCACAGATCCGACCATTTTCGGACGCTGCAACTTTGGCACCGTCCCCCAGTAACGGCACGCCTGCATCCCTGCAATTCAGCAAAAAAAAACCAAGAGGAAACGAAGTCATCCATAGCCAGCATCGCCAGTTCCAGCACCGTTTGTTCCAGCATCGTTTGTTCCAGCATCGTTTGTTCCAGCATCGTTTGTTCCAGCATCGTCATCGCAGCCAACATAAATTTTGTATTGTACAGGTATTTATACAATTTTTTTTCCAATTTGCCTTTTTGCATTTTATATTCATATATATATATATTGGTACGTATAATACGCGTTATAAAGCGGTAAAATTGAGAAATATAAGTGCTTTACAGTAGTACAGTTCGTAACGGTGTTGAGCAATTTTATTTTTAATTAAAACGCGATTTGTATATCATTTTTGCCATGAGCTTGGAAGATTTAATTTTGGCTTGCGACACATTGGTCGATTTTCATGCGACATTTAAAGAAAAACCACGCAATAAGCTTTCACAATCAGTGATCGAAGCATTTCGGGTTGAGCTTCAAGAATTATGGCTTGAAGTTAAAAAAGTATATGCTCAGTATACGCGGGCGGCTACGGAGGATGACGACCTCAAGGCGTCACTCGTTGAGGTTAGGGCAAAATATAAAAGTTCTTCGAATACATATATCGAATTTCTTAGTGAAATTCTGGAGGCCACTCGGCCAAGTGAAAGTAAATCAAAAAAAGATGGCGATAGTAAAGATGATAATGAGGAGGGTTTAATGCATAGTATGCGTGTTCCACCATGCGAAGCGGAAGTTTTTAGTGGAGATTTTTTAAAATGGCCAGCGTTCAGAGACATGTTTACTGCACTTTATGTCCGGCACGCAAAACTAAGTCCCGTTCAAAAACTTTTTCATTTGCGTGCCCGAACTAAAGATCATGCTTTGAACATTGTTTCCAAATTTGAAATTACAAACGAGAATTTTGAAGCTGCGTGGTCGGCTCTTAAAGAGCATTACGAAAATAAAAGAGTACTTGTTAACAGCCATCTTAGTGTTTTACTCGGGCAACCGTGCATTCAGGTAGAATCGGCCGCGGCATTGAAGGAACTGCAAAGCAACATCAATGATGCTCTTATTGCTTTAAAGTCACATGGTATCGAAACAAAAACATGGGACGCGTTTATAACCTATTTTTGTGCAACTCGTCTTCCATCTCAAACACTTTCATTTTGGGAAGAATCCCTCGATAAGCCCACAGAAATTCAAACGTGGGAGAGCATGAATATTTTCATCTCAAATAGGTATCGGGTTTTGGAAAATGTCGCGGATATGCAAAAGGTTAATAAAGTTTCGCGAGTTACAGTGCCTAAGCAACAGTCTTTAGGCAATACGCCCCGTGTTCGTGCACATCATGCCCAAGTAGGTTCCCAATGCAAAATTTGTCAAGGAGAACACTCATTACGTTTATGCCCAGAGTTTTTAAAAATGAACGTGTCCAAAAGATGAAATGCGGTTAGAAAATTAAAATATTGTTTCAATTGCTTAGCCTATACCCATATGGTACCCACGTGCAAAAGTGAAAACACATGCTTTCATTGTAAGGGAAAGCATCATTCACTTTTACACTTCGATAGCTCTCCGCCGGGGAATGCAAATACAAATTTACAGTTCACTCACGCTCCAAACTCAAGTATACCCAACACTATTCCAAATAACAGTTCGAAATCTTCAAATCCTACTGAAACCCCGAATGTAAATGCCCAAGCTTTCTTTGCCAAGTCACGGCGAACAACTTTGTTGGCCACGGCGATAGTAAGTATTCACCAAAATCAAACTGATTTTGAGTGGCGAGCGCTCATCGATCCGGGTTCGGAAATTTCTTTTATTTCTGAAGAGGTTCAAAGGAAACTTCAACTTCCCGTTAGATCAGTTAGAGCCACGGTGGCAGGCATTAATTCAAAGGTGACAGCAACTTCTTCAAAGATGTGTTCGTTTACACTTAAGTCTCGAATTGATGAAAATTTTAATCTTTTTGCTCAAGCTCTTGTTCTCAAAACAGTAACGGAGAATTTACCTTCGGTTTCAATGGAATTAAGAGAATCTCAAAAACTTTTCGATTTTCAACTGGCAGATCCCTATTTTAATCAAAGTTCCAAGATTGATCTATTGATTGGCGCGGATTTATACCCGTCTATTATCCGTGAAGGTTTGAAACATAAGGTGTTTCAGCAACTAATGGCTCAAAACACAGTTTTCGGATGGGTTTTACTGGGCCCTCTGCAAAACCCCAATTCTGCAAATAATACGCAGCCTTCCAAATCACTATCGTTTTTTAACGAAGTTTCTGTTGTAGATGAAATTCAAAAGTTTTGGATAGTAGAAGAGCTCCCACAAATTCAAGTATGGACGGCAGCGGAACAATTTTGTGAAGATCTTTTTGAAAATACCACGTATCGTGATGAAACCGGTCGTTATGTAGTGCGGTTGCCGTTCAAAGAACATTTTTTACAAGATCCTCGTTTAGGATTTTCATACGGAAACGCACAACGGCAATTTCTCAAAAATGAGAAGCGTCTTTTAAGCAACCCTAGCTTTAAACATGAGTATGATTCGGTTTTATCGGAGTACGTTGACCTGGGTCACATGAAGCCAAGTGATTCAAGTGAGACTGGTTTAAGCGAACAAAAAGCGTTTTTTATGCCGCATCACGCAGTCATAAAGCCCGAGAGTTCAACGACAAAGGTTCGTGTTGTCTTCAATGCGTCATTCGCTTCGTCAAACGGGAAGAGCTTAAATGACGTATTGTATCCGGGCCCAGCGCTGCAAACGGACATAACGCTTTTAATGTTGAATTGGCGGCTTTACAAATACGTTTTCAATAGCGATATAGAAAAAATGTATCGGCAAATTAAAATACATTCCGATCAAACCCCCTTTCAAAAAATTTTATTTCGCGAAAACCCAAAAGATCTTCTCAGTGTTTTTGAAATGACGACATTAACATTTGGTGTGTCCTGTTCTCCATACTTGGCCATTCGTACATTGCACCACTTAGCTAAAACAGTAAAAATCTCTCATCCTCTAGCTTCCACTATACTTCAAAGAGAATTGTTTGTAGATGACGTGTTATCAGGTGCACATGATATTTCCACAGCGTTAAAAGCGCAATCCGAATTAATTCTTGCTTTGCAATCGGCTGGTTTGAACTTGAGAAAATGGACGTCGAACTCAAAGGAGTTGTTGGAATCTATTCCAAAAGGTTCACTTCTTAACGAAGACTTCCTGAAATTTGATGATAAAAGTTCAGTTAAAACTCTCGGTATACAGTGGAAGGCAACAGTGGATACATTTTCCTTTTCGGTTCAGTCAATTCCCCAAGCTAGTTCTTTCACTAAGCGTTCAGTTTTATCAGTGATAGCGAAACTCTATGATCCGGTAGGGTGGTTGGCCCCTGTCGTGATTGTCGCTAAAATACTGATGCAACAAATATGGAAAGACAACACTGATTGGGACAGCAATCTTCTTCCCAGTACAGAGCAAAGGTGGAGAACATTTGTATCCAGTTTGCATGAAGTTGCAACAGTGCGTATTCCTCGGTGGGTAGAATATCGTCCACATGGTGTATCAAAAATACATGGGTTCTGCGATTCGTCGGAGAAGGCCTATGCAGCATGCATTTATTTACGGGTGCAGCACTCTGATAAAATTACATCACATCTTTTGTGGGCCAAATCGAAAGTAGCCCCAGTGAGTACAATTTCGTTGCCCAGATTGGAGTTACAAGGTGCTGTTCTTTTGTCAAGGATGCTCCATTTAGCGTCAGCCTCACTTCAGATACAAAACCTTTCGTCAGTCCATTTGTGGACGGATTCTACCATAGTTTTGGCCTGGCTTCAGAAACATCCAAGTTCGTGGAAAACCTTTGTCGCAAATCGAACAGCGGAAATTTTGAAAAATTCTTCAGTGACAAATTGGTCGCACGTTGTTTCATCTGAAAATCCAGCTGATTTGGCTACAAGGGGAGTTTCTCCGGCCGAGTTAAAACTCAATTCATTGTGGTGGAATGGTCCTGAATGGTTGGTGCAATCAGAGTCAGAGTGGCCAAAATTGAAGCATAAACCAGTCGATGAGTCAGTTTTAGAGATGAAAACTAGTAAAACACTCACAGTTCAAATCGTTCAAGATTTTGAAGAAGATATGTGCAAATATTCAAACTGGCATAAGATGGTTTGTGTATTCGCTTACATCTTGCGATTTTATCACTCTTTCAAAAAACATGGAAACATGAAACATTCACGTTCAGAACTCTCACACGAAGAAATTATATTAGCGAAACGAAAACTTGTCGTTCTTACTCAAAAAAAATACTTTCAAAAAGAATATTCTGATTTGTTACAAAAAAAGCAGTTAGCTTCTAAGAATTGGTTGCAAAAATTCAACCCCCTAATCGACGAAGACGGTATTTTGCGCTCCAATGGAAGATTGGTGCAATCGACTTTGTCCTACAGTGAAAAATTTCCGATTTTACTCCCTGTCAATTGTCTCTTCATTCAACGGTACGTTGAATATGTTCACGAGTTGTCTCTTCACGGTGAAATTCAACTCATGTTGCGGATGATTCGAGCAGAATATTGGACACCACGCATTAAAAACCTTATAAAAAAATGTATAATTAACTGTACAACTTGTACTCGGTACAAAAAACATGTGCAAACGCAATTAATGGGTGCGTTACCCAAAGAAAGAACAGTTTTGACGCGGGCATTTACGAACGTAGGCGTAGACTTTGCAGGACCGTTTTTTAATTAAAACGTATTATGGTCGAAAATGTCGGTTGGACAAAGGATATGTATGTATTTTTGTTTGCTTTGCGACACGAGCCATACATCTGGAACTGGTGAGCGATCTCACAACACAAGGTTTCCTAGCTGCATTTACACGCTTCGTGTCTCGAAGAGGAACGCCTGATAAAGTGTTTTCCGATCACGGAACTAATTTCGTGGGAGCCTCTAAAGTTCTTTTATCTGACTTTCATAAGTCACTCAAGCAATGTCCTACCGCCTGCGCTCATCAATTCTCACAAATAAAGTGGAACTTTATTCCTCCCGGATCGCCTCATATGGGTGGGTTATGGGAAGCGGGCGTTAAAAGCTTCAAAATGCATTTTCGAAAAGTGGCAGGCAACGAAAAGTTCACATTCGAAGAATTTGTAACTCTGCTTACTCGAATAGAGTGTAGTTTGAATTCTCGCCCCATCTCACCCATGTCTGAAGGTTTGACTGACATTGTTCCATTGACCCCTGGTCATTTTCTCACAGGCGACTTAATGACAGGTCTGCCTGAACCATCTTTCCAAGAAGAATCCCTTACTGTAATGAACCGGTGGAAAAAGTTAAAGATTCTCCATCATCAACTTTGTGCTAGGTGGAAGGAAGAATATTTAAAAGAGCTCCATAAGAGGTACAAATGGAAACATCCACAAAGAAACATCGAGATAAATGATTTGGTTATTATTCGACACGAAAATTTGCCACCCAACGAGTGGCGCCTTGGTCGAGTTATCAAAGTGTATGCCGGACAAGATAATAAAATTCGGGTAGCAGAAGTAAAAACTGCGAATGGAATCGTCACGCGTTCGATTGCCAAACTTTGTGTCCTCCTACCTCAGTAGCAGAATGAAATCGATTAAAACTCTTTATTTACAACGTATTCAGAATGGAATACATTTACTCAAATCAAAAAATAAGGCTGCTCTCCATTGTGATAATCAAAAAAAAAAACCAAATTTATTTAATACAAGTGTAAACAGTAAAGCAAATTGGAAAAACATTGTATGATATCTTTAAGTTTTGAGAAAATGAAAATTACTTTGAAATGTATATAACCATAAGTGTAAAGTTTTCAAAAGGATTAACGTAAACTCTTTATGGAATAGCATTTTGCAATTAAAGCTTTACTTTGCAATTAAAAATTTTTATACGATAATTAAATGTCAATTAACTTGAATTTGATGTTTGGTGGTATGGTGGTATAGTGCTCTTTTACAATCATAAATTTCGCAATAAATATTGCAAGGCGGCCGGTAATGTTCAAGTGAATCTCCAACGACCAGCCCTAGTAGGTTGACACCCTTAAAGTGGAGAGTTGAAAATTCACTTGAGTATTCATCGGCTCGCGGCTAATTAATGTGCGGCGGCTAATCCACCGCCTAAATGTCAAAATGAAATGTGAAAATTTTCCATTCGATTACCAGCAGCCACCTTGCACAAATCTCCATTTTTTCCACACAAAGTTTAACCCAAAAAAAAAAGGGAATTTTATGAAGTAAATCTATAAAGTAATTAAAATAAAATAAAAAGGAAAAGAAACCACAAATTAAAAAGAGTTTTATACTAAATAACAGAAGAAGGAAGGAAAACTCGACGGGAAGAAACAGCACACAAGGTAATCCCGTGCAAATCAACACCACATTCATTAAATGCAAGTGCCGATAGCACTTGCAATGCCATCGCTAAACAACCGACGGCAGAACATGCCATCAATTACCAAAATTGGTTATTTCACTCAAAGAGCGAAAGTGGGAGTTGACATCACCCAAACATTGGGACCTCCCACAATGTAATGTTTTTTTTTTCATTTCCTTTTCGATGATGAGATCACAGAGGAGAAGAAAACTTAAATGCAAGGAAAGGGGGAAGCTGCTGGTTGACGATCGACTTGCCTATGCAAAAAGCAAAATCCGCAACAAGTCAATGCCTTATAGAGGTACTAACGGATGGCCCAGCTGGAACCAAATGCCGAGGTGTTATTAGGATGTAGACTCGGAATGTTATCACTCTTGCGATAGTAACTGGGTAAACAAGTAAAAGAAATTAAAGCAATTGAACTAAGCAAACCTTTTGGTATTTTTTATTTTTCTCTTTTTCTGGCGCTAGTAAGACTTTCGATCTTGACGATATAAATCAATTTGCGCTGCTTTTAAAGTGAATCGACAACTCAGACTTATTTTCGCGGCAATATATGTACTTGCCCACGGAAAAAACAATATATACTCTTTGCTAATTGTCCTGGCGACAAAACAAAAACAAAAAGTAAAAAAAAAGTTTAGGAATTATTTTTTTGAAATTAATTCAGTTAATTAAAGGTTTTTGTTCTCGTGGGAATATAGGAGTACAAAATATGTTGTATTCTTAGACCTTCCAAATATTTTTTAGAAAATTTGATCAAAATCGGCCAAGCCGTTTGAAATCGAAATCAAATATATCTACCACATTAATCAAACAATAATGCCTCTTTTACAGATTAATTCGTTGGGGTTCCATTTTGGCAGCGTATCAAAGAAATTTAAATTGGTAATAAGGTATAAACTAAGCACAGATGTTGAGAAACTGATTTAACTTTCTTTCTTTCAGCAACTGATACTTATGAATTACTCATTTCCCTCAAATCGAACGATTGGAGCCCCTCCCAAGCAAAGCTCATAACAAGACAAGAAACTTATGTCAAATTGCATATATTTGTAGCCGTTTGCATCAGTTGTGTTTCATAGTAAATAATATAATCGCAAGTAAAAATATTTGGGAAACGTACTTTAAGGAATCGTAAAAGCGGTGTTGTTACTGTGTATGAGTCAGAATAAGTGCGGAGTAAAGTTTTAGTTTTGTTATAATGGCAACGAAAAGTAGAATGCTTTCTAGCAGTACTGTTTTTATTTTGTTTTTTATAAAAATTCATTCGATTATCGGTGTTATTGATAGATTAGTGGTTCAAACTACAAGTGGTCCAGTGCGTGGCAGGTCAATAACGGTACAAGGCAGAGAAGTCCACGTATATACTGGCATACCATACGCAAAGGCGCCTGTAGATGACCTACGATTCAGAAAGCCTGTCCCAGCTGAGCCCTGGCACGGAGTGCTAGATGCCACTAAATTGTCAGCAACATGTGTTCAGGAAAGGTAAGTTCCAAGTTACTGGAAATTTTTATTAATACCTAACATTTTTTTATAAAACATAATTTGTAGTAGGAGTGTCAGTGAATATATATAAAAGCATTCGCGTGCAATGGCTAATTAGTTTGGACTGTTAACAATAAGAACATCTTTAGTATAAGTAAACTTTAACGTTTTGCAACTTGGCATAGCGTAATCGGAAATTAATTGCAATTTGGTTTCCTTTAAAAAAGGCAAGTGGTTTCCTTATATAAGAAAAGTAATTAACTTCACGATAGAAGTTTTTAAAAAAAGACTTTATTGTTTCAATGGTTGATTAGGACTGACTTCTTACTCATTCCATTATTCTATCAAAGCCTTATTCCTATTCAGTTTTAATGAACTTAAATGAACTTGGTTTCCGTAGGAAATCAAGTTCGTGCAAAAAGAGATGGGGTAGCATATGTAACCTCTCCGCCTTTTAGGTTAAAGTTCTCCTGAATTTTGGGAGTTTCTTTACTGACATTATTGATTGAAATTTTTAACTTCTTGTTTTTTATTAATATAAAAATTGTGAGAACAGTCAAAGTTACAAAAAATATTGATATGTATTACTTAATAGTGTACATTTTTATGAAATTTAAGTAAGTTTATACTTTCTAGGCTTAGAGTAATTTCTTCAAAATTAGATTCTTCTGTAAAATTATACTTTATTTTTTCTTATAAAAAAGTCTAGGTATTTACATGTTGAATATTCATATTGCCGAATGTTTGGTTAAGCATATATTCATATCTTGTTTCATTCATTTCTATAAAAAATTGATCTTTGATTATTATTTCTTGATTATTTTCTGTAGGGATTGCTGTTATGAGTTTAAAATCTACTAGTTTGTAGGTACTCGGGATTTTCTTGGCTATAATGATTCTATTTTGTTCGTATCTTAAAACTCCTACTCTTGCGTTTTTAAGTTTGTAAATGTCTAAACCTGTTTCTGTCGTTTCTTCTGACGTCATTATGCTTGGGTTAATTCAGCCTAATCTTATTTGAGCTATGGTATCTACAATTTGATTTAGTTTGTCTTCCAAAAAACGTTACTTTAATATTTGATCAGTCTTAAGTTGTTGTTCTATAATTCGTTTCTCATTTCCTGTTAATTCTTTGTATGCCTGGGTTAGCTGTTTTATATCTGTTTCTATAATATTCTTTAGGTCAAAAATTGTGTTATTAAAATATGAATTTTTTTGAAACTGGTTGTTTAAGTTCAAAATTGCGTTACTATCGTTCTCTTGTATTGTTTTCAAGAGTTCTATTATTTCTTGTTTGTCGACATCGTCCATTGTTCCAAACAGCCATTTTTGTAGTGTGCCTATATTCCTATAACGTTTATAAGTCCTTGTCTTTGTCTTATTTTTACTAGTTATATTGCCTTAAGTGTCTGAGTTTGGAATGATATCTGTTATTATAATTCTAAACTGCTCTATGAACTTTCTGAACTAATGTCAAATCTTACTTCCTCATTGAAACTAGTTTTTCCTCAATTGTAGAGTGAAATCTTTCAACATCGCTATTACCTGTATGTGTGTTGGGCTTAGTAAGGTGATGGTCGATTTCTTGTTGGTTAAAAAATTCTTTAAGATTCTCTGCTTGGAATTCATTATCGGGTATAATTTTTTTTTTGTTTACCAAATCTGAAAATATGTTCTTCTATTGTTTCTATTTTCTTGATCCAATTCCTATTTGATAAACAATATGCGTAAGCTTTCTTTGTTAGTTTGTCTATTAAAGTGAGAAATGGTTGTTTCATGAAATTAAAAATATCAATGTGTAAAACTTCGTTCGGTCTTGTTGGTGTTTCACTATGTTGGAGTCGAAATTCGACAACAAGAAAAAGACTTGACACAAATTTTGTTAGCAAGTATACAAGGTTTTCATTTTAAATCAATTTTGAATCAATGACACTTTTGGACTAGCTTTAAAATTATTTGTGTTGCTTCTATGCTTCTCTTTTAACGACTAACTTAATAAAGAATTACTTCGTTACTCGGTAGCTATGTATGTACATTGACAAATCAGATATTTTATGGGTGTTTCTCTGCTATTTGGAAATTCGTCCATACAGGGGTCTCCTAAGCAAATTTTATGAAATATTGAGAATATTTGTTATTTAAATGAAGGGCAATAGCATACTAAATATATATCTTTAAAAAGCACACACATTTTCCTC
This sequence comes from Melanostoma mellinum, assembly GCA_914767635.1. Classification (NCBI taxonomy): domain Eukaryota; kingdom Metazoa; phylum Arthropoda; class Insecta; order Diptera; family Syrphidae; genus Melanostoma; species Melanostoma mellinum. The sequence continues at coordinate 96,143,792 of OU612058.1, forward strand.
TTTGTTTTTTAGTTATTGACGATTTCATGCAAAATCCTGACAGGGGACTGTTGTAACTATTCAGGGGAATATTTTAAGGACAAAAATGAGTATTTTGGTTTATTTAAGTAATCAAAGTCTTTATTTTTCCTTATCGTTTTTAAAATATGTAATTTTTTGGAATAATCCAACAGTATTAAAACAGGTTTTACTTATTATAGTGAATTTTCTTAGAGCTCATAACATTTGTGTTAAACTTAACAAAATCAACTTCTTAGTTCACCGGTTTTTTAAAACTAATTGTATGACACTAAAGTCAGTCTTTATAATAATCAAAAACTAAAATATAAACAAAGAAAAATTACTACAACTAATCATTTATCACAACCATGCTATGAAATGACAGGGGACTGTAATTTTTTCAAAATATTTTAATAAAACAAAATCATTTAAACATATCAGATTAACGAAACAGATGTGGCTCCATACTAGATAACTAATTATTTTAAACAAGTTGTTGTAATAAAAACTGTTAAGAAGGAAAAAAAAAACTTACCAGGGGACTGTTTCCTCTACAGCCGAGACGCGTGGATCACTAGCGGATGCAGTCGTCACACTAAAAAAAAGCGGCTGCTCGCTTAGCTCCACAACCGAACGAACTTCACACCGATTGCGTTTCGTTTCACGAAACGATCTAAATGTTTCGCGCCAAAACAAAATTTGACTTCAGCGCGGTTTTCAAATTATAACAGGGGACTGTTTCAAAAATTTAAGGATAGCATTCGCACATCGATATTTTGAACAAATTATATTGTAATAAATATAATTGTGAAGTATAAAGATAACATTAAGTTTATTGTTACGTATTTGGATATTTTTAATTCAGCTATCAACGCCAAAAAAAAATTAATATTGGTAACAAGACCTGTAATTCTGGAAAAGGGACGTAAAAGGGTTCTGATAGATAGATAGATAGATAGATAGTTTTATTAGTTTTCATTGTTCTATTACAAAGTTTACTAAAAAACAAAAAGCATGGCTTTTTTGCCGTCTGCCTAGTTGACAAAACATAAAAAATAAATCAATAAATATAAGTAAGATTTTCCTTTCAGTTAATTATCACAAGTTTTTAAAAAAGAACTTTCAGTTACAATATGTGACAAAGTTTACTTCAAAAATAAATTACCAAATATATTTTGCATTTAAAAGTTTTCATTTATAATACATTTTCTATAAAGAGTAGCTAGTCTGCAGAATTGGAATAACTTATTTACATCCATGTCATTCAGCAAGCGTACGACTTGGTTTAGTGTTAGAATGTCGCTTCCAAAAAATTCCCTTCTTATTTCTTTAAAGATCGGACATTTTCCCATAAAATGAGCAACATCTTCTCTTTCGTTTAAGTTGCATAGCGAACATATAATGGGTAGCTCTTCTCTATGCGGTATGTAGTTCAGTGGTAGAAGTTCTGCTCGCAGTTTTACCATTGTTGATATTTCTGCAATACTATTCTTGTCATTGAAATAGGTTTTTGTCCCCCAGATTGTGTTCTAATCTGCCTATGCATAGATTCAGTTGCATCACTCAAAAATTTTTCTCGTTGTCTAAGATCTACTGCAGAAATTAGCTGGTAAAGCAACGTTTCAAGCTCTTTAATGTTGGTATAATTTACGTTTATATCTATGCCACATTCTGTTGCTAGTTCTATCCAATCAGCATACCAGCCTGTTTTGTTCCTTATGGCTTGCAGAGCTGCTATCTTTGGAAGTCGATTATCATTCATCTTTAGTGCCTTCAATATGTAATCCACCTGAATTTTCAAAGTTCGTATGAACAGCGGGGATAAACCGGTTTCTAACATGATTACGTAGTTAGGTGTACTATTCGGCAATTGAAAAATTCTTTTGCAATAGTATCGCAGAAGCTTCTCGACTGTATCATACATCTTCGTTCCCCAAGTTTGCGCCGCATAAAAGATCACCGATTCTGATACTGCTTCAAATATCCTGTACTTGCTGCTATGGGCTATACTTTTGTTATAGAAACATTTATTCCAAATTGAGTTCACTGCACTTTTAGCTTTCATGAGTTTTTCTTTTAAATGTTTTTCCATACTTAGAGTTCTAGTGAAAATTACTCCTAGGTATTTAAATTCTGTAACAACTTCGATGAGTTCACCATTGTAATTCCATTTTTCATTTGCGCAATTGCGTCCTCCTCCACGTTTGAAGATCAAAACCTTGGATTTTTCCAGGTTGACGATTAAATTCCAAAGTTTGCAATATTGAGACAGACGATTTATCATTAGCTGTAGTGATTCTGGTGAGGCTGCCAAAAGTACGATGTCATCCGCGAACATCAAAACTTTAATTATCATTTCACCGTACTCGACACCGCATGGTAAAAGGTCCGCAAGGTCATCAATGAATAATGCAAACAAACTTGGGCTCAATGTGCACCCCTGCCTGACTCCCGATTGTGTATTGAATCCTTCCGACAGCAATTCTACTTTTGCCGTAGTGTTCTCATACAGACTCTGTAAAATTCTTCCAAACTTCCATGACATGCCGTTGTTGAAGAGCTTGTAGATAAGTGCTTTTCTATCGATCAAATCAAAAGCAGATTTGAAATCTACGAAAAAAGCATATAGCTTCTTTTGTTTGCCAAGAAATGATTCTGCAATGCTCTTGAGGGTAAATATATGGTCCACCGTGGAATATCCTGACCTGAATCCTGCTTGGAACTCTTTCAGGAGTTTGTTTTCATCGATCCATTTGGTAAGGCGTTTTTGCAAAATAAGCGTGAATATCTTATATGACGCATTAAGAAACGATATACCTCTGTAGTTGGATGGTTCATTCAAATTTCCTTTCTTGTATATCGGGAAAATAATGGATTCCTTGAATTCCTGTGGCATAAGACCAGTTTCCATTATATTCTTATACATAAGTTTCAGCTTGCTGATCAGTTCCATTGTACCATACTTATAAAATTCAGCTGGTATGCCATTTGATCCAGAGGCCTTCCCGTCTTTAAGTTTCTCTAAAGTTGAGGTCACTTCTCTATATTCTATCGAAGAGTCAAGAACTTCGCAGTACAAAGATGGAGTTGCATATTGAAAAGAAAGTTTTTCTTGTGCTGGATTCAACAATTTTTCAAAGTGAGCTGCTAGACGTTGCGGACTTAAACTTGAATGTATTGTTTACCTTTTGCCATTAAGTTGCTTTGCCAGGTTCCAGAAATCCTTCGAGCTTCTACATACTGCCAATCGTCTCGATTCAGCTTCAAAAAACGCAGTTTTTTTTTTGTTTACATAATTCCTTGTAATTCTTATTGGCAAGTAGATATTGGTTTTTGAAGTGCTCATCATTTGAAGACTTATAAGCTTTTAGCCAACCAAACGATAAATGTCGCATTTTTTTGCAGTCTGTGTCATACCATGGCTCAACAAAATTCTGCCGACAGCTATTATTTACAGCACCACCCGGACATGAGACTTTTAAAATTGTATCAAGCTGTGAGAAATCACTTATATCTTGTCCATTAAGTGCTCTACTCAGCCTTGATTGATATTAGGTCTTAAACGTAGATTTCCATTTCAATTTTGGCAAAGTGTTCATTTCTCTTGTTTCCTGTGCATCTCTTGAAATAATCTGAAAGGTCAAGGTTAAAGGAAAATGATCCGTAAAAGGGACATTTTCCACTTTCAAATCTGTGATACGATCATTCCATTCATTGCCCACCAGACTATAGTCTATCACAGAACTTCCTTGTCCCCCAACAAAAGTATCGGACACGCTTGTACCATTTTGGATCCTTAGACCGTATGCATCACATAGCTCGATAAGCTTAATTCCCCTTGAATTAGTAATCTTGTCCTTTGAGTTGCGTTTTATTCCCATAGTCACGTTTTCATTTCCTAATTGGCTTCCCGTTCGAGCATTCATATCCCCTATCACCAGTAAATTAGATGTTTTATCATTAGAGATTATTGCTTCCAATTTCTCAAAATCGCTATTCCATTGATTGCAATTAAGGTAGGTCGGAATGATGCGAAAACTTTTTTCCAAAATGCGGAGCTTAACATACGTAACCCCTTCATATGATTCCAACTTACAAAACAGGTTTTTTAAGGTCTTCTTAAAGCCAAAAAAACATCCACCACTAGCTCTTCCTCTTGAATGTGTTCTTACTGCTGGTATTAGTTTTAATTCAAAACTCTTAAATTTACATTGAATACTCAAAAAATTGTTTTCCATAATAAATGTTTCATATAAAAAAACAAAATCAAATTGATTAACAAAATTATAAAAATCGATAAATAAAGCCTTATTACTTAACCCTGCAACGTTATAAGAAAGAATTCTGTAATTCAATTGATTTTCTTCAGTAATTTGATTTTCATTTATATAATCTAACTTAGTTTTATTATGGAAGACGGCATTACAATTAAATATGTCTCGTGTGAACACCTCTCCTTGTTTGAGATGTTCTGTTCTCATCTTGTTCACGCTGCTCACTAATTCGGGCCTCCACTGTTGTCAAATCATATTTGTCACCAGCCAGCTGTTCAAGCATAAAGAAACCATCTGCTGCATCCGAAATTAATTTGCTGTTTTTATCGAAATAAAACTTTTTTTCATCAATAAAAAGTGTTTCACCTCTTATTTGGCTTTTTATATTTTTGTTTTTAGCTGTGATATGCGTTCTTAAGGTGATTAATTTTCTTCTCCGTTCTCTAGCCGCTGCTGGATAATCTTTGTGAATTGATGTGCCCGTGTTTTGCAGTTTATTTTTCGTTCTAAGTATTTTGAGTGCATCTTCCTTATCAGCCATTTCAATTATGACATTTGCAGTGGACCTTCCAGTGCTTATTTGCCTTGCCTTGTTATTTTACTTGCGTTCGTTGTTTGTAAAAGGGTTCTGTGTTTTGGGGTGTTGGGGGTTTATTTATTCAAATATAACGTTATTAATTACTAAATAAGCTGTGGCGTGCCAAGAATGCATAATACTGTCATTATTTATACAAAAAGTCGAGAAAAATTTAAATTTATTACATAAAATTTGCTGGGACAGCGAATCATTTATTCATTCAGTTACAACAAAGCGAATTGGCAAAGCTAAACAGGATGGCAATTTAGATTAAAATTTAAATATGAGATTGAAATATGAATTTGAATATGAAATTGAAATATGAATTTGAACGTGAAGTTTAATGTAGCAAACGGCGATAACATTCTCCCCCGTCGTAAACGATCTATGGTATAGCGAGTTTACCTTTGGTTTTATCGAAGTCTAAAACGGCTATCTTGCTCGTCGGCTGCTCGAACATACCAGTTTGAGTCCTCAATACTGCTCTCCGGACTTGTCCGTCTTTCGCAATCACAACGCGATGGATGATTCCATTGGGCCAGCGGTTGCGTGGTAGGTTTTCATCAACGATGATGTTGCATACGGAAATTAATTGCACATAAGCACCTGTGTGATGAATTTTTATACTTTCACTAGTTTATTTCCTAACATTATTGTAAATTTGTTCGTATTTTCGTAAAACTTTTGAAAATACATATTGCATACTTCAATAGTTTTACTATCTTTCAATTATCTCAAAAACTATAAGACGTAGAAAAAAGTAGTTTACAGCGTTTGATAAGAAATTTATTGAAGCAACTAGGTTAGGGTTAGGTTAGGTTAAAATGGCTGCCAGGAAAACAACTGACACACTTAGACCAGTATTAGGTCCATTGTGATACCATAATAAGTTAAGTGAGGAAGAACCACACTTAACAGAACCATTTGGAGCTTTTAATAAAGCGAAAAAGATGCAGGATATCTGTGTTTGCCAGATCGTTTAGATCATCGAGGAAATATTTTCCTAGATGCCGTTTTCTTTTTGAGGAGAGTGCCGGACATGAGCAGAGGAGGTGTTGAATAGTCTCCTCCTCCTCCTCATCTAGGCAACTTCTGCAGAAGTCATTAGAGGGAACGCCGAGTCTTATGGCGTGTCTTCCTATCAGACAATATCCGGTGATGACATTGATTACGGAGCTAAAGTGCAATCTGGTTATGGATAGCAAATGTCTTGTGCGTTTTGGATCTAGTCCTGGCCATAACTGTTTTGTTGCCACACACGTGGTGATGCTGTTCCACCAATGATTTGTTCTATCCATTGCCTCTTGCCTTAGCATAAGTTTACATGTAGCGATTGGTATACCAATATTCAACCTGCTGGTTGAGAGCGGTAGAACGGTTCCTTTTCTGGCGAGTTCATCGGCTTTGCAGTTTTCCATGATATCTCTGTGCCCCGGCACCCAAAGAAGGTGAATATTGAACTGTTCAGCCATCTTCTTAAGAGATAGGCGACAGTTAAGGGCGGTTACTGAGTTCGTGGAAACGGCACCGAGTGATTTGAGGGCTGCTTGACTGTCAGAGAAAATCCGGATATTCGTTGAGGATATCACGTTTTCTTGAAGCAACTAACTACATCATATTTTTTTTTTATTAGCATTTGTAATCACGAGAAACATAATACTCAAAGTAATTTTGTCAAACTTTTTTTCCTAAATTTTGACTTTGAAGTCAGTTATTTCAAAAACCATAAATTGAAATCACTTCATTTGAAATTTATTATAAAGTGCAGATTTCTGGCTTTCATAAAAAGAGGTGGATCGGCAATCCTGATAAAAGAGAGCTTAAAACACCATGAAGAAGTTATGTTTACAAACGAGAATATGCAAGTAACAATAGTTAGTATTGGTATGAAAAAGAAAGACTTCAAGTTGTCATCAATATACTGCCCGCCGAGGCGTTCCCCGACTAAAGATGATTATACAGAACTGCTAAATCTACTAGGACATAACTTCCTTGTTGGCGGTGCTAAGCACACCCATTGGGGATCCAGACTTATAACAACAAAAGGCAGAAGGCTTTACAAAGCATGCCTCAAATACAATTGTGAGTTTTATTCATCCAGATCACCAACATACTGGCCATCGGATTCAAGTAAATTACCAGACCTTGTTGACTTTTTCATAGTTAAAGGTATCAAACGAAACCATATAAGAGTCGAAGGTAATTATGACTTATCATCAGATCATACACCGGTGATTTTATCACTTAATGAATCGGAGATAATGGAAAAAAGTAATCCTTACCTAGTAAATAATAAAACAAACTGGAGTGAATTCAGAGAAAGGCTTGAAAGCTATATAAATCTCAGATCCCCTATGGAAACAAAAGAGCAAATCGACTTTGAAGTCGATTGCGAATGTTCTTAAGCCATTCCCTGCAAATACATCTGAAAACAGCTAACAGTTTATTGATAAAGTCGACAAAGTTGACATACCAATTGTCACACTCAAAAAAATAGAAAGTATGTGTCGAAATCAACTATCGAACAAAAAATCACCTGGGTACGATCTAATAACTGCTCAGGTTATGACAGAAATGCCATCAAAAGCCTTCATAAAACTCTAATTCATAATAAATGCATGCCTAAAGACCCAATATGTCCCACATCATTGGAAAATTGCTGAAGTAATTGTTATACCAAAGCAAGGTAAGCCACCAACAGAAGTGACGTCTTACAGACCAATATCGCTTATACCAATAATGGCAAAAGTCTTTGAAAAATTGCTACTGAAAAGACTGAGCAAAGTCATAGAAGAAAGAAATCTAATCCCAAATCATCGGTTTGGATTTAGAAATAAACATTCCACGATAGACCAAGTTCATAGAATAACGGATGCAGTTGAAAAAGCATTAGAAGAAAAACAAGTATGTTCGGCTATATTTTTAGATGTTGCTCAAGCATTCGACAAGGTATGGCATGAGGGGCTAGAGTACAAACTGCAAAGGGACCTACCCAGGCAGTACTTCGAAATACTTAAATCTTATATCTCAAACCGGCTCTTCATAGTACGGTATGATCAAGAATATTCAAAGCTATGTAATATACAAACCGGTGTTCCACAAGGAAGCGTCCTAGGATCTACCCTGTATTTGCTATATACAAGGGATATTCCAGTGGATAATAACACCATTATGGCTACTTTTGCAGATGATACCGCAATTTTGGCATCCAGTAAGTGCATCATCAAGGCTGCTGAGAAATTGCAAAATGCCGTCGACACCGTTAGTGGTTGGACCAAAAAATGGCGTAAATGGCTAAATCTGCACATATAAACTTTACAAATAAAAAGTTAAGCTACGTTCAAATATTCATCAACAATCAAGGTGTACCTTACGCCAATACGGCCAAATACCTTGGGATGAATTTGGATGCAAAGATAAAATGGAAAGAGCATATCAAAAAGAAAAGGGAAGAGCTCAACTTGAAATATAAACAAATGTACTGGTTACTCTGTAGAAATTCGGACTTATCTGTCGAAAATAAAATAATGCTTTATAAACAAGTACTTAGACCTGTTTGGACCAATGGAATGCAATTATGGGGCTGTACAAAGAAAACAAATACTGAAATCATCCAAAAGTTCCAAAACAAAGTTCTTCGTGGAATAGTAAATGCACCATGGTATATAAGAAATAGCGATTTAGGCACGAGTACGATAACTTTGGCGACAAGAAATAATAACGGGATTTGGTGGAGGGGTTCAATACAAGCATTTTTTACTATCGGAGGGGGGGAATCTATCTCCCCCGGCTTAGGCGGTAGGGGCAATTTTATAAAAAGTGACTTAAAATTAAAAAAAAAATATTGTTGAACAACGGGAAAATTAACAGATACAATTTATACTTTTTATAAAAGCCAGAAATCTGCACTTTATAGTAAATTTTAAATGAAGTGATTTCAATTTATAGTTTTTGAAATAAATGACTTCAACGTCAAAATTTAGGAAAAAAAATTTGAAAAATTCAGTTTGAATATTATTGTTCTTATTCAGATTTTGTGAACTCACGAATAAAGGAAGAACCAATTTGGTTAGTATTCACGTTTTATTCTCTTTAGTGAGTTACAAAATTCCTAAAATATAAATTCATGAGTTTAGGAATAAAATATATATACCTATATATACATACTTTTAGTATTACTTCGGTAACAATTTTATGGTTTTTAGTTTCTAATTTAATGTTCTTGATTAATTTTGCTTACTGGTGCCAAGATAACCTACAAATGTAAAAAAAGGCGGCGTGTAGTTTGACATTTGGATATTTCGAATACATTTTATTTTTTGTATGTTGGATATTTTGAATATATGTATATTTTTTCTGTATGTTGGCTCCGTGTGACAGGGCAGGGCTGTTTACACTCCCCCACAGTATGGCCACTAGGAAAAGTGGACTTTACTAAATCCATAGCACCGACATCCAACACGGCCAACTTTACTGCAGGCCGATCGTATACTCCGGAGTTTGTTTGAACCGTAGCGCTCCTTACCTGTTCATCAGTGGAGAGTTTAGTACTGATTACTTTTCCCTTTGGCCAGTAACTTCGTGGGCTATTGGGGTCTACGATGATTACGATACTGCCTACTTCAATCGGCTTAGCCGGAGTAAACCACTTTGAGCGCCGCGTAATAGTAGGGAGGTACTCGTGTATCCACCGCTTCCAAAATTGGTCTGCATATTGCTGACTCGTCATCCAGTTCTTCTTGAGTACCGACCGGTCATCGTTGAAAGTTGCTATTGGCTTCGTTCCACTGGAAGATCCAAGCAAAAAGTGATTAGGAGTCAATGCGTCTTCGTGCTCGTTTGTTATGGGCAGATACGTTAGAGGACGGGAGTTTATGATGCCTTCGATTTCAATTAGTGAGCTTCGTAAAAGCTCATCTGAGGGATTGCGCGTGAACATAGTATGAGCCAATGTTGATTTGACCGATCTAACTAATCTTTCCCAGCTTCCCCCCATATGTGGGGACGCTGGTGGGATGAAAACCCATTTAGTCGTACCTGATGTGAATGTTTCAATTAATCTCTCTTTGTTAAAGTTCTTATAGGCTTCAGCCAATTCACGTTCTGCACCGCGGATGTTAGTGCCATTATCACAGTGAAATTCTATAGGTGTTCCTCTTCGGGCAGTAAAATTTCGAATCGCCAGGATACAGGAGTCAGTGGATAGAGAATGGGCGACCTCAATATGGATTCCTCGAGTTGTCAGGCAGGTGAATAAGACTCCCCATCGCTTTTCTGTCCTTCGGTGAATCGTTACATTCAATGGACCAAAGTAGTCCAACCCCACGAACGAAAATGGACGGCTAAATGAGGCCAGTCTCGCCGGCGGTAATTGACCCATGATTGGTGGTTTCGGCTGTGCTTTACGGTTTTTGCAATATTGGCAGGATAGCCGAACAGAGTTAAAGACGGTTCTCAAATTAGTTATGTGAAATCGCTGTCGAATTTCGTTCAGGGCTGTTTCATGGTGTTGGTGTTTGTATCGTTCGTGATAGTCCAATATAATGAGTCTAGTGATGCGGTGTTTTCCTGAGAGAAGGATTGGATGTTTGAAATCATGACCCACGTCTTTAGACAGCTCAGCTCTTCCACTACAGCGTATTAGTTCTTTGTCTAGATATGCACAAAGTTTGTAAATAGGGCTTGTTTTACTCACCGGTTTATTTTTAGAGAAACAATCAATTTCGTCTTGGTATGTTGAAATCTGTTCTTCTTTTAGTAGGGTTCTCTCCGCTTGGTCAAGTTCCACTTGAGTGAGAGGTCCACTTGTGCTTGCTATCTTCTCTAAGGTTATGATTTTGAAATGCTGTTGCTCAGTTGGGGCGAAGTTCTCTGAAAAGGCTCGCTTGAGTTTTGCTCTTGCCTGCGATTTTTTAACAAACCGGTGAAGAAAAGCACAGCTACGAAGCCGTCTTTTCCACTTTGAAAACCGGTCCGCTGAAAATAGGTTTTCATGACAAACAGTGTGTATGTTTACGTATTGGCTTCTCAGTTCGTCGGGGATGTTTTTCGATTGGGTTTTTTCGACTGGCCAAGTTTCTGGAGGTTGAAGTAAGAACGATGGGCCCACGAACCAACGACTGGACGAGGAGAATTCTGGACTCTTGGTCCATTTTGTGGCTTCATCAGCTACGTTCTCCTTCGTCGGGATCCACCTCCACTCTGGAATTTCAGTTGACTCCAGAATCTCACTAACGCGAAACGCCGCGAACTGCTTATATTTCCGGGGGTCTGATCGAATCCATGAAAGTACGTTTTTTGAATCAGACCAAAAAACTTTGCTAGCGAAGGCAATAGAGTGTGATTGTATTATTGATCTAGCTAATCGAGCGCCGAGAGTTGCTGCTTGCAATTCTAATCGAAGTATCGACAGACTCTTTAGAGGTGCCACTCGTGTCTTTGCTCCAATAAGAGATATCTCGGTAGCACATCCATCCGAATACCTCAAGTACGCTACAGCTGCATAGCCGTCTTCGCTGCCGTCAACAAATGTGTGAAGCTGTATTACATGCTGGTTTTCAAACTTCGTAGCAACGTGGCACCTAGGTATTTGAAGGTTTTCGACTTTGGGCAAAAAATGAGTCCAGTGCAGCCATTTTTGATATTGTTTGTCTTGAATTTCTTCGTCCCAGCCAATACCTGATCTCCAGATCTCTTGAAGGAGGACTTTAAGGTACATTAAAAAATTAGCTATCAGACCTAAGGGATCGAATATCGTCATCAACAGTCGCAGGACATCTCGTTTAGTAGGGCGGCTACTTCCGGAAAGCATCGATGAGAATCTAGGCTTAGCGGACGGTTTGAAGATAAACATGTCGTTGGTAGTACACCACCACATACCCAATACTTTCTCTGAAATGAGTTCGGGGTCCATGTCTAAGCTTATCAAGTTAGTGTTGCTGGATTGGAGAGCCTTTAGTACCTCTGTGGAGTTTGATACCCAATTTCTAATATAAAAACCTCCTTGGCTGTGGACATAACGAATATTTTTAGCGAGCTCTATTGCCTCTTGTTGGGTATCAACACTTACGAGCAGGTCATCGACATAATGATTCTCGATAATGGCTTTCACAACCTCTGGATAGGCTCCTGCAAAGTCTTTTGCGTTCTCATTTTTGACATATTGTGCACAGGCCGGTGAACAGGTTGCGCCAAAGGTCATGACTGTCATTGCGTAGGTCTCAGGGAACTCGTCTTCACCATTGCACCATAAGAAAAGCTGGGAGTATTGGTCTTCAAGTCTTATCTTTACTTGGTGGAACATCTCCATGATGTCTCCGCAAATGGCCACTTTCTTTTCTCTGAACTTATAAAGTACTGATATCAAACTGGTAAGCTGGTCGAGACCCTTCATAAGAAAGGAATTCAGAGACATACCTCGTACCTTGGCTGCGGCGTCCCAAACGATTCGCAGTTTGGATGGCTTGTTCGGATTCGTCACTGGGAATATTGGCAAGTACCACAATCGTTGGTGTCTTTCTTTAGCTTCCTTGCTACTCAATTTTCGCGCGTAACCCTTCGATAGATAATCTTGAATTTTGTCTCGAATAGCTTAGGCTAGCTCTGGGTCCTTTTTCATTCGTTTTTGTAAGCCCTTTAAACGATTATAAGCCATTTCAAAGCTATCTGGCAGATCGATGTCTTTGTTTTTTCATAGAAGTCCCGTCTCGAAGTAACCCTCCTTGCGACAAGTAAGCTCTTTTAACAAGGCTAAAGCTTGCTCTTCCTCCACAGGCATCAATATTGTTGTTGCTCTAGACACACCGAAGTTTTCGTAGCACAGGAACTACTTCACAAGGTCTTGAAGACTTCCGTCGTCGCATTCTTCGCACTCGCAGACATGAAAATTGCAGCCACTAGTTATAAGCGCTTGCTCCTGGTGTGAGTTCTTCAAACAACCGTGAATTGCCCAACCCAGTCGTGTCTTAGTAGCGACAGGTTGGCCTGTGTTGCCTTCCTTGTACTTTAAAGGTATCCCTAGCTTCCAGTTGTTAATGCCGATGAGTAGCCGAGGCCTTTGGTTGACAAAGGAACTAATTGGTAAGCCTCTCAGATAGTCAAATTGTGTTTGAATCCTTTTGCTATCTACTGATTGTTGGGGCAGTTGCAGGCTTTTGACAGTGTGGACATTCTCTATCGTATATTTTTTATTTTGAAAAGAAATACCTGATATTTTGAGATCCATAACCTCAGAGTCGTTTTCACATCGATGTTCGTCCGCGGTCCATCTCAAACGTAGTGGTGAAGCGGTGCCTTTCATTTTGAGTTGACGAGCTACTTCCTCATCGAGCAAGGTAACTGATGAACCTTCATCAAAGAGCGCGCAGATATTAACCTCACAATCGTTGCCATAGAGAGTCACAGGAATCACTCGGAAGAGGATTGCTTCGGAATTGTGGTGGTGAAAATGATCGTCGTGATGAGTCGGTTTTTCCTCAGATTTCTTAACTTCAGTTTGTTGTTTGTGTTCTCTGGTATCTTTTTCATTATTGTGCAGCAGACGGTGGTGCTTGAACACACAATTGTTTTTTCCGCATACCGTCTCTACCTTACATCTCTGCCTGCCATGTTTGCTGAGACAACGTCTACAAAGCCTTTGGTCACGTACGAACGCCCATTTTAGTGAAAGGCTCAAATCTTCAAACTTTTTACACTTAGCAATCGATGGGCAATGTCCACTACAAACAACACAATTGCGTTCGGTTGATGAATATTTATTCTCTTCATCATCTTTGGAATGAGCGTGCAGGAATCCTCTCTCTTTTGTTACTTTAGGCTGTTTATCGTTACTAATTGTACTTGGTAGACTGACAAGGTTAGCAGCTTCAGCCATTTTGTACAGCCATGAGCTAAAACTTGAGAGAGTGTGATTATTGATGGGAAGAGTTTGAGTGTACATAGCCCAGTTCAAGCGAATTGCTGGGGGTAGTTTGTCTACGAGCTCACGTAACAAGGTAGGGTTATTAAGATAGAGAACGCACCCAGTTGCTTCTATAGTCGCACAGAGATTTTGGACTACAATTGCGAAGTTAACAATACTGTCCAGCTTATCGGCTTTCGGTGATGGAGTGGCCTGTATTTTGTTCATCAGTGTTTCGATTATAAATTCCGGTCTTCCGAATAGCATTTTTAGAGTAGAAATCACTCGCGGGACACAGTCTGGTTGTATCAGCAGGCTTTTGACTGATTCTAGTGCCTTGCCTTTAAGAGACTGTTGCAGCCGCATTAGATTCTCCTCACTTGAAAACCCACACAGCTCTGTGCTTCTTTCAAAGCTTCTTATAAAGAGAGGCCATTCGTCAGGATCTCCACTGAAGCTTTTCAACTCTTTCGATATTGAATGGTGAGCCGCCAGATGGTTCTTTGTGATAATCTGATTAGTGCCACCAAGGTAAGGAGCTGTAAAAGGTAGGTCGAAGGGTGAAGAGTGGTTTTGTGGGCGAGTTGATTGTGGTTGCTGGTGGAGGCCAGAAGAACGGTTGTGCAGTTGCGATGTTATTTGGACTGGGTGATCTGCAGGTCGTTGCGATGATGGCTCTTGTTGCACTTCATCAAAGTGCGCATGACAAACGTCTGACTGTGGTGGCTGAAACGCCATGAAATTTAGGCCTGTTGTCTGGCCGTTCGTCACCTCATGTAAGTGATTTGACTGCCGTTCCTCTCGATTCTCACCTGCAGCTGGTATCTGATGTGGGCGATCGTTGTCTATGGAAGGTCGGTTGATCAGTTTAGTGCTCTGTATGTTGGATCTTGCGTTGTTTATCCAACTGTGGGTTCTCTCTTGTACGGATGCAATGGACTGTGCATCATCTTCTGTTTCTGTATCGCAATTATCAGCCTCCGAAAGGCTTAGAATTTGGTACTTTTTGTTGATGTACTCGCGTTCGCTTTGATCCTTCATCTCGGCAAGACGTCTTTCTTCGTCTAACTTCCTCAATTCAAGTTGAAGCCGTCTGTTGTTTGATGCTTTTGAAGATCTACTAGCACGAGAACCCGCGGTTGGCTGTTTAACTGACCCCGCCGCTGCCGTTGCAGATGTTCTTGCAGCATCAGCGAGACTCTGAGTACACGTCGGGCACATCCATGAATGAAGGGCAACAAGGCTATCAACGCCGACTCAGTTATAGTGAAACCAAGAGCCGCATGGTGGATTGTCACATAGCACCATGTTCTCGAATGAATCCGATGCGCTACACGCCTTGCAGTTATACTCTTTTGCTGTGTTTTCTGGCGCCGTGGACTTGGCAAGTTGGTTAGCTCGTGTTGCGGGTGGAGTTCTGGGAAACATTTCGCTTTATTTGTTAAGATGAACACCATAAAAGAATTTTGTAATGTTCTTATTCAGATTTTGTGAACTCACGAATAAAGGAAGAACCAATTTGGTTAGTATTCACGTTTTATTCTCTTTAGTGAGTTACAAAATTCCTAAAATATAAATTCATGAGTTTAGGAATAAAATATATATATATTAGACCGGTTCAAAAAAAGTGAATTTTTTCTATTTCTCGATGCACATCGATTTTTGCCTTCGAGTAGGTGTAAAAACAAGCCTGTTAAAATTTGAGCTCGAAAAATTTATATTTAGAGGTCGCTCATCGCAGATTTCCATTTCCCATACAAATTGTATGGAAAAAAAAACATATAATTTTTGGAATTTTATATTTTGGTCTAGAAGCAAAGTGCCGAGATGAGCGATACATATTCTTATAAAAAATTTGTTGTTCTACAAAAAAGGTTTCTTATAATTTTTCAACAAATTCACTCCTTCAAAAGTTATACAGGGTTAAATTTGAACAAATATTTTTTTTTCTTGATATCTGACAAAATGTTAAAATGTATCACTTAAAATCATAAAACCATTCGCTTATGGCAAATATTTTTATAGAAAATTAATTGTTCTACAAAAAAGGTGTTTCATCATTTTTCGGCAAATTCACTCCTTCAAAAGTTATTCAAGATTAAAGTTTAATTTAGAGTAAATTTAAGTTTTTTTTCTTGATTTCTGAAAAAATTAATTTATTAATTAGTTTTTAATTAACCTTGAATAACTTTTGAAGGAGTGAATTTGTCGAAAAATGATAAATCACCTTTTTTGTAGAACAATTAATTTTCTATAAAAATATTTGCCATAAGCGAATGATTTTATGATTTTAAGTGATACATTTTAACATTTTGTCAGATATCAAGAAAAAAAAAATATTTGTTCAAATTTAACCCTGTATAACTTTTGAAGCAGTGAATTTGTTGAAAAATGATAAGAGACCTTTTTTGTAGAACAACAAATTTTTTATAAGAATATGTATCGCTCATCTCGGCACTTTGCTTTTAGACCAAAATATAAAATTCCAAAAATTATATATTTTTTTTTCCATACAATTTGTATGGGAAATCGAAATCTGCGATGAGCGACCTCTAAATATAAATTTTTCGAGCTCAAATTTTAACAGGCTTGTTTTTACACCTACTCGAAGGCAAAAATCGATGTGCATCGAGAAAAAGAAAAAAGTCACTTTTTTTGAACCGGTCTAATATATGTATATACATACTTTTAGTATTACTTCGGTAACAATTTTATGGTTTTTAGTTTCTAATTTAATGTTCTTGATTAATTTTGCTTACTGGTGCCAAGATAACCTACAAATGTAAAAAAAGGCGGCGTGTAGTTTGACATTTGGATATTTCGAATACATTTTATTTTTTGTATGTTGGATATTTCGAATATATGTATATTTTTTCTGTATGTTGGCTCCGTGTGACAGGGCAGGGCTGTTAACAATTATGTTTCTCGTGATTTCAAATGCCAATAAAAAAAAGTTTTATGAGTTAGTTGCTTTAATAAATTTTTTATCAAACGCTGTAAACTACTTTTTTCTATGTCTTACAGTTTTTGAGACAATTGAAAAATAGTAAAACTATTGAAGTATGCAATATTTTAAAAAAAATTATGGAAATACGTACGAATTTACAATAATGTTAGGAAATAGACTAGTGAAAGTATAAAAATTAATCAGACAGGTGCTTATGTGCAATTAATTACCATATGCAAAAACTTTCCGCATGGCCCGCTTCGCGGGGGCTCATTATTTTAACACTTTTTCCGCAGGGTTAGGCTGCTTATGCTAAATATGAAAAAACCAATTGTTTTTCTAACTGCAAGTTATTTGATCGAACTGAAAAAAGTATAAAAGTTTAGAAATTCATCAGACAGGTGCTTATGTGCCATTAATTTCCGTATGCAACAACTTTCCAAATGGCCCGCTTCGCGGGGGCTCATTATTTTAACCCTCTTTCCGCATGGTTAAGCTGCTCATGCTAAATATGAAAAAAACAATTGTTTTTCTAACTGCAAGCTATTTGATCGAACTGAAAAAAGTATAAAAGTATAAAAATTCATCAGACAGGTGCTTATGTGCAATTAATTTCCTTATGCAACAACTTTCCGCATGGCCCGCTTCGCGGGGGCTCATTATTTTAACCCTTTTTCCGCAGGGTTAAGCTGCTCATGCTAAATATGAAAATAGCAATTGTTTTTCTAACTGCAAGTTATTTGATCGAACTGAAAAAAGTATAAAAGTATAAAAATTCATCAGACAGGTGCTTATGTGCAATTAATTTCCGTATGCAACAACTTTCCGCATAGCCCGCTTCTCGGGGGCTCATTATTTTAACCCTTTTTCCGCAAGGTTAAGCTGCTCATGTTAAATATGAAAAAAGCAACAAAACTTTTTTAAGTTCAATCAAATAACTTGCAGCTAGAAAAACAATTGCTATTTTAATATTTAGCATGAGCAGCCTAACCCTGCGGAAAAAGGGTTAAAATAATGAGCCCCCGCGAAGCGGGCCATGCGGAAAGCTGTTGCATACGGAAATTAATTGCTATTTTCATATTTAGCATGAGCAGCTTAACCCTGCGGAAAAAGGGTTAAAATAATGAGCCCCGCGAAGCGGGCCATGCGGAAAGCTGTTGCATACGGAAATCAATTGCTATTTTCATATTTAGCATGAGCAGCTTAACCCTGCGGAAAAAAGGGTTAAAATAATGAGCCCTGCGAAGCGGGCCATGCGGAAAGCTGTTGCATACGGAAATCAATTGCACACAAGCACCTGTCTGATGAATTTTTATACTTTCACTAGTCTATTCCCTAACATTATTGTTAATTCGTACGTATTTCCATAATTTTTTGAAGATATTGCATACTTCAATAGTTTTACTATTTTTCAATTATCTCAAAAATTGTAAGACATAGAAAAAAGTAGTTTACAGCGTTTGATAAAAAATTTATTAAAACAACTTACTACATCAAATTTTTTTTATTGGCATTTGTAATCACGAGAAACATAATACTCAAAGTGATTTTTTAAAATTTTTTTTCCTAAATTTTGACTTTGAAGTCATTTATTTCAAAAACTATAAATTGAAATCACTTCATTTAAAATTTATTATAAAGTGCAGATTTCTGGCTTTCATAAAAAGTATCAACTGTATCTGTAATATTTCCCGTTTTTCTATAATATTTTTTTTTTAGATTTTAAGCCACTTTTTATAAAATTGCCTTTACCGCCTAAACGGGGGGAGATAGACCCCCTCCCATAGTAAAAAGTGCTTGTATTGTTACATTACAAGTGTACCCCCACATCAATCATACGACACAACGAAAACAGCTTAATCATACGATGCCCAATACATACCGCAACACAACAACACTACAGGCACTTGAGTTTCAATGTGGTGAATGGAATTTGACATGGTGGAGCTCGTTCATTTTTTACAACTCACACCCACTTGTCACCGAAAGGTGTATAAGACAACTAACCGAAGTGATGAAAAATCAGTCTGCGCCGACCGTGGCAAGTGAGCGGTCATCTAGGAGAGGTTCAGGTGAGTGTAATAGTGTCCACAGCTATCTCGGTGTGAATTTAGTGTCCAACGCTATCTCGTTGTGAATTTAGTGTCCACCGCTATCTCGGTGTGAATTTAGTGTCCAACGCTATCTCGTTGTGAATTTAGTGTCCAACGCTATCTCGTTGTGAATTTAGTGTCCAACGCTATCTCGTTGTGAATTTTGTGTCCACCGCTGTCTCGGTGTGAATTAAGTGTCCACCGCTATCTCGGTGTGAATTTAGTGTCCAACGCTATCTCGTTGTGAATTTAGTGTCCACCGCTATCTCGGTGTGAATTTAGTGTCCAACGCTATCTCGTTGTGAATTTAGTGTCCACCGCTATCTCGGTGTGAATTTAGTGTCCAACGCTATCTCGTTGTGAATTTAGTGTCCACCGCTATCTCGGTGTGAATTTAGTGTCCAACGCTATCTCGTTGTGAATTTAGTGTCCACCGCTATCTCGGTGTGAATTTAGTGTCCAACGCTATCTCGTTGTGAATTTAGTGTCCAACGCTATCTCGTTGTGAATTTAGTGTCCAACGCTATCTCGTTGTGAATTTAGTGGCTCCTGCTATCTCAGAGCAACCATTAACTCCCGCTTCCGAGTATCATTACCGATCTTTACCAAGTACCCAGCGTGACCCCAAATCCGGGCCCAGGAACTGGAAGCCCAGGACAGGAAACAGTACACCGAGTGTCCCGAAGACCAATCCAAACGTAATCCAGGATAGGAGACCATCATTCGATTGGCCTGAAGACCCATACGAGAACCTGGTCGTAACTCCCGGACTAGACCACACCCAACCGAACCTCAAGTGAAACTCCCCTCGTCCGAAGAGGCCTACTTGGAATCTACCCATAACGATTGCGAATAGAAACCTGAATTAAAACATGAACTGAAATTATTAAAGCTTAAAACTATTGTACAAAATATTATAAGAAAGTTACAATTTTAAATATCGGAAATAAAACTAACTTCATTAAACTAAAGTTTTGGCTGCTTCTTTAGAAGACCTTGGATCCGCTGAGCCTACCTCAGTCTTTGACAAAAAGCATCCTCACAAATGGCGCCCGAGCAGGGACTTCTTTGAAGTTGGTTAACCGATTTACCGACCGACCGTTCCAGAAGAATCAACTTGCTTAGAAGTCCATACCGACCGACCTGTATTACACCGAATAAAGATTGATCTAGTCAGAGGAGTTATTTCTTATCCAGATTTTCCGACCGACCGACCGTTCCAGAAGGAATAACTCTCTGAGGGATCATACCGACCGACCTGTCATACACCGAGGATACCGACCGATCAAAACCAGAGGAGCTCACTACCGAGCCAGAAAAGAATAGAAAAGAAAGCTTAAATTTTAAACCGTTGTCAGGGGCTTAGGACCATGGCAAATACCGACATGGACGTCGAAGAAAATCTGGCGTCCATCTACTTGCTCAAGAAGACGGAGCTCATTGAGAAGATGGCTTCCAAAAGATTGGATACCAGTGGCACTGTGTCCACATTACGATCCCGCTTGAGCACGTATATCAAAGACTCCAGGACTCACCGTTCGACACAGAACCTGTGCACGGAAATTTCACAGTTGGTTCAAGAACGGGAGTACAAAGATGAAAACGAAACAGCACCGCAACCTGCCAATACCACCGAGACGACAGAAGAGCCTAGCGCCCAGCTCCAACTACACGTACCTCCAGCTGTAGGGGGCGGTACCACCAGACCACTGGAGCCGGCTCTGCAACAAGTTCAAGCTCAAGCACCGTGCGTCCACCCACACACTATCCAGAGTTAGAGGGTAGCAACCAACCCGGTCCATACAGAACGTACCGAAGTCCCGAGGCCGAGACCATGAACACCGTCCGTAAATGGGGACTTAAGTTTGACGGTTCGGGAAACGCCCTAGAGTTCATGGAGCTCCTCGAGGAGCTGGTACATTGCTACTCGATACCAGCAGAGCACATCCTCCGAACTTTCTCAGAAATGTTCAGGGGTTCCGCCCTAGAGTGGCTACGAATCCATAGAGGAAGCTTTCAGACATGGGAAGAGTTTCGCCAAGCGTTCCTCAGATACTTCTTACCACCACGTTTCGTTCACAAGTTGGAGGAGGAGATCTGGTGGAAGCAACAAGGGCAGCGGGAGAAGGCCAGAGACTTCATACGGGCCATGGAATATCTTATCAGACAACATCCCAAGATGAGTCAGGAAGACAACGTCGATAGGATATACGACAGTCTCCGCCCGGAATACCGACTTTACGTCCGTAGAAAGGATTTTCAGATGATGGAGGAGCTCACCGATCTAGTAGAGGAGTTCGAGTATGTGAAGTCAGAAGAACGAAATCTACGACCCGCTCTGGTTCCACCTCCAGCACATCGGGCACTCAACTCAACTCAGTACGACCCCACCACACATTGCTGGAACTGCAAGCAGCGGGGGCACCAAAAGAGAAACTGCCATCGACCATTTCGGTTGTTTTGCTCATGCCAGCAGAAAACTGGAAAAGTCGAACTGCTGCCGTATGTCAAGCCGAGCATCAAAATCCCACAAATAGTCAAGGTCTGCATCAGATAGCAACGGTTCTCATGTCTCAACCTAATGTTTTATCTAAACGAAGCCCGAACCGAAGCAGGAGGAAACCCAGGAAGTCTACAACAGGCAGTCGATTTACCCTTTCGTGGGCACGGTATAATAAACGCTGCATGCAAGGTGAACATACCGAAACGGCTGAGATGGATTCATCAGCAAGCCAAGAAGGACCACAACAAAGCATGCCGAGACAACCTAATACAGAGTTATGCATTGAAAATAGGGTATTTATACCCATTAAAGTAGAAGAAAAGAGTTTCAACGCGTTAGTGGATACCGGCTCTACGAATTCGTTTGTAGGCCCAGCACTTAGAGATGAGCTCAGAGCTCTGGAAATTCCTGTGCGCTACCAGGAACACGAAATTCATTTAGCAGACGGAAGTCCCACCACTACCAGAGAGGTCTATTCAGTCACCTTTAGGCGTGAAGGTTGCTTGGTTCAGGGAGAATTTGCATTTTTACCAGAACTAACCAATGATGCGATCCTGGGAATGGACATATTGGGCCAAAATTTTTTTTCTATGTCTCTTGCAGGGCAACCACTCGTGAAGCAATGCTCGCAACGTCCCGGGCCTGAGCCCCCACCCGTCCGGAATTAAGGTTGTAGCTTATCAGCTACACTTCCGTCCACCACCCGTAGACCACCAGTCAAGACGAGACGGTTCTCGTCTCCGAAAGAAAGGGGGGAATGTTATGAACCATTACAAGTGTACCCCCACATCAATCATACGACACAACGAAAACAACTTAATCATACGATGCCCAATACATACCGCAACACAACAACACTACAGGCACTTTCAGGAGTTTCAATGTGGTGAATGGAATTTGACATGGTGGAGTTCGTTCATTTTTTACATTTAGTGTCCAACGCTATCTCGTTGTGAATTTAGTGGCTCCTGCTATCTCAGAGCAACCATTAACTCCCGCTTCCGAGTATCATTACAGATCTTTACCAAGTACCCAGCGTGACCTCAAATCCGAGCCCAGGAACTGGAAGCCCAGGACAGGAAACAGTACACCGAGTGTCCCGAAGACCAATCCAAACGTAATCCAGGATAGGCGACCATCATTCGATTGGCCTGAAGACCCATACGAGAACCTGGTCGTAACTCCCGGACTAGACCACACCCAACCGAACCCCAAGTGAAACTCCCCTCATTCGAAGAGGCCTACTTGGAATCTACCCATAACGATTGCGAATAGAAACCTGAATTAAAACATGAACTGAAATTATTAAAGCTTAAAACCATTGTACAAAATATTATAAGAAAGTTACAATTTTAAATATCGGAAATAAAACTAACTTCATTAAACTAAAGTTTTGGCTGCTTCTTTAGAAGACCTTGGATCCGCTGACAAGACCTCAGCCTTTGACAAAAAGCATCCTCACAAATGGCGCCCGAGCAGGGACTTCTTTGAAGTTGGTTAACCGATTTACCGACCGACCGTTCCAGAAGAATCAACTTGCTTAGAAGTCCATACCGACCGACCTGTATTACACCGAATAAAGATTGATCCAGTCAGAGGAGTTATTTCTTATCCAGATTTTCCGACCGACCGACCGTTCCAGAAGAAATAACTCTCTGAGGGATCATACCGACCGACCTGTCATACACCGAGGATACCGACCGATCAAAACCAGAGGAGCTCACTACCGAGCCAGAAAAGAATAGAAAAGAAAGCTTAAATTTTAAACCGTTGTCAGGGGCTTAGGACCATGGCAAATACCGACATGGACGTCGAAGAAAATCTGGCGTCCATCTACTTGCTCAAGAAGACGGAGCTCATTGAGAAGATGGCTTCCAAAAGATTGGATACCAGTGGCACTGTGTCCACATTACGATCCCGCTTGAGCACGTATATCAAAGACTCCAGGACTCACCGTTCGACACAGAACCTGTGCACGGAAATTTCACAGTTGGTTCAAGAACGGGAGTACAAAGATGAAAACGAAACAGCACCGCAACCTGCCAATACCACCGAGACGACAGAAGTGCCTAGCGCCCAGCTCCAACTACACGTACCTCCAGCTGTAGGGGGCGGTACCACCAGACCACTGGAGCCGGCTCTGCAACAAGTTCAAGCTCAAGCACCGTGCGTCCACCCACACACTATCCAGAGTTAGAGGGTAGCAACCAACCCGGTCCATACAGAACGTACCGAAGTCCCGAGGCCGAGACCATGAACACCGTCCGTAAATGGGGACTTAAGTTTGACGGTTCGGGAAACGCCCTAGAGTTCATGGAGCGCCTCGAGGAGCTGGTACATTGCTACTCGATACCAGCAGAGCACATCCTCCGAACTTTCTCAGAAATGTTCAGGGGTTCCGCCCTAGAGTGGCTACGAATCCACAGAGGAAGCTTTCAGACATGGGAAGAGTTTCGCCAAGCGTTCCTCAGATACTTCTTACCACCACGTTTCGTTCACAAGTTGGAGGAGGAGATCTGGTGGAAGCAACAAGGGCAGCGGGAGAAGGCCAGAGACTTCATACGGGCCATGGAATATCTTATCAGACAGCATCCCAAGATGAGTCAGGAAGACAACGTCGATAGGATATACGACAGTCTCCGCCCGGAATACCGACTTTACGTCCGTAGAAAGGATTTTCAGACGATGGAGGAGCTCACCGATCTAGTAGAGGAGTTCGAGTATGTGAAGTCAGAAGAACGAAATCTACGACCCGCTCTGGTTCCACCTCCAGCACATCGGGCACTCAACTCAACTCAGTACGACCCCACCACACATTGCTGGAACTGCAAGCAGCGGGGGCACCAAAAGAGAAACTGCCATCGACCATTTCGGTTGTTTTGCTCCAACTGTGGGGAAGACGGACGACTAACTAAAGACTGTCCAATGTCCATGCCGTCGATACAACATGCCAGCAGAAAACTGGAACAGTCGAACTGCTGCCGTATGTCAAGCCGAGCATTAAAATCCCACAAATAGTCAAGGTCTGCATCAGATAGCAACGGTTCTCATGTCTCAACCTAATGTTTTATCTAAACGAAGCCCAAACCGAAGCAGGAGGAAACCCAGGAAGTCTACAACAGGCAGTCGATTCACCCGTTCGTGGGCACGGTATAATAAACGCTGCATGCAAGGTGAACATACCGAAACGGCTGAGATGGATTCATCAGCAAGCCAAGAAGGACCACAACAAAGCATGCCGAGACAACCTAATACAGAGTTATGCATTGAAAATAGGGTATTTATACCCATTAAAGTAGAAGAAAAGAGTTTCAACGCGTTAGTGGATACCGGCTCTACGAATTCGTTTGTAGGCCCAGCACTTAGAGATGAGCTCAGAGCTCTGGAAATTCCTGTGCGCTACCAGGAACACGAAATTCATTTAGCAGACGGAAGTCCCACCACTACCAGAGAGGTCTATTCAGTCACCTTTAGGCGTGAAGGTTGCTTGGTTCAGGGAGAATTTGCATTTTTACCAGAACTAACCAATGATGCGATCCTGGGAATGGACATATTGGGCCAAAATTTTTTTTCTATGTCTCTTGCAGGGCAACCACTCGTGAAGCAATGCTCGCAACGTCCCGGGCCTGAGCCCCCACCCGTCCGGAATTAAGGTTGTAGCTTATCAGCTACACTTCCGTCCACCACCCGTGGACCACCAGTCAAGACGAGACGGTTCTCGTCTCCGAAAGAAAGGGGGGAATGTTATGAACCATTACAAGTGTACCCCCACATCAATCATACGACACAACGAAAACAACTTAATCATACGATGCCCAATACATACCGCAACACAACAACACTACAGGCACTTGAGTTTCAATGTGGTGAATGGAATTTGACATGGTGGAGTTCGTTCATTTTTTACATTTAGTGTCCAACGCTATCTCGTTGTGAATTTAGTGGCTCCTGCTATCTCAGAGCAACCATTAACTCCCGCTTCCGAGTATCATTACAGATCTTTACCAAGTACCCAGCGTGACCTCAAATCCGAGCCCAGGAACTGGAAGCCCAGGACAGGAAACAGTACACCGAGTGTCCCGAAGACCAATCCAAACGTAATCCAGGATAGGCGACCATCATTCGATTGGCCTGAAGACCCATACGAGAACCTGGTCGTAACTCCCGGACTAGACCACACCCAACCGAACCCCAAGTGAAACTCCCCTCATTCGAAGAGGCCTACTTGGAATCTACCCATAACGATTGCGAATAGAAACCTGAATTAAAACATGAACTGAAATTATTAAAGCTTAAAACCATTGTACAAAATATTATAAGAAAGTTACAATTTTAAATATCGGAAATAAAACTAACTTCATTAAACTAAAGTTTTGGCTGCTTCTTTAGAAGACCTTGGATCCGCTGACAAGACCTCAGCCTTTGACAAAAAGCATCCTCACAAATGGCGCCCGAGCAGGGACTTCTTTGAAGTTGGTTAACCGATTTACCGACCGACCGTTCCAGAAGAATCAACTTGCTTAGAAGTCCATACCGACCGACCTGTATTACACCGAATAAAGATTGATCCAGTCAGAGGAGTTATTTCTTATCCAGATTTTCCGACCGACCGACCGTTCCAGAAGAAATAACTCTCTGAGGGATCATACCGACCGAGCTGTCATACACCGAGGATACCGACCGATCAAAACCAGAGGAGCTCACTACCGAGCCAGAAAAGAATAGAAAAGAAAGCTTAAATTTTAAACCGTTGTCAGGGGCTTAGGACCATGGCAAATACCGACATGGACGTCGAAGAAAATCTGGCGTCCATCTACTTGCTCAAGAAGACGGAGCTCATTGAGAAGATGGCTTCCAAAAGATTGGATACCAGTGGCACTGTGTCCACATTACGATCCCGCTTGAGCACGTATATCAAAGACTCCAGGACTCACCGTTCGACACAGAACCTGTGCACGGAAATTTCACAGTTGGTTCAAGAACGGGAGTACAAAGATGAAAACGAAACAGCACCGCAACCTGCCAATACCACCGAGACGACAGAAGTGCCTAGCGCCCAGCTCCAACTACACGTACCTCCAGCTGTAGGGGGCGGTACCACCAGACCACTGGAGCCGGCTCTGCAACAAGTTCAAGCTCAAGCACCGTGCGTCCACCCACACACTATCCAGAGTTAGAGGGTAGCAACCAACCCGGTCCATACAGAACGTACCGAAGTCCCGAGGCCGAGACCATGAACACCGTCCGTAAATGGGGACTTAAGTTTGACGGTTCGGGAAACGCCCTAGAGTTCATGGAGCGCCTCGAGGAGCTGGTACATTGCTACTCGATACCAGCAGAGCACATCCTCCGAACTTTCTCAGAAATGTTCAGGGGTTCCGCCCTAGAGTGGCTACGAATCCACAGAGGAAGCTTTCAGACATGGGAAGAGTTTCGCCAAGCGTTCCTCAGATACTTCTTACCACCACGTTTCGTTCACAAGTTGGAGGAGGAGATCTGGTGGAAGCAACAAGGGCAGCGGGAGAAGGCCAGAGACTTCATACGGGCCATGGAATATCTTATCAGACAGCATCCCAAGATGAGTCAGGATGACAACGTCGATAGGATATACGACAGTCTCCGCCCGGAATACCGACTTTACGTCCGTAGAAAGGATTTTCAGACGATGGAGGAGCTCACCGATCTAGTAGAGGAGTTCGAGTATGTGAAGTCAGAAGAACGAAATCTACGAACCGCTCTGGTTCCACCTCCAGCACATCGGGCACTCAACTCAACTCAGTACGACCCCACCACACATTGCTGGAACTGCAAGCAGCGGGGGCACCAAAAGAGAAACTGCCATCGACCATTTCGGTTGTTTTGCTCCAACTGTGGGGAAGACGGACGACTAACTAAAGACTGTCCAATGTCCATGCCGTCGATACAACATGCCAGCAGAAAACTGGAACAGTCGAACTGCTGCCGTATGTCAAGCCGAGCATTAAAATCCCACAAATAGTCAAGGTCTGCATCAGATAGCAACGGTTCTCATGTCTCAACCTAATGTTTTATCTAAACGAAGCCCAAACCGAAGCAGGAGGAAACCCAGGAAGTCTACAACAGGCAGTCGATTCACCCGTTCGTGGGCACGGTATAATAAACGCTGCATGCAAGGTGAACATACCGAAACAGCTGAGATGGATTCATCAGCAAGCCAAGAAGGACCACAACAATCATACCGAGACAACCTAATACAGAGTTATGCATTGAAAATAGGGTATTTATACCAATTAAAGTAGAAGAAAAGAGTTTCAACGCGTTAGTGGATACCGGCTCTACGAATTCGTTTGTAGGCCCAGCACTTAGAGATGAGCTCAGAGCTCTGGAAATTCCTGTGCGCTACCAGGAACGTGAAATGCATTTAGCAGACGGAAGTCCCAGCACTACCAGAGAGGTCTATTCAGTCACCTTTAGGCGTGAAGGTTGCTTGGTTCAGGGAGAATTTGCATTTTTACCAGAACTAACCGATGATGCTATCCTGGGAATGGACATATTGGACCAAATTTTTTTTTCTATGTCTCTTGCAGGGCAACCACTCGTGAAGCAATGCTCGCAACGTCCCGGGCCTGAGCCCCCACCCGTCCGGAATTAAGGTTGTAGCTTATCAGCTACACTTCCGTCTACCACCCGTGGACCACCAGTCAAGACGAGACGGTTCTCGTCTCCGAAAGAAAGGGGGGAATGTTATGAACCATTACAAGTGTACCCCCACATCAATCATACGACACAACGAAAACAACTTAATCATACGATGCCCAATACATACCGCAACACAACAACACTACAGGCACTTGAGTTTCAATGTGGTGAATGGAATTTGGCATGGTGGAGTTCGTTAATTTTTTACAACTCACACCCACTTGTCACCGAAAGGTGTATAAGACAACTAACCGAAGTGATGAAAAATCAGTCTGCGCCGACCGTGGCAAGTGAGCGGTCATCTAGGAGAGGTTCAGGTGAGTGTAATAGTGTCCACAGCTATCTCGTTGTGAATTTAGTGTCCAGCGCTTTCTCGTTGTGAATTTAGTGTCCAATGCTATCTCGTTGTGAATTTAGTGTCCACCGCTATCTCGGTGTGAATTTAGTGTCCAACGCTATCTCGTTGTGAATTTAGTGTCCAACGCTATCTCGTTGTGAATTAAGTGTCCACCGCTATCTCGGTGTGAATTTAGTGTCCAACGCTATCTCGTTGTGAATTTAGTGTCCACCGCTATCTCGGTGTGAATTCAGTGTCCAACGCTATCTCGTTGTGAATTTAGTGTCCACCGCTATCTCGGTGTGAATTTAGTGTCCAACGCTATCTCGTTGTGAATTAGTGTCCAACGCTATCTCGTTGTGAATTTAGTGTCCACCGCTATCTCGGTGTGAATTTAGTGTCCAACGCTATCTCGTTGTGAATTTAGTGTCCACCGCTATCTCGGTGTGAATTTAGTGTTCAACGCTATCTCGTTGTGAATTTAGTGTCCAACGATATCTCGTTGTGAATTTAGTGTCCAACGCTATCTCGTTGTGAATTTAGTGTCCAACGCTATCTCGTTGTGAATTTAGTGGCTCCTGCTATTTCAGAGCAACCATTAACTCCCGCTTCCGAGTATCATTACAGATCTTTACCAAGTACCCAGCGTGACCTCAAATCCGAGCCCAGGAACTGGAAGCCCAGGACAGGAAACAGTACACCGAGTGTCCCGAAGACCAATCCAAACGCAATCAAGGATAGGAGACCATCATTCGATTGGCCTGAAGACCCATACGAGAACCAGGTCGTAACTCCCGGACTAGACCACACCCAACCGAACCCCAAGTGAAACTCCCCTCATGCGAAGAGGCCTACTTGGAATCTACCCATAACGATTGCGAATAGAAACCTGAATTAAAACATGAACTGAAATTATTAAAGCTTAAAACCATTGTACAAAATATTATAAGAAAGTTACAATTTTAAATATCGGAAATAAAACTAACTTCATTAAACTAAAGTCTTGGCTGCTTCTTTAGAAGACCTTGGATCCGCTGAGCCTACCTCAGCCTTTGACAAAAAGCATCCTCACAGTATGGAACCCCTCCACCAAATTACCCACCCGTTATTATTTCTTGTCGCCAAAGTTATCGTACTCTCCCCGCGATTTACATCGTGGTCTACAAATAGAAACGGTTACAGAATTTGTAAGAAAACATGCTGTATCACACAACCAGCGACTGCATAGTCATATCAACTCTGAAATGGAGTCCGTATTAAATACGAACCAAGCCACACGAGCTAATGGTCTAAAAGTCATGGGAAGCATTAAAAGTTTAAGCTTCCCTTTAAGAGATTATATTATTGAGAAAGAAAAATCTGTTGTCGATCGTTCATAGATTGGTTCTGATTACGAGTAGTTTTTAGTGAGGTAAGAATCCCACACTACTTGGTATCGAATACTGCCAAGTGTCTTTTGAAGATTTCCTCCTGACAAAAAAAAATAAATAAATAAAAAGTATAAATTGTATCTGTAAGTTTTCCCGTTGTTCTACAATATTGTTTTTTTTTAGATTTTAATCAATTTTAATAAAATTGCCCCTACCGCCTAAACGGGGGGAGATAGACCCCCCCCCTGCGATAGTAAAAAATGCTTGTACTAAACCCCTCCACCAAAAACCGTTATTATTTTTTGTCGCCAAAGCTATCGTACTCTCCCCCACTATTCACCACAACTATGACAGATCCTCAAAGAGAAGGGTGGATTGCCTTTAACGAAGTCATAACGAAATTTTTAGGCAATAACAAAGACCTTTACTATAAACAAATCGTCAACAGAATGTTAAAAGCATTTCAAGCTTTAGGTTTGCTTAATGAGCTTAAAAATACATTTTCTTCATTTCCACCTCGACTATTTTCCAGAAAATTTAGGAGACGTGAGTGAAGAGCAAGGTGAACGATTTCACCAAGATATTAAGGAGATGGAAAAAAGATACCAGGGAGGATGAAGCGTCTCAATGATGGCAGACTACTGCTGGAATCTTGAAAGAGACCTTCCAGACGCTTCTCATAAGCGAAAATGTACCAAAAGGAGTTTCACTGGAGAGAGAAAACGTGTTTAGTGCTTACTAATTAATATATTTTAAATAAAAAAAAAATAAGTTTGGTTACGAAATGATAATTTTGTTTTTTTTTTTTTAATTTTTATGTTTTATTTTAAGATGATAACTTGTTTGACATAGACACCAACATTGTGAGAAAACGTGACGTTCTAGGACAAAATGAAAGCTATTTTCGAGTTCAGCACACCCAAAAACATAAGAATTCTACAAAATAATGAAAGCAGCTCTCAATTTTTTTTTTTGTAGACCTGTGATATTTTTTATTTTACCCTTTATTGTTGTTGCAGGTGATATTAATTGCAACATATAAGTGATTTATTTCTAGTCAACGATATGAGAACCTTAAATCTCTTCCCTGTTAATTCCTCTACACCCACTCATTTCACAAGTCACAGTAGTACCCTTCTCGATGTATTTTTTGTCAGTATAAAGCTCTTAATTTTAATCAAATATCTGTACCAGCCTTTTCGCGTCACGATCTTATTCAAATGACATTGCAATGTGAACCCCTGGTTACAAACAAAACAGTAACTTATCGTGATTTCAAACGTGTAAGCTCTAGTGAATTAGAAAATGATCTAACGGCTCGCGTACACTAAGTCAGACATCGTCCGAATTATAATCGGCCGTTGTCGGCCGGACTCTGACGTTGGAAACAAACATGTGTTAAACAAAAAGAGTACTTACACCACTACTACCGACAACGTCAGATGTCGTCCGATGTCGTCCGACTTCATCCGATCAACAGACAAATCCGAACTTGTTTGGATTTATCGGACCTCGGACGTCAGTTTGCCCATAGAAGTACACAATGGATAGTGAAAAGCTAATAAATTTCGTTTTTAGTAGGACACCACTGTGGAATAAGTTTTCTAAGGCGTATAATAATATAAATGTTACTAAAAATCTATGGAAAAAAGTTTCAATTGAACTGAAATAAATAAATTAAATAACAGACTGTCTGTCAGCTATCGTCAGAGAACGGCAGCACTGTATGCAGACGAACGTCCGAGATTGTTGTCCGAACAGTTCCGATCCGATATCGGCCGATAAATCGAATTCAATGTACGCGAGCCGTAATAATTATAAAATGGTTTCGAGTTTATGAAATGCCCCTTGTCGATGATCAAGTTTTTTTTTTTTATTCCAGAAAACATAAGAAACTTATTCGAATCACACATTTCATTTGTAACTAAAGATGTCATAAGAGAAAAACCGCCATGGTTTAATAATCACATAAAATATCTTATTTATGAACGAGACCAAGCCTACAAACGTTGGAAGCGCTTTCGAATAAACGCGTTGTATGATGTATTTTAAGGATTAAGAAATAAGGTAACATGCGAAAATCGTGAAATGAAGAGACGTTATTTTCCTCACAAGCTGGGCGTTAACTGTGGAAAAATCTACGGGATATTGGCATCTACAAGCAGAAAAATAAGAACTACGACAACGTTGATTGCAATGAACTAAAGAGAAAATTCTTGTCACTTTCAAGTTCAGAAGTGACTGATGAAACATCGACTTTATCATTTGAGAATGCCTCTTTCTCCTGCCCTTGTTTAAGTTTTTCACTGGTATATGAAGCTGATGTTTCAGAGCAGAGAGTTGCATTCACGTAAAATCCAATTCTATTGGATTTGATGCAATTCACCCCGTTTTTGTAAAAGCTATACCCCCATATATTTTGAAATACATTACCCACTGTGGATGATAAACTACTGTATTGCTTACAAAATATCACTTTGATTTCTTTGAGTTGAAACCTTGCTTAATAATTTTCTAGTATTCCTTTGTTCTGTAAAATTTTCATTTGTTATTTTTTCCTAACTAGTTTTTCATTCTAGTTCTTTTGAGTTGTAATGTAATGAACCAAGTAATTGGTTCTTTAGATGCACAAATCCTGATGGAAGTAGCTGACATTGTATGCAAACCACCAGAAAAAGACAAATATGCAACTGTTAAAAATGCTCTAATCACTGAATACAACGATTCATATCAAACTTCGAAAACTGGTGAAAGAAGTGGAATTGGGCAACTTAAAACCAACGCAATTATTGAAACGAATGAAAAAGCTTTCGAATAATAAACTACCCGATGATGTATTAAAATCTTTTTGGCCTGATCAAGTTCGTGTGGTTATTTCAATTGGAAGTGTGGATTCAGTGGCAATGGCGAAGCAAGCAGATCAGACTGATGATGGGTATGTTAAATTCTTCTAATGTATCAGATGTATCAAGCTGAAGAGCTTCGTACATCTAGAAACTAACAAAACACACAAATAAAAAATGGGCGCGACTGGGTCGCACGAAATCGCGATGGTGTTCTAAATATGATATCAAAATCTAAAGGCTAAGTTAAAGGTTTTGGTATTCGCTCTTCATAATATATTTTGTGGTACATGAATTATGAACATTGAATTAAAATACCTAACGAAAAAGTAAAATTAAATATTCCAATGGTTTCAAGCAAAAATCAAAAAACGCCATTTTTTGCAATTGCTAATACATATGCATGATAAATAAATGGTCCAGTTTTTTCAAAAAAAGGTTTTTTATTTTTCATTTTTTTCAAACTGTTTTTCAAAAGTTAAGTATGTAAGATCTGAGATATTGTTAGAAGTTGTTTTGACTAAAAGTTTGTAAAAAATCAAAGTTATTGTATCGAAGTTATTTCCAAAGCTTAAAATTTTTTTGAAAGATCTATAAAAATTTCCAAAGCTAGATTTTTTAAATATTGATATAGCCTTTCTTTAACAGCCTAGAACTTTTTAATTCAAAAATTTCGTCAAGATCGTGTCAGCCATTAACGAGAAAGTCGGTTCTGAAAAAAAACGATACTATAAGAGGTACCGTTCTTAGCCTTTGTAAAAATGTAAAAAAAATTTTACATCGTAAGAAAGACATTCTAAAATTATTCCTTCACACAAACTTTCATGAAAATCGTTGGGCCGTTTTGGAGAAAAATAAGTATTATCATATCGGTTGTATGGCAGGTACCGTTATTTTAAGACCTAGAGACCCTATTCCCCTCTGTAGGCTGCTCTACAGACCTTAACTGCAAATTTTGAAGAAAATCGGTCAAGATGTTCAGGCTGTAGATTCATATACAGACAGACAGACAGACAGACAGAATTGCAAGACTTTTTTCGTATTCTCTGTCATCGTAATGTCATGTTTAATTGTTATCTCAAATTTTTTTTTACGCGATTGCAAAACTTGCCTTATAGTACCTATAATATCAAGTAAAAATACAATCAAGATCAGAAATGTGATCGAGGCAAACCAAGACCAAGATTTCCGTTCTGTTAATTTCACTGCCGTTACGGCTCAAATGCGAGAAAATGCATCGACCCTTGCCAATTCAAAAAACTAGAAATGACTTCGGAAAACAAGAAGAAGCTTTGTTAACACAAACAACGCACACAGCACTAATATCAAAAATATATAGACGACATCTGCATTGCGTCAAGTACAAAACATGAACGGCATTTGGAAACTGTTTTGCAACGCCTTCGTGAAAACAATTTAAGAATTAAAGTTTCAAAATGTGTATTTTATAAAGAAGAAATAAATTTTCTTGGGCACAAAACTACAAAAAATGGAACTATTCCAACAAACGAGAAAGTTGACGAAATAACAAATTTCGTAAGGCCAAAACTTGCCTTTGAACTAAGAAAATTTATTGCGATGCTCAATTTTTATCGCCGATATCTCCCAAATGCAGCATTTGTGCAAGGAAAACTGCAGCGTTTAATAAAAGGCAACAAAAAAAGGACAAAACAGTTATCAAGAGGAGCTCAGAAGCAGAAGAAGCATTTGAAATGTGTAAAAACCAATTGGCCAATGCGGTTCTATTAACTCATCCTTCACCAAATGCCAAACTCATCATGCACGTGGATGCAAGTAATTTTTGCGTTAGAGCAGCACAGAATTGAAGCCACTTGGGTTTTTTGTTTTTCAAAACGTATGTCCGATTCTCTAAAATCTAAAAGTACATTCGACCGAGATCTACTAGCGATTTATCAGTCGGTCAAATTTTTTCAATACCTAATTGATGGACGAAATTGCGCTTTTTTAACGGATCATAAGCTATTGAAGTGAAGTTACAAAGGATATTCAACACATTGTAGGAAAGGATATCTTGTTTATATTTTTTATCTCGGATTGAAACAATTTTCGAAGGCGAACAAATTTATTTTGAACAACTTGCTAATGATCAAAGTACCGATGAAGGGTTAGGAACTCTCGAAAAAGACACGTCGGCGTCACTTCAACTTAATTTAATCGAAATACCAAATACTTAAGGGCCAACTATAATGCACTTTGCCGAACTTACGCCTACTTACGCGAGCGAGCCAATACACTATTTTATATGACAGTAACTATAATAGACGTTCTACTCAGTTTCGTTAAATTTCGCTCACTTTCGCGCAATTAAGCAAGAGCCATTGGATTGGCTCGAACTTACGTAAATGTCAAATTTAAAGCGTATCAACCATAGGGGAAGAAAAGAAGAGAGAAAACAAACACTTCTCTTGCTCCGCAACTGCCATTTGTCTACATTGTGTGGTGTGGTTTGCCTTTTTTTTGTGTATCTCTTCTGTGGTATCAACTGAACTCAAATCAGCTCAACGCATGTTTACATGTTAAGTAGCCAGAATCCATTATAGTTGCTCTTTGTTTAACGAACACTTTCGGAAACTTTTCGTCTGGTTTTTGACACTAGCCTAAGCTGAGCTAAGTGCATTATAGTTGGCCCTTTAAGCTTTGTTGTAATGCTGTGTCAATCGTTCATTTCCAGTGAACGAATCAATCATCAATCGTTCAATGGAAAGATTCGGTCATTTCAATCAATCATTCAATCACTTGAACTGGCCGAGGCGATCGACCGAAACTGAAACCAATAGACGCTTGAGAACGAGGAACGACCGAAATTGAAACCCATCATTTGCAGTGTAGCGTATAGCGTTGTATTTTTTAATTTTTGTTACTCTCTGTTTACGTTTCGTGTCTACCTACATACATATGTACATAGGTGCAGTCGAGTCAACATCGAAACAGAAACGTAGGCAAGAACCAATAGTATGGTACTGAGTTGTAGATGGGGGATGGTTTTCTTTTTTAGATGTGCATATACATACACACATTACATTCATTTTACGTTTTCAGTGAGAATGGTTTTAAAAAATTCGAAGTCGAAATCTTTCAATATCGCTTCAAAACAAGGACTAGAAAAGTTCTAAATCATTCAAATTCTAAAAGCTGAAAATATAAAATAAACATAAGTATGTATACCTATATGTGCTTCATCTGAAATGAAAAGCATCGCCCACCTACTCAGCAATAGCACCATTCTACGAGCATCAAAGTAGTACTGTAGTACTTGTTTGATTGGTTTCAGTTTCGGTCAATCGTTTCGGGTCTGGTTCAAACGATTGGTTTCAGTCTAGGTCGTTCGTTTGGTTCAAGTGATTGGTGATTGGTTTCAGTCTCGTTCGTTCGTTTCGTTCAAACGATTGGTTTCAATCTCGGTCGGTCTTTTGGTTCAAGTGATTGGTGATTGGTTTCAGTCTCGGTCGTTCATTTCGTTCAAACGATTGGTTTCATTTTCAGACGTTCGGCTCGTACAAATGATTGGTTTCGGTCTCGTCGTTCGTTTCTATCAAATCATTGGTTTCAGTTTCGGTCGTCTTCACCCATCCCATACAAATACAGCATATAATAGTAAAATACCGAGTTTCTTTCAGTGGCGTTCTATGGAAATGATTGAAATGGTGATTGATTGTTTTAGTTTTGTATGATTGCAATCATCAATCATTTCCAGTGAACGGGTCGAAAAGACCGAATCAATCGCGATTGACACAGCACTACTTTGTTGATGTGCGATGTTTCCACAGCACGTATTCGACATTATGTAACAAAAATCTCTAGGAAGCAAGTCTTCAATTGTATACATAACTTGGCCCATCCAGGTAAAAAATAAAAATAAATAAATAGGGTGGCGCAACAGAGCGAGGAGCCCCTGGGCCTAGCGCATTTCTCACAACCATGCCTTGTGAGGGAATGGAGGGGACCAACAATTTTTCGCCGGTTCCGAACGGCTAATTGAGAAAGCGCTTTTCATGGCAATGAATTTACTAACGGAGGACTTGCCAATTCCTCGCGAAAGGCGATACCCGTGGAAAATTTTTTTTGCATTTTTGCCTCTGCTGGGATTCGAACCTCGAACCTCTGGGTTAGCAGGTGGACAAGCTAACCATTACGCCACGGGTACCACAACTTATATCAGAACGTTTCGTTTGGTTAAATATGAGAAATGATAATAGGAATATGGTAGCTACTTGTATTAAATGTCAGAAGTTAAACGCATCGTTCAGCGCTTAAAGAATTTCCAGTGCCAAACCGACTTTTTCAACACATTAATATTGATTTGATTAAACCTTTTCCACTTTCTGCATGTTTTAAGTATTGCTTAACATGCATTGATAGATTCACTCGTTGACCAACAACTATTCAAGATTTGACAGCAAAAACAGTTGCTAGGGCGTTAATGCATGGTTGGATAGCAAACTTTGGTGTACCTGATGCAATTTCAACAGAGCAAGGGAAGCAATTTGAGTCGAAGTTATTCAAGGAATTATCGAACTTGATAGGTTCAAAACATTTCCACACAACAGCTTACCATCCACAAGCTAACGGTATTATAGAACGCATGCATCGGACACTCAAAACTGCTATAAAGTATCATACAGACAGCAACTGGATTGATTCCCTTCCGATGGCACTACTAGGACTCCGAAGTATGTACGTTTAAAGAGGACTTACAAGCAACACCGGCAGAAATGGTTTTCGGAGAAACCATAAAGCTACCCAGAGAGTTCTTCAGCAAGCCTACCGATGAATACTTAGAAAGCGATTTCATTGGCAATTTAAGAAAAGTAATGGAGCAACTAAGGCCTGTAGCTACATCGAATCATTCTTTAAGCAAAGTTTTCGTTCAAAAAGATCTAATAAACTGCACCTATGTCTTTACTAGAAATGATTTTGCACAAGCTCCTCTCAAATCAACGTGTGATGGTGCCTTCAAAGTCATTAATAGAAACGACAAAAATTTTGACAACGAAATTGGTTCAAAAAAAAAAAAAAAAAAAAATAATAAGTAGCGATAGACTAAAGGCAGCACACACAGCGAATGACCTAAGACTATAATCAGAAATACAATGAGGTATCCTGAATATAAGAGCATATCAACCAAAACCAAATTTAATTCGCCAAAAGCAGTAATAATTGCTTCCAAGACAACTCGCGTTGGCAGAAAAGTTAATTTTCCTAAACGTTTTACGGACTTCATCTGACAATCAAACTGAACGTGGAATGGATGTGGATGATAAACTTCTGTATTGCTTACAAAAAATCGCTTTGATTTTTTTGAGTTGAAACTCTGCTTATTAATTTTCTAATATTCTTTTGTTCTGTAAAATTTTCATTTGTTATTTTTTCCTAACTAGTTTTTCATTTAAGCTTGTTCTTTTGAGTTGTAATGTAATAAAAAGTGATTGATTCTTATTCCTAATTATGTAATTAAAATTAGATATTTGGTCACAACATCTACACCATCTTTACAATACCATCTTAATGTCAAATGTTTTTCGATCAGTTTGAAAACAAGCAAAGATCATTCCAATTCCAAATAAAACCAAAATGAGTTTCGACCAATTGCAATTTTACCATTTCTTTCTAAGGTCTTAGAGAGGATAATGAATTGTCAGATAAGGAAATTTCTAACTGACCACAACTTACTATGTACTAATCAGTCTGATTTTCGTCCTAAGCACAGCTGCACCACAACTCTTATAAATGTAGTAGAAAATATTAGTCAAGCCAATGATTGTCAGAATGTCATGTTTCTAGTTCTTCTAGATTTTTCTTTGCCTTTTGATACGGTAGACCACCGAATCCTGGTTAGCAAGTTGATAAATCAGCTCAATTTCTCTTTCTCTTCTGCAATGCTAGCTCAGTCTTATCTGAATCTTCGATCTCAGGCAGTTGTGGCCTGTGGCCGAATTTTTATTGTTAAAAGAGGGTTTCAACAGGGTTCAATATTTGTATTTGTATTTATTTCAATTAAAAGTGGTAGTACAAAAAGAAAATAAATTCTTATAATAGTACTTAAAACAAAGATAAATTTAAATTTATTTGTCAAAGAGGGCTGCTCATTTTTGTATAATCTTATTGCTTAAGAAGAAGAAAAAAAACAATAATTACATTTGTCTTATAATTTCGGAAAAAAAAGTAGTTTAAAATTACATATGTACAAACAGTTTAATATATACATGAGTTTATGAAAAAATAGTATTATTATTATTAGAGATGTATTCATAAAGAGATTTTTCAAATATTGGAAGCGAACTACAATGTTTTAGGTTGAGTGGTATAGAATTCCATAACCTAACTGAATGGTAGAAAAACAATCTTTTGCTTTCAAGATAGTTGAAAGGAGGCACAATGATATTGTTTGTTCTCACAGATGAGGCAAAATTAATTTTTTCATATAAGTATAATGGCTTTTGATTTTTAATTATTTTGAAAAGAAAAACACAGTTTTTGAAATTTAGAAACTCTTTAAGAGTCATGCCAGTCAATATTTTACTGTATGGAGATATATGATCAAATCTACGCAGGCGAAAGACATATCTGATAGCCGTATTATACGCAACTTGAAGCTTTCTCATAGAAATTGAGTCTAAGTTACTGTAAATTACACTACTATAACTAAAAATTGGTAGTAAGAGACATTTTACAAGCCTAAGTCTTGTTGCAAATGGTGTCACACTTGCAGATGCGTTTAATTGCCTAACTCCTGCATAAATTGATCTTACAGTCTGATTTACATTGTCTCTAGCTGTTAACTTGGTATTAAGTACGATTCCTAGACTTTTCACAGTATTGAGATATGGTATATGTTTGGTCAAGAGCTGTACTGCAGGAAGCAATGTCATATCGACGTTTTGTTTCGAGAAAACTATGCTTTGGGTCTTTTCTGGATTTAACTTGAGAAGATTTAATGTAGCCCATTGAGCAATAGATTGTAAATCTTCGTTTAACCTGAAAACACAGTCCTCAATCAGGCCTATCGGTCGAGCTATGTAAATCTGAACATCATCTGCGTATAAGTGCAATGAAACGCTGTGGCACACAGATGGCAAGTCATTGATGAATAATGAGAATAAAAGGGGACCAAGTATGGAGCCCTGCGGAACACCAGATTTAAGGGGTAAAAATTCTGAACAGCCATTCTCATTAAAAACACTTTGTTTTCTATCAGTTAAATAGCTTTTTATTAGTTTGATAGAGGTATCATCAAACCCAAAATAGCATGTCAATTTTTTACACAAGATTTCAAAATCAACACTGTCGAACGCCTTAGAAAAGTCGAGAAGACAAAGTATGGAAATATAATTTTTGTCAAATCCCATTCGTATGTCATCAAGAATTTTAACTGTTGCAGTTTGACAGCTGTGATTTGCTCGAAAACCTGATTGAATTGAGCTTAATAACTTATAATTTGAAACGTGTCTATTTATTTGATCACGAAGAACAATTTCCAAAATTTTTGAAAGGCATGGTAATGTGCAAATTGGTATAAAATCCTCAGGACCACTACAAATTGACTTTTTTGGCAAAGGTGTAACCTTTGCTTTTTTCCATGACGTTGGAAAAGTAGACATTGTCACACAGGAGTTGATGATATGTGTTAACGTACAAAGAATGTGTGGTAAAATAAGCCTTATAAATTTAATTGGTGCTCCATCTACTCCTATTGCTGTTGATTTTATGTCTCTAACTGCATTTAAAACCTCTGCTTCGGAGACACAAATGAAACTTAATGAGAAATCATTTGGTGATCCGTTAAAAGTAGTAGAGAAATCTAATGTCTCATTGGCTGTATTGCTATGAGATAAAAAGTGTTTATTTAGTTGCATTGGTTCGAGCTCACAACAGTTTTTCTTCGACTTCGAGACTATACCAAATTTTTTAATATTTTTCAAATCTGTATTTAGTTTTATTGAAAAGTACATTGCTTTAGCTTTTTTAATTTCGCGAACAACACTATTTCGGATAGTTTTGAAAATATTCCAATTGGTTACGCTTTTAAAGCGTTTCCAGCGTGAAAAAGATCGATCTCTATTTTTAATCATTCTCAAAATTCTAATATTGAACCATGGTATGCGCGAATCAAGGATGTGTACAGTTTTAATCAGAACATGAGTATTAAATAAGTTTACAGCCATAGATTCAAAGAGCTCAACTTTTTGGTCAATATTTGGTATATTCCAACATGCATTCCATGGAACAGTTATACAATCTTGAGCTAATTCATTCAAGTTTATATTTTTATAATCTCTGAAAGAGAATTGATCTGGCTTTGGATTGTAACTAAAACGAATGTCATAAGTGACGAAAATAAGATCGTGGTATGAGGGAATTCCAATCAAATTTAATTGATCAAAAAGTAAAACTTTACTTAAGTTGTCAGTCATTGCAATGTCTAGCAAGCTGGGCTCACAGTTTGGTCGAAAATGTGTGTTTTATTTACAATTTGAAGACCGTTCATTTCGCAATCATCAAAAAAGGAAATTGACTCAGAGCTTTCAGTGAGTATATTTTTATTGAAATCACCTAAAATGATTATATTGTTATAATTGCCCCCATGCTCCATAAAACTACTAAAGAACGAATCTAGAGGCAAACTTTTGTGCGGATTGTATACACAAGCAAGCAAACATTTGTTTGCTTTATCGAATATTTCAACAAAAATATACTCAACGACTTCTGATGGTTGCGATGAATAGACGGTGCGACAAGAAAGAGATTCTTTGCAATAAATTGCAACACCACCACCTCTTTTATTTGAAGACCTATCATTACGGAAAACTTTGTATCCTGGTATATTAATAAGCACATCAGATAAATCGTTTTTAAGCCAGGTTTCTGAAACGCACAAAACGTCGACAGGCTTTGATAAAAATAAATCTTTCAATTCATCAATATGCCCGTTAATACTTTGTGCGTTTATATGGCAAACTTTAAAGCCATCATACCGACGACCTGACAAAATATTGAGCATAGGTCTGCAAAAACTGTAGTCCTCCGACACATTCAGGCCACTAGAATCAGCCATACTCTATTCCAATAATAAACAAGTAATTAATGCAACCTCTAAGAATTTGATCTATGAAAGGAAGAAGAAATCAAAATAAGTATAACAAAATTGTTGTTTACAATATGTAGGTATAAAAATTTAATGAAGAGTTTTATAAAACAGAATGAATGAGAAAAAAAAAGTTTAAAGTAAAAATAAAAGATAGGTATAGAAGAAGAGTTGTTCTTTGATAATAATACTATACTAGTTGATATAGATTAAGATGATCTTGGGTTGTTAGAGCAGCTTGAATCCAGATCCAGACCACTCAGTTCCACAGAAACCTGTTTATTTTTGATTAAGCGGTCGTCGTTTATCAGTTTGTTGATCTCTTCTCTGTTGTGTACCATTTTTTTGTCTGTTGTTCCCATACTTTTTACATAGACTAATCCTTCCAATTGTGAAGACTGCTCCAATTTTGTTTTCTTTTTTTAGTGAATACGCATAAGTAAACAAACTTCGTTCGTGTGGTGCAAGACTCTCAGTGATAAAAAATGCTTGATTGCGGTCAAGAAAACCAATATCAGATAATAGTGTAATGTGCACCCAACATTTCATGCTGATTTCCTTCTTTTTGAAAACGTTAAACCGAAAACACAAGTGCTGGCAACGCTGTGATGGAGTGCTATAATGGCAGACGTTGTTTGTGAGCGAGTGTGTGTGTGTGCGGAGGAATACCGGGAGGGGAGCTTGTCTGGACATCATGGTTCATGGAAAAACTACTAGAGGTCTCTCGATGTTTCACGCTACTGTATAAAGAGGGAGCTGACGCAACCAGAGGTCGGTTTTGTTTAGAAAGTGATAGTGTGAATATTGGAAACGTAATTGAGTTGAGTTCGAATAAAGTGTATATCGAAAGTAGATACTGAATAAAGTGGTGGAATTAAATTGAAAGGTAGAGTTTTATTTTGCGAACAAAGCGCACGTTACATTGGTGTCAGAAGTGTAAATAAAACTTATTTGAAGTAAAGTGTAAAAAAAAATAAAAAAAAAGTAAAAAGAAAAATAATAATTATACAGTGAAAATGGGTAAGTTGTTAGAAGAGCTCAACTGCATTGAGCTTAAAAGTGAGTTAGGTAAGCGAAATCTTTCTAGAGCGGGATCGAAAAATGAGCTCGTCCTGCGCTTGCGTAACTATTTGGAACAGCAAGGGGAAGACGTGAACACTTTTGTTTTTGAAATAGAAATGGAAGAAGAGGAAGTAAGTGAAAGTGTAGATTTTTCTAGTATGATGAAACTTTTGTTAGAACAGCGAAACGAGCAAAAGAAGG
Source organism: Melanostoma mellinum (assembly GCA_914767635.1). NCBI lineage: Eukaryota > Metazoa > Arthropoda > Insecta > Diptera > Syrphidae > Melanostoma > Melanostoma mellinum. Next base: position 96,186,679 of record OU612058.1, read on the forward strand.
AACAGCAGAATGTTCTCGAAAGACTCGAAGTACAACAAAAGAAGCTGATTGAAGAGCAACAGCAGAATATTCTCGGACGTCTGGAAGAACAAAGAAACGAACAAAAGAAGGAACAGCAGAATGTACTCGAACAACTTGAAGCACAACGAAACGAGCAAAAGAAGCTAGTTGAAGAACAACGAAGCAAACAAAAGGAAGAACAACAGAATATTCTCGAAAGACTTGAGGCGCAACAGAATGTTTTGGAAGGTCAGAAAAACCTTTTTGGAAGCAAATTGGGCAACATTGAGAAAAATGTATGTGCCCTTGACGAACGAGTTGAAGGTGTGGAAAAACAGCTTTCTGTTGTAGAGAATCGTTTGGAAAGCCGATGCGATAAGCAGTTCTCTGTTCTGTGCAAGAAATTAGACCAGATCCGGAAAATCAAAATTCGAGAGTCTGCTGGGGAGTTTGCAAAGAAAAAGGAGATGAAACCCCCAACATTTGATGGACAGTCTTCTTGGCCAGTCTACAAGAGACAATTTGAGGCAGCCGCGACAACAAATGGCTGGGATGACGAAGACAAGTACATTGCACTGACTCTTGCTCTTAGAGGACCACCAGCTGAATTACTTCAAACAGTTCCAGCTGGTAAGAGCGGCGATTTTAGTTCTCTCGTGGCAGCTATAGATGAACGCTTTGGAGATAGCCACTTGAAAGAAGTCTTCCGAGTCCAACTCAATAACAGAGTCCAGAAAAGGGGTGAAAGTCTACAGCAGCTCCAAGCAGACGTCGAAAGACTGGTTCACCTGGCATACCTGGATGCTGGAGAAGAAATCATCAACCAGCTTGCTGTTGAGTCCTTCGTTCGTGCCATTTCCGATATACATCTTCAGAGGTCTGTGCGAACTGCTAGAACACGTACTCTTTCTGAAACTTTAGCATTCGCATTGACAATAGAAGCAGCAGAACAGGCTTCTCATGGAGTATATCGACTTAGAGAAGCCATTGTCGAAGAATGCTCGTGCCAAAGAGCTGAAATACAAAAGAACCAGCGGAGCGGACTTGCAAGATGTTGGAACTGCAACAAGACCGGGCACTTACAGCGTCAATGCCGACTGCCACCAAATAAAGCAGCTTGTCAACATTGTGGAAGCAAGAGATCCAACCCAAAGCAAGGTAACAACAACACCAGCGTTGCCTATCAGCCCGTTTCCCATCAGGGAAACGAGTAAGAACCAACTTCGAGGGGCAGAGGCTGGTTTCTTGTATCGATGGCCCCAGAACCACCATCTAGGTCTCTCAGACTAAACGAGATAACAAAAGTCTGACTGTGGAGACTACTATTAACGGGAACAAACATGTGGCTACCATCGACACCGGTGCCACAGCCTCCATAGTACGTCGAGACCTAGTAAAGACGACGTGGCTTCATAACACCAATAGCTACCGTCTAAGAACCGCAACGGGAGAAGCAGCAAGAGTATATGAAGAAGTGTGTCTTAAAAGCAAAAGGGGCAATATGGTAGGACACAGTTGGTGCAGCATCGCATCAACACAGGAGATGCAAGACCGATTCGTCAACCCGCAAGACGTCTTCCACTGGCCAAACAAGGTGAGGTTGAGGAAATGATAACAGCAATGAAAAAGGACGGTCTTATCGAAAATTCCAAAAGTTTTTGGGCGTCACCAGTGGTGCTAGTGAAAAAGAAAGACGGAAGCACTCGTTTTTGTGTGGACTACCGAAGGCTGAATAATGTAACTAAGAAGGACAGCTATCCCCTGCCGAGAATCAGTGATACCCTGGATGCCATGGAGGGAGCCCAGTGGTTCTCGACGCTGGACTTGAAGAGTGGATATTGGCAAGTTGACATCCACCCTGATGATCGGGAAAAGACGGCGTTTTCTACAGGTAATGGGCTCTGGCAGTTTAAAGTTATGCCGTTTGGGTTATGTAACGCTCCGGCAACATTCGAGCGTTTGATGGAGTGCGTTCTTCAAGGACTGACGTGGAAAGCGTGCCTAGTCTACTTGGACGATGTCATTGTTTACGGGAAAACATTTGACCAACATTTCAAGAACCTAAAAGTCGTGTTTCAGAGACTTCGAGAGGCTAACCTTAAACTGAATCCGAAAAATGTGCACTTTTCAAAGCCGAAGTTAAGTATTTGGGACACATCATCTCTTCCCAAGGAGTAAAGACTGATCCTGAAAAAGTTGACTCCGTCAAAAATTGGCCAACACCACAGGACAAACATCAACTCCGAAGTTTTCTGGGACTTGCCACATATTACCGACGTTTTGTTAAGAACTTTGCTGGAGTTGCAAAGAGTTTGCATCAGCTCACCGAAAAGGGGAAGCAGTTTAAATGGTCAGGTGAGTGTGAGAAATCTTTCCAGGAACTCAAATACCGCCCCTGTAATGCTCCAGTACTGGCACATCCAACACCTGGCAAAACATTCATCGTCGACGCAGATGCAAGCAACGTTGGAATCGGGGCGGTACTATCCCAAGTGCATGATGGCGAGGAGAGTGGTGGCATACTACAGCAAGGTCCTATCGAAACCCGAAAGAAACTACTGCGTGACCAGAAGGGAACTGCTAGCTCTTATCTTGGCAACAAAGCTCTTCCATAAGTACATCTATGGACAGAAACTCCTTCTGCGGACAGACCACGGTGCTCTGAGCTGGCTGTTGAGCTTCAAAAATCCAGAAGGTCAAGTCGCAAGGTGGATAGAAAGATTGCAGACCTATGACTACCAGATCCAACACCGCAGAGGAAAGCTGCACTCAAACGCCGATGCATTATCCCGAAGACCTTGCAAAGTGGATTGCAAGCATTGCAGGCGGCAAGAAGACAAAGAAATCATTACCGCTCAGCGACTAAGAGCTGATCCAATAAGCGGATGGAGCAATGAGGAAATGAGGACTGCTCAACAGGGGGATCCAGATATCGAACCCATTCTCGCACGGAAAGAAAATGAAGAGAAACCGGAATGGGGAGACATTTCTGACAGGAGTCCAGTTCTCAAAGCCTATTGGGCACAGTGGGACTCACTATATGTGCAAGAAGGTGTCCTCAGGCGAAGATGGGAATCCGCTGACGGTAAGTCATATGTGATGCAACTGATCGTACCGCAATCGAAAGTCAGTGAAGTTCTTCGGGAGATGCACGACGGACCTTCTGGAGGCCACCTCGGAGTAAACAAAACACTGGAGAAGGTGCGACATCGGTTCTACTGGTTACATGCTAGAGATGACGTGGAGAAGTGGTGCCGAACATGTGACAAGTGTGCTGCAACCAAAGGACCTGGTAGGAAGATTCAAGGTAAGATGCATCAGTACAAAGTTGGATCGCCTTTTGAAAGGATTGCAGTAGATGTGGCTGGGCCTTTTCCAGAGACCAACGCTGGAAACAAGTACATTCTGGTCGTGATGGACTATTTTAGTAAGTGGCCTGAGGCGTATGCCATCCCAAATCAAGAAGCCAAGACGGTGGTCGACCAGATTGTGTTTAACTGGGTAAGTAGGTTTGGCGTGCCTATGGAACTCCAGTCCGATCAAGGGAGGAACTTTGAGTCAAACATCTTCCAGGGAGTGTGCGGACTACTTGGCATTAAAAAGACTAGAACCACACCGCTTCATCCACAATCTGATGGGATGGTTGAAAGATTCAACCGGACCTTGAAAGAAAACCTCACCAAGGTCGTAGGCGACTACCAAAGAGACTGGGATAGGCACGTACCGCTATTCCTGATGGCCCATAGAAGTGCAGTACATAGCTCGACAGGACAAACACCATCTGACATCCTGTTCGGGAAAACCATGCGGCTGCCCAGCGAACTTAAATTTGGATGCCCCACCGAGGAGCCACAGGACACAAACGAGTATGTGGACGACCTCAAGGAGAGACTCGCTGACATCCATAAAAGAACAAGGGAACGGATGAAAACCTACAGCGACCGGATGAAGCCTTGGTACGACACAAAAGCGACAACGGCAGGATTCCGAGCAGGAGATCGTGTGTGGCTTTATAATCCTCATCGTCAAAAGGGATTGTCACCGAAACTTCAGCAGAACTGGGAAGGTCCTTATACTGTTGTCACGAGGATTAACGACCGACGTGGTCTACCGCATCCAAAGAGGACTAAGAGGCAAGTTAAAAGTAGTGCATTGTGACCGGCTGCATCGATATAGTGGGGAGGCTGCAAATGGAGTTATAAGGGACGAACAATCTTAAGGAGGGGGCAGTGTAATGTGCACCCAACATTTCATGCTGATTTCCTTCTTTTTGAAAACGTTAAACCGAAAACACAAGTGCTGGCAACGCTGTGATGGAGTGCTATAATGGCAGACGTTGTTTGTGAGCGAGTGTGTGTGTGTGCGGAGGAATACCGGGAGGGGAGCTTGTCTGGACATCATGGTTCATGGAAAAACTACTAGAGGTCTCTCGATGTTTCACGCTACTGTATAAAGAGGGATCTGACGCAACCAGAGGTCGGTTTTGTTTAGAAAGTGATAGTGTGAATATTGGAAACGTAATTGAGTTGAGTTCGAATAAAGTGTATATCGAAAGTAGATACTGAATAAAGTGGTAGAATTAAATTGAAAGGTAGAGTTTTATTTTGCGAACAAAGCGCACGTTACAATAGTAAAGATTGTTTGTTTTTGCATAGCTTTAGGTAATTGAAAAGTGATTTCATAAGTGTTTTCCTCTCGAATTGATTAGAGAGTTTTATTATAATTGCACTATTTTGATTGGTTTGTCTTCGATTGACGCGAAAAATATGTATTGGTTTTAAGTCTGAGCAGCCAATTAACGTGCAAACTTTGTTAAAAAGTGCCATTAAATTTTCACCTTGGACGAATGGAATACCAGATATTACTACGTCGGAAAGAAATTTTAACCTTTCTAGCCGTATAGATTGATTTTCAAGTGCGCGTGTGCTTTCTTTCATTGTTGCGATTTGTAGTTCAAGGTTATGATTTTTTTTTTATAGAAGTTCCAGTCACTGTGAAGATCCGTAAGGCGCTTCTCAAATTTTTCACATAAAAGCTTTTCTAGATCTTTAAATTTCGTTTCAATTAGCTGAGTTAAGTTTCTAGTTCCTCTAGATTTTTCTTTGCCTTTTGATACGGTAGACCACCGAATCCTGGTTAGCAAGTTGATAAATCAGCTCAATTTCTCTTTCTCTTCTGCAATGCTAGCTCAGTCTTATCTGAATCTTCGATCTCAGGCAGTTGTGGCCTGTGGCCGAATTTTTATTGTTAAAAGAGGGTTTCCACAGGGTTCAATATTTGTATTTGTATTTATTTCAATTAAAAGTGGTAGTACAAGAAGAAAATAAATTCTTATAATAGTACTTAAAACAAAGATAAATTTAAATTTATTTGTCAAAGAGGGCTGCTCATTTTTGTATAATCTTATTGCTTAAGAAGAAGAAAAAAAACAATAATTACATTTGTCTTATAATTTCGGAAAAAAGTAGTTTAAAATTACAAATGTACAAACAGTTTAATATAGAAATGAGTTTATGAAAAAATAGTATTATTATTATTAGAGATGTATTCATAAAGAGATTTTTCAAATATTGGAAGCGAACTACAATGTTTTAGGTTGAGTGGTATAGAATTCCATAGCCTAACTGAATGGTAGAAAAACAATCTTTTGCTTTCAAGATAGTTGAAAGGAGGCACAATGATATTGTTTGTTCTCACAGATGAGGCAAAATTAATTTTTTCATATAAGTATAATGGCTTTTGATTTTTAATTATTTTGAAAAGAAAAACACAGTTTTTGAAATTTAGAAACTCTTTAAGAGTCATGCCAGTCAATATTTTACTGTATGGAGATATATGATCAAATCTACGCAGGCGAAAGACATATCTGATAGCCGTATTATACGCAACTTGAAGCTTTCTCATAGAATTTGAGTCTAAGTTACTGTAAATTACACTACTATAACTAAAAATTGGTAGTAAGAGACATTTTACAAGCCTAAGTCTTGTTGCAAATGGTGTCACACTTGCAGATGCGTTTAATTGCCTAACTCCTGCATAAATTGATCTTACAGTCTGATTTACATTGTCTCTAGCTGTTAACTTGGTATTAAGTACGATTCCTAGACTTTTCACAGTATTGAGATATGGTATATGTTTGGTCAAGAGCTGTACTGCAGGAAGCAATGTCATATCGACGTTTTGTTTCGAGAAAACTATGCTTTGGGTCTTTTCTGGATTTAACTTGAGACGATTTAATGTAGCCCATTGAGCAATAGATTGTAAATCTTCGTTTAACCTGAAAACACAGTCCTCAATCAGGCCTATCGGTCGAGCTATGTAAATCTGAACATCATCTGCGTATAAGTGCAATGAAACGCTGTGGCACACAGATGGCAAGTCATTGATGAATAATGAGAATAAAAGGGGACCAAGTATGGAGCCCTGCGGAACACCAGATTTAAGAGGTAGAAATTCTGAACAGCCATTCTCGTTAAAAACACTTTATTTTCTATCAGTTAAATAGCTTTTTATTAGTTTGATAGAGGTATCATCAAACCCAAAATAGCATGTCAATTTTTTACACAAGATTTCAAAATCAACACTGTCGAACGCCTTAGAAAAGTCGAGAAGACAAAGTATGGAAATATAATTTTTGTCAAATCCCATTCGTATGTCATCAAGAATTTTAACTGTTGCAGTTTGACAGCTGTGATTTGCTCGAAAACCTGATTGAATTGAGCTTAATAACTTATAATTTGAAACGTGTCTATTTATTTGATCACGAAGAACAATTTCCAAAATTTTTGAAAGGCATGGTAATATGCAAATTGGTCTAAAATCCTCAGGACCACTACAAATTGACTTTTTTGGCAAAGGTGTAACCTTTGCTTTTTTCCATGACGTTGGAAAAGTAGACATTGTCACACAGGAGTTGATGATATGTGTTAACGTACAAAGAATGTGTGTTAAAGTAAGCCTTATAAATTTAATTGGTGCTCCATCTACTCCTATTGCTGTTGATTTTATGTCTCTAACTGCATTTAAAACCTCTGCTTCGGAGACACAAATAAAACTTAATGAGAAATCATTTGGTGATCCGTTAAAAGTAGTAGAGAAATCTAATGTCTCATTGGCTGTATTGCTATGAGATAAAAAGTGTTTATTTAGTTGCATTGGTTCGAGCTCACAACAGTTTTTCTTCGACTTCGAGACTATACCAAATTTTTTAATATTTTTCAAATCTGTATTTAGTTTTATTGAAAAGTACATTGCTTTAGCTTTTTTAATTTTGCGAACAACACTATTTCGGATAGTTTTGAAAATATTCCAATTGGTTACGCTTTTAAAGCGTTTCCAGCGTGAAAAAGATCGATCTCTATTTTTAATCATTCTCAAAATTCTAATATTGAACCATGGTATGCGCGAATCAAGGATGTGTACAGTTTTAATCGGAACATGAGTATTACATAAGTTTACAACCATAGATTCAAAGAGCTCAACTTTTTGGTCAATATTTGGTATATTCCAACATGCATTCCATGGAACAGTTATACAATCTTGAGCTAATTCATTCAAGTTTATATTTTTATAATCTCTGAAAGAGAATTGATCTGGCTTTGGATTGTAACTAAAACGAATGTCATAAGTGACGAAAATAAGATCGTGGTATGAGGGAATTCCAATCAAATTTAATTGATCAAAAAGTAAAACTTTACTTAAGTTGTCAGTCATTGCAATGTCTAGCAAGCTGGGCTCACAGTTTGGTCGAAAATGTGTGTTTTATTTACAATTTGAAGACCGTTCATTTCGCAATCATCAAAAAAGGAAATTGACTCAGAGCTTTCAGTGAGTATATTTTTATTGAAATCACCTAAAATGATTATATTGTTATAATTGCCCCCATGCTCCATAAAACTACTAAAGAACGAATCTAGAGGCAAACTTTTGTGCGGATTGTATACACAAGCAAGCAAACATTTGTTTGCTTTATCGAATATTTCAACAAAAATATACTCAACGACTTCTGATGGTTGCGATGAATAGACGGTGCGACAAGAAAGAGATTCCTTGCAATAAATTGCAACACCACCACCTCTTTTATTTGAAGACCTATCATTACGGAAAACTTTGTATCCTGGTATATTAATAAGCACATCAGATAAATCGTTTTTAAGCCAGGTTTCTGAAACGCACAAAACGTCGACAGGCTTTGATAAAAATAAATCTTTCAATTCATCAATATGCCCGTTAATACTTTGTGCGTTTATATGGCAAACTTTAAAGCCATCATACCGACCTGACAAAATATTGAGCATAAGTCTGCAAAAACTGTAGTCCTCCGACACATTCAGGCCACTAGAATCAGCCATACTCTATTCCAATAATAAACAAGTAATTAATGCAACCTCTAAGAATTTGATCTATGAAAGGAAGAAGAAATCAAAATAAGTATAACAAAATTGTTGTTTACAATATGTAGGTATAAAAATTTAATGAAGAGTTTTATAAAACAGAATGAATGAGAAAAAAAAAGATTAAAGTAAAAATAAAAGATAGGTATAGAAGAAGAGTTGTTCTTTGATAATAATACTATACTAGTTGATATAGATTAAGATGATCTTGGGTTGTTAGAGCAGCTTGAATCCATATCCAGACCACTCAGTTCCACAGAAACCTGTTTATTTTTGATTAAGCGGTCGTCGTTTGTCAGTTTGTTGATCTCTTCTCTGTTGTGTACCATTTTTTTGTCTGTTGTTCCCATACTTTTTACATAGACTAATCCTCCAATTGTGAAGACTGCTCCAATTTTGTTTTCTTTTTTTAGTGAATACGCATAAGTAAACAAACTTTGTTCGTGTGGTGCAAGACTCTCAGTGATAAAAAATGCTTGATTGCGGTCAAGAAAACCAATATCAGATAATAGTGTAATGTGCACCCAACATTTCATGCTGATTTCCTTCTTTTTGAAAACGTTAAACCGAAAACACAAGTGCTGGCAACGCTGTGATGGAGTGCTATAATGGCAGACGTTGTTTGTGAGCGAGTGTGTGTGTGTGCGGAGGAATACCGGGAGGGGAGCTTGTCTGGACATCATGGTTCATGGAAAAACTACTAGAGGTCTCTCGATGTTTCACGCTACTGTATAAAGAGGGATCTGACGCAACCAGAGGTCGGTTTTGTTTAGAAAGTGATAGTGTGAATATTGGAAACGTAATTGAGTTGAGTTCGAATAAAGTGTATATCGAAAGTAGATACTGAATAAAGTGGTAGAATTAAATTGAAAGGTAGAGTTTTATTTTGCGAACAAAGCGCACGTTACAATAGTAAAGATTGTTTGTTTTTGCATAGCTTTAGGTAATTGAAAAGTGATTTCATAAGTGTTTTCCTCTCGAATTGATTAGAGAGTTTTATTATAATTGCACTATTTTGATTGGTTTGTCTTCGATTGACGCGAAAAATATGTATTGGTTTTAAGTCTGAGCAGCCAATTAACGTGCAAACTTTGTTAAAAAGTGCCATTAAATTTTCACCTTGGACGAATGGAATACCAGATATTACTACGTCGGAAAGAAATTTTAACCTTTCTAGCCGTATAGATTGATTTTCAAGTGCGCGTGTGCTTTCTTTCATTGTTGCGATTTGTAGTTCAAGGTTATGATTTTTTTTTGATAGAAGTTCCAGTCACTGTGAAGATCCGTAAGGCGCTTCTCAAATTTTTCACATAAAAGCTTTTCTAGATCTTTAAATTTCGTTTCAATTAGCTGAGTTAAGTTTCTAGTTCCTCTAGATTTTTCTTTGCCTTTTGATACGGTAGACCACCGAATCCTGGTTAGCAAGTTGATAAATCAGCTCAATTTCTCTTTCTCTTCTGCAATGCTAGCTCAGTCTTATCTGAATCTTCGATCTCAGGCAGTTGTGGCCTGTGGCCGAATTTTTATTGTTAAAAGAGGGTTTCCACAGGGTTCAATATTTGTATTTGTATTTATTTCAATTAAAAGTGGTAGTACAAGAAGAAAATAAATTCTTATAATAGTACTTAAAACAAAGATAAATTTAAATTTATTTGTCAAAGAGGGCTGCTCATTTTTGTATAATCTTATTGCTTAAGAAGAAGAAAAAAAACAATAATTACATTTGTCTTATAATTTCGGAAAAAAGTAGTTTAAAATTACAAATGTACAAACAGTTTAATATAGAAATGAGTTTATGAAAAAATAGTATTATTATTATTAGAGATGTATTCATAAAGAGATTTTTCAAATATTGGAAGCGAACTACAATGTTTTAGGTTGAGTGGTATAGAATTCCATAGCCTAACTGAATGGTAGAAAAACAATCTTTTGCTTTCAAGATAGTTGAAAGGAGGCACAATGATATTGTTTGTTCTCACAGATGAGGCAAAATTAATTTTTTCATATAAGTATAATGGCTTTTGATTTTTAATTATTTTGAAAAGAAAAACACAGTTTTTGAAATTTAGAAACTCTTTAAGAGTCATGCCAGTCAATATTTTACTGTATGGAGATATATGATCAAATCTACGCAGGCGAAAGACATATCTGATAGCCGTATTATACGCAACTTGAAGCTTTCTCATAGAATTTGAGTCTAAGTTACTGTAAATTACACTACTATAACTAAAAATTGGTAGTAAGAGACATTTTACAAGCCTAAGTCTTGTTGCAAATGGTGTCACACTTGCAGATGCGTTTAATTGCCTAACTCCTGCATAAATTGATCTTACAGTCTGATTTACATTGTCTCTAGCTGTTAACTTGGTATTAAGTACGATTCCTAGACTTTTCACAGTATTGAGATATGGTATATGTTTGGTCAAGAGCTGTACTGCAGGAAGCAATGTCATATCGACGTTTTGTTTCGAGAAAACTATGCTTTGGGTCTTTTCTGGATTTAACTTGAGACGATTTAATGTAGCCCATTGAGCAATAGATTGTAAATCTTCGTTTAACCTGAAAACACAGTCCTCAATCAGGCCTATCGGTCGAGCTATGTAAATCTGAACATCATCTGCGTATAAGTGCAATGAAACGCTGTGGCACACAGATGGCAAGTCATTGATGAATAATGAGAATAAAAGGGGACCAAGTATGGAGCCCTGCGGAACACCAGATTTAAGAGGTAGAAATTCTGAACAGCCATTCTCATTAAAAACACTTTATTTTCTATCAGTTAAATAGCTTTTTATTAGTTTGATAGAGGTATCATCAAACCCAAAATAGCATGTCAATTTTTTACACAAGATTTCAAAATCAACACTGTCGAACGCCTTAGAAAAGTCGAGAAGACAAAGTATGGAAATATAATTTTTGTCAAATCCCATTCGTATGTCATCAAGAATTTTAACTGTTGCAGTTTGACAGCTGTGATTTGCTCGAAAACCTGATTGAATTGAGCTTAATAACTTATAATTTGAAACGTGTCTATTTATTTGATCACGAAGAACAATTTCCAAAATTTTTGAAAGGCATGGTAATATGCAAGTTGGTCTAAAATCCTCAGGACCACTACAAATTGACTTTTTTGGCAAAGGTGTAACCTTTGCTTTTTTCCATGACGTTGGAAAAGTAGACATTGTCACACAGGAGTTGATGATATGTGTTAACGTACAAAGAATGTGTGTTAAAGTAAGCCTTATAAATTTAATTGGTGCTCCATCTACTCCTATTGCTGTTGATTTTATGTCTCTAACTGCATTTAAAACCTCTGCTTCGGAGACACAAATAAAACTTAATGAGAAATCATTTGGTGATCCGTTAAAAGTAGTAGAGAAATCTAATGTCTCATTGGCTGTATTGCTATGAGATAAAAAGTGTTTATTTAGTTGCATTGGTTCGAGCTCACAACAGTTTTTCTTCGACTTCGAGACTATACCAAATTTTTTAATATTTTTCAAATCTGTATTTAGTTTTATTGAAAAGTACATTGCTTTAGCTTTTTTAATTTCGCGAACAACACTATTTCGGATAGTTTTGAAAATATTCCAATTGGTTACGCTTTTAAAGCGTTTCCAGCGTGAAAAAGATCGATCTCTATTTTTAATCATTCTCAAAATTCTAATATTGAACCATGGTATGCGCGAATCAAGGATGTGTACAGTTTTAATCGGAACATGAGTATTACATAAGTTTACAACCATAGATTCAAAGAGCTCAACTTTTTGGTCAATATTTGGTATATTCCAACATGCATTCCATGGAACAGTTATACAATCTTGAGCTAATTCATTCAAGTTTATATTTTTATAATCTCTGAAAGAGAATTGATCTGGCTTTGGATTGTAACTAAAACGAATGTCATAAGTGACGAAAATAAGATCGTGGTATGAGGGAATTCCAATCAAATTTAATTGATCAAAAAGTAAAACTTTACTTAAGTTGTCAGTCATTGCAATGTCTAGCAAGCTGGGCTCACAGTTTGGTCGAAAATGTGTGTTTTATTTACAATTTGAAGACCGTTCATTTCGCAATCATCAAAAAAGGAAATTGACTCAGAGCTTTCAGTGAGTATATTTTTATTGAAATCACCTAAAATGATTATATTGTTATAATTGCCCCCATGCTCCATAAAACTACTAAAGAACGAATCTAGAGGCAAACTTTTGTGCGGATTGTATACACAAGCAAGCAAACATTTGTTTGCTTTATCGAATATTTCAACAAAAATATACTCAACGACTTCTGATGGTTGCGATGAATAGACGGTGCGACAAGAAAGAGATTCTTTGCAATAAATTGCAACACCACCACCTCTTTTATTTGAAGACCTATCATTACGGAAAACTTTGTATCCTGGTATATTAATAAGCACATCAGATAAATCGTTTTTAAGCCAGGTTTCTGAAACGCACAAAACGTCGACAGGCTTTGATAAAAATAAATCTTTCAATTCATCAATATGCCCGTTAATACTTTGTGCGTTTATATGGCAAACTTTAAAGCCATCATACCGACCTGACAAAATATTGAGCATAAGTCTGCAAAAACTGTAGTCCTCCGACACATTCAGGCCACTAGAATCAGCCATACTCTATTCCAATAATAAACAAGTAATTAATGCAACCTCTAAGAATTTGATCTATGAAAGGAAGAAGAAATCAAAATAAGTATAACAAAATTGTTGTTTACAATATGTAGGTATAAAAATTTAATGAAGAGTTTTATAAAACAGAATGAATGAGAAAAAAAAAGATTAAAGTAAAAATAAAAGATAGGTATAGAAGAAGAGTTGTTCTTTGATAATAATACTATACTAGTTGATATAGATTAAGATGATCTTGGGTTGTTAGAGCAGCTTGAATCCATATCCAGACCACTCAGTTCCACAGAAACCTGTTTATTTTTGATTAAGCGGTCGTCGTTTGTCAGTTTGTTGATCTCTTCTCTGTTGTGTACCATTTTTTTGTCTGTTGTTCCCATACTTTTTACATAGACTAATCCTCCAATTGTGAAGACTGCTCCAATTTTGTTTTCTTTTTTTAGTGAATACGCATAAGTAAACAAACTTCGTTCGTGTGGTGCAAGACTCTCAGTGATAAAAAATGCTTGATTGCGGTCAAGAAAACCAATATCAGATAATAGTAAAGATTGTTTGTTTTTGCATAGCTTTAGGTAATTGAAAAGTGATTTCATAAGTGTTTTCCTCTCGAATTGATTAGAGAGTTTTATTATAATTGCACTATTTTGATTGGTTTGTCTTCGATTGACGCGAAAAATATGTATTGGTTTTAAGTCTGAGCAGCCAATTAACGTGCAAACTTTGTTAAAAAGTGCCATTAAATTTTCACCTTGGACGAATGGAATACCAGATATTACTACGTCGGAAAGAAATTTTAACCTTTCTAGCCGTATAGATTGATTTTCAAGTGCGCGTGTGCTTTCTTTCATTGTTGCGATTTGTAGTTCAAGGTTATGATTTTTTTTTGATAGAAGTTCCAGTCACTGTGAAGATCCGTAAGGCGCTTCTCAAATTTTTCACATAAAAGCTTTTCTAGATCTTTAAATTTCGTTTCAATTAGCTGAGTTAAGTTTCTAGTTCCTCTAGATTTTTCTTTGCCTTTTGATACGGTAGACCACCGAATCCTGGTTAGCAAGTTGATAAATCAGCTCAATTTCTCTTTCTCTTCTGCAATGCTAGCTCAGTCTTATCTGAATCTTCGATCTCAGGCAGTTGTGGCCTGTGGCCGAATTTTTATTGTTAAAAGAGGGTTTCCACAGTCATCATTATTGGTTTTTGTATTTATTTCAATTAAAAGTTGTAGTACAAGAAGAAAATAAATTCTTATAATAGTACTTAAAACAAAGATAAATTTAAATTTATTTGTCAAAGAGGGCTGCTCATTTTTGTATAATCTTATTGCTTAAGAAGAAGAAAAAAAACAATAATTACATTTGTCTTATAATTTCGGAAAAAAAGTAGTTTAAAATTACATATGTACAAACAGTTTAATATATAAATGAGTTTATGAAAAAATAGTATTATTATTATTAGAGATGTATTCATAAAGAGATTTTTCAAATATTGGAAGCGAACTACAATGTTTTAGGTTGAGTGGTATAGAATTCCATAGCCTAACTGAATGGTAGAAAAACAATCTTTTGCTTTCAACATAGTTGAAAGGAGGCACAATGATATTGTTTGTTCTCACAGATGAGGCAAAATTAATTTTTTCATATAAGTATAATGGCTTTTGATTTTTAATTATTTTGAAAAGAAAAACACAGTTTTTGAAATTTAGAAACTCTTTAAGAGTCATGCCAATCAATATTTTACTGTATGGAGATATATGATCAAATCTACGCAGGCGAAAGACATATCTGATAGCCGTATTATACGCAACTTGAAGCTTTCTCATAGAAATTGAGTCTAAGTTACTGTAAATTACACTACTATAACTAAAAATTGGTAGTAAGAGAATTCTGATTTTGAGGAACTTCAAAACTTCCTTTTAAATCAAAGTAATGAAAATATTTTGATAATTGGTGACTTAAACAGTCGTATAGGTGACTATCAGAACTCTACTTTTTTGAACGATGGGCAATTCTCATTTGAGAGAAATTCTTTAGACCCTTGCATAAATTCCAATGGCAATTGTTTAATAAATCTAATTGAAGATTTTGGATTTATGATTTTAAATGGGATTTCTAAAAGTGATTGTGTCGGTAACCTAACGTTTATATCCACCCAAGGTTGCTCAGTTATCGATTACTGTCTTGTAAAAGGGGAGTGGCTTGATGTTGTGAAAGATCTCGAAGTTTTCCCAACTAATTACTCAAATCATCTACCAATCGTTGTTTCTTGTGAGTTTATTATCCAAGATAGACTTGTTACACATCAAACAGGTAATGAATTCAACAGACTTCGGTGGAATGAAAAAAAATCGGATGTCTACAAAAGAAACCTAAGTCAACATCCACTTAATCTTCCAACTCAAATTACGAATACTGTAGATGAAGCGACTAACTTAGTTTTTCAAGTTATAAGGCATTCAGCGCCAGTTCTGTCCAATAATAATGGAATGACTTTTAAAACCTGTTGGTATGACGAGGAATGTAGGAAGAGTAGAGACAGATCTTTCAAGTTTTTAAAACTTTTTAGAAGCTCCAATAATTTAGCTATGAAGGCGCTTTACATACAATTTAATACTGCTTTTAAAGAACTATGCAAACACAAAAAAAGAACTCTATTTAAGAAAATTAGCTTCGAATCTCTTTGAAAGCCGTGATTCAAGTTCATTCTGGAAAAATGTGCGCATCTTAAGTGGGCGCAATAATTCGTGTGTGGCCTCCATTGGATTGGATATTTTGGCACTGCACTTCGAAAAACTTCTGTTGCCAGATCCAAACCACGTGTCTATAAGCTTTGCCCTTCCATTTGTTTGTATTGAAGAATTGGACTCTCCTTTTTCAATGTTGGAATTGCTTAATGCGCTAAAAAAAATGAAAAATAACAAGGCTGCGGGTCCAGATGGCATTCCAGCTGAATTCTACAAAAATGCAAACTCCCAGTTTCTAGAATACGTATTGGTGCTCTTTAATAAAATGTACCATGAAGAAGTTTTTCCAAACTGCTTCCGGTCTGCATCCATTTCAGCCATTTTTAAAAAAGGTGACCATAATTTACCTGAAAACTATAGAGGGATTTCTGTACTTTGTTCTTTCCGAAAAATATTTACACAAATTCTATACTTCAGACTTTCCTCTTGGGTTGAGAGAAACAAAAAAATTAGTTGCTTCCAAGCTGGCTTCCGCGCTAATCTATCGACGGTTGACCAAATTTTTGCTCTAACGAGTGTCGCAGGACGTTATTTGAACAAAAAAGTAAATTTATACGCGTTATTCGTTGATTTTAAGTCAGCTTTTGACACAATCAACAGACGGTCGCTTTTATTTAAAATGGCAACCATCGGGCTATCAACCAAATTCATAAAAATATACGAGCAGCTTATCTCAAACACGACAGCTGTTGTTTCCAATGGAAGAAATAAATCGAAACAGTTTCGATCTGATGTGGGTGTCCCGCAGGGTTGTGTTCTAAGCCCGTTAGTTTTTTCACTGTATATAAATGACCTTGAAGATCACATACCTGGCGGTGTTACCTTTGGTGATTTATTTGTCAAAGTACTGCTGTATGCTGATGACGCTGTAGTTTTAACGGACAACCCAGTAACACTTCAACTTCAAATAAACAAATTGAAAAAATTTTGTGATTTGTGGGATCTTAAAATCAACACATCAAAATCTAAAATTATGATTTTCAGAACCCAGAACCGTAGCACAGGAAATGACCGTACTTGGACACTTGATGGTGTCAATTTAGAAGTCGTCAAAGAGTTCAAATACTTGGGTTACACAATTACCCACAATCTGAATCTCCGAGTTCATATAAAAGAAAAATTAGCAACGGCTAAAGCAGCAATCAATTGCATGTGGTCAAATTTCTTTAGAAGCAAATATATAGACCCGTCATCTAAGTTTAGGGTATTTGATGCAACAATCAAAAATTGTTTCTGTTACGGGAATGAAGTCTACGGGTGCAATGAACTACAGGATATAGAAACTATACAAAGATATTTTTTTAAACGTATCTTCCGTCTCCCGGTAAATACACCGAACTATGCGATTCACGTTGAGTCTGGACTGCCTCCCATTTTTTTGAGAAATTTAAAAGCTTATGCAAATTATATTCTGAAAGTCATGCAAAGGTCAAACGACAATTTACAGAAAAGGATTATGTTGGTTTGTTTAAGATGTCGGTATACACCTTTTAAGGACTGGTATGAGCTGGCTTCGGCACACAACTGCCCTCTTGTCCTCTCTGTGGAAAACTTTAATTCATGGAGGCCTGCTCTTTATGATTGCATTGCTTGCGTTGATGAGCATATGTTCCTGTCATTTCTTGATCGGGCGAGGGACTCTGTATCGAGAACAATATATAGTAAACCACACACACAGTTTGAGGGAAGCCAACTACTTCCGAAGAGAATTCTCAGTAACGGAGATGAGTCTGATATTTAAAGCTCGCACGGAGATGCTGAGGATCAATTATAGGCCACACAGAACTGACCTAAGCCCGAACTGCACGTTATGCAACTTGAATGAACCCGAAAACATTTTCCACCTCTTGGCCTTATGCCCAATGTTGCAAGAAATCCGAAGACTTCATTTCAATAAGAGTTTCCTCTCGTTAGAGGAATGCTTAAGAGTTCTGAATGGAGAGAGTGATTGGAAGTTACTTATACGGTTTCTTTCACAGGCGGTTCAATATAGAAATATGTACGTTGATCAGCCTTAGTACAACTTAAAGATTAAATATCTTACAATTTTGTTTTAGCCAAACTAAAAGCCCGTTTTTTACAACTGTTATTGCACGTCTTTAAACTGCTCCCTTTTGTTTTGTTATAGGTAAACTAAGAGGCCTATTAAAGATATTTTAACAAATTTTTAATTAAAAGCAATTGAATTTTTTTTTTTTTTGTTTTTATTGCATACTTCTGCATTTTATTTTAAATTTCATTAACTTAAACCATTGTTTTGTTTTAGCTAAACTAAAAGCCCTATTCTTAAACTCACTTGTAATTAATAGCAATTGTACTTTTTCTGTATTTTAATGCACTGTACATTAAATTTTTTTTTTTTTTTGTTTTAGCTAAACTAAAAGCCTTTTTTGAAGATATCTAAAACGCATTTATATTTAATATACTTTTTTTGTTATTTGATGCATTAGGTATGTCTAGATTGTTACTGACTTAAGCCTTTGTTTGTTTTAGCTAAACTGAAAGCCCTTTTTTCAAACTATGTATAATTACTTAAATTTATAATTTTTCTTTTCTCTCAAAATGTTAAGAGTAGAAATCTTACCGGCAGACGGCTTATAAGCCATGCTTGTAAGTCTTTTAATTTGATTTCAAATTGTACAACAATGAAGAAGAAAAAATAAAGATTTTTTAATAATAATAATAATAATAATATCCAATTTTGAAGTTGTTTGACGTCCTCGTTCCCATTTTCAAGGAATACCTCTGGCAATGTCAGTGGACTGGAAGTATTCAGTGGCGCTTCCTGTAGGAGAGTAGTTATATTGGCGGCTGGGATGAATGCCGTATATAGCTCGCTTGAATGAATGTTATGCGACGTTATGATCATGGTATCTTCCTTCAAAATACAGTTTTGTTGTAGCGTTAACATTCCGTCGTCTTTGAGAGTGATGTCTGAAACCGTGTTATCGCAGATCAGGTTAAACGTGTACTCTTTGTCAAGTACATAGATCCAACTGTTTGCTTTGTTCAATAGTATCCACACTGGTGATGGTGGAATGCTTCTTAACTTACAAAAGGGCGAAAGTTCTTTCTTGTGACTGAGAAGGTCCAATTCACATCTGCTTACATTAGATCTCCGATTGAATATAGGGTGTTGTTGATGACATAAGTACTTAGCATTGAAGAGACTGCATTTACTCATTTCATCTTTGGTCATAGTATGGTATGATTCGCGAAGAATATTTACTGCTAAGTAATCAGTTGAAGGCTCGATGCACACAAATTCGTTCCCATGAGCTGCAGGGACTGGAATCATTTTAAAAACTTCGAAATCCTCATTAGTTACAATAGGAATTCTAATTTCAAAGATGACACTCCGATTCGTAATTCGTGCCCTTGCCGTCAACAATCGGTATAACGGCAAGAGGTTAGTTTTGTCTTCAGGTACCGTCATTTGAGGAGGCAAGTGGTTTCCGATGATTTTCACTTGATCATGCAGCTGATCTGGTGTTATGATTAGCTGATTGATTTTTGAATGGTGCAGGTCTGTTAACACGTCAAGCATGAAGGTTTGTATTTGTTGGAAACTCAGCATGGCTAGCGAAGAGTATGCTGATAGAGTAAGGAAATCTTGTGCAGCTGCATTTTCTTCCTTGTCAGTTTTCACGTTAGCTGACAAAAGCTCTAGGTTGTTTTGAAACACATGTAATTGTTGCGTAACTGCTTCTTCGTCTTTGCGTAGTATATTAGCAGTAGCCTCAGCAATCAACGTTTGGTTTTTAATGAGTCCAAGTAAGTGATTATCATTGGTTTTGAGGCTTTCGATGTCTTGCTCGTACTGGTCGGCAAACTCCTTGTCTAGGACACCGAAAAGCCTGTTTGCTACCATTCCAACGACGTCAAAAGGTGATCGCTTTATTCTTGTTTCTGGCTGCCTTTCTTTTTGTTGACTAAAAAGAACTTTATTGTTGTCCCTTATTATTGACAACTGGTGATTG
The DNA here is from genome assembly GCA_914767635.1 of Melanostoma mellinum. Taxonomy (NCBI): domain Eukaryota; kingdom Metazoa; phylum Arthropoda; class Insecta; order Diptera; family Syrphidae; genus Melanostoma; species Melanostoma mellinum. Next base: position 96,206,434 of record OU612058.1, read on the forward strand.
AATTGGTTTACCAAATTTAAGCAGTGATTATAACGTTTCAATCTCTTGTCAATACCCCTTTTCTTGCAATATGTATGCATTCCATCAACCAGGTTTTCAAATCCCTGGATTTCACGCCAATAGTTACTTAGATCATAGTATACAACGAGCTTCCAATCACTTGTAATTAGATTGATGTTTACAAGTTTCTCGAAGTAAATGCCCGGATGGTTTGTGAATGGTGTTATTTCTGCACCCTTATTGGCCGCATCCAATGCTGTTGCGTTTCTGCCTCCCAGCACGAGAAGCAGAAGCAGTGTAGCTACAATTCTTGCCGGTTTAGTTAAGTTAATTTGATGTGTTGGGCACAAGGTTTCCTTTTTTTGTGTATTTGTAATAGTCGTTGACACTTGTGCTACTTTCTCCTTTTCTTCTTCCTCTTCTACATGTGAGCTGCTTGTTGGTTTCGGGTCAGTTTTCACGTTAGCTCTTGGGTCTTGTATCTCTATAGGTAAACGACATAATTTTGTAATGGGTCGTTTTATGTGTTTATTGTTACTAAACACAGATGCAGCTCGAACCCCATTATCTTTTCCTGGGTGGACTTCTGATATTCTACCAATTACCCAGGTGGTCGGCGGCATACGATCTTCTTTAATGATAACAATGTCACCAACTTTAATGTTGGCTTCACTTTGCTTCCATTTTGATCGTTGTTGGAGTTGCGATAGATATTCGGAAGACCATGTTTTCCAAAAATCTTGCGTCATCTTTTGTAATAGCTGCCAACGTGAACGGTATGTTCTTGTTTCCTCAATAATGGGTTCTGGAGAAGCATTTAAAGCGCTTCCAACGAGAAAGTGACCAGGAGTTAGTATGGTCGTTTCGCTAACGTCATTTTCAATTGCAGTTAATGGCCGAGAATTTAAGCAGGCTTCTCCTTGGGCTAGCACAGTGGCCAATTCTTCAAAGGTGAGAGTTGTTTCTCCAATGACACGTTTAAGATGATATTTCGTGGACTTAACACAAGCTTCCCATAATCCTCCAAAGTGAGGTGCAGCTGGTGGTATAAAGTGCCAATGTGTGCCATCTTTCACAAGTTTGATTGATGCATCCCTTTCTGCTTGTTTGATGGAAGCTCTTAGTTGTTGTTGGACTTCTTTGTTAGCTCCAACGAACGTGGTGCCGTTGTCACTGTAAAAGTGTGAGCACATTCCTCTCCTTGCGGTAAATCTTTTAATTGCAGCCAGAAATGCTGCTGAGCTAAGATCACTAACCAGCTCAATATGTGCTGCCTTGGTTGCAAAACAAACGAAGATTGCTATGTAGCCCTTTGTTGATCGGTTTCCTCTTCCCTTGGAGATGAGCACTTGAACAGGTCCAGCGTAATCAATTCCCGTATGAGTAAACGGTCTCGATGGTGTCACTCTGGCCGCTGGTAGTGTTCCCATTTTTTGGACACTAGGTTGTGCACTAAAGCGATAGCATCTAATGCACTTGCGTATTACTTCACGGATCACGCGCTTAGCTTGAAGTATCCAATAATGTTGTCTTAGTTTTGCCAGCGTTAGTCGAACTCCACCGTGCAGTGTGCTGGCATGGGCATCTTCAATCAACAGCCTTGTCAATTTTTCATTGTGTGGTAAAATGTATGGATGTTTTTCTGATTGCATCAATTGTGAATTCTGCAATCGACCTCCTACAACGAGTATCTTGTCGCCATTTAAGTATGGGTTCAATGACAATATTTTACTCTTTTTGCACAACTCGTTACCACTCTTGATACATTTTATTTCTTCTGCAAAGACCCTTTCTTGAACTTCACGTATGATTGCGTTTCTTGCGTCATTGATTTCTTTTGCCGATAAAATGTCTGTTTTGTTTATTGCATTTTGAACAGCGGTTCGGGAATTTTTCAGTATTTCGTATTGTTCTTTTTAATGAGTAGTTTCTTTGTGGCCTTTGCATTTAGTAATGAATCGCCTGCAATATGCGGCTATTCTGACCAATTTGTAGTAACAAGAGAATCGTTCGAATATGTCTTCATATGGTCGCACTTCTACCGCCAATACCTTCCTCGTTTCAGGAACATATGTGGGAGGATGGTCAAGTTGAATTTGTGATGGCCAATCAACAATGTCCTGTTTTAGCCAGTCTGGACCATTCCACCATAGTTGATTATCTGCTATATGTTCTGGCAAGCAGCCTCTTGATGCACAGTCAGCTGGGTTCTCGGATGATCGCACATGTCTCCACGCATCAGGCCTTATTGCTGCTTGTATCTCTGATACCCTGTTAGCCACGAACGTCTTCCAGGTCGATGGACACTTCTGGATCCAGGCCAAGGTTATTGTTGAATCAGTCCAGGCGAAGACATCTCCAACTTGTGAGCCGAATGTTTTTAATATGTCTGTCATTAATTTAGACAAAAGATGAGCACCACACAGCTCCAATTTTGGGAGTTGAAGTTTCATCCGCATTGGTGCAACCTTGGTTTTTGCACCAAGAATATTGGTACGAAAAAGTCCATTCGGCAAAGCTACTCTGGAGTAAACTACTGCTGCGTAAGCTGCTTCAGAGGCATCGCAAAATCCATGGAGTTCAATTTTTTGGTGTCTTGTCGTTTCTATCCATCTGGGGATCCTTATTTCTTCAACGGCTGCAATGTTTTGTGTCAACTTGTTCCATTGATTTTGTAAATTCGAAGGGAGTATTTCATCCCAATCGACTTCTGATTTCCAAATTCTCTGCATTAATATTTTTGCGCCTACAGTCACTGGAGCCAACCACCCAAGAGGGTCATAAAGTTTAGCAATTTCGGATAATGTTTTCCGTTTTGTAAGTACCAGCTCCCTTGAATTTATGTCGTTCAAGTGTACCTTAAACTGGAATGTGTCACTTATAGGGCTCCAATGAATTCCTAATGTTTTGATGGTGTCATCAGTGGCAATATTTATAATATTTTTGCTCCGCGACTCGAATGGAATACCTTCTAATATGCTTGCGTCATTCGCCGCCCACTTCCAAAGATGAAAACCAGCTTTTCTCAACATCTCCATGAGTTGCTTTTGAGCTTCTCGACACTCTAAGATTGTGTCCTGTCCGGACATTACGTCATCAACGTAAAAATCATGCTTTGCTATTTCTGAAGCTATTGGATAGTTGAACTGTTCGTCCTCGGCTAGCTGCTATAACGTTTTAACCGCCAAATATGGTGCTGAGGCGGTGCCGTACGTCACTGTAGTAAGTTTGTACTCCTTGATTGGTCTGTCAGGTGAAGTTCTCCATAAAACTCTTTGATAGTCTTGATGGTCTTGATGCAACCCAATTTGGCGGTACATTTTCTCCACGTCTGCGTTAAAAACATATTTATGTTTTCTTCAGCGCATCAATATATTCGAAATGTCGTCTTGTAGCCTTGGGCCAATCAGCATCAATTCGTTTAGGCTTACGTCAGTCGATGTTTTGGCTGACGCGTCGAATACTACGCGTAGTCTGGTAGTAGTGCTGTCAGGTTTAATAACAGCATGATGAGGCATGTAGTATTTATCGCCTGTTCTTAATTTGTTCGGTTTTACTTCCACCATATGTCCTAGATTCAGAAAGTCGTTGATGACATCAGTGTACTCTTGCCTTAGCTTCGGATTTTTGTTAAGCTGAGCTTCGAGTTGGAGAAATCTTGCGATTGCTCTCTTTTTGGACTCACCCAGCTTGGATGTTTGGTCTCTGTCTTTGAAGGGTATTTTGACCACATATCTTCCGTTTTGCTCCCGAAAATGTGTATTCTTGTAGAAAGTTTCACATTCTTTCTCCAATTCTGTTTGCAGCCTTGGATGTGACACTTCCTCCAGCTCCCAGAATTTTTCCAGCTGCTCATCAATTTCTTTTTGAACTATTAGCCCAGTGACACTGTTATTGTCATTACACCTTTCATGCATAGTTCGTCCTGATATCAGCCATCCTAAGTGTGATCTTTGATCTATGAGCAGATTTTCAGCATCCCTCTTAAGACCATTCAGAATTACATTTCCAAATGTGTCAGCGCCGATGATCATGTCAATGGATCCAGGATTATTATATGATGGATCTGCAAGCTCCAGTTTCTGCAAATTTCCTAGATTTTTGTGCTTAAATTTCTTTGATGGTAGCTGGTTTGTCAATTTCGGTAAGACCAGAGCTTCTACTTGCAGTTTGAATTCTGATGGGAACCATGAAGTAATCATCACTTCCACCTTGTGGTGTGAAGTGCCAGCTTTCGTTGCGCCTAGGCCACACACTTCAACATTCACCTTCGTTTTCTTAAGACCCAATAATTCAACTTTTGATTCAGTAATTAATGTAGCTTGAGAGCCTGGGTCGATCAATGCTCGTAATTTGACACTGTTACCATTACTGCTACTTGCGTTGACCATTGCTGTCGAAAGAACAATGCTTTGATCTTGGAAGCAGTGATTCACTTGTTTTTTCTGCCAGTCAATGTGCAACATTGTATGGTGTTTTTTGTTGCAATATTTGCATAGACGTTTGCTAAGACATGTACTTTGTTTGGGGTGTAGCAAACAATTATAACATAGTCCTGCCTGCTTGATTTTTTGACACCGTTCACTTGGTGTGTAGTTGCTGAATTGTGGGCATGAATATATCACATGGTCACCCTTGCAAATGGAGCACTGAGTGTTTTTGGAACCAACGTGAAATATTCTTAATGGTTTTGATTCATCCATTTGTTTTGATGCCCTTTTTACGGGAGTTAGTACTTCCAAGGCTTGGTATCGTCTTCCCAGAAAATCCAGCAAGGTTTTTACAGTTGGCATCTTGTTCGGCTCTAACAGGCTCTGCTCGAACAGATTTCGTGATTCTGGGTCAAGGGTTTTTGTTGTCAGGTGCACAATAATTGGGCCCCATGTTGAAGTATCAAAACCCAAATTGTTAATAGCTGCTAACCCTTCCTTGATTGCATCCAGCATCGTTTTAATATTGTTCGCTGATGGTGAATTTCCTTGTTGCCCAGCGGTGATCATTTTGTCAATGTGGAGTGATACAATTTTTCTCTCATTATTGTATCTATTTTTCAGTGTTTCCCACGCGCTGTTGTAATTTTCACTGGTCATTGTAAAGTGTTGGATCAATTGAAGCAGTTCTCCTTCCAAATGAGTTCTTAAAAACTCCATTTTTTCTGCAGTGCTCAGACTACTTTTGTTTTGGATAATGTTCATGAACAGATCATAAAAGGATTGCCATTCTAAGTAATTTCCCTTAAAAACTGGTATTTTTATTAAAGGTAACCTTGATGCGCATGGTTTTGTTTCTTCTCCTTTTGTTTGGTTTGTTTCTGCAATCTTGGATGCCATCTGATGCAGAAAGCGGTTAATGTCTCGCTTAACATTGTAGTAATCACTGTCTGTGACATACTTTGTTTGGAGATCAGAATATGTAGCATTCGCTATAAAATCTTCATGCAATTCAGTAAGATTTTTCAACTGATCCAATAACATTTTTTGTTGGTAGTCGTGTATTTCTTTGGAATAGTGCTCCAAAGTCTCTTCAAACTCTTCAATATTGCTTATTATGGCTTCAACCTTGAGTTCAAGTTTTCTTAATGTTTGCGTTTGTATTTGGCTGGCGTTTGCCGACTTATCCGTAGAGCCTGATGAATGAGAGGGAGTAGGAGTTTTGGCCTCCTTGAGAGCCTCGGTCGTATGAGAGGGAGTAGGAGCTATGGCCTCCAAACTCCCCTTCAGTGCTTCATACATCTCCTTAACTCTCTCATAAGTTTTTCTTTCCATGTATGGAGTGTCATGTTTCACAACTCCTTTTATTTTTTCGCGATTTTCGTGGAATTGATCCCAGATTTCACCGATTTTGCAAAGTCTGTCCTCTTTGTACTGTTGGGTTTTCCGCGAGGCACTGTCCTTGCTGAAGTTAATCTTAAGTTTTTCTAGCTCTTCCGCTAGTTTCTTTTGTTTGCCAACAATGATGAAGATTTCTGTTTCGTCTTCCATCGTTTTTTTGTTTTTATAGGTAAGTACTTCTGTTTCTTTTCACTTCACTTTTTTATCAGTGTCGTAAGCCCTGATAAACGCTTTCACTACAAAAAAAAAAAATAACCACGATTCTATTTTGTAATTTTCCAGTGTTAATAGCCCTGGTAACGCTTTCTGTGTTCGTTAATTTTTTCTCGAAGGACCAAATGTTAATACCTCTTACCACTGGCGGGGGAAAGTATTAGCAAGAAACCCAGAGCAATAAAAATGAATACAACTGACACTAACGATTTTAAACTGAGAATGTGAATGCTTTATTTCTTACAAGACTATTTATACATAAAACTAGCTTACATTACAAATAATTCGACAATACTTGTGGGTGCCAGACAGGCATACTACTTCTATTGTAATTTAATATATTGCTGATTAATGAATATGTGACTGTGAGAACATGAACAGTTTTTTGAGTTAAGTGAATATGAAGATGATACGATATGAGATGATGATGATGATGACTCGCGAGGTGCGCTCTGTTTGTGCTTAGGACAGCATAATGTGTTGTGGTTGTTGTCTCAACAACGTCTTTTAGTGATTCTTTCTTGATGTTGACGATACTCAATTTAATTTTAATTGTAATTTACTAGAAAATTTAGGTTGGTGTGAATATAGTTCACACATTGTTGGGCATGGATCTCGATCTTCATGCCTTTCTCCTTTTATCAATGTTTGCGTAGGCCACCTGCCGTACGACTATTGTGGACCGACCGTCATACAAGAAAAGTGTCTTCTACTGCGCAATCTTTTGCATCGAGGAACAATGTGACCTGAAAATGGCATTTCGAAGGTTTTAGAAGAACAGGTCTCTGGCTGATGGACCAGGTTTCAACTGAACTCTTCTACTACTTCCGATCAGCTATAGATAAAGCAATATTGCTTATTATGGCTTCAACCTTGAGTTCAAGTTTTCTTAATGTTTGCGTTTGTATTTGGCTGGCGTTTGCTGACTTATCCGTAGAGCCTGATGAATGAGAGGGAGTAGGAGTTTTGGCCTCCTTGAGAGCCTCGGTCGTATGAGAGGGAGTAGGAGCTATGGCCTCCAAACTCCCCTTCAGTGCTTCATACATCTCCTTAACTCTCTCATAAGTTTTTCTTTCCATGTATGGAGTGTCATGTTTCACAACTCCTTTTATTTTTTCGCGATTTTCGTGGAATTGATCCCAGATTTCACCGATTTTGCAAAGTCTGTCCTCTTTGTACTGTTGGGTTTTCCGCGAGGCACTGTCCTTGCTGAAGTTAATCTTAAGTTTTTCTAGCTCTTCCGCTAGTTTCTTTTGTTTGCCAACAATGATGAAGATTTCTGTTTCGTCTTCCATCGTTTTTTTGTTTTTATAGGTAAGTACTTCTGTTTCTTTTCACTTCACTTTTTTATCAGTGTCGTAAGCCCTGATAAACGCTTTCACTACAAAAAAAAAAAATAACCACGATTCTATTTTGTAATTTTCCAGTGTTAATAGCCCTGGTAACGCTTTCTGTGTTCGTTAATTTTTTCTCGAAGGACCAAATGTTAATACCTCTTACCACTGGCGGGGGAAAGTATTAGCAAGAAACCCAGAGCAATAAAAATGAATACAACTGACACTAACGATTTTAAACTGAGAATGTGAATGCTTTATTTCTTACAAGACTATTTATACATAAAACTAGCTTACATTGCAAATAATTCGACAATACTTGTGGGTGCCAGACAGGCATACTACTTCTATTGTAATTTAATATATTGCTGATTAATGAATATGTGACTGTGAGAACATGAACAGTTTTTTGAGTTAAGTGAAATATGAAGATGATACGATATGAGATGATGATGATGATGACTCGCGAGGTGCGCTCTGTTTGTGCTTAGGACAGCATAATGTGTTGTGGTTGTTGTCTCAACAACGTCTTTTAGTGATTCTTTCTTGATGTTGACGATACTCAATTTAATTTTAATTGTAATTTACTAGAAAATTTAGGTTGGTGTGAATATAGTTCACACATTGTTGGGCATGGATCTCGATCTTCATGCCTTTCTCCTTTTATCAATGTTTGCGTAGGCCACCTGCCGTACGACTATTGTGGACCGACCGTCATACAAGAAAAGTGTCTTCTACTGCGCAATCTTTTGCATCGAGGAACAATGTGACCTGAAAATGGCATTTCGAAGGTTTTAGAAGAACAGGTCTCTGGCTGATGGACCAGGTTTCAACTGAACTCTTCTACTACTTCCGATCAGCTATAGATAAAGTTTATTAGCGGGAGAAGAACGGCGGATAGAACTTGTTGTGGTAAATTTAACCGCAACAGGGAATCTGCTAACGAAAGACCTTTGAGGTGGTGCCATTTGCCGTGTATCACTCGTTGGGCCGGGAGAAGGCCAGTCAGTGACTTGAAAACCAAAGCCTGGACGGCCGTCTCAAACGTCGTTTGGCGGGAACCAAAGTTCTGATAAAGTTCTGTCAGCTGCTGCCGAATCAAAATGAGACATGTAAGGCAACTATCCCATAAAATAATGTCACTTAATGAAGATCAAGAAAGAGGAAACGAATTACTATCACCCCATCCAAATAGCAGTATGGGAGTTCGCCGTGCAGCATTTAACTTCATTGGAAACATTGCAAACGGTCTTTTCGGAATACTCGATTCGGAATATGCGGATAAGATGTCGGAATCAAATAATAAAATTCAAAAAGACGATGGTCATCTTTAACATCTTATTAAAAACCAAACATCAATAATTGACGCCACAATGAATATTCTTCAGCAGTCTCAACAAGAAACTACCAACAACTTTCTAGAAATAGACAAGGATCTTCAACATTTCGCTACACTTCTTGACGGAATCAGGCAGAAGTATTATGAGGACCAATTACGGCAACTATTCAATGCAATTGCCGTGCAACTTATCCTTGCATTATCGCAAGTACAAAAGACCCAGACTGCCTTGATAGATGTTTCAATCGATACTCAGCATGGCAAAATAAATCCTCAACTAATTTCTCCTGCCTAACTTCGACAAGAATTTCTCCACATAAAATCAAGCCTCCCATCAACACTTCGACTTCCCATCTCTCAAGACGAGGTTTTGACGCTTTACCATCTTATGAACATCCACGGCAGAGCACTTAAAGACTACATAATCTTCAAAATAACTTTACCATTGCTAAGTCTGGATGATTTTGAACTATTCAAGGTAACACCAGTGGTACCCGTGGCGTAATGGTTAGCATGTCCACCTGCTAACCCAGAGGTTCGAGGTTCGAATCCCAGCAGAGGCAAAATGCAAAAATGTTTTTCCACGGGTATCGCCTTTCGCGAGGAATTGGCAAGTCCTCCGTTAGTAAATTCATTGCCATGAAAAGCGCATTCTGAATTAGCCGTTTGGAACCGGCGAAAAATTTTAGGTCCCCTCCATTCCTTCACAAGGCATGGTTGTGAGAAATGCGCTAGGCCCAGGGGCTCCTCGCTCTGTTGCTCCACCCTATTTTTAAGGTAACACCAGTGCCCGCACTCATAAATGGAACTTTCTTCACAATAAACCCATCTACAAGGTATATATCATGGTTACCTTGCATCGAGATCAATACTATCCCCTATCCGAAGCCGAATTTCAACAATGTGTCTCTTATACCACAGAAAGGCATCTTTGCAACCAGCATCATCCCATTTGCAAGCAAGGAACAGAAATCAGTGTATGCGAATTTGTTTATCTAAGTCAAGGATTGCAATCTCCGGACTGTCAACCTACCATAACCAGCAAGGGGACCCACTGGATACAACTATGCAATCCTAACGAATGGATTTACGTATTGAAGGAGCGGACGACCCTAAATATTGTGTGCAATGGAACAGTTACCTAAACAAAGAGAGAGAGCGCGAACCGATATAGACGTGTATTTAAATTTGTCCACAAAATATTTTAAATTTAGATCTAAACTTTTATCTAAATTCGAAAAATAGAAGTCGCGATACTATGGAGGAGTTTTGCAAAAAGTGTACCGATAAATTCTCGGGAAAAACAAAAATTAAAATTAAATGCGGTGGTTTCTGTGAAGCTTTATTCCATGAAAATTGTACGGGCTTGGCTGAATATGATTTAAACGTCATAAAGTCAAAGAAAAACATTGTTTTCGTTTGTGATGACTGCTTGGACAGTAAAAGTGTAATTGAGAAATCGCTAAAAGAAATTTTAAAATCAGTGAATGCAAACAAAGAAAGTGCCGCGAAACAAGAAAAATTAGTAAACAGTATGATTGAGAAACTAAATGCACTAAGCTATGGTGAATGTCAACAAAAAAGTGTGGAAAAGCCAGGAACATTATGCGAGTCTGTTGCAAAAGTGTCCGCCGGTCGTATTAAAACCCAAAGTTAAGCAAAGTGGAAAAAAAAACAAAGGAAGATTTGAAAAATCATGTTGACCCATCGAAACTCATGATTAGTGATATAGCTTCAAGAAACAACGGAGTAGTTGAAATCATGTGTGATAATGAAGGTGAAAGAGATAGAGTGAAATGTGCAGTTGAAAAAGAGCTTGGTAATACATATGAAGTTAAAGTACCGGTACTAAAAAAACCAAAAGTGTTTATCACAGGTATTAGTGAACAAATGAATGAGAAACAAATTGAGAAGAGTCTTAAAGCTCAAAACAAATCATTGAGTGAGAGTGAGATCAAATCTGTCAAAGTTATGAAAATGGAAAAAAAGAAAAATGAGAGAAAATATGAATATTTCAATGCTGTGGTAGAATTGATTCCAAAAGCTTTCAAGTAGCCATGGGCGTAGATAAAGTAAATATTGGTTGTGACAGGTGCAAAATTTTTGATGATTTAAAAGTGAAAAGATGTCTTAAATGTCTAAGATTTAATCATGAATCAAAAGAGTGTACAAAAAAGCAAGTCCCTAGTACCCCTGGCCTGTCTCATTCCCTCAACCCTTTCTAGAAATGAGTTCACTGAGGTGCCACAGCGCTCTCCAGTGAACTTCACTTCCCACTTCGCAATATTGTGTAATTTCCTAAAATCTGCACTGTCCTGACTAACGATAGTATTTTCCCTAGCACTAATATCTTGAGGTGCAGCTGAATGCTGCTTTGCGACCTCACTACCCTTTTCTGCACCTTTATCCAGCAAACCTACTTCTTCTACTACGTCCTCATCATCATCCACATCTTCATCCTCATCCTCATCTTCATCCCCATCCAAAATAGTCATCGCCATCACCACGTCATTCTTCAATTTCAATTTCACTTTCTCATCCTTCTCATTCTCAGAAATGCTCCTATCCAACCTACGCAGACACCATTCAACTTTGATCAAAATCTTCACATACTCCTTCGAAGTCTCTGACTTCGGAGGATTCTCTAACAACTTATTAATTTCTCCTAACTTCTTCTCTACTGCCGCTGAATCCTGTTCGAAGGTGAACGGATAAGCGGGTGAAACAAAAGAATTCCTACGCTCTAGTTTAATAGCTACCCTAAGCGCTTTTCGCATATCCTCCACAGTCCCTACATTCAACCCTCTACATTCTACTTCATAAACAATTTCATCCTGCGACAATCTATTCACCTGACTTAACTCCATTTTATTACTAACTAAAACTTCCTAGCCAAATCTTGTAAAAATAACAATAAACCGCAAGAACGTAAAATAAAGTAAGTTTTTAAAACTCGTTTGCCAAAAAAAAAATTGGGAAAATATAAAAACAATTCAAACCAAATTAAATAAAATGTAATTGCAAACTTAATACTAGAAAGTCAATAGAACACAAGAAAAAATAAATTATTAAAGGAAAAAAAAATAAGTCAAACCAAAAGTACTCTAAGTAGCACAAAAGGTATTAATACTTTAAGTGCCAGCCCTGATCTTTGGTTGAAAGAATTTATGCACACTAACACTAGTGTACGTAATTTATTGTAAAAAGAAAAAGATAATGGCGGATCTCAAATTCGCGAAATGTCAAAAAAAAAAACTCGAAACAAATTAAATTTATTATTATGCACTTTATACAAAATATTACTTTAAATTGTAGCCACCAAAAAAAAAAAAAAAACAAAACAAAAAAAACTCACAATTCAATCCTGACCACTGATGATATACACTCCTTGTGTCCTGAACTGTTCACTGCCTATTCCACAGATTCAATCCCACGGATTCCAATCCTGAATCCAAAGTTCCCAGGTTTTGCACCGTCGAACAAAGAAGCAAACTCTCAAGCACTCTAGGAAAAAAAAACACAAAGTAAATATTTCTAAAGAAAAGCACTTTAATAAAAACTTCCCTAAATGCAGCACACAAGGGAAGGGTATATGGTAAGCAATATAAAAAAAAATTGCACGAGTAAGCCCCACGTTGTGGACGCCAATTGTTACCGAATTTATTAAGAACCGAACTTTAATTTACTATTTAAAATGCTGGGAATAAATTCCACACACCGCGAGCAAACTAGAAAATTTATATCGAAAGCGAAACTTGATAAAATACTATTAAAACGCGAAAACTAAAATTGGGATGTAAATAATCCCGACGTGCGCGCAACTTGTCTAAAAACGAAATGTCAAAGTGACACAGGTTCGTATTCGGCAACCAACAACACTTCAGTGCTGTCTCCCGTAGCTCAGCCTAATGGGTGGGTTCGATTTGATATTCCTTTTTAATCCGATTTGATTAAAAGGGAATATCAAATAGTTATAAAATAATATCAAGAATTAATAAAACTCAATTTGATGAGTGAGAGTACAAGGGCGTACTAGCTCACTTCAAATATGGGCACCAGGAAACCTTTTAAGATGGTGGTTTGCCTTAACCAAAGCTGAAATAGTAGCGATAAAAAGAAAGAAAGACTAGGAAGAAAAGAAATGAAACAGTATGAAATTTCTGAAAGAAATTATAGATTTTTATTATATTTTTAGGGTGTCTGGGAAACCGTGGTAAAAAAAAATTAAAACCCAGAATCTTTTCGGTATAAAAGAAAATGTACAGAGTTGTTTTTGAGATTGGCAGGAGGCCAATTCTCGAAGTAAATAAAATGTAAGAAAGTTAGACAAGATTATAAACAGATTGTTGTGTCGTTTGAACACAAGAAAGAATCAGTAAGGAAAGTTTCCGAAAAAAATAAGAATAGAAGTAAAGAAAAAAAACGGTCGCGAGTCCCGCAATCTCGGGATATTAGAACGTTAGGTCAACGAAGGCCTAGCGGATCAAAATTTTGCCGCAAATTAGACGACTCTAGAGTGGTTCGAAAAATCCTTGAAAATATAGGATTTTTCGAAGCGAACAGTAGAAAATAAAAAGGAAAGAAAATACTTAGCTCTTCTAATATACTCCTGCACTCGTTGAGAAAATACCCTCTCTGGATTCCTCAATTTCCACAGTTGAATTCCCAACCGGAATTTTGCCGCAAAGTCGGCTTCACAAAATATCTCCAAAAAAAATAATCGTAATAAAAACGCAAAATAGTCGCAAATAATTCTTCGCACGCTTTCTCTATATCTTCACACTTTCGTCGCCAAAAGCAAAGAGACCATCAAGATGGCGGGTTTTTCTCCTCCATCCGGCATCTGCCATGCAGCCATCCTCGTCAGACCTTTAAGCGTCGTGTTGTTCGGTCTCACTTTTACTGCAGCATTCCGCCATTAGGCTGGGATGTGCAAGTGAGATGTCACGAATCAACTACCCGCGGTCCATTGCGTTCAGGTGATGTGATCACCAGTAGCCGAGTGGACGAGTTCAACCTCTTTCAAAAAGACTTACTGCGAAAAATTATTTAACTCGCGCAAAGTCCCCAGCCCAAACCGGCCCAAACTAAAATATAGAGAAGATATTTTCCAAAAAACGAAGAACAAAAGATGCTAAGTCTAAAAGCTCGACGAATACTTTCCGTAGACCTTCGTTCAGATAGTTAGAAGAAAGAAAGGGGAATAAAAACGGAAACACGTCTTTTAGTGATTCTTTCTTGATGTTGACGATACTCAATTTAATTTTAATTGTAATTTACTAGAAAATTTAGGTTGGTGTGAATATAGTTCACACATTGTTGGGCATGGATCTCAATCTTCATGCCTTTCTCCTTTTATCAATGTTTGCGTAGGCCACCTGCCGTACGACTATTGTGGACCGACCGTCACACAAGAAAAGTGTCTTCTACTGCGCAATCTTTTGCATCGAGGAACAATGTGACCTGAAAATGGCATTTCGAAGGTTTTAGAAGAACAGGTCTCTGGCTGATGGACCAGGTTTCAACTGAACTCTTCTACTACTTCCGAGCAGCTATAGATAAAGTTTATTAGCGGGAGAAGAACGGCGGATAGAACTTGTTGTGGTAAATTTAACCGCAACAGGGGATCTGCTAACGAAAGTCCTTTGAGGTGGTGCCATTTGCCGTGTATCACTCGTTGGGCCGGGAGAAGGCCAGTCAGTGACTTGAAAACCAAAGCCTGGACGGCCGTCTCAAACGTCGATTGGCGGGAACCAACGCGTACTTCGACGGAGTGCTGTGTAGTGCCACTGCTGACCAACCTCAACCCAGATACTTCGGCAAAAGTGCGCCGCTTTTCTAGCTTCAACAGTAGTGCGGCAGTTTCGGTGATGAACGACGTTTCTGAGCCTGTGTCGATCAACGCTCGTATTAGGTGCAATCGCCCGTCTGCTGCTCGTGCCTTTACTACTGCCGTTGCTAGAAGCACTAGATCAATATAAAAACAACCTTATAAAGTTCTGTCAGCTGCTGCCGAATCAAAATGAGACATGTAAGGCAACTATCCCATAAAATAATGTCACTTTATGAAGATCTAGAAAGAGGAAACGAATTACTATCACCCCATCCAGATAGCAGTATGGGAGTTCGCAGTGCAGCATTTAACTTCATTGGAAACATTGCAAACGGTCTTTTCGGAATACTCGATTCGGAATATGCGGATAAGATGTCGGAATCAAATAATAAAATTCAAAAAGACGATGGTCATCTTTAACATCTTATTAAAAACCAAACATCAATAATTGACGCCACAATGAATATTCTTCAGCAGTCTCAACAAGAAACTACCAACAACTTTCTAGAAATAGACAAGGATCTTCAACATTTCGCTACACTTCTTGACGGAATCAGGCAGAAGTATTATGAGGACCAATTACGGCAACTATTCAATGCAATTGCCGTGCAACTTATCCTTGCATTATCGCAAGTACAAAAGACCCAGACTGCCTTGATAGATGTTTCAATCGATACTCAGCATGGCAAAATAAATCCTCAACTAATTTCTCCTGCCTAACTTCGACATGAATTTCTCCACATAAAATCAAGCCTCCCATCAACACTTCGACTTCCCGTCTCTCAAGACGAGGTTTTGACGCTTTACCATCTTTGAGCATCCACGGCAGAGCACTTAAGGATAACATAATCTTCAAAATAACTTTACCATTGCTAAGTCTGGATGATTTTGAACTATTCAAGGTAACACCAGTGGTACCCGTGGCGTAATGGTTAGCATGTCCACCTGCTAACCCAGAGGTTCGAGGTTCGAATCCCAGCAGAGGCAAAATGCAAAAAAGTCGCGATACTATGGAGGAGTTTTGCAAAAAGTGTACCGATAAATTCTCGGGAAAAACAAAAATTAAAATTAAATGCGGTGGTTTCTGTGAAGCTTTATTCCATGAAAATTGTACGGGCTTGGCTGAATATGATTTAAACGTCATAAAGTCAAAGAAAAACATTGTTTTCGTTTGTGATGACTGCTTGGACAGTAAAAGTGTAATTGAGAAATCGCTAAAAGAAATTTTAAAATCAGTGAATGCAAACAAAGAAAGTGCCGCGAAACAAGAAAAATTAGTAAACAGTATGATTGAGAAACTAAATGCACTAAGCTATGGTGAATGTCAACAAAAAAGTGTGGAAAAGCCAGGAACATTATGCGAGTCTGTTGCAAAAGTGTCCGCCGGTCGTATTAAAACCCAAAGTTAAGCAAAGTGGAAAAAAAAACAAAGGAAGATTTGAAAAATCATGTTGACCCATCGAAACTCATGATTAGTGATATAGCTTCAAGAAACAACGGAGTAGTTGAAATCATGTGTGATAATGAAGGTGAAAGAGATAGAGTGAAATGTGCAGTTGAAAAAGAGCTTGGTAATACATATGAAGTTAAAGTACCGGTACTAAAAAAACCAAAAGTGTTTATCACAGGTATTAGTGAACAAATGAATGAGAAACAAATTGAGAAGAGTCTTAAAGCTCAAAACAAATCATTGAGTGAGAGTGAGATCAAATCTGTCAAAGTTATGAAAATGGAAAAAAAGAAAAATGAGAGAAAATATGAATATTTCAATGCTGTGGTAGAATTGATTCCAAAAGCTTTCAAGTAGCCATGGGCGTAGATAAAGTAAATATTGGTTGTGACAGGTGCAAAATTTTTGATGATTTAAAAGTGAAAAGATGTCTTAAATGTCTAAGATTTAATCATGAATCAAAAGAGTGTACAAAAAAGCAAGTCCCTAGTACCCCTAGCCTGTCTCATTCCCTCAACCCTTTCTAGAAATGAGTTCACTGAGGTGCCACAGCGCTCTCCAGTGAACTTCACTTCCCACTTCGCAATATTGTGTAATTTCCTAAAATCTGCACTGTCCTGACTAACGATAGTATTTTCCCTAGCACTAATATCTTGAGGTGCAGCTGAATGCTGCTTTGTGACCTCACTACCCTTTTCTGCACCTTTATCCAGCAAACCTACTTCTTCTACTACGTCCTCATCATCATCCACATCTTCATCCTCATCCTCATCTTCATCCCCATCCAAAATAGTCATCGCCATCACCACGTCATTCTTCAATTTCAATTTCACTTTCTCATCCTTCTCATTCTCAGAAATGCTCCTATCCAACCTACGCAGACACCATTCAACTTTGATCAAAATCTTCACATACTCCTTCGAAGTCTCTGACTTCGGAGGATTCTCTAACAACTTATTACTTTCTCCTAACTTCTTCTCTACTGCCGCGGAATCCTGTTCGAAGGTGAACGGATAAGCGGGTGAAACAAAAGAATTCCTACGCTCTAGTTTAATAGCTACCCTAAGCGCTTTTCGCATATCCTCCACAGTCCCTACATTCAACCCTCTACATTCTACTTCATAAACAATTTCATCCTGCGACAATCTATTCACCTGACTTAACTCCATTTTATTACTAACTAAAACTTCCTAACCAAATCTTGTAAAAATAACAATAAACCGCAAGAACGTAAAATAAAGTAAGTGTTTTTAAAACTCGTTTGCCAAAAAAAAAATTGGGAAAATATAAAAACAATTCAAACCAAATTAAATAAAATGTAATTGCAAACTTAATACTAGAAAGTCAATAGAACACAAGAAAAAATAAATTATTAAAGGAAAAAAAAATAAATCAAACCAAAAGTACTCTAAGTAGCACAAAAGGTATTAATACTTTAAGTGCCAGCCCTGATCTTTGGTTGAAAGAATTTATGCACACTAACACTAGTGTACGTAATTTATTGTAAAAAGAAAAAGATAATGGCGGATCTCAAATTCGCGAAGTGTCAAAAAAAAAACTCGAAACAAATTAAATTTATTATGCACTTTATACAAAATATTACTTTAAATTGTAGCCACCAAAAAAAAAAACAAAACAAAAAAACTCACAATTCAATCCTGACCACTGATGATATACACTCCTTGTGTCCTGAACTGTTCACTGCCTATTCCACAGATTCAATCCCACGGATTCCAATCCTGAATCCAAAGTTCCCAGGTTTTGCACCGTCGAACAAAGAAGCAAACTCTCAAGCACTCTAGTAAAAAAAAAACACAAAGTAAATATTTCTAAAGAAAAGCACTTTAATAAAAACTTCCCTAAATGCAGCACACAAGGGAAGGGTATATGGTAAGCAATATAAAAAAAAATTGCACGAGTAAGCCCCACGTTGTGGACGCCAATTGTTACCGAATTTATTAAGAACCGAACTTTAATTTACTATTTAAAACGCTGGGAATAAATTCCACACACCGCGAGCAAACTAGAAAATTTATATCGAAAGCGAAACTTGATAAAATACTATTAAAACGCGAAAACTAAAATTGGGATGTAAATAATCCCGACGTGCGCGCAACTTGTCTAAAAACGAAATGTCAAAGTGACACAGGTTCGTATTCGGCAACCAACAACACTTCAGTGCTGTCTCCCGTAGCTCAGCCTAATGGGTGGGTTCGATTTGATATTCCTTTTTAATCCGATTTGATTAAAAGGGAATATCAAATAGTTATAAAATAATATCAAGAATTAATAAAACTCAATTTGATGAGTGAGAGTACAAGGGCGTACTAGCTCACTTCAAATATGGGCACCAGGAAACCTTTTAAGATGGTGGTTTGCCTTAACCAAAGCTGAAATAGTAGCGATAAAAAGAAAGAAAGACTAGGAAGAAAAGAAATGAAACAGTATGAAATTTCTGAAAGAAATTATAGATTTTTATTATATTTTTAGGGTGTCTGGGAAACCGTGGTAAAAAAAAATTAAAACCCAGAATCTTTTCGGTATAAAAGAAAATGTACAGAGTTGTTTTCGAGATTGGCAGGAGGCCAATTCTCGAAGTAAATAAAATGTAAGAAAGTTAGACAAGATTATAAACAGATTGTTGTGTCGTTTGAACACAAGAAAGAATCAGTAAGGAAAGTTTCCGAAAAAAAATAAGAATAGAAGTAAAGAAAAAAAAACGGTCGCGAGTCCCGCAATCTCGGGATATTAGAACGTTAGGTCAACGAAGGCCTAGCGGATCAAAATTTTGCCGCAAATTAGACGACTCTAGAGTGGTTCGAAAAATCCTTGAAAATATAGGATTTTTTGAAGCGAACAGTAGAAAATAAAAAGGAAAGAAAATACTTAGCTCTTCTAATATACTCCTGCACTCGTTGAGAAAATACCCTCTCTGGATTCCTCAATTTCCACAGTTGAATTCCCAACCGGAATTTTGCCGCAAAGTCGGCTTCACAAAATATCTCCAAAAAAAATAATCGTAATAAAAACGCAAAATAGTCGCAAATAATTCTTCGCACGCTTTCTCTATATCTTCACACTTTCGTCGCCAAAAGCAAAGAGACCATCAAGATGGCGGGTTTTTCTCCTCCATCCGGCATCTGCCATGCAGCCATCCTCGTCAGACCTTTAAGCGTCGTGTTGTTCGGTCTCACTTTTACTGCAGCATTCCGCCATTAGGCTGGGATGTGCAAGTGAGATGTCACGAATCAACTACCCGCGGTCCATTGCGTTCAGGTGATGTGATCACCAGTAGCCGAGTGGACGAGTTCAACCTCTTTCAAAAAGACTTACTGCGAAAAATTATTTAACTCGCGCAAAGTCCCCAGCCCAAACCGGCCCAAACTAAAATATAGAGAAGATATTTTCCAAAAAACGAAGAACAAAAGATGCTAAGTCTAAAAGCTCGACGAATACTTTCCGTAGACCTTCGTTCAGATAGTTAGAAGAAAGAAAGGGGAATAAAAACGGAAACACGTCTTTTAGTGATTCTTTCTTGATGTTGACGATACTCAATTTATTTTTAAATGTAATTTACTAGAAAATTTCGGTTGGTGTGAATATAGTTCACACATTGTTGGGCATGGATCTCAATCTTCATGCCTTTCTCCTTTTATCAATGTTTGCGTAGGCCACCTGCCGTACGACTATTGTGGACCGACCGTCACACAAGAAAAGTGTCTTCTACTGCGCAATCTTTTGCATCGAGGAACAATGTGACCTGAAAATGGCATTTCGAAGGTTTTAGAAGAACAGGTCTCTGGCTGATGGACCAGGTTTCAACTGAACTCTTCTACTACTTCCGATCAGCTATAGATAAAGCAATATTGCTTATTATGGCTTCAACCTTGAGTTCAAGTTTTCTTAATGTTTGCGTTTGTATTTGGCTGGCGTTTGCCGACTTATCCGTAGAGCCTGATGAATGAGAGGGAGTAGGAGTTTTGGCCTCCTTGAGAGCCTCGGTCGTATGAGAGGGAGTAGGAGCTATGGCCTCCAAACTCCCCTTCAGTGCTTCATACATCTCCTTAACTCTCTCATAAGTTTTTCTTTCCATGTATGGAGTGTCATGTTTCACAACTCCTTTTATTTTTTCGCGATTTTCGTGGAATTGATCCCAGATTTCACCGATTTTGCAAAGTCTGTCCTCTTTGTACTGTTGGGTTTTCCGCGAGGCACTGTCCTTGCTGAAGTTAATCTTAAGTTTTTCTAGCTCTTCCGCTAGTTTCTTTTGTTTGCCAACAATGATGAAGATTTCTGTTTCGTCTTCCATCGTTTTTTTGTTTTTATAGGTAAGTACTTCTGTTTCTTTTCACTTCACTTTTTTATCAGTGTCGTAAGCCCTGATAAACGCTTTCACTACAAAAAAAAAAAAAATAACCACGATTCTATTTTGTAATTTTCCAGTGTTAATAGCCCTGGTAACGCTTTCTGTGTTCGTTAATTTTTTCTCGAAGGACCAAATGTTAATACCTCTTACCACTGGCGGGGGAAAGTATTAGCAAGAAACCCAGAGCAATAAAAATGAATACAACTGACACTAACGATTTTAAACTGAGAATGTGAATGCTTTATTTCTTACAAGACTATTTATACATAAAACTAGCTTACATTGCAAATAATTCGACAATACTTGTGGGTGCCAGACAGGCATACTACTTCTATTGTAATTTAATATATTGCTGATTAATGAATATGTGACTGTGAGAACATGAACAGTTTTTTGAGTTAAGTGAAATATGAAGATGATACGATATGAGATGATGATGATGATGACTCGCGAGGTGCGCTCTGTTTGTGCTTAGGACAGCATAATGTGTTGTGGTTGTTGTCTCAACAACGTCTTTTAGTGATTCTTTCTTGATGTTGACGATACTCAATTTAATTTTAATTGTAATTTACTAGAAAATTTAGGTTGGTGTGAATATAGTTCACACATTGTTGGGCATGGATCTCGATCTTCATGCCTTTCTCCTTTTATCAATGTTTGCGTAGGCCACCTGCCGTACGACTATTGTGGACCGACCGTCATACAAGAAAAGTGTCTTCTACTGCGCAATCTTTTGCATCGAGGAACAATGTGACCTGAAAATGGCATTTCGAAGGTTTTAGAAGAACAGGTCTCTGGCTGATGGACCAGGTTTCAACTGAACTCTTCTACTACTTCCGATCAGCTATAGATAAAGTTTATTAGCGGGAGAAGAACGGCGGATAGAACTTGTTGTGGTAAATTTAACCGCAACAGGGAATCTGCTAACGAAAGACCTTTGAGGTGGTGCCATTTGCCGTGTATCACTCGTTGGGCCGGGAGAAGGCCAGTCAGTGACTTGAAAACCAAAGCCTGGACGGCCGTCTCAAACGTCGTTTGGCGGGAACCAAAGTTCTGATAAAGTTCTGTCAGCTGCTGCCGAATCAAAATGAGACATGTTAGGCAACTATCCCATAAAATAATGTCACTTAATGAAGATCAAGAAAGAGGAAACGAATTACTATCACCCCATCCAAATAGCAGTATGGGAGTTCGCCGTGCAGCATTTAACTTCATTGGAAACATTGCAAACGGTCTTTTCGGAATACTCGATTCGGAATATGCGGATAAGATGTCGGAATCAAATAATAAAATTCAAAAAGACGATGGTCATCTTTAACATCTTATTAAAAACCAAACATCAATAATTGACGCCACAATGAATATTCTTCAGCAGTCTCAACAAGAAACTACCAACAACTTTCTAGAAATAGACAAGGATCTTCAACATTTCGCTACACTTCTTGACGGAATCAGGCAGAAGTATTATGAGGACCAATTACGGCAACTATTCAATGCAATTGCCGTGCAACTTATCCTTGCATTATCGCAAGTACAAAAGACCCAGACTGCCTTGATAGATGTTTCAATCGATACTCAGCATGGCAAAATAAATCCTCAACTAATTTCTCCTGCCTAACTTCGACAAGAATTTCTCCACATAAAATCAAGCCTCCCATCAACACTTCGACTTCCCATCTCTCAAGACGAGGTTTTGACGCTTTACCATCTTATGAACATCCACGGCAGAGCACTTAAAGACTACATAATCTTCAAAATAACTTTACCATTGCTAAGTCTGGATGATTTTGAACTATTCAAGGTAACACCAGTGGTACCCGTGGCGTAATGGTTAGCATGTCCACCTGCTAACCCAGAGGTTCGAGGTTCGAATCCCAGCAGAGGCAAAATGCAAAAATGTTTTTCCACGGGTATCGCCTTTCGCGAGGAATTGGCAAGTCCTCCGTTAGTAAATTCATTGCCATGAAAAGCGCATTCTGAATTAGCCGTTTGGAACCGGCGAAAAATTTTAGGTCCCCTCCATTCCTTCACAAGGCATGGTTGTGAGAAATGCGCTAGGCCCAGGGGCTCCTCGCTCTGTTGCTCCACCCTATTTTTAAGGTAACACCAGTGCCCGCACTCATAAATGGAACTTTCTTCACAATAAACCCATCTACAAGGTATATATCATGGTTACCTTGCATCGAGATCAATACTATCCCCTATCCGAAGCCGAATTTCAACAATGTGTCTCTTATACCACAGAAAGGCATCTTTGCAACCAGCATCATCCCATTTGCAAGCAAGGAACAGAAATCAGTGTATGCGAATTTGTTTATCTAAGTCAAGGATTGCAATCTCCGGACTGTCAACCTACCATAACCAGCAAGGGGACCCACTGGATACAACTATGCAATCCTAACGAATGGATTTACGTATTGAAGGAGCGGACGACCCTAAATATTGTGTGCAATGGAACAGTTACCTAAACAAAGAGAGAGAGCGCGAACCGATATAGACGTGTATTTAAATTTGTCCACAAAATATTTTAAATTTAGATCTAAACTTTTATCTAAATTCGAAAAATAGAAGTCGCGATACTATGGAGGAGTTTTGCAAAAAGTGTACCGATAAATTCTCGGGAAAAACAAAAATTAAAATTAAATGCGGTGGTTTCTGTGAAGCTTTATTCCATGAAAATTGTACGGGCTTGGCTGAATATGATTTAAACGTCATAAAGTCAAAGAAAAACATTGTTTTCGTTTGTGATGACTGCTTGGACAGTAAAAGTGTAATTGAGAAATCGCTAAAAGAAATTTTAAAATCAGTGAATGCAAACAAAGAAAGTGCCGCGAAACAAGAAAAATTAGTAAACAGTATGATTGAGAAACTAAATGCACTAAGCTATGGTGAATGTCAACAAAAAAGTGTGGAAAAGCCAGGAACATTATGCGAGTCTGTTGCAAAAGTGTCCGCCGGTCGTATTAAAACCCAAAGTTAAGCAAAGTGGAAAAAAAAACAAAGGAAGATTTGAAAAATCATGTTGACCCATCGAAACTCATGATTAGTGATATAGCTTCAAGAAACAACGGAGTAGTTGAAATCATGTGTGATAATGAAGGTGAAAGAGATAGAGTGAAATGTGCAGTTGAAAAAGAGCTTGGTAATACATATGAAGTTAAAGTACCGGTACTAAAAAAACCAAAAGTGTTTATCACAGGTATTAGTGAACAAATGAATGAGAAACAAATTGAGAAGAGTCTTAAAGCTCAAAACAAATCATTGAGTGAGAGTGAGATCAAATCTGTCAAAGTTATGAAAATGGAAAAAAAGAAAAATGAGAGAAAATATGAATATTTCAATGCTGTGGTAGAATTGATTCCAAAAGCTTTCAAGTAGCCATGGGCGTAGATAAAGTAAATATTGGTTGTGACAGGTGCAAAATTTTTGATGATTTAAAAGTGAAAAGATGTCTTAAATGTCTAAGATTTAATCATGAATCAAAAGAGTGTACAAAAAAGCAAGTCCCTAGTACCCCTGGCCTGTCTCATTCCCTCAACCCTTTCTAGAAATGAGTTCACTGAGGTGCCACAGCGCTCTCCAGTGAACTTCACTTCCCACTTCGCAATATTGTGTAATTTCCTAAAATCTGCACTGTCCTGACTAACGATAGTATTTTCCCTAGCACTAATATCTTGAGGTGCAGCTGAATGCTGCTTTGCGACCTCACTACCCTTTTCTGCACCTTTATCCAGCAAACCTACTTCTTCTACTACGTCCTCATCATCATCCACATCTTCATCCTCATCCTCATCTTCATCCCCATCCAAAATAGTCATCGCCATCACCACGTCATTCTTCAATTTCAATTTCACTTTCTCATCCTTCTCATTCTCAGAAATGCTCCTATCCAACCTACGCAGACACCATTCAACTTTGATCAAAATCTTCACATACTCCTTCGAAGTCTCTGACTTCGGAGGATTCTCTAACAACTTATTAATTTCTCCTAACTTCTTCTCTACTGCCGCTGAATCCTGTTCGAAGGTGAACGGATAAGCGGGTGAAACAAAAGAATTCCTACGCTCTAGTTTAATAGCTACCCTAAGCGCTTTTCGCATATCCTCCACAGTCCCTACATTCAACCCTCTACATTCTACTTCATAAACAATTTCATCCTGCGACAATCTATTCACCTGACTTAACTCCATTTTATTACTAACTAAAACTTCCTAGCCAAATCTTGTAAAAATAACAATAAACCGCAAGAACGTAAAATAAAGTAAGTTTTTAAAACTCGTTTGCCAAAAAAAAAATTGGGAAAATATAAAAACAATTCAAACCAAATTAAATAAAATGTAATTGCAAACTTAATACTAGAAAGTCAATAGAACACAAGAAAAAATAAATTATTAAAGGAAAAAAAATAAGTCAAACCAAAAGTACTCTAAGTAGCACAAAAGGTATTAATACTTTAAGTGCCAGCCCTGATCTTTGGTTGAAAGAATTTATGCACACTAACACTAGTGTACGTAATTTATTGTAAAAAGAAAAAGATAATGGCGGATCTCAAATTCGCGAAATGTCAAAAAAAAAAACTCGAAACAAATTAAATTTATTATTATGCACTTTATACAAAATATTACTTTAAATTGTAGCCACCAAAAAAAAAAAAAAACAAAACAAAAAAAACTCACAATTCAATCCTGACCACTGATGATATACACTCCTTGTGTCCTGAACTGTTCACTGCCTATTCCACAGATTCAATCCCACGGATTCCAATCCTGAATCCAAAGTTCCCAGGTTTTGCACCGTCGAACAAAGAAGCAAACTCTCAAGCACTCTAGGAAAAAAAAAACACAAAGTAAATATTTCTAAAGAAAAGCACTTTAATAAAAACTTCCCTAAATGCAGCACACAAGGGAAGGGTATATGGTAAGCAATATAAAAAAAAATTGCACGAGTAAGCCCCACGTTGTGGACGCCAATTGTTACCGAATTTATTAAGAACCGAACTTTAATTTACTATTTAAAATGCTGGGAATAAATTCCACACACCGCGAGCAAACTAGAAAATTTATATCGAAAGCGAAACTTGATAAAATACTATTAAAACGCGAAAACTAAAATTGGGATGTAAATAATCCCGACGTGCGCGCAACTTGTCTAAAAACGAAATGTCAAAGTGACACAGGTTCGTATTCGGCAACCAACAACACTTCAGTGCTGTCTCCCGTAGCTCAGCCTAATGGGTGGGTTCGATTTGATATTCCTTTTTAATCCGATTTGATTAAAAGGGAATATCAAATAGTTATAAAATAATATCAAGAATTAATAAAACTCAATTTGATGAGTGAGAGTACAAGGGCGTACTAGCTCACTTCAAATATGGGCACCAGGAAACCTTTTAAGATGGTGGTTTGCCTTAACCAAAGCTGAAATAGTAGCGATAAAAAGAAAGAAAGACTAGGAAGAAAAGAAATGAAACAGTATGAAATTTCTGAAAGAAATTATAGATTTTTATTATATTTTTAGGGTGTCTGGGAAACCGTGGTAAAAAAAAATTAAAACCCAGAATCTTTTCGGTATAAAAGAAAATGTACAGAGTTGTTTTTGAGATTGGCAGGAGGCCAATTCTCGAAGTAAATAAAATGTAAGAAAGTTAGACAAGATTATAAACAGATTGTTGTGTCGTTTGAACACAAGAAAGAATCAGTAAGGAAAGTTTCCGAAAAAAATAAGAATAGAAGTAAAGAAAAAAAACGGTCGCGAGTCCCGCAATCTCGGGATATTAGAACGTTAGGTCAACGAAGGCCTAGCGGATCAAAATTTTGCCGCAAATTAGACGACTCTAGAGTGGTTCGAAAAATCCTTGAAAATATAGGATTTTTCGAAGCGAACAGTAGAAAATAAAAAGGAAAGAAAATACTTAGCTCTTCTAATATACTCCTGCACTCGTTGAGAAAATACCCTCTCTGGATTCCTCAATTTCCACAGTTGAATTCCCAACCGGAATTTTGCCGCAAAGTCGGCTTCACAAAATATCTCCAAAAAAAATAATCGTAATAAAAACGCAAAATAGTCGCAAATAATTCTTCGCACGCTTTCTCTATATCTTCACACTTTCGTCGCCAAAAGCAAAGAGACCATCAAGATGGCGGGTTTTTCTCCTCCATCCGGCATCTGCCATGCAGCCATCCTCGTCAGACCTTTAAGCGTCGTGTTGTTCGGTCTCACTTTTACTGCAGCATTCCGCCATTAGGCTGGGATGTGCAAGTGAGATGTCACGAATCAACTACCCGCGGTCCATTGCGTTCAGGTGATGTGATCACCAGTAGCCGAGTGGACGAGTTCAACCTCTTTCAAAAAGACTTACTGCGAAAAATTATTTAACTCGCGCAAAGTCCCCAGCCCAAACCGGCCCAAACTAAAATATAGAGAAGATATTTTCCAAAAAACGAAGAACAAAAGATGCTAAGTCTAAAAGCTCGACGAATACTTTCCGTAGACCTTCGTTCAGATAGTTAGAAGAAAGAAAGGGGAATAAAAACGGAAACACGTCTTTTAGTGATTCTTTCTTGATGTTGACGATACTCAATTTAATTTTAATTGTAATTTACTAGAAAATTTAGGTTGGTGTGAATATAGTTCACACATTGTTGGGCATGGATCTCAATCTTCATGCCTTTCTCCTTTTATCAATGTTTGCGTAGGCCACCTGCCGTACGACTATTGTGGACCGACCGTCACACAAGAAAAGTGTCTTCTACTGCGCAATCTTTTGCATCGAGGAACAATGTGACCTGAAAATGGCATTTCGAAGGTTTTAGAAGAACAGGTCTCTGGCTGATGGACCAGGTTTCAACTGAACTCTTCTACTACTTCCGAGCAGCTATAGATAAAGTTTATTAGCGGGAGAAGAACGGCGGATAGAACTTGTTGTGGTAAATTTAACCGCAACAGGGGATCTGCTAACGAAAGTCCTTTGAGGTGGTGCCATTTGCCGTGTATCACTCGTTGGGCCGGGAGAAGGCCAGTCAGTGACTTGAAAACCAAAGCCTGGACGGCCGTCTCAAACGTCGATTGGCGGGAACCAACGCGTACTTCGACGGAGTGCTGTGTAGTGCCACTGCTGACCAACCTTAACCCAGATACTTCGGCAAAAGTGCGCCGCTTTTCTAGCTTCAACAGTAGTGCGGCAGTTTCGGTGATGAACGACGTTTCTGAGCCTGTGTCGATCAACGCTCGTATTAGGTGCAATCGCCCGTCTGCTGCTCGTGCCTTTACTACTGCCGTTGCTAGAAGCACTAGATCAATATAAAAACAACCTGATAAAGTTCTGTCAGCTGCTGCCGAATCAAAATGAGACATGTAAGGCAACTATCCCATAAAATAATGTCACTTTATGAAGATCTAGAAAGAGGAAACGAATTACTATCACCCCATCCAGATAGCAGTATGGGAGTTCGCAGTGCAGCATTTAACTTCATTGGAAACATTGCAAACGGTCTTTTCGGAATACTCGATTCGGAATATGCGAATAAGATGTCGGAATCAAATAATAAAATTCAAAAAGACGATGGTCATCTTTAACATCTTATTAAAAACCAAACATCAATAATTGACGCCACAATGAATATTCTTCAGCAGTCTCAACAAGAAACTACCAACAACTTTCTAGAAATAGACAAGGATCTTCAACATTTCGCTACACTTCTTGACGGAATCAGGCAGAAGTATTATGAGGACCAATTACGGCAACTATTCAATGCAATTGCCGTGCAACTTATCCTTGCATTATCGCAAGTACAAAAGACCCAGACTGCCTTGATAGATGTTTCAATCGATACTCAGCATGGCAAAATAAATCCTCAACTAATTTCTCCTGCCTAACTTCGACATGAATTTCTCCACATAAAATCAAGCCTCCCATCAACACTTCGACTTCCCGTCTCTCAAGACGAGGTTTTGACGCTTTACCATCTTAGAGCATCCACGGCAGAGCACTTAAGGATAACATAATCTTCAAAATAACTTTACCATTGCTAAGTCTGGATGATTTTGAACTATTCAAGGTAACACCAGTGGTACCCGTGGCGTAATGGTTAGCATGTCCACCTGCTAACCCAGAGGTTCGAGGTTCGAATCCCAGCAGAGGCAAAATGCAAAAAAGTCGCGATACTATGGAGGAGTTTTGCAAAAAGTGTACCGATAAATTCTCGGGAAAAACAAAAATTAAAATTAAATGCGGTGGTTTCTGTGAAGCTTTATTCCATGAAAATTGTACGGGCTTGGCTGAATATGATTTAAACGTCATAAAGTCAAAGAAAAACATTGTTTTCGTTTGTGATGACTGCTTGGACAGTAAAAGTGTAATTGAGAAATCGCTAAAAGAAATTTTAAAATCAGTGAATGCAAACAAAGAAAGTGCCGCGAAACAAGAAAAATTAGTAAACAGTATGATTGAGAAACTAAATGCACTAAGCTATGGTGAATGTCAACAAAAAAGTGTGGAAAAGCCAGGAACATTATGCGAGTCTGTTGCAAAAGTGTCCGCCGGTCGTATTAAAACCCAAAGTTAAGCAAAGTGGAAAAAAAAAACAAAGGAAGATTTGAAAAATCATGTTGACCCATCGAAACTCATGATTAGTGATATAGCTTCAAGAAACAACGGAGTAGTTGAAATCATGTGTGATAATGAAGGTGAAAGAGATAGAGTGAAATGTGCAGTTGAAAAAGAGCTTGGTAATACATATGAAGTTAAAGTACCGGTACTAAAAAAACCAAAAGTGTTTATCACAGGTATTAGTGAACAAATGAATGAGAAACAAATTGAGAAGAGTCTTAAAGCTCAAAACAAATCATTGAGTGAGAGTGAGATCAAATCTGTCAAAGTTATGAAAATGGAAAAAAAGAAAAATGAGAGAAAATATGAATATTTCAATGCTGTGGTAGAATTGATTCCAAAAGCTTTCAAGTAGCCATGGGCGTAGATAAAGTAAATATTGGTTGTGACAGGTGCAAAATTTTTGATGATTTAAAAGTGAAAAGATGTCTTAAATGTCTAAGATTTAATCATGAATCAAAAGAGTGTACAAAAAAGCAAGTCCCTAGTACCCCTAGCCTGTCTCATTCCCTCAACCCTTTCTAGAAATGAGTTCACTGAGGTGCCACAGCGCTCTCCAGTGAACTTCACTTCCCACTTCGCAATATTGTGTAATTTCCTAAAATCTGCACTGTCCTGACTAACGATAGTATTTTCCCTAGCACTAATATCTTGAGGTGCAGCTGAATGCTGCTTTGTGACCTCACTACCCTTTTCTGCACCTTTATCCAGCAAACCTACTTCTTCTACTACGTCCTCATCATCATCCACATCTTCATCCTCATCCTCATCTTCATCCCCATCCAAAATAGTCATCGCCATCACCACGTCATTCTTCAATTTCAATTTCACTTTCTCATCCTTCTCATTCTCAGAAATGCTCCTATCCAACCTACGCAGACACCATTCAACTTTGATCAAAATCTTCACATACTCCTTCGAAGTCTCTGACTTCGGAGGATTCTCTAACAACTTATTACTTTCTCCTAACTTCTTCTCTACTGCCGCGGAATCCTGTTCGAAGGTGAACGGATAAGCGGGTGAAACAAAAGAATTCCTACGCTCTAGTTTAATAGCTACCCTAAGCGCTTTTCGCATATCCTCCACAGTCCCTACATTCAACCCTCTACATTCTACTTCATAAACAATTTCATCCTGCGACAATCTATTCACCTGACTTAACTCCATTTTATTACTAACTAAAACTTCCTAACCAAATCTTGTAAAAATAACAATAAACCGCAAGAACGTAAAATAAAGTAAGTGTTTTTAAAACTCGTTTGCCAAAAAAAAAATTGGGAAAATATAAAAACAATTCAAACCAAATTAAATAAAATGTAATTGCAAACTTAATACTAGAAAGTCAATAGAACACAAGAAAAAATAAATTATTAAAGGAAAAAAAAATAAATCAAACCAAAAGTACTCTAAGTAGCACAAAAGGTATTAATACTTTAAGTGCCAGCCCTGATCTTTGGTTGAAAGAATTTATGCACACTAACACTAGTGTACGTAATTTATTGTAAAAAGAAAAAGATAATGGCGGATCTCAAATTCGCGAAGTGTCAAAAAAAAAACTCGAAACAAATTAAATTTATTATGCACTTTATACAAAATATTACTTTAAATTGTAGCCACCAAAAAAAAAAACAAAACAAAAAAACTCACAATTCAATCCTGACCACTGATGATATACACTCCTTGTGTCCTGAACTGTTCACTGCCTATTCCACAGATTCAATCCCACGGATTCCAATCCTGAATCCAAAGTTCCCAGGTTTTGCACCGTCGAACAAAGAAGCAAACTCTCAAACACTCTAGTAAAAAAAAAACACAAAGTAAATATTTCTAAAGAAAAGCACTTTAATAAAAACTTCCCTAAATGCAGCACACAAGGGAAGGGTATATGGTAAGCAATATAAAAAAAAATTGCACGAGTAAGCCCCACGTTGTGGACGCCAATTGTTACCGAATTTATTAAGAACCGAACTTTAATTTACTATTTAAAACGCTGGGAATAAATTCCACACACCGCGAGCAAACTAGAAAATTTATATCGAAAGCGAAACTTGATAAAATACTATTAAAACGCGAAAACTAAAATTGGGATGTAAATAATCCCGACGTGCGCGCAACTTGTCTAAAAACGAAATGTCAAAGTGACACAGGTTCGTATTCGGCAACCAACAACACTTCAGTGCTGTCTCCCGTAGCTCAGCCTAATGGGTGGGTTCGATTTGATATTCCTTTTTAATCCGATTTGATTAAAAGGGAATATCAAATAGTTATAAAATAATATCAAGAATTAATAAAACTCAATTTGATGAGTGAGAGTACAAGGGCGTACTAGCTCACTTCAAATATGGGCACCAGGAAACCTTTTAAGATGGTGGTTTGCCTTAACCAAAGCTGAAATAGTAGCGATAAAAAGAAAGAAAGACTAGGAAGAAAAGAAATGAAACAGTATGAAATTTCTGAAAGAAATTATAGATTTTTATTATATTTTTAGGGTGTCTGGGAAACCGTGGTAAAAAAAAATTAAAACCCAGAATCTTTTCGGTATAAAAGAAAATGTACAGAGTTGTTTTCGAGATTGGCAGGAGGCCAATTCTCGAAGTAAATAAAATGTAAGAAAGTTAGACAAGATTATAAACAGATTGTTGTGTCGTTTGAACACAAGAAAGAATCAGTAAGGAAAGTTTCCGAAAAAAAATAAGAATAGAAGTAAAGAAAAAAAAAACGGTCGCGAGTCCCGCAATCTCGGGATATTAGAACGTTAGGTCAACGAAGGCCTAGCGGATCAAAATTTTGCCGCAAATTAGACGACTCTAGAGTGGTTCGAAAAATCCTTGAAAATATAGGATTTTTCGAAGCGAACAGTAGAAAATAAAAAGGAAAGAAAATACTTAGCTCTTCTAATATACTCCTGCACTCGTTGAGAAAATACCCTCTCTGGATTCCTCAATTTCCACAGTTGAATTCCCAACCGGAATTTTGCCGCAAAGTCGGCTTCACAAAATATCTCCAAAAAAAATAATCGTAATAAAAACGCAAAATAGTCGCAAATAATTCTTCGCACGCTTTCTCTATATCTTCACACTTTCGTCGCCAAAAGCAAAGAGACCATCAAGATGGCGGGTTTTTCTCCTCCATCCGGCATCGGCCATGCAGCCATCCTCGTCAGACCTTTAAGCGTCGTGTTGTTCGGTCTCACTTTTACTGCAGCATTCCGCCATTAGACTGGGATGTGCAAGTGAGATGTCACGAATCAACTACCCGCGGTCCATTGCGTTCAGGTGATGTGATCACCAGTAGCCGAGTGGACGAGTTCAACCTCTTTCAAAAAGACTTACTGCGAAAAATTATTTAACTCGCGCAAAGTCCCCAGCCCAAACCGGCCCAAACTAAAATATAGAGAAGATATTTTCCAAAAAACGAAGAACAAAAGATGCTAAGTCTAAAAGCTCGACGAATACTTTCCGTAGACCTTCGTTCAGATAGTTAGAAGAAAGAAAGGGGAATAAAAACGGAAACACGTCTTTTAGTGATTCTTTCTTGATGTTGACGATACTCAATTTAATTTTAATTGTAATTTACTAGAAAATTTAGGTTGGTGTGAATATAGTTCACACATTGTTGGGCATGGATCTCAATCTTCATGCCTTTCTCCTTTTATCAATGTTTGCGTAGGCCACCTGCCGTACGACTATTGTGGACCGACCGTCACACAAGAAAAGTGTCTTCTACTGCGCAATCTTTTGCATCGAGGAACAATGTGACCTGAAAATGGCATTTCGAAGGTTTTAGAAGAACAGGTCTCTGGCTGATGGACCAGGTTTCAACTGAACTCTTCTACTACTTCCGAGCAGCTATAGATAAAGTTTATTAGCTGGAGAAGAACGGCGGATAGAACTTGTTGTGGTAAATTTAACCGCAACAGGGGATCTGCTAACGAAAGTCCTTTGAGGTGGTGCCATTTGCCGTGTATCACTCGTTGGGCCGGGAGAAGGCCAGTCAGTGACTTGAAAACCAAAGCCTGGACGGCCGTCTCAAACGTCGATTGGCGGGAACCAACGCGTACTTCGACGGAGTGCTGTGTAGTGCCACTGCTGACCAACCTTAACCCAGATACTTCGGCAAAAGTGCGCCGCTTTTCTAGCTTCAACAGTAGTGCGGCAGTTTCGGTGATGAACGACGTTTCTGAGCCTGTGTCGATCAACGCTCGTATTAGGTGCAATCGCTTGTCTGCTGCTCGTGCCTTTACTACTGCCGTTGCTAGAAGCACTAGATCAATATAAAAACAACCTGATAAAGTTCTGTCAGCTGCTGCCGAATCAAAATGAGACATGTAAGGCAACTATCCCATAAAATAATGTCACTTAATGAAGATCTAGAAAGAGGAAACGAATTACTATCACCCCATCCAGATAGCAGTATGGGAGTTCGCAGTGCAGCATTTAACTTCATTGGAAACATTGCAAACGGTCTTTTCGGAATACTCGATTCGGAATATGCGGATAAGATGTCGGAATCAAATAATAAAATTCAAAAAGACGATGGTCATCTTTAACATCTTATTAGAAACCAAACATCAATAATTGACGCCACAATGAATATTCTTCAGCAGTCTCAACAAGAAACTACCAACAACTTTCTAGAAATAGACAAGGATCTTCAACATTTCGCTACACTTCTTGACGGAATCAGGCAGAAGTATTATGAGGACCAATTACGGTCACTATTCAATGCAATTGCCGTGCAACTTATCCTTGCATTATCGCAAGTACAAAAGACCCAGACTGCCTTGATAGATGTTTCAATCGATACTCAGCATGGCAAAATAAATCCTCAACTAATTTCTCCTGCCTAACTTCGACATGAATTTCTCCACATAAAATCAAGCCTCCCATCAACACTTCGACTTCCCGTCTCTCAAGACGAGGTTTTGACGCTTTACCATCTTAGAGCATCCACGGCAGAGCACTTAAGGATAACATAATCTTCAAAATAACTTTACCATTGCTAAGTCTGGATGATTTTGAACTATTCAAGGTAACACCAGTGGTACCCGTGGCGTAATGGTTAGCATGTCCACCTGCTAACCCAGAGGTTCGAGGTTCGAATCCCAGCAGAGGCAAAATGCAAAAAAGTCGCGATACTATGGAGGAGTTTTGCAAAAAGTGTACCGATAAATTCTCGGGAAAAACAAAAATTAAAATTAAATGCGGTGGTTTCTGTGAAGCTTTATTCCATGAAAATTGTACGGGCTTGGCTGAATATGATTTAAACGTCATAAAGTCAAAGAAAAACATTGTTTTCGTTTGTGATGACTGCTTGGACAGTAAAAGTGTAATTGAGAAATCGCTAAAAGAAATTTTAAAATCAGTGAATGCAAACAAAGAAAGTGCCGCGAAACAAGAAAAATTAGTAAACAGTATGATTGAGAAACTAAATGCACTAAGCTATGGTGAATGTCAACAAAAAAGTGTGGAAAAGCCAGGAACATTATGCGAGTCTGTTGCAAAAGTGTCCGCCGGTCGTATTAAAACCCAAAGTTAAGCAAAGTGGAAAAAAAAACAAAGGAAGATTTGAAAAATCATGTTGACCCATCGAAACTCATGATTAGTGATATAGCTTCAAGAAACAACGGAGTAGTTGAAATCATGTGTGATAATGAAGGTGAAAGAGATAGAGTGAAATGTGCAGTTGAAAAAGAGCTTGGTAATACATATGAAGTTAAAGTACCGGTACTAAAAAAACCAAAAGTGTTTATCACAGGTATTAGTGAACAAATGAATGAGAAACAAATTGAGAAGAGTCTTAAAGCTCAAAACAAATCATTGAGTGAGAGTGAGATCAAATCTGTCAAAGTTATGAAAATGGAAAAAAAGAAAAATGAGAGAAAATATGAATATTTCAATGCTGTGGTAGAATTGATTCCAAAAGCTTTCAAGTAGCCATGGGCGTAGATAAAGTAAATATTGGTTGTGACAGGTGCAAAATTTTTGATGATTTAAAAGTGAAAAGATGTCTTAAATGTCTAAGATTTAATCATGAATCAAAAGAGTGTACAAAAAAGCAAGTCCCTAGTACCCCTAGCCTGTCTCATTCCCTCAACCCTTTCTAGAAATGAGTTCACTGAGGTGCCACAGCGCTCTCCAGTGAACTTCACTTCCCACTTCGCAATATTGTGTAATTTCCTAAAATCTGCACTGTCCTGACTAACGATAGTATTTTCCCTAGCACTAATATCTTGAGGTGCAGCTGAATGCTGCTTTGCGACCTCACTACCCTTTTCTGCACCTTTATCCAGCAAACCTACTTCTTCTACTACGTCCTCATCATCATCCACATCTTCATCCTCATCCTCATCTTCATCCCCATCCAAAATAGTCATCGCCATCACCACGTCATTCTTCAATTTCAATTTCACTTTCTCATCCTTCTCATTCTCAGAAATGCTCCTATCCAACCTACGCAGACACCATTCAACTTTGATCAAAATCTTCACATACTCCTTCGAAGTCTCTGACTTCGGAGGATTCTCTAACAACTTATTAATTTCTCCTAACTTCTTCTCTACTGCCGCTGAATCCTGTTCGAAGGTGAACGGATAAGCGGGTGAAACAAAAGAATTCCTACGCTCTAGTTTAATAGCTACCCTAAGCGCTTTTCGCATATCCTCCACAGTCCCTACATTCAACCCTCTACATTCTACTTCATAAACAATTTCATCCTGCGACAATCTATTCACCTGACTTAACTCCATTTTATTACTAACTAAAACTTCCTAACCAAATCTTGTAAAAATAACAATAAACCGCAAGAACGTAAAATAAAGTAAGTGTTTTTAAAACTCGTTTGCCAAAAAAAAAATTGGGAAAATATAAAAACAATTCAAACCAAATTAAATAAAATGTAATTGCAAACTTAATACTAGAAAGTCAATAGAACACAAGAAAAAATAAATTATTAAAGGAAAAAAAAATAAATCAAACCAAAAGTACTCTAAGTAGCACAAAAGGTATTAATACTTTAAGTGCCAGCCCTGATCTTTGGTTGAAAGAATTTATGCACACTAACACTAGTGTACGTAATTTATTGTAAAAAGAAAAAGATAATGGCGGATCTCAAATTCGCGAAGTGTCAAAAAAAAAACTCGAAACAAATTAAATTTATTTTGCACTTTATACAAAATATTACTTTAAATTGTAGCCACCAAAAAAAAAAACAAAACAAAAAAACTCACAATTCAATCCTGACCACTGATGATATACACTCCTTGTGTCCTGAACTGTTCACTGCCTATTCCACAGATTCAATCCCACGGATTCCAATCCTGAATCCAAAGTTCCCAGGTTTTGCACCGTCGAACAAAGAAGCAAACTCTCAAGCACTCTAGGAAAAAAAAAAACACAAAGTAAATATTTCTAAAGAAAAGCACTTTAATAAAAACTTCCCTAAATGCAGCACACAAGGGAAGGGTATATGGTAAGCAATATAAAAAAAAATTGCACGAGTAAGCCCCACGTTGTGGACGCCAATTGTTACCGAATTTATTAAGAACCGAACTTTAATTTACTATTTAAAACGCTGGGAATAAATTCCACACACCGCGAGCAAACTAGAAAATTTATATCGAAAGCGAAACTTGATAAAATACTATTAAAACGCGAAAACTAAAATTGGGATGTAAATAATCCCGACGTGCGCGCAACTTGTCTAAAAACGAAATGTCAAAGTGACACAGGTTCGTATTCGGCAACCAACAACACTTCAGTGCTGTCTCCCGTAGCTCAGCCTAATGGGTGGGTTCGATTTGATATTCCTTTTTAATCCGATTTGATTAAAAGGGAATATCAAATAGTTATAAAATAATATCAAGAATTAATAAAACTCAATTTGATGAGTGAGAGTACAAGGGCGTACTAGCTCACTTCAAATATGGGCACCAGGAAAC
Source organism: Melanostoma mellinum (assembly GCA_914767635.1). Classification (NCBI taxonomy): domain Eukaryota; kingdom Metazoa; phylum Arthropoda; class Insecta; order Diptera; family Syrphidae; genus Melanostoma; species Melanostoma mellinum. The sequence goes on from OU612058.1 coordinate 96,243,347, forward strand.
CTTTTAAGATGGTGGTTTGCCTTAACCAAAGCTGAAATAGTAGCGATAAAAAGAAAGAAAGACTAGGAAGAAAAGAAATGAAACAGTATGAAATTTCTGAAAGAAATTATAGATTTTTATTATATTTTTAGGGTGTCTGGGAAACCGTGGTAAAAAAAAATTAAAACCCAGAATCTTTTCGGTATAAAAGAAAATGTACAGAGTTGTTTTCGAGATTGGCAGGAGGCCAATTCTCGAAGTAAATAAAATGTAAGAAAGTTAGACAAGATTATAAACAGATTGTTGTGTCGTTTGAACACAAGAAAGAATCAGTAAGGAAAGTTTCCGGAAAAAAATAAGAATAGAAGTAAAGAAAAAAAACGGTCGCGAGTCCCGCAATCTCGGGATATTAGAACGTTAGGTCAACGAAGGCCTAGCGGATCAAAATTTTGCCGCAAATTAGACGACTCTAGAGTGGTTCGAAAAATCCTTGAAAATATAGGATTTTTCGAAGCGAACAGTAGAAAATAAAAAGGAAAGAAAATACTTAGCTCTTCTAATATACTCCTGCACTCGTTGAGAAAATACCCTCTCTGGGTTCCTCAATTTCCACAGTTGAATTCCCAACCGGAATTTTGCCGCAAAGTCGGCTTCACAAAATATCTCCAAAAAAAATAATCGTAATAAAAACGCAAAATCAAATAATTCTTCGCACGCTTTCTCTATATCTTCACACTTTCGTCGCCAAAAGCAAAGAGACCATCAAGATGGCGGGTTTTTCTCCTCCATCCGGCATCGGCCATGCAGCCTCGTCAGACCTTTAAGCGTCGTGTTGTTCGGTCTCACTTTTACTGCAGCATTCCGTCATTAGGCTGGGATGTGCAAGTGAGATGTCACGAATCAACTACCCGCGGTCCATTGCGTTCAGGTGATGTGATCACCAGTAGCCGAGTGGACGAGTTCAACCTCTTTCAAAAAGACTTACTGCGAAAAATTATTTAACTCACGCAAAGTCCCCAGCCCAAACCGGCCCAAACTAAAATATAGAGAAGATATTTTTCAAAAAACGAAGAACAAAAGATGCTAAGTCTAAAAGCTCGACGAATACTTTCCGTAGACCTTCGTTCAGATAGTTAGAAGAAAGAAAGGGGAATAAAAACGGAAACACGTCTTTTAGTGATTCTTTCTTGATGTTGACGATACTCAATTTAATTTTAATTGTAATTTACTAGAAAATTTAGGTTGGTGTGAATATAGTTCACACATTGTTGGGCATGGATCTCAATCTTCATGCCTTTCTCCTTTTATCAATGTTTGCGAAGGCCACCTGCCGTCCGACTATTGTGGACCGACCGTCACACAAGAAAAGTGTCTTCTACTGCGCAATCTTTTGCATCGAGGAACAATGTGACCTGAAAATGGCATTTCGAAGGTTTTAGAAGAACAGGTCTCTGGCTGATGGACCAGGTTTCAACTGAACTCTTCTACTACTTCCGAGCAGCTATAGATAAAGTTTATTAGCGGGAGAAGAACGGCGGATAGAACTTGTTGTGGTAAATTTAACCGCAACAGGGGATCTGCTAACGAAAGTCCTTTGAGGTGGTGCCATTTGCCGTGTATCACTCGTTGGGCCGGGAGAAGGCCAGTCAGTGACTTGAAAACCAAAGCCTGGACGGCCGTCTCAAACGTCGATTGGCGGGAACCAACGCGTACTTCGACGGAGTGCTGTGTAGTGCCACTGCTGACCAACCTTAACCCAGATACTTCGGCAAAAGTGCGCCGCTTTTCTAGCTTCAACAGTAGTGCGGCAGTTTCGGTGATGAACGACGTTTCTGAGCCTGTGTCGATCAACGCTCGTATTAGGTGCAATCGCCCGTCTGCTGCTCGTGCCTTTACTACTGCCGTTGCTAGAAGCACTAGATCAATATTGTTCATAAGAATCGAGTGTGAACACTGCCACTCCCTTACTCTCTTAATTTTATAACTCTAGGTACAAAGTTAATACTGTTCGTTTTTAAAGTAGTTCATCGCATAGCGACGTCTACTCATTCGTCATACAACAGCCAACCAATACACATCATTTCGATTAAGTAAAATATTTCTTGGGCCTTCCGCCATTTGGTTTTTTCTTAATTACAAAATTTTATTTTTCGGCTGAAATTATAATATGTAACTTAAAGCAAAAAAATACAGTAATACAAATCTACGTGCTATTAAATAATAAAAAACAAGAAAAGTAAAGAAAAAAAACAGAGGGAGTTCTTTTTTTCTGTGGAGCCAATTGTCGGCTTGTGTTTTTCGTTCAAGGATTAGCGGAGCGTAAGTGTGGTCTGCCTATACATCATCATTTGGTCCTTCGAGCCGGATTGCTAACCACACATCGGCACGCTGCCCACGCTGCCAAAAAGGCACCACGTGCTGCAACACGCTAACCACGCTGCAACACGCTGCAACACGCTGCAACACGCTAACCACGCTGCAACACACCGGCACGCTGCCCACGCTGCAACACGCTGCAACACGCTAATCACGCTGCAACACACCGGCACGCTGCTCACGCTGCAACACGCTGCAACACGCTAACCACGCTGCAACACACCGGCACGCTGCCCACGCTGCCAAAAAGGCACCACGTTCTGCAACACGCTGCAACACGCTGACAACGCGGCACGCAGCCCACGCTACTAAAAAAGGGCCACAACCCGCTGCCAAAAGCACCACGTTCGGTCAACATCCATTGCTACGTCGAAGAAATATCCTGGCTACGCGGCTAGAACGCTGCTCGGCCATTTTTTTTAATTTGCTGGCGTCTACTGTGACGCACGTGACCTGACCAAGAAGAAGGAAGTGCGCCCATGATCATCGTGGGAACGACCATAAGCGAAGCGAAGTAGTTTCCATCATCCTAACATCCTAAAAGTTTTCATTTCCATGTAAAGGGTAAGTGAAATTTTGATTAATTGGCAATTTTTTTTTTTTTAAATATACATTTCAATCTCTTTGTGTTGCATCCTGACCACCAAACGCGTCATTTTCCTTTTTTTTAACACGCAAATATATATATACGGAAGTTCTTTGTGTTGAAGTGGTTCCTAGGTAATCGCCTTCCATCGCGGTAGTGATAGTTTTTTGTAGCTTCGATATTGGCAAGTGGTTTTGTTCCCCAGCCTAATTTTTGGTTCTTTGTGATTTTTAATAGACTGTCTTCCTCTTGGAAGGAGTCTGCGTTTTCTTTAACATTTTTTACTTTTGAAAAGCCGGGGTGGTTGGCCCCCAGTAGAATCTGTCAAGCCATTTGAAGATTCTAGAGCTTCGAAATTTTGACTTTTTTTAATATTTAAATTTAAATTGTGACTTTTTACTTTTGAAATTTTTTATCACGTTCGTGCCGCACATACCGTTCGTAACGGTGTATTCAAGCCGGGGTGGTTGGCCCCCAGTAGAATCTTTCAAGCCTTTTGAAGATTCTTGCGCTTTAAAATTTTAATTTTTTTTGAAATTTTTAGATTCTCTCAAGCCGTTTGAAGAGTCTTGCGCTTTAAAATTTTGATTTTTTTTGAAATTTTTTTTCTCATTCGTGCCGCACACACCGTTCGTAACGGTGTATTCAGGCCGCCGGGGTGGTTGGCCCCCAGTAGAATCTTTCAAGCCTTTTGAAGATTCTTGCGCTTTAAAATTTTAATTTTTTTTTGAAATTTTTAGATTCTCTCAAGCCTTTTGAAGAGTCTTGCGCTTTAAAATTTTGATCTTTTGAAATTTTTTTTTTCTCATTCGTGCCGCACACACCGTTCGTAACGGTGTATTCAAGCCGGGGTGGTTGGCCCCCAGTAGAATCTTTCAAGCCTTTTGAAGATTCTTGCGCTTTAAAATTTTAATTTTTTTTGAAATTTTTAGATTCTCTCAAGCCGTTTGAAGAGTCTTGCGCTTTAAAATTTTGATTTTTTTTGAAATTTTGTTTTTCTCATTCGTGCCGCACACACCGTTCGTAACGGTGTATTCAAGCCGGGGTGGTTGGCCCCCAGTAGAATCTTTCAAGCCTTTTGAAGATTCTTGCGCTTTAAAATTTTAATTTTTTTTTGAAATTTTTAGATTCTCTCAAGCCTTTTGAAGAGTCTTGCGCTTTAAAATTTTGATCTTTTGAAATTTTTTTTTCTCTCATTCGTGCCGCACACCGTTCGTAACGGTGTATTCAAGCCGGGGTGGTTGGCCCCAGTAGAATCTTTCAAGCCTGTCGAAGATTCTTGAGCTTTAAAATTTTGATTTTTTTTTAAATTTTTTGAATCTTTCAAGCCTTTTGAAGATTCTCGCGCTTTAAAGTTTTAATTTTTCTTGAAATTTTAGAGTCTTTCAAGTCTTTTGAAGATTCTTGCGCTTTAAATTTTAACTTTGAAATTTTTTTTTCTCTTGTTCGTGCCGCACACACCGTTCGTATCGGTGTATTCAAGCTGGGGTGGTTGGCCCCCAGTAGAATCTTTCAAGCCTTTTGAAGATTCTTGCGCTTTAAATTTATTTAATTTAATTTTTTTTTCTCTTGTTCGTGCCGCACACACCGTTCGTATCGGTGTATTCAAGCCGGGGTGGTTGGCCCCCAGTAGAATCTTTCAAGCCTGTTGAAGATTCTTGTGCTTCCAAATTTGGATTTTTTGAAATTTTTTAAATTTAAATCTTGATCTTTTTTGAGAGTCTGCGTTTTCTGAGTGCTGTAAGCCACGAGTTAGGTTTAAATTTTCTTGGTTTCGTGTCGCTTTCTTGTCATTTATACAATCTGAAAATAATTTTTTGTGATGGCTTTGATGGAAGACTTCATTTTCTCGTCTGATCAGTTGGTCAAGTTTCACCAAGCGGCGAAAGAGGTGCCAGATCACGGGCACACACTTTCCGCTCTCGAAGTCAGAAAGTCAGAATTAAGAGAACGGTGGCTCGCAGTCAAAGAAGCGTATGCGCTATGCATAAAATTCAGGCCAAAGACAAGAGAAGCCGCCTTAGACATTGAAGCCATAGAAACCAAGTATAAACTGTGCAACGAAAATTATGTGGCATGCTCAGCCTTTTTTCTCGATCACGAAGCACGACTGAAACCTCAGGGTATTGGCAAAAATTCGATATCGGAACAAACATTCGCTCCTCGCCACCTCAAATTACCTCCATGTGAGACGGAGGTATTCAAGGGGGATTATATTTCCTGGCCGGTTTTCCGAAATATGTTTGAGGCAGTCTACATTAAACACCCCGAGTTGGGTGAAGTAGAAAAACTCTTCCATCTTAGAGCCGAAACCAAAGACGAGGCTTATCGGATTGTCAGCCAATTTCCGCTAACCAATGCCAGCTTTTCACTAGCCTGGGAAGCGTTGCGGGCTACGTATGAAAATACTCCAATCTTGGTCAACAATCAGGTAAAAAATATCTTTAACTTGCCAACAGTACATGAAGAGTCGGCCAAATTGATCCGAGCCCTTCAGAGTACTGTAAATGATTCGGTATCAACGTTGCAAGCGCATAAGGTTATAACGCAAAACTGGGATCCGATTCTCGTCTTTGCGTGTTCAAGTAGACTGCCCAAAACTACATTGACTCTATGGGAACAATCCCTGGAAGACCCGACGAAAGTTCCGACCTGGCAGCAATTAGACTCGTTCTTAACGTCTCGCTTTCAGGTGCTGGAGTCCATTTCCGACACCACTTCGTCAAAAGGCACAGGGCTTCATAAACTTCCAAAAAGGGATACGAATGTTCGAAACAACAATAGAGTCAACACATACCTTGCCAAAACAGGGGGGGGGGGGGGAATGCAAGATCTGTGCGGCTGCGCACTCCATTTATGAGTGTGCCAAATTTTCGGCAATGTCAATCCCAACGAGAATCAAAACGGTACGGCAGCACAAACTGTGCAACAACTGTTTAAGCGCAAATCATGAAAAGGTTGCTTGTACTAGCAAATATTCTTGTAGCCACTGTAAAAAACGGCATCACTCACTGTTGCACCTCAACGCTAACGAAAACTGAAATACAATACAGTCCACTAATCTCCCTAGTGCAACAACAGCTCCTCAAATATCGGCGTCGTCACTTCCATTTGTGCCTCAAGCGTCGTTTCAAAACTTTCATGTCGGGGCTCCGAAGAAAATATTGCTTGCAACGGCACTAGTTTGCATTGTTGGCAAAGAATCCAAACACATAGTTCGCGCTCTTATCGACCCTGGTTCCGAAATATCCTTTATCTCAGAGGCAGTACAAAAGCGTTTGAACTTGCCCGTAACGGATAAGAATACAACCATTTCCGGAATCAGTGGTAATCTCGCCATAACGTCGAAAAAACTCTGTGCGTTTGCAATCACGTGCTTAGATGAAGCCCAGATCACCATTTCTGCCCAGGCAATTGTGCTTCGATCATTGACGAACAATCTGCCAAGTTCATCGTTTAGTATCATCGATCCTAACCTTTGTGGCGGCCTCAAACTGGCTGATCCCACGTTTAATAAATCGTCCCAGGTCGATCTGCTGATCGGTGCGGATTTATACCCATCAATCATAAGGAACGGTCTCCAACTTATCGCAGATTCCCTCGTGGCTCAGAACACAATGTTCGGCTGGGTACTGTCCGGACCAGTTCCGGAGTCGTTCCAATCGTTCAATACATTCGTAGTATCGAACAGTTCGAGTACTTCCAATCTGGATACTCAGCTACGAAAATTTTGGGAGCTCGAGGAACTGCCGTCCACAGTCATTCGGTCAACAGAAGACTGCTACTGTGACGAACTTTATAAAAACACAGCTTCGAGACGTTCGGATGGGAGGTATGTTGTTCGTCTACCGTTCAAGGCACAATCGTCAAAGGGCAAGTTAGGGTTCTCTAGGCACATCGCACTAAGGCAGTTCTCTAGAGTCGAAAGATCGTTAGCCATGAAGGCGGAGCTCAGGTCTCAATATTCAAGCGTTGTTTCGGAATACCTCGCCCTCCGTCACTTTTGGTGTAAATTGTGCTCCATATTTGGCCATCCGCACCCTCTTGCAACTGGCAAAAGAAGGCAGAACCGTGTATCCCCTAGCGTCTAGAATCATTCAATCGGAGTTCTATGTCGACGATGTTCTATCTGGTGGTCATTCTCTCAGTTCGGCTAAACAGGCACAAATCGAACTTATAACGTTGCTTAACTCAGCTGGGTTTCCACTACGTAAGTGGACAGCAAATTCGTCCAGCTTACTTAACCATTTGGCACCAGAACATGTGCTGAACGAAAGTTTCCTGAAGCTCGATGCTGACAGCACCACAAAAACACTAGGGGTACGATGGAATGCCAAAGGAGACAATTTTTACTTCACAACACAACGCATTCCACTGTCGACAAATCCGACCAAAAGAGAGGTCTTCTCTCAAATTGCTCGTCTTTTCGATCCTGCGGGGTGGTTGGCCCCCGTAGTGATAATCGCCAAAACATTGATGCAACGCATTTGGGCTGAGCACACTGAGTGGGACGAGCGAATCAGCCCTGAATCATTTGCCACTTGGAAAGAGTTTGCAGAGTCATTACCTGAAATACAGGTTATAGAAATCCCACGTTGGGTTGAATACTAGCCCACTGTGGAGATTCAGTTTCATGGCTTCTGTGACTCTTCCGAGAAAGCATATGCGGCAGCGCTTTATATACGCGCAAGTCACCCTAATGGAGAAGCATCCTCCTACTTGATGTGTGCGAAGTCCAAAGTTGCCCCTCTAAAGACGGTCTCTTTACCGCGTCTTGAGCTGTGTGGAGCACTTTTGCTTTCAAAAATGATAAAATTTTACTTACCCAATTTTCCAGTCAAGACATATCAAATCTTTTTATGGACAGACTCATCCATAGTTTTGGCCTGGCTCAAAAAACCTCCGTGCGTTTGGAAAACCTTTGTTGCAAACCGTACCAGTGAAATACAGGACAATGTCGGCAACGCAGTTTGGAAGCACGTCAGATCTGCCGAAAATCCCGCGGACTTGGCCACTCGAGGTGTAATGCCCTCCGATCTGAAGCAGAATCGTATGTGGTGGCAGGGCCCATCATGGCTCTGTGAACCAGCCTCTCAATGGCCGGTGGCATTGCCAGACGCTCCACGTACTGAAGATCTAGAACAGAAAGAGGTTTCCTCGGTAGTGGTCCAGCCAAATTTTCAGAGTCCTCTAGTGGGACTAACAGGCATTTCTCTCGACGATTCTGAGCAAAACACCAACTCATTGGTAGTTCAACAAGAACCAGAAGATTTTCTTGACCGTTTTTCGACGTTATCCCGCGCTATGCGTGTATTGTGCTATGTTTTTCGCTTCTTCGGGTCTGTCTCAAAGCAACAGCCCAGCAAATACAAGTCTCGTGACATCTCGCAACCAGAAATGGAGTTTGTGAAAATTCGTCTAATCCGATTGGCTCAAGAAGCTTACTTTTCGACAGAATATTCTCTGCTTGCAGCTGGTAAGCCAGTGTCAACGAAAAGTTCTATTTTGTCCTTTAATTTATTTTTGGATTCAAACAAGCTTCTTAGAGTCAATGGGCGACTTTCGAACTCAGACATTTCGTACAATGAACGTCACCCTATAATACTACCCTTTGAATCCCGTTTTGCTTGCCTCCTGGTTCAATTCATTCATGAGATTTCTATGCACGGTGGCAACTCTTTAATGGTGCGACTAACACGACAAAGTTTCTGGGTACCAAGACTCCAAATTCTGGTTAAGTCTTGCATCCGTCGTTGCACCATATGCGCGACCAACAAAAGAGACTTAAGCAAGCAGATGATGGCTGCCCTACCGCCCGAAAGAGTTACCTTTTCTCCACCGTTCACATTTACTGGAATAGACTTCGCGGGTCCCTTCACAATCAAGAGTTTCAATGCACGGAATTGTCGTATGACCAAAGGGTATGCATGTGTGTTTGTCTGCTTTTCCACCAAGGCAATTCACCTTGAAGCGGCAAGTGATTTGTCATCTGAAGCGTTCCTCGCGGCCTTTGCCAGATTCACCTCTAGACGAGGTTTACCTAAAGAAGTGTTCTCCGACAATGGAACGAACTTTACAGGTGCCGATGCAATTTTACGCAAGGAGTTTAAGAAGTTTGTAGGCACCACTCCCAAAGAAACGAGTCTTAAGTATGGCGTTCAGGGTTTGAAATGGAATTTTATTCCACCCGGGGCACCTCACATGAGAGGTCTATGGGAAGCCGGCGTTAAAAGTTTCAAAGGCCATTTAAGAGGGCTGGGGACCAGGGCCAAATTTACGTTCGAAGAATTTGCAACGGTTTTAGCACGTATCGAAGCATGTTTGAACTCGCGTCCAATATCGTCCATGTCCACAGAACCTTCTGATCTGTTGGCATTGACGCCGGGGCATTTTTTACGCGGCGGTCCGCTTTTATCTTTTCCGGAACCGAATCTGGCCGATGCAAATTTATCGCTAATCAATCGGTGGGAAAAAGTAAAATGCCTCCAACAACAGTTCTGCCACAGATGGAAAGATGAATACCTCAAGGAACTACATCAACGACACAAATGGAAAACACCTCAAACCAACATTAAAGTTGATGATTTGGTCGTCATTAAAAACGAAAATCTGCCATCCACCGAATGGCGTCTAGGCCGTGTTATAAATATACACCCGGGTTCCGATGGTCGAGTCAGAGTTGCAACATTAGAGACCCAAAACGGAGAAATAGTCCGCCCCATAGTAAAACTGTGCCTATTGCCTATTAACTAAATTGCCAATTAAACAAAATTTCACTTATTTTATTTTTTTCCGATAACTTTTTTTTTTGGCGTATCTCGCCAAGGGGGGCGGTAATGTTCATAAGAATCGAGTGTGAACACTGCCACTCCCTTACTCTCTTAATTTTATAGCTCTAGGTACAAAGTTAATACTGTTCGTTTTTAAAGTAGTTCATCGCATAGCGACGTCTACTCATTCGTCATACAACAGCCAACCAATACACATCATTTCGATTAAGTAAAATATTTCTTGGGCCTTCCGCCATTTGGTTTTTTCTAAATTACAAAATTTTATTTTTCGGCTGAAATTATAATATGTAACTTAAAGCAAAAAAATACAGTAATACAAATCTACGTGTTATTAAATAATAAAAAACAAGAAAAGTAAAGAAAAAAAACAGAGGGAGTTCTTTTTTTCTGTGGAGCCAATTGTCGGCTTGTGTTTTTCGTTCAAGGATTAGCGGAGCGTAAGTGTGGTCTGCCTATACATCATCAAATATAAAAACAACCTGATAAAGTTCTGTCAGCTGCTGCCGAATCAAAATGAGACATGTAAGGCAACTATCCCATAAAATAATGTCACTTAATGAAGATCTAGAAAGAGGAAACGAATTACTATCACCCCATCCAGATAGCAGTATGGGAGTTCGCCGTGCAGCATTTAACTTCATTGGAAACATTGCAAACGGTCTTTTCGGAATACTCGATTCGGAATATGCGGATAAGATGTCGGAATCAAATAATAAAATTCAAAAAGACGATGGTCATCTTTAACATCTTATTAAAAACCAAACATCAATAATTGACGCCACAATGAATATTCTTCAGCAGTCTCAACAAGAAACTACCAACAACTTTCTAGAAATAGACAAGGATCTTCAACATTTCGCTACACTTCTTGACGGAATCAGGCAGAAGTATTATGAGGACCAATTACGGCAACTATTCAATGCAATTGCCGTGCAACTTATCCTTGCATTATCGCAAGTACAAAAGACCCAGACTGCCTTGATAGATGTTTCAATCGATACTCAGCATGGCAAAATAAATCCTCAACTAATTTCTCCTGCCTAACTTCGACATGAATTTCTCCACATAAAATCAAGCCTCCCATCAACACTTCGACTTCCCGTCTCTCAAGACGAGGTTTTGACGCTTTACCATCTCAGAGCATCCACGGCAGAGCACTTAAAGATAACATAATCTTCAAAATAACTTTACCATTGCTAAGTCTGGATGATTTTGAACTATTCAAGGTAGCACCAGTGGTACCCGTGGCGTAATGGTTAGCATGTCCACCTGCTAACCCAGAGGTTCGAGGTTCGAATCCCAGCAGAGGCAAAATGCAAAAATGTTTTTCCACGGGTATCGCCTTTCGCGAGGAATTGGTAAGTCCTCCGTTAGTAAATTCATTGCCATGAAAAGCGCATTCTGAATTAGCCGTTTGGAACCGGCGAAAAATTGTAGGTCCCCTCCATTCCTTCACAAGGCATGGTTGTGAGAAATGCGCTAGGCCCAGGGGCTCCTCGCTCTGTTGCTCCACCCTATTTTTTAAGGTAACACCAGTGCCCGCACTCATAAATGGAACTTTCTTCACAATAAACCCATCTACAAGGTATATATCATGGTTACCTTACATCGAGATCAATACTATCCCCTATCCGAAGCCGAATTTCAACAATGTGTCTCTTATACCACAGAAAGGCATCTTTGCAACCAGCATCATCCCATTTGCAAGCAAGGAACAGAAATCAGTGTATGCGAATTTGTTTATCTAAGTCAAGGATTGCAATCTCCGGACTGTCAACCTACCATAACCAGCAAGGGGACCCACTGGATACAACTATGCAATCCTAACGAATGGATTTACGTATTGAAGGAGCGGACGACCCTAAATATTGTGTGCAATGGAACAGTTACCCAAACAAAGAGAGAGAGCGCGAACCGATATAGACGTGTATTTAAATTTGTCCACAAAATATTTTAAATTTAGATCTAAACTTTTATCTAAATTCGAAAAATAGAAGTCGCGATACTATGGAGGAGTTTTGCAAAAAGTGTACCGATAAATTCTCGGGAAAAACAAAAATTAAAATTAAATGCGGTGGTTTCTGTGAAGCTTTATTCCATGAAAATTGTACGGGCTTGGCTGAATATGATTTAAACGTCATAAGGTCAAAGAAAAACATTGTTTTCGTTTGTGATGACTGCTTGCACAGTAAAAGTGTAATTGAGAAATCGCTAAAAGAAATTTTAAAATCAGTGAATGCAAACAAAGAAAGTGCCGCGAAACAAGAAAAATTAGTAAACAGTATGATTGAGAAACTAAATGCACTAAGCTATGGTGAATGTCAACAAAAAAGTGTGGAAAAGCCAGGAACATTATGCGAGTCTGTTGCAAAAGTGTCCGCCGGTCGTATTAAAACCCAAAGTAAAGCAAAGTGGAAAAAAAAAAACAAAGGAAGATTTGAAAAATCATGTTGACCCATCGAAACTCATGATTAGTGATATAGCTTCAAGAAACAACGGAGTAGTTGAAATCATGTGCGATAATGAAGGTGAAAGAGATAGAGTGAAATGTGCAGTTGAAAAAGAGCTTGGTAATACATATGAAGTTAAAGTACCGGTACTAAAAAAACCAAAAGTGTTTATCACAGGTATTAGTGAACAAATGAATGAGAAACAAATTGAGAAGAGTCTAAAAGCTCAAAACAAATCATTTAGTGAGAGTGACATCAAATGTGTCAAAGTTATGAAAATGGAAAAAAAGAAAAATGTGAGAAAATATGAATATTTCAATGCTGTGGTAGAATTGGATTCCAAAAGCTTTCAAGTAGCCATGGGCGTAGATAAAGTAAATATTGGCTGGGACAGGTGCAAAATTTTTGATGATTTAGGCTGTGTGTGAATTGGGTTATTGGGTTAAAATATGACACTAGCGTGGTGAAAAAGAGGGGATAAAATTTTAACCCATTTAGCCTGCTCGCTGAGCAGGCTAAAATGGGTTAAAATTTGACTTTTATCGAGAAAGAGAGGTGTGTCTAGTTCTTGTTGCATTCACAACTTTTTTTTGTCGAACAAACAGTAAACAAAGCAGAAAGTAGTTTTTAGCAGTATGGACGGTATACGAAAAATTGGACAACAAGAAAGAATAACGTGAAAACCTTACAATAAATGTAAGTTTTACCTTTTTTTTATCGAAAAACATATGTACATAATTATAAAAATAAATTAGTTGTTTTTTAGGGTCTCCCGAAGAAAAACTAAAACTCATTCAAATCCGAATTGAGCTGGACAACATGTAACTGCAAACATGGATGTAAATATGCAAAATTATATTTTCAAACATACTTCTAGAATTTTTCATTGTGGTTCAATAGAATTAATTGATAAAACATTTAAATAAATAAAATTATTGTAAGACATTTCTCCAAATTGTTATTCATTTTGTAAACAGATCTCAAATCGATGATTTTTTTCTTGAAGTTGTTGTCAGTGCTATAAAAACAAGTTTTCATACACCCGTTATCAAACTATCCGTGATGGGAAATATTTTGGCAAAATGCGGGACTATTGTCTCAACATATGAAAATAGTAGTACAAGAACAAGAGAAATTGGGAAAAATGGAGATCTTAACACTTTTTGGAACGTAATATTAAATTTACATTCTTAAAGTTGCTTTATTTTAAGTAATAAATAAATTAAATTAAACGATGAAAAGGAATTTTTGCAGGGAAATTTCTTAAACTATGAAGGAATTTTAATGAAATTAGTGTTTCAAAAAATCCCTTTTAACCCAATTCAAACAGCAAAAATTTAACATCTGAATCCACCGCAAAACAAGTGTCAAAATTTAACCAAGGTGAGAAATTTTAACCCAATTCACACACAGCCTTAAAAGTGAAAAGATGTCTTAATTGTCTAGGATTTAATCATGAATCAAAAGAGTGTACAAAAAAGCAAGTCTGTAGAAAGTGTTGTGGTGAGCAGATTCTCGAAATTGTGAAGAGCCTGAAAAAAGTGAATGTGTAAATTGCAAAATTGCGAATGATAGATTAAATCTTAATTAGGATACTGGTCATAAAACCTTCTACTATAATTGTCCTGTTTATTTAAAAAAGCTAGAAGCTAAGAGGAGTCGAGCATTCTATTAGCAACCACTGTATCAGTGTTCCGAAAAGTCTGTTTCATGTTTAAATAGCTTGTTTTTGAATATACAAGGGATCACAGGTAATTTTACTTTAATTGAAGATATTATTGCCCAAAATAGTATTTGTCTAAGTGGAAAGAAAGTTAAAACACCCCCTTAAACAAAAAAACTATGTTTTTATGCTATTGTGTGTTAGGGGGCACTTTCTTCGCGGATATTCGCCATGCCCTTTCCGATAACCCATTTTTCTTTCTCTTTTTCTACTAACCCTCACCGAGGTAAGACCTATTATCCATTCATATTAATTAAAATTGTTAAACTAAATTCCATATGTTTCTTTTTACTATCTACGCCTACGGCAAACTAAACATTGGTCCATACGAGCCACATATGCAAAATAAAATAAAACAATAAAAATTAAATATTTACAAGAGCACGTGCGATTCACGATCGGTGCTCCATCAGGAACATACGCCAGACACACGTAGCCACCAGCCACGATCAGTGTTAATTAATCCAATCGATCTTCGCCTCTCCCGATCACACATCAGGCATCAGGGGCATTACACTCCTTCTTATCACCAAAAGTCTACATTTCAATAACATTCTTCATTTCAATGACGATTTGTTCAGCAATCACCCAACACCTCGTAGCTAATTGCACACACGCCAAGACAAACAATTAGTTTCGACATACAGCACGCAGCCACGATCAGCATTTATCCACCTGATCGTCACCTCATCCGAACATACATCATACAGTGCAGTGCACTACTTAGCATCGAAATGCATCAATTCAGTGACGATTTGTCCAGCCATCACACAACACCTTGTAGCTGATAGCACACGCCAGACACACAGAGCCACGAAACACGATCAGTTGATCACTCTTAATCCGAACATACATCAGGTGCATTACACTACTTATCATCATAGTTCATCTCTTTTTGCATCCATCAAACAACACCTCGTAGCTGATAACACACATGCCAAGATACACAATTAGTATCAACATACCAGCAAGCAGTATAATCTACACAGTGAACGCATTTGTTAAAAAAGGTACGTGTACTGTAGAACATTTAGATGCAAGTTTTCTCTTTGATCAATAATATAGCCATTTAAACTTATAAAATTGCAATCAAAATCGAGTCAAATAATTTCATTGATAAATAGATCATACGTTTTCAATTTATGCATACACGTTTCAAAGTAATCGCGAACGTAGTTATAGATCCAAGTTTGTTAACAGAAAAAATAACAAAAATGGATAAATTTATTTTCAACACGGACTGTTTAGTCGAGTATTATGCCGATTTAAAAGAGAAACCAATCAGTTCTTTAACGTTGTCATCTCTCAAAGCGCGAGAAGTTGAATTAAAGGATTTGTGGGCAGAGGTTAAAAGCGCGTATGAAAATTGTGTTTGTGATTTAGAGAATCCATTAGAACTAGACAATCTGAATGCTGTGAAAGCAAAGTACAGGCTCTCTTCCGAGACATATTTTACATGTTCAGAGTTTATTATTGATAGTGTAGATAAGATTAAAGCTACCTTAAGAGAAGCTAAAAGTTTGTCAGATGAAAATACAGGTTCAAGTGATTTACAAGCAATAACTCAAGGGCAAAAGGTTTCAGTCAGTAAAGATTCAAACCAAAATGGATTTAAATTACCTCCATGTGACTGTGAAATATTTCAAGGGGATTATTTGTCATGGCCATCGTTTCGCGATATGTTTTTGGCAGTGTATGGCGGTTGAGTCCAGTTCAAAAGTTATTTCACCTCCGTGCTAAGACACGAGGAGATGCTTTTAATATAGTGTCGAAATTTGCTTTGACGGAAAACAATTTTGAAATTGCATGGGAAGCTCTCAGTTCACAGTTTGAAAACAAGCGAATATTAGTTAATAGTCATTTGAAGATTTTAGTTAACCTTCCGAATCTTTCTGTTGAAACAGACAAAGGTTTGAAACAACTCCACAGAGAAGTCAACGACTGCCTTTGTGCATTGAAGTCTCACGAAATCCAAACCGAATCATGGGATCCGATTCTTATATTTCTCGTTTCAAATCATTTACCAGAGAGAACCTTGTCTCTGTGGGAACAAGGGTTACTTAATCCGTCTGAAATTCCTACTTGGAAAGACATGAGCACATTTTTAGTCGCACGTTACAAGACACTAGAAACCATTAGTGATATTCGACTGTGCACAGCACTAAGTCAAGGCAAAGCGTTAATTCTTCACAACCACATACCAATAAAAAGGTAAGTGCACATCTAGCTAAAACTAGTAAATTCACTTGTGTGATGTGTCAAGGAACACATTCTTTGCGTTTGTGTCCTACTTTCCTACAAATGGAGATCAAGGATAGAGTTCAGACTGTGCGAAGTAACAATCTTTGTACAAATTGCTTAGCGCCTCATCATACTTCGCAAATATGCAAAAGCAAGTTCACCTGCAGTTATTGCAAGAAGCGTCACCACACACTCATCCACTTTCAGGATAGTGCTGTACCACAACAAAATAATCCATCAACGTCACCCCAACCACAATTCAATGTAAGACCTAATGAATTACAGTCCACACCTTAACATTCTCTTACAAATGTGCATACGCACCTCTCGACTTCGTCGAAACAGATACTTTTGGCTACCGCCCTAGTATCCATTGAGATCCACGGAACAAATCACACTCTTCGAGCTTTAATTGATCCTGGATCAGAGGTCACGTTGATCTCGAAAGCTGCACAGCGGCGCTTAGGGCTACCTGTAACGCAGGCACATGTCCAGATATCAGGTGTTAGCCAAGCTGTTATCACCATTGCAAAAAGCCTATGTCGTTTTTCAATGGGCTCCAATCTAACTTCAAGCTTGGTATATGTCCAAGCTTTAGTCGTCGAACGTCCAACTGGGCACCTCCCATCTAAGTCTGCGGAGTATGTAGACCTCAACGTTATCAGGTTTCGTACTTGCAGATCCTCAATTTTATAAATCCTCTGCAGTAGACATTCTTATAGGTGCTGATGTTTATTCAGAAATTATTTTTGAAGGTGTTCACCATAATCTTTTAGGGAAGCTAGTACTACAAAATACTATTTTCGGTTGGATCATTTCGGGTCCACTGCCAGAACCATCTACACCAGGGTATACAACAGTTGTTTCGTATTTTAACCAAGTTTCTCACGATGAAGAGATTAGGTGTTTTTGGGAATTGGAAGAGGTAGCCAAAACCAAATTACTTTCGTATGAAGATGAATGTTGTAAACAGCTGTATTCTGATTCGACTTATAGAGAACCAGATGGAAGGTATGTTGTTAAGCTACCATTTAGTACCGATTTTCATCATACAATTGATCTCGGGTTTTCCCGACGTATAAGTGAGAAGCAATTAATTCATTTAGAAAGTCGGTTGGCAAAGGATCCATCTTTGCAATCAGAATACAGCGAGGTTATTGAGGAATACTTAAAAGTAGGCCATATGAAAACGGTTCCACCAAAAGAGTTAGTGAAAAACAACAAAGTTGTATCTTACTACATGCCACATCATGCAGTGGTCAAGCCAGAGAGCTCCACTACCAAAGTGCGTGTAGTGTTCAATGCCTCTAGTCTTTCAGAAAATGGCACTAGTTTAAATGATGTCCTTTATACTGGCCCTGTCTTGCAACAAGACTTAGTAGAGTTGATCCTTAAATGGCGGAAATATCGTTACGTACTTAATGCAGATATCACAAAAATGTATCGCCAAATACGGGTGCATGAGCAGCACACACCCTTTCAGAAAATTGTGTTTCGCACTTTGCCAAACGAACCTATACAAGATTTTGAGTTGCAAACGGTTACCTTTGGGTTAAATGTTCACCATACCTAGCCATACGCACATTGTTGCAACTAGCGGATGACGAACAATTGAAGTATCCCATCGGGGCTTCGTTGCTTCGTTACAACTTCTACGTTGACGATTTGCTGGCAGGATTCGATTCTCTTGAACAAGCACAAACTACGCAGTCCGAAATCATAGCTATCCTAGACACAGCTGGATTTCAACTTCGTAAATGGACAACAAATAACTTAAAGTTATTAAGGAATATTTTAAGTGATCAAATTCTTAATAATCCATTAAAATCCATCAGTGAACAGAGCTCTATTAAAACCCTTGGAGTTCATTGGAATCCCAAGTCAGATTCGTTTCATTTTAAAATCGAACCTATACCCTTTTCTACGAACTGCACGAAGCGAGAAGTATTTTGCCTTGTAGCAAAGCTCTTTGATCCAGCAGGTTGGACAGCTCCTGTTCTTATAAAGGCGAAAATCCTTTTGCAGACCATCTAGAAAGACAAGACACCATGGGATAAGCAGCTAACAACTTCGTCGTTAGCTATCTGGAAAGTATATGGATTTGTGACTCCTCTGAACGAGCATATGCTGCTGCTATATTCGTTCGAGTAGAGGACAGCTCCAGAGGAATCACATCGCACATCCTATGTTCCAAAACAAAAGTCGCAGTCAATCCAGTAACGCTGCCTCGATTAGAGTTATGTGTTGCCGTTTTACTGGCAAAGCTCATGGGAAACGTTCTTCCTATGTTCAAGTCAGAAATCCCTGAGATACATTTGTGGTCTGACTCGTCAATTGTACTTGCGTGGCTTGCAAAAACCCCGTCAGCTTGGCGGTCCTTTGTTGCAAATCGCTGTAGCAAAATTAAGAAATATGTCGGTGAAGTTGACTGGAAACATGTGTCTTCAGAAGACAATCCAGCTGATCTTGCTACTGGCGGAATAACTGCCCACCGAACACATTTCGAACATGCTATGGTGGAACGGACCAAAATGGCTGTGTCATCCAGAAAACTTGTGGTCGGCTACCACCCCTGCCAATGTTAGAGAATTGGAACTAGAACAAAAGCTGTCAGCTCTTTTCATACCACAGAATCAGAAGATATTCTCGCACGATTCTCATGCTATGCTCGAGCTCTGAGATTTATTTCTTACGTTTTGCGATTTTTCCACTCAACGAATTCTCGATTCAAATCAAATTATTTTTACCCAAAACTCGACATAAGCAGAGAAGAAATTATGCATACCAAGGAGAAACTCATAAGGCTTGCCCAATTCAAGCATTTCCCAAAGGAGTACGCGAATCTTCAAAACAACAGCAGAATACATCCTAAAAGTAGCCTTCTAACTTTAAATCCTATTTTAGACTCAAAGGGAATAATTCGCGTACATGGTCGATTAGCCAACTCAAACATTTCTTGGTCTGAACGCTTTCCAATCGTTATGAATCCACGTATTCAAAACTTCTTTTGGGCTTGGTCCACAAAATAACACCTCATGGGGGCAACCACTTGATGTTTATGCTTATTCGGCAAGAATACTGGATTCCTAAGGTGAAAAACTTAATAAAAACATGCGTCAACCACTGCAAACCTTGTGTGCTCCATAAACAACATCAGCGATCACAATTAATGGCAGCACTCCCACCGGAAAGGTCATGCTTTTCTAGACCATTTTCGAAAACTGGAGTTGATTTTGCTGGTCCCTTCAACATTAAAACCTATCTAGGGAAAAGTTGCCGCTTAACCAAAGGTTACGTTTGTGTTTTTGTTTGTTTTAGTACCAAAGCGATACACCTTGAAGGAACAACCGAACTTTCAACCGCTTCTTTTCTTGCCGCTTTTCAACGGTTTATAGCTAGACGAGGTCTGCCAAGTGATATTTATTCCGATAGTGGGACTAATTTTGTAGGCGCCAATAGACTAATCAAAGAAAACTTTCGAAGACATGTAGAGGAAACCGCTTCAGAAGCATCAAAATTATACTTCTCGGGTTTGTCTTGGCATTTTATCGCTCCAGGTGCTCCTCATATGGGAGGACTGTGGGAAGCAGGAGTCAAGAGCTTCAAGGCCCATTTCAAGAAGGTAGAACCAGATCCACAAGACTCTTCACTTTCTCTTCTCAAACGTTGGGAAAAACTAAAAGTTTTGCAGCTACAATTTTGCAGGCGGTGAAAGGAAGAGTATCTGAAAGAAATGCACAAAAGATATAAATGGAAGTTTCCACAACGAGAAGTAGAAATAGGAGATATTGTCGTTTTGAAGAAAGAATATCTTCCACCCACTGAATGGCGATTGGGACGGGTAACAAACTTTTTTCCGGGTACCGACGGAAGAGTTCGCGTTGCAAGTATTCAAACCCAGAATGGTGAAATTAAAAGACCTATTGTTAAACTATGTGTTATTTCTGCTTAACTATACTTGAAAACTAGACTACAACGAAATTAAAAAAAAAAAACCAATATGTATCTTATATGAATTGATCAAGGTAAAGGGTTGCATCTAAATCTATCTATCTTACACGTCTCTATCTTATCTTATTATATTCATTTGTAAATACTTCTTAATAAAACCATTTTTAAATCTCTAAGTTAGATTTTTATCCCCTACTAACATTTCCTACCTCCGGAGTGAGTGAAACCCCTCCGGTAAAGCACAAAGGTTCTTCATCTAAACATTTCCAATTTTTTATTGATTGCAGACTACATGTCTGCAAGGGCGGCGGCAATGTCTAAGTGGAAAGAAAGTAGAAACACCCCCTTAAACATAAAAACTATGTTTTTATGCTATTGTGTGTTAGGGGGCACTTTCTTCGCGGATATTCGCCATGCCCTTTCCAATAACCCATTTTTTTTCTCTTTTTCTACTAACCCTCACCGAGGTAAGACCTATTATCCATTCATATTAATAAAAATTGCTAAACTAAATTCCATATGTTTCTTTTTACTATCTACGCCTACGGCAAACTAAACAGTAGGGCTGTTTTTTTGGGAGGCTGTCCGGTACCTTGTATTGTAAATCCAAAAAAACGGTTCGCGTTTTTATGTTTGATGGTTGGTATCCGTGACGAGTTGTCAAACAAATGAAAGCAAAAGTGTTCACAAAAGTATGCAAGTATTTTCTTGTGGTTTTTTTTCTCTGTTTACACGCTTGGGTTCAGTTCACTTGAGAGTGAATGAGAACAAGTGCGAAAAACTTTTAAATGTCGGTAATCCGCTAAAATACATTGCTTAGAAGTTTAAAAGTTCAATACTTATATTTTAAAAGTGTCTTAAGAAATAAGACACAAGCGGATACTTACTGCATAAGAATCACGGCCCTATCGTGGTAACCGTCGGAGCGGAATTCTCTCCGATCGGAGACATTTTGCTTCGTGGTATTTCTCCGATCGGACGATCCGACGTTCTCCGATAAGTTTTTGTTGCGGAGATTTTAGTTGTGGGAATGCAATGCATTGCCGCATTTGTGAAAAATGTCTTACGACGACAACTACTTCGAAGCAAAATTGAATCTCCGAAAAAGATGCGTTGCGGAGAAAACTCCGCTCCGACGATTACCACGATAGGGCCGTCAACTTCCGCTTCATGGTATATATGTAACGAATAACGAAATCGAGTTTAGTATTCCTTAATGGTTATTAATTGTAGATTAAATAAGTCTGGAACAGATGGCGCCTTTGTTGTTATTAATCGTAGATTGCATAAATCTGGAACAGATGGCGCCTTAAGCGAATTTCTTTACAGAGAACTGTAAAACATTGTCCCTTGCACCTCACAGATGGTGACCCACAGCAACGCGTGGCCGCGTCTGCTAGTAATCAATAAATAAATCTATTTTAAGATAAGACGTAATAAATACTATTGGAAAAAAATGTCAACATTCACCGAAAAATGTGTTAAGGAACTATGCAAAAAAGAACAAAAAAATAGTTTAACAGAGCTTTTTTCGTTTCTTTTACGATATATTATTATATACCTATGAACCTGCAAATTAAATAATCAAAATCAATGAATTTCTACAATTCAAAAATCTTTACCAAAATTCTTTTCTATTCTATTCTATTCTTGTACAAAATTCATTTCCATTCACTTGTGAACACCCCCTTTTTCTGTTGTTCGAGATACATGAAAATCTCTAGTCGCACCAACATTTAAAAATGAAACATCGAAAAACTCATTCGAACTCGAATAATCTATCCCTTGTAAGATTTACTCATCCTTTTATCCCCTGTATCTTTTGTTGTTTTTGCTTTACATGTATTTACAATACAAGGTACCGGACAGCCTCCCAAAAAAAAGCCCTAGTATTGATTTCATTTTATTAACTGAAACCCACCTCACGGGTCACGGATGCTATATCTGGTTGTGAAGTGTACATACCTGGTTATAGACGATATGATTGCTTGTCTAGTACTCGATATACTGGTGGCGTGTCAATATATGTCAAGAATGAACTCAAATCGTGTTATAAAGACTCTTTAGTAATCGGGAAAAAAATTTGGATTTTGTCGGTAAAAATAACAATTAAATAGGAAGTATGGAACATTATTGTGCTGTATAGATCTGCAACTCTTAGTGTGATTTTTTTTTTTTTTTTTGCATTTCAGAGACTAAGTAGTACTGAGCTTAGAACAAGCTCATATGTACACACTTATATACGCTCTTCATCATGAATGCAAGTGTTAGTAGTTAGTTAGTATAACACCAACACCAGCACATAGAGAACGTAAGGATAGTAAAAATAAAAAAAAAAAACATTATAGTAAAAATTTCAAATATAAATTACATAGATTACAAAATTATCTTAAATAAAGTACACTAATTAAAACAAACAAGACATACAAAATGTGATACAATTTACAATTAATAACATAAACTAAAAATTATTGAAAAATGCAAACATGCAAGCATACAAACTAAACTTAAGAAAGTGGAGCGCTGGTTCTCAACAAATTTTTTAAACTGGATTTACTTAAGTTAAAATCAATTAAACATGAGTTAAGATTAAATAGTCTACCCATACGAGTCAATGGCTCATTCATGCCATAATTCGTTCTATGGTAAGGGCAGTATATTAAAACTAAGTTGCGCAGGTGGTAAGAACCGCCTCGAAAGTTGAATTCAACACAAGAAAGTAACCCAGGTGCATCGATATGTCCGGTGATAAGTTGATGAAAAAACACCAGATCGTTAATGGTACGTCTTTGAGAAAGAAGTTGCATATGTAATAATTGGATTCTATGCTCATATGGTGGTAAATCGTAAGGGTTTTCCCACGGAAGCCCTTTAAGAGCGAATCTTATGAATTTATGTTGTACTGATTCAATTCTTGAGTTGTGTATTTCATAAAAAGGGGACCACACTTGAGAAGCATGGTTAGGTTAGGTTAGGTTGAATGGGGGGTGCAGCCACAAGTGGCAACACCTCACTCGGATCTCGAAGATCCATTGTGCTCCCCGGGAAATCATAGGATGAGGAAATGGGAGGATTGGAGAGGTGGATGGTTATTGTGGTAGGGAACTCCCACTGAACCATTTGGAGCCCTGAGTAAATTTCAGGACGTTGCTCAGTGGGAGTGTGGTGTAATATTCCAGTTGCATGCACGTTTGGCTGTCGTAATCTAATCCGACTGCGTGCAACCTGGCCCAGACACAGGTAGCCAAAGTCACCGAATGCAGTTATGCGCAGTGCTTGCATATTTCACTACGTGTAATATGCAAGCCATGCACTTTCCCACGTTCAGTGATTTTGCGTTGACCTTGTCTGGACAACGATCACATTGAATCTCCCTAATGAAAGAGTTGAGTTGTTTCTTGACAGTCAACCGTGTCGGTCTTTTTATTGATTATACCACAATTTGGCGCAGCCAGGAAAGAGCACTACGACCAAAGTCTCTTAAGTGAAAAAGTCTATAAGTGAACAGTAAAGTGAACAAGAAATCAAAAACAACAAAGAAAAACATCAGCATATGAGAAAAAATTAAAGGAAGCAGAACTGTTTTGAATTTAGTTGTGAATTTGAAAAACATTTTGTGAAAAAAAAAATATATAAAAATTGTGTGCTTAACAATTTGAATGCAAGTGTTTTGTTCTTTAGTCAATTAGATACACACACATTCAAAAAAAAAAATTGCTACTTTTTCTATTTCCTAAATACCAAAGAAGAATCGAATTTAGTGACAACTGCTATCGACTGCAAATGGGTGAAAAGAAATAGACATAAGTGTAGAGTAAAACAACAACAAGAGAAATAACGAAAAAACAAAAACACCTAATTATACCTTATGAGGAATGAGTGAAGAATCAGTAACGAGATCCGGAAAACAATTCAAGCCGACGGAAGACGGAAGTGACGACCCACTGGAACAAACATCTTTCACCAATCATCAATCATCAATTGAGGAGCAACTCCATAAACAATTAGGTGATATAGACGACAGACAAAAAGAACGCCTAGCAACACTAAGTAAGTTATCAAAACAGTTTAAGTTAGATATAAGTAATTTTAAAAAAGGGAACATAGCCAACCAACCAAATCCCGAATTTCCAATCCCTTCCATTTCCTTAACACCTCAGTTAGCTGATTTAGAAAGGGCCATTAAAAATTTTGAGATTCAACCAAAAAATATTTTTAAAGAACATCCTGCAATGAGCTACGAAAAGGTTGCACGTTTGGTGTCAACTTTGATTCCCACGTTTTCGGGTGTTTATCACCCAGGGATAGTGCTCGAGGTCCAAAGTTTCATAGGTTGCTGCAAACAAGTGTGGCAATGCCTTGAAGAGGCTGAAAAGCCTCTGTTTAACAACCTTGTGTTAACAAGGCTGCGGGGCAATGCCTTTGCATTGATTTCAATGAAATCAGTGGCGAGCCTCGAAGAATTAGAGCAGGTACTGAACCAAAATTTCCTACCTAGGAAAACTTACATACAGATAACAAACGAGCTACGTCAGTGTCGGCAAATTTCAAATGAGACCGTAACGCAATTCGGTTTCAGACTAAATAGGTTGTTAAGTAATTGCCAAGAAGAGGCCAAAACAAGCTATGGCCCAGATTCCACGCCAATAATGAAAGACCTCGAGCTCGCCGCAATACACTCTTTCAAGACAGGGCTGTGTAATTTACATCTCCGACAGTATGCCCTAGGTCTTGATGAGAGTAGCTTAACGGAAACTGTGCAAAAAAATTTTAAAGCGGGAGCTAATAGATCCTCAATTAGCATACATGGCTACTGGGTTTCCAAATGCTTTCGCGTCGTCTTTTGACAGTGAAGGAGCTTGGCAATATGATTTGCAGAGCCCAACTCATTACGGTGTAGGCCCATATAATAATCCTAGCATGAAAAATTTTAATGGCAGTTATTGTGAAAGCCCTCGACAACCTAGTGCAGGAATATGTTCTTTGAATTCCTCTAGTCAGTTACCCGCTTACGAAAAAAAATCTCCTCCTTTCAATACTAACAGTGTGACAAGTTTTAATGGCAATTGTTTTGAAAACCCCAGGCAAGCAAGTGCAGGAATTTATTCTTTAAATTCCCCTTATCAGTTACCCGCTTACGAACAAAAATATCCTGTGTTCAATACTAACAGCATGACAAGTTTTAATGGAAATTGTTGCGAAAACCCCAGGCAAGCAAGTGCAGGAATTTATTCTTTGAGTTCCCCTTATCAAATACCCACCTACGAACAAAAATCTCCTAGAGTTGGAGAGAGTGACTCTATAAACTGCAATTTTTGCAATGAGGTAAACCATTCTTTCCAAGAGTGCAGGAAACGACGAATGACACCTTTTTGTCCAAACTGCAAAATTTATGGGCATGAGGCTGGCAACTGCAGCCAAAATATCTCATTGAGATCAGTTTCGAACCAACCGGATCCACAGCAGCCTGCTTATAGGCGCAAGCAACAGTCGAACTATTCGGTAATGCTTACAAATGATCTGAATAGGAAACGAAGTGAGCAAAACAAAAAAAAATGCGATTTTTGCTTGCGAAAGGGTCATGGCATAGAGGAATGCTTTACAAAGAAGCGCTGGGACGAAAATCAAAAACAGTCAAAAAACTAATAACAGGTTGGATGAGGGAAAAAAACGCCAAACCCTCATCCAACGAAAAATTGGTAAAGGATGGAATTGTAAATATTCCAGTAGACGTATGCTTAGAAAGAAATTTAAATTTATTAGTAGATACAGGCTCAGACATCAGCATAGTTAATAAAGACGTGCTTGGAGATGACGCCTTTGTTAACAAAACAGATGCTATTGCAATTGATGGAATTTTTTCCAACGGCACTACATTAGGGTCAGTAGAATCTAAAATTTTACTAGATCCGCCAATTGAATGTAAGTTACATGTCACGGAAAAAATTCCATCCTTAAATTGTGATGGTATCTTGGGGCAGGACATTCTGTTTCCTTATACCAATATTGAAGGTCCTAACAGATCGCTAAAATTTCTTCATTCGAAGGGTGATCTCTGTGAACAAAATATTGGGATGGCTACTAAAAACCGCTCACAGAAGAATTCTTTTCCGATAATTAAGTCAAATCAAGTAACACCTTCGCACGGTGTCCAACCATTTGATGAAATTGGGCAAACAGTTTGTCCTGTAACTTATCCACCTTCGCAAGGTGGTTGCCCAACCCAACTTATCGGAGATGAATTTTTTGAAAAACAAGCTAAGCCTACAGTGAGGAGGTCATTCCCTAAAAATGTTATTGCTTCTAAAGTTACAGTGACTTTACCCCCGAGGAGCGAAATAATAGTTAACAGCATCATAAACGATGCCGCAAATGGCACTGAACTGATGTGTTATTCTTGCGAGATTATACCTCAAGTTTTTATTGGTGCATGCTTAAATAAAATACACAATGGTCAAGTAGTTCTAAGTATAGCAAACACTGCGTCTGAAGAAAAAAACCTCCATGACGTCACCATACACCATTACAATCTTTGTGATTATATAGTCACAGATACTTCTTGCAATTCCAATAGAACAAGAAATTTAAAATCTTCATTTGTTGCAAGCGTCACCAAACCAAACCATGCCAATAAAGAAAAGAAAACTGAAAGACTAAACAGACTTTTCAAAGAACTAAGTCTGCAAAAAACTCTTAACCAAGAGGAAAAAGAAACTATCGAAGAAATCTGTACTCAGTTCTCAGACGTTTTTTATCTTGAAGGAGACAAGTTGCAGCACACAAGGGCTATGGCTCACGCAATCCCCACTGATACAAGTCGGGGACCCATTAACATCAAACAGTATAGATTACCTGAATCTCAAAAACAAATAATCGATGATCAGGTTAAACAAATGTTAAAAAATAATATAATTAAAAATAGCATAAGTCCATGGAATAGTCCGCTTTTAGTTGTACCCAAGAAAGTTGATCAAAATGGAAATAAGCAGCACAGAGTTGTCGTTGATTTCAGAAAGCTCAACGAAATTACTGTAGGTGATGTTTTTCCTTTGCCGAGAATCGATGACATTCTCGACCAATTAGGCAATAGTAGATATTTTTCAACACTAGATTTAGCGAGTGGCTATCACCAAGTTTCAATCGAAAAAAATGACAGACAGAAAACGGCGTTCAGCACTGATAGAGGTCATTATGAATTTATTCGAATGCCATTCGGTTTGAAAGGGGCACCAGCAACCTTTCAACGCCTTATGAATCACATACTGACAGGGCTCCAGGGCAACAAATGTTTTGTGTATCTGGATGACATTGTGATCTATGGAAAAAATCTTGAAGATCACAACAAAAAATTGGTATGTGTTTTCGAAAAAATTCGAGATTTCAATCTGCGGTTACAACCTCGTAAATGTAATTTTCTTCGGCGGGAGATCGTTTATCTGGGATTTAACATTACACAAAACGGCGTTTTTCCAGACAAGGCAAAAGTGAGAAGTATATTAGAAATCCCAACACCAAAAAATTCTAAAGAAATTCAGTCATTTTTAGGGATGGCAAATTTTTACAGGCGAAGCGTTCCTAACTTTTCCGCTTTAGAAAGACCTTTACGTAATATCACTCACAAAGACGTTCCTTTTAGTTGGAATAGCGATTGTGAAACGGCTTTCACTACTTTGAAAGCTATTCTTTCTAGTCCACCAATACTTATCTATCCAGATTTCAAAAAGGAATTTTTCCTCACCACGGATGCCAGTGGAACAACATTAGGAGCTGTTCTTTCTCAGATTAGAAATGGTCTTGATTTGCCGATAGCCTTTGCAAGTAGAATTTTAAGTGCTACAGAGCGTCGCTATTCCACAATTGAACGAGAAGGGTTGGCCATAGTTTGGGCTGTTAAAAATTTTAGGTGTTACCTGCTAGGTAGGAAATTTACATTATATACAGACCACCAGCCATTGGTCCATTTCTTTAAAATTTCTCAAGATTCCACCAGGTTGACTAATTTTCGGCACAAACTATCAGAGTTTGATTTCGAAATAAAATACAAGCCAGGAAAGCAAAATGTTGTGGCTGACGCCCTTAGCCGAATTCCCGATAATAATTATGATATGAATAAGGTGTATGCAATAACTAGAGCACAATCTAATTCCCAAACTAAAGACAATTCAAATAATTCCAACAATAAGCCAAATAACGGACTTCAGGCAAGATCAAAGACAGCCTTGGTTAAAGCTCATAGTTCAAAACAATCAAAAGTAGATAATTATCCATGTTGCACGGACAGTGAAAGTGAAACTGATAGTGATAGCGACACAAGTTATCTACACCAGGAATGTTCAAGCGAAAGCAAAAAGAAAGACAGTAGTACAATTTATCTAACAAAGGAAGACGAAATTAGTGAAGTTTTAAAAAAATACCATAATTCTCCATTAGGTGGACACCAGGGTGTTTTAAAAACGTACTTACGGATAAGATCCAACTTCAAGTGGAAAAATATGTTTGCTGACATAAAAAAGCATGTTAAAGCTTGCAAACAGTGCCAAATTAACAAAAAATCGAAACATACTTTGATGCCTATGATGATATCGGCAACTTCGAGAAAACCCTTCGACAAAGTTTTCATGGATATTGTGGGACCTTTACCTACCACTATTCTAGGAAACAAATTCATACTAACTTTTGAGGACGATTTAACTCGATTTATGGACTGCTATGCACTACCCAATATGGAAGCAGGAACTGTAGCGAAGGTTTTCTATGATGAAATAATTAGCAGATATAGATCGCCACAGCAACTATTGACAGATCGGGGTGCTAACTTTTGTAGTGAACTTTTTAAAAAGGTGTGCAAGTTTCTAAACATCAGGAAACTTGAAACTACGGCTTATCATCCACAAGCAAATGGAGCCTTGGAACGTAACCATGGGCCATTGGCAGAGTACTTAAGATCATTTTCAAAAAGCAACCCCGCTGATTGGGATCAATGGCTTCGACAAGCTATGTATGTGCATAATAACACTCCACACGCTAGCTCCAAGCTTACTCCCATGGATGTTCTCTTCGGTTTTAAATCCCCTATGCCAACTGGCATAACGAGGACACCAACTCCTATATATGATCACGAAAACTATTTTTTTGAACTAAGGCATAAACTCCAGAAGGCTTATCAGGTTGCTAGAACTAACATTGATAAGAGTAAGGAAAAGACAAAGGAATATTTTGATAAAAAAATTAATCCACAGTCTTTCAAAGTAGGTGATTTGGTTCTTCTACAAGACATGAGCAGAAAAAACAAACTTTGTCCCTTGTTTACAGGGCCATTTGAAGTTAAGGAAGTTCATAACAATGTGAACACTTCTATTTCACGTAAAAATAAGCTTGAAAGGGTTCATAACAATCGACTCAAACATTTTTATGAATAGAAGTGTCTACCAGCATATTTTAAGGCCTTTAATTAAAATTTTTATTTACAAAAATTCTTTGCCCTATCTGCAAAAGGAAAAAATTTACGGAATGCAAAACGAGTCTAGAAATTAGTCGCTCTTCCTTAAATACTTCTTTGTAGTATTCTTAAAGGTTAACGAGTTGCAGATTAATTAGTTTTCAAACTCATAACAAGAAGCTTCCGCTAATTTTTTTAATGTTTCTTCTAGATTTTATTTTAATTACATTTTAATTTCTAATTACTGACCTTCCTAAAAATGATTCCATTGATCTGGTTTAAGCTTCAATTTCAAGATATTTAACATTTTATGGAATTCCAATCAATCCATATATTTTTGTACTTTTGGTTTTATTTTATGTCAACGTTGGTTTTATTATTTTTGGCTAATTTCATGTACAGCAACCATATCCAATGAATTCCCTAGGCCCCGTTTCCAAAAGCAAAAGTTATAATATAATGTAAAATAGATAAAAAAAAAAAAAAAATAATTAATTAATTGAACTTATGTAACCTAAATAACATATTTAAAAATCAAACAGCTTGTCAAAATGTTCAGACATGATATGTATAAATACACGATATGCACATTTACACGTTTAATTATAAATCAAAAAAAAAAATCTGTAACTAGCTTATGCAAAAAAAAAAAAAAAAAATTAAATAAATACAATAAAAATAAAATAAAAAAACTTAGAGTAAGACCTATATTATGGTAAAACTAAAAATAAAATAATAATTTTACTAGAAGATGTAAACTAAAAAGTAAATAAATATCTAATAATAAAAATACAAAACAAAAAAATCTTAGAGTAAGACTTATATTAATGTAAAACTAAAAATTGAACAATTTTACTAGAAGATGTAAACTAAAATTATAATATCATATCTTAAATTTTTTTATTGTAATAATTTTTAACTATGATCTTGTTTAAATAAATTGAAAGCTTTTCAAAAGGGGGAGGAAATGTGGTGTAATATTCCAGTTGCATGCACGTTTGGCTGTCGTAATCTAATCCGACTGCGTGCAACCTGGCCCAGACACAGGTAGCCAAAGTCACCGAATGCAGTTATGCGCAGTGCTTGCATATTTCACTACGTGTAATATGCAAGCCATGCACTTTCCCACGTTCAGTGATTTTGCGTTGACCTTGTCTGGACAACGATCACATTGAATCTCCCTAATGAAAGAGTTGAGTTGTTTCTTGACAGTCAACCGTGTCGGTCTTTTTATTGATTATACCACAGGAGGTTAGAGATGTCGCCCAGTTCGTCGAAGAAGTATTCTCCGAGGGTTTTTTTCCGAGTGTGGGCTAAGCTAGGACACTCACAGAGGAAGTGAAAAGATCCCTCCTCTGCCTCCTCATCTTGGCATCCTCTACATAAGTCGGATGTGCTAATGCCCATTCTCATCATGTGGGTACCCAACGAGTTGTGACCTGTGAGAATGCCAATCAACAGAGAGAGCCGAGGTCTGCTTAGCTGGAGTAGAAATTCTGTTTTTTTCTTGGAATTATCTGGCCAAAGGTTTCTAGAGACTCGGCATGTTTCTAAAGATGACCACCTGTCATTGGCGATTTTTAGAAAATTGTGTTTGATTCTGCTTTTTTCTTGCTCTAGTGGCTTTAGAACTGAAGTGTTCGCTTCGCTGGATTCGAGTGCTGACCCGATTTTTGCCAGCTTATCCGCCATTTCATTACCGATAATGTCACGATGTCCAGGAACCCAGGTTAAACTAACTGTGTTTGTCTCACTGAGCAGTCTAAGGTTACTGCGTTAGCTGTCTACTAGCCTGGATTTTGTGATAATGGATGAGATAGCTTTAATGGCCGCCTGGCTGTCTATGAAGAAGTCAATATTTTTGTTGATCAAGTTTTGCGTAGCAAGGTGCTTCGCGGCTTCGCACACTGCGAGTACTTCTGCTTGAAAGACACTGCAGAAGTCGGGAAGCTTTATTGATCTATTCATGTTAGGGTAGTCTGAAAAGATACCTGATCCTACCCCTTCGTCCGTTTTGGAACCATCTGTGAAGACGGAAATGTGATTTTCTTTTATAACCCTGTTTTCCTCCCAGCTTTCTCTAGTCGGAAAGACTGTTAGGGCCACTGGATTGAAATCAATATGCGGGGGGGTATAGCCTGTTTGGATGTCAATATCTGTATGGTTCATGATGGTTCTATGGCCTGATATGCCTGTTTTCCAATTGTTGCATTGTTTGAGTCGCAGTGCGCTTTTGGCCGCCATCTCCTTAGTAAAGAGATCTAGGGGGGCTAGCGATAGGAAGGTTTCCAGAGCTGCAGTTGGTGTTGTTCTCATGGCACTGGTTGAACCAATGCATGCAAGCCTTTGGATTTTGGTCATGGTCTTAAGGTTTGAAGCCTTCTCTAATGATGGCCACCAGACTAGACAGGCATATGTGAGGATTGGTCTTATTATGGATGTATACATCCAGTGAATGGTTTTGGGACCAGGTCCCCATTTTTTACCAAAAATTCTACTACAAGTGTAGAAAGCGATTTGAGCTTTCCTTTCTCTTTCTTTTAAATTTTCTTTCCAGTTAAGTTTACGATCAAGGACTATTCCGAGATATTTTGCCGTACCAGATAAGTTTATTGGTATTCCATTAATGGAGGGAGGAAGTATATCTGGAATGTTACGTTTTCTCGTAAACAGAACAAGTTCTGTTTTTGTAGGGTTGACGTTTAGCCCACAGTTTTTCGCCCAGCTGGTGAGCTTGTTTAGAGCTGTCTGAAGAAGTTCACAAAGGGTGGTTGTGAATTTTCCCGAAGTCATGATGACGATGTCATCAGCATAGGCTACTGCTTTTATTCCGCTCCTGTCGAGTTTAACCAGGATTTGGTTAACTACTAGGAGCCAGAGTAGCGGGGATAACACTCCTCCTTGAGGTGTACCTCTACAAGTTTTTACTTTTAGGGTACTTTCACCCATTTCTGCTTTTACTATTCTCGTTTGGAGCATGGAGTCGATCCAGTTTGATAGCGTTGGCTCGATATTTATGGAACTTAATGCCATGCGAATAGCATTGTATTCAACGTTGTTGAAGGCCCCTTCTATATCGAGGAATGCAGCCAACGTGTACTCTTTATATTGGATTGACTGTTCAATGGTTCCGACTACTTCATGAAGTGCAGTCTCAACTGATTTGCCCTTTATATATGCATGTTGGGCTGTAGATATCACATTGTTATTCAGTTTTGTTCGGATATGCGTTTCTATAATTCTTTCTAGAGTCTTAAGTAGAAAGGAGGATAGGCTTATTGGTCTGAAATCTTTGGGTTCAGTGTGAGAGGGCTTACCAGCTTTGGGAATAAATATGACTTTAACTTCTCTCCAACTAGTTGGAATAAAGGTGAGGTTTAGAAAACCTCTGAATATTTCCACTAGTATCGGCACAATCAAGTCTTTGGGACTTTGGAGCATCATTGGAATGATACCGTCCGGACCCGCAGATTTGTATGCTGAGAATGAGTCAATGGCCCACATTACCTTCCTATTATCTACTAATAGATTTCCTATGTTGGATCTAACGTTAGCGCTAGGGTTTCCGCGTTCTGGGGATGTCATTTGAGAACACCCTGGAAAGTGGGTGTTCATGAGTGACTCTAGAGTTTCAGAGCATGAGTCAGTCCATGTGTTATCAGGTCTCCTAAGAAAACTAGGGATATTTTGGACCTTGGACATGACTTTTCTTAGCCTTGCTGCGTCATTTGTGCACTCAATATCTGAGCAGAAGTTGCGCCAGGCTGCTCTTTTTGCGTAGGTAGTTCTATTTTTGTATTCATTTTTACTGATCTTGTATAGGTCCCAGTCAGCCGAAAGGTTGCTAAATTTTGCTCTATTGAAGAGCCTTCTAGAGTTCCTTCTAAGGGTCGATAGTTCGCTTGACCACCATATGGGGTTGGATCTACCTTTCCCTTTGGATAACGGGCATGAGCTTTCGTAGGCATTGATTAGCATACTCTAGATGAGGTCGTACTAAACAATTGTATAGAGCAAGGGTAACATACGGGTCTTGAAACTCTTTTGACCATCTTTTCATAAAACCAAGCATACTATTGGCCTTACTAACGATGTAATTGATATGTTGAGTAAATTCCATATTAAAACTAAAATATACGCCAAGATCCTTAAAAAATTTCACTTGACTCAAAATAATATTGGAAATAGAATAACTTGGGTTGCTAGGCTCCTTCTTTTTAGAGAACGTCATGCTTTGGCATTTGTTGGGGTTAAGGTTGAGCCCATTTTTAAAGCACCAAACTGCAAAATGATTAACATCGGATTGGAGATGAGAGCGATCAAGCGAACCAGTTATCTTTTTAAAAATTTTCATATCATCAGCAAATATTAATATTTCACTGAAGGAAATGCAAGACACAACATCATTGATAGCTAAAATAAATAGAAGAGGTCCTAGATGACTTCCCTAAGGTACACCTGAGCCAGCATTAAAAGGGTTGGAAAGGATATTACGAAACTTTACTTGGTAAGATCTCATAGACAGATAAGAAGGTACCCAATCGGTAAACACAGGTGGGAAGCCAATAGCCTTTAGTTTGAACAGTATAATATTGTGTGAAAGTTGATCGAAAGCCTTAGAAAAATCCGTGTAGATGCAATCGAGCTCATTACCATTTTCTAGTGCTAAAGAACATTTTTGAAGAAAGCATAGCAGGTTTGTGACAGTCGATCTATTTGTGACGAAACCGTGTTGCTGTGTGCAAATAACGTTTTTTACACTGAAAGCCAGCTGTTCACATACTAGTTTTTCAAATAGTTTAGGAATGCTAGAAAGTTTGGCAATGGGTCTATAGTTTTTTATATCACATTTATCCCCTTTTTTAAAAACTGGAGTGATAAAAGATCTTTTCCAAAGTAAAGGAAATTTACTGGATTTCAAAGAAAGTAAGAACATATATTGTAAAGGAAACGCTAAGCATGACCTACATTTTTTTAGTACAATTGGAGGAATGCCATCCGGCCCGGAAGAAAAATCGTCATTTAAGGTTTCAAGACTCCAAAAAAGTTTATCAATTTCAATAACAATGTTATTAAAACATACTTGATTACAGTTGCTTAGATATCTGAAGAAATCAGTATCAATGTCAACAGTAGTATCACAAAATGAGCTGCGAAACTGGTCAGCAAATGCATTACAAATATCAGAGATGCTCTCATAAGAACAGTTCTCATACACAAAACTAGCTGGATAACCATCTGATTTTTTCTTTGAGTTAACAAACTGCCAGAAGGTTTTTGGATCCTTTTTAAATGAGTATCCCATTCGGTCAATGAAATTTGAATAAAGATTTTTAGAAAGTGTCTTAAATTCTTCAAAAAGAAAAACGTAAGACTCATAGTCGGAAACGGAATGAGTTTTAATGTAAGTGTTCCAAGCTTTATTTCTTTTATTTCTTAAAATTTTTAACTCTTTAGTATACCATGGATGGTTGGGTTCAGAATTTTTAAAAATTTATTTAGGAATTGATTTTTCTATACATCTATAGAGAATCAACTAAAAACTGCTAACAGCTTCGTCAATATTGGTAAAAACTGATGTTTTCGATACCAGACATAATTAATTCACCACAGAGCAAATCGAAATCAGCTTTGCGGTAGTCAAACACATAGGAACAATCATGAGAGTTACTATTAGTGTGGATCTCGCCACTCAAGTCAAGAAAAATATTCAGAGGTGGGTGGTAGTCATCTATGTTAGTTTCATCAAGGCTAGGATCAGTAATTCCGAAACTAGATTCATACTTATTCGAATACAGAGCCGATTTCTATAGGTGTGCCACAAGGTTCGGTGCTGGGTGTTTTGCTTTTTTTATTATATATAAATGACATTGGAAACTCTTTGACTAGCTCTAAAATGTGTTTATTTGCTGATGATACATTAGTTTATATAAGTGGAAACAATTTCAATGAGTGTGAGTCTGTACTTCAGCAAGATCTGGATGCAATGTATAATTGGCTGTGTATGAACAAACTTATGGTAAACATTCGAAAGACTAAGTGTATGTGTATAAATAGCCAAAATTTAAGTGCAAGTATCAAAATGAATGTTTGTGTGAATGAAATAAAATATCTGGGTGTAATCATTGACAATAAACTGAAATTTGACGTTCATATTACAAATTTGTGTTCTAAAATATCACAAAAGATTGGTTTCCTCTCAAGGATAAGAAAAAATATAAGGAAAAGTTGTGCATTAACAATATATAACACAACTATACTCCCCCACTTCAACTATTGTTCGTCGATCTTATACATGTGCTCTATCCAAAACCAAACCAAGTTACAAACCCTCCAAAACCGTGTAATGAGGGTTATTTTAAGGTGTGATAGATTAACCCCAATAGTTGTTATGTTGCAATCCCTGGGGTGGCTAAATGTTGGACAACGTCTTAAATATAACGCTCTTGTTATGATTTTTAAAATAAAACTTGATCTATATCCTGCTTATTTACAGAATAATAAATAAAAAGATTTATATAATTTTAAACAGTTAAAAACACTTATTATTAGATTAAAAAAATAAGTGTTTTTAACTGTTGAAAATTATATTAATTTTTTTATTTATTAGATTAAAAAACACGTGGAATATCTCTACTACAAAACTCATACAGAATAATGTTCAATACATAACAAACGATAGGTACCCTCTCAGGAATGATGGAGACTTTCTACGTCCACTGTATAGAAGGGCAAGAACGCAAAATAATCTTTTCTACAAAGGGCTTCAGCTATTCAACACACTACCCAAAGAAATTAAAAATTTAACAAATTTAAATATAATAAAATTCCGTCTAAATAACTTATTAAAAAACAATGTGATATAAATTAAATGTAAAATTAAGTAATTTAAGATTTTGATAAATGAAAATGTTATATAATAATCACGTCTAATTTTTGGTATTTTAAAATAATTTTATATAAACTATATGTAATTTTTATTAAGAGTTTCATTGAAACTGATAAATACACTTAAGGAAAAAAAAAACACTAGAAGGGACAGGGAAAATACGTATCGATCCGACCTGCGTAATAAAGACCAATCTTATTACCTTACGTGGTCATTCCATCTACCCATCATTTTCCAGAATTTCCGTTTCCCCTCACACCAATTAACCCATTCGATCCCCTTTTGCACTACCTATGCATTCTGCTATCCGTCGGGTGAGCTACATTATCCTAACCAATTTGAAAATTGAGGTTACAGCTGTTTGTGTGAAAATCGTTATTCATGTGTTTGCAAATTGCAACTTTTATAATCAATTTTGGATTGTTATTTTAAATAAAACAAAAAAATAGTGTTATGGATATTATTGGGCTTTTTTTCCCACTTGCAAACAGTGGAGTAAGATCATCAACGGCCTGAGAAATTCTGCATTCAATTTCATAGCAGAAATTAGGGTAGTAAACTGATCTCTGTTTGTTGTTCTTCCCCTTAAAATGTTAATAATATTTATTTTGAACAAATCTACAAACAAGAGTTAGTATTTACTTACATTTTACTTATAACCAGCCACCCAGACGTTCCACTAAATTAAAAACCCGCAACATTTGACTTGCGGATCTGAATTGTATACAAAGTAAGCGTTCACGTGAATAAGAGAATACCGCGCAGCATTACCGACCTTATCGACATCAACAAGGTGAATCCAGAGATTCAATTTGAATGAATAGTAGAATAAAGTTCAGTGAAAATTGAAGAAAAATTCCCCTCGATGAATAGCAGAATAGGGCTGATAAAGTAATGCACATTCATTAAAGCCAAATCGAGTTGAGTGTTCTAATTGATAATTGAAGTTATAGCTTTCTCCCACCAGAGGCAAGAGGCATAACTATTAATCAACAACAAGAAAATCTACAAGGTGAATCGCTTGAACTACTTCCATATCGTCAGAGTGAAACACTTTGGTCGATATAGTAGATCTATTGTACAGACATAATTGGAAGAACGCAGCGTGATGTCAATGGGGCGTTTATGAGCATTGAGACGGAAGCGAAGAAGATGGATTTAGTGGTAAATGAGGGCAATCAAGAAAGTACACCCAACATCGACGTCTTGGACAGAACGTCAAAATAGACAGCTATAACTTTGATATAGGTAAGGACTTTGTCTACCTAGGCGCCGCTATTAATTCAGACAACGACACCAGTGGTGAAATCAAACGAAGAATAGCTCTTGCCAATCGCTGTTTCTTCGGACTAAGAAGGCAATTGAGTAGTAAAGTCCTCTCTCGAGCAACTAAAGTGTCGCTGTATAAGACACTTATCATCCCGGTTCTTATATATAGCGCAGAGGCATGGACCTTGTCAAAAGCAGACGAGAACGCTTTAGGATGCTTCGAAAGTATTTGGTCCCGTCTGCATAGATGGAGAATGGAGAAGAAGATTCAACGACGAATTGTACGGGCTGTACAGCGACACTAACCTTGTCAACCGAGTCAAGTTCCAGGAATTAGATGCCTGGGTCATGTAAAGCGAATTGACACCAACGCAACGCTCCGGCCTGGAAAGTCTTCGAATCCAATTCCGAGGAACGGCGCAGTAGAGGAAGACCGCGACTCAGGTGGCGCACGTAGGAGAGGACCTCAACCAACTTGGCGTGCAAAACTGGAGGCAGCTAGCTAGGGACCGAGCTGGCTAGAGAAGCATGTTGGTTGAGGCCCTAGTCCGACTCGGACTGTAGCGCCATCTTAAGTTAGCAAGTAAGTAAGGTATCCCACGTTTGTGTCAACCACAAGCGTGTAAACATTTATCATTTGACCACGCTTTTTTTTGTCTGTCGCGATAGCAGCGAAGGCTTGTCAGATGAATCATAGGAAGATTATTTTTTTAATATAAATACCGAATTCTCTTTGCTTAATTCACTAAAAAATAACTAAATATATAAATTTAGAGGAAGATTTTTTCACTGTAGTTTTGTTTGTTCGTTGACGCCCTAGGGTTGACATAGGTTTTCCCTCACCCCGCCCTAGGCTGTCGCTGTGGCGAGTTGAGGGCTGTCAAATAGCATGTATTTTTTTAATGACAGAGATGTGTGGGGATTAGTGTTTTAGCGTTTTTTGAGGACTGGAAAACACAGGTTTTTTTGACAACTCATAGGGTTGTAAAAAAAACCTGCGTCAAACCTGGAGAAAATTCATCGAACGGACCTTGCACCGTACGCCACAAATAAACAAACAAAAAAATGACAATTCTTGTCGGACTAGCGAAACATACCCGTTTTGTTGTATATTGTTTGAATTGGGCAGAGAACACAATAACCTACATTGTTATATTTTTGTCTTACAGTTAGTAATGGAAATAACGATCTGATGGTATTGACATTTTCTGAGCGCAGGACTGAAAAAACGTACCACGGAGTTTGTAGGACAATCTGACAGTTAATTTATATTAATGTTAAATAAGTAAAAACCAAAAAATAGTTTCACTGTTTCTGACCTCGTAATCGATACATGTTTGGGGAAGGGGACTATTGGGATCAAACCATACAATTTGTACGACAAAAGTTTTTTCACATAATTCAGATAATTATCTTGAAGTTTAACTAAGAAAGAAACTGTTACTATTAAATTTCTTAGTATCATGAAATCGACATATTTTACCCTTAGTACCTCTGTTAGCTACCACAGTCGAAAGTTTTCGTTAGAAAATTTTTGGGCGTCTCAACAAAATGAAGCCACTCAGGGAAAATTAGCTTGATAGTAATCACAAAAAAATTTGGACCAGCGTTCCCGTACTATAAGTGAATATAGAAAATTCCCAATAAAACGCGGCTAATAACTAGTAGGTGATTAGAAGCAGCTCTATTCACGAAGACGACAGAGTGCCAATCGATCTCGATGAACCACCAATGATTTATTTGTTCCCTACTTAGTAATTCGATAAAGCACTTCGCCCAACTTTGCCAAAACTTTGTAGGGACCTTGTCAGTCACTTTTGAAGCTTAGGACAAATATCTTTTTTTCTTTGGAGCGTATAACCAAATCTTATCCCCATTATTGAACGGAGCAGCTCGAGCATTGAGATCATACCGATCTTTCATTCTGCGACTATAATCTAAAAGTTGTTTTCGATTAAAAGAATATGCGGTCTCTAACCGTGCCGATAAGTCTTCCACATACTTAGGAGTTTCAGTCGGTCGGCTTGGAGGAAGACCGTTGAAAAGTTCTGTTGGCAAACGGAGCTCACGTCCAAATGTTAAGAATGTTGGTGTTTGTTTCGTTGCTTCATGGATAACTATGCGATAAGCAAGGAGCAGAAAGAGAAGAAGAGCATCCCAGTCCCTTTGGTTTTCCGCTGTATATTTGGCGAGATAACCTAACGGCGCTCGATTAAATCGTTCCACCATCCCATCGGACTGCCGGTGCAGTGGTGTCGTACGCGTCTAATCAATGCCGAAAATTTTCAAGGTGTGCATGAATACATCGGACTCAAAATTTTTCCCTTGATCCGAGTGTAGCTGAAGGGGAACTCCAAATTCTTGAAAAGACGTGGACGGCAAGAGTTTCTGCTACCGTCTCTGCAGTATGGTTAGGGAGAGGTAGTGCCTCAGGCCATTTTGTAAAATAGTCGTAGAAGAAATAACTTTTGTTCAATATCTCAATAGTATTAATTACTTTGTTAATTGTCTAAGTGTTTTTTTAAGTGCGTTAATAAGATTATTAATCGTTGTTAAAATTTGCTTTCTGTGCGCTGTGAATAGTTAAATTGTGTTTACTTTTTTGTTTCATAGCTATCGGTGAGAAATTGTTTTTTGCTGTTTTTTTTCTCCTCTCTTCATTTTCCGTAATTTGTTGAGTGCTTTTTGAGTGGTTAATACCTCTCCTATCTCCTTCTATCCTGAAGTCATTTTGATTACCTCTTCCTTGTAGAGATATTGAAATAGCTTTAAATATAATCTAATAGAAATTAGTTTAACTCTAAATTATTGTCTGCCTAGCGTAATTGTCTGGAGCGTTGGTTATTTAACTGAAGGTCCAGGTCACAAGTTCAACTCCGCTGTGCGCCAACATATAATTTTTTTTTTTTTTTAATTTATTTATTTTAATTTTTTTTTTTTTTTTTAAACTATATTTGCTCTTTAATTTAATACGTAATGGAGTGTGCAGCAAGTAAATGCGTCGATAGTTCCAGCGCCCCTGTTTTTGCATGTTATGGGCCTTGTGGCAAAGTCTTTCATTCAAA
This sequence comes from Melanostoma mellinum, assembly GCA_914767635.1. NCBI lineage: Eukaryota > Metazoa > Arthropoda > Insecta > Diptera > Syrphidae > Melanostoma > Melanostoma mellinum. The sequence continues at coordinate 96,284,106 of OU612058.1, forward strand.
GTGTGTTGGCTCTAACAATGCATTCTTGGATAAGGTAAATTCTTCGAAAATTGCCAGTTGGTACTGTACTGAGTGCAAAAAGATCTCTCTCTATCTACTAGCTATTAAAATGTCCAATTTCAAATTGAATATTTTAAAACTCTCAAAAGCCTTTGAGGAACTTCAAAAAGTCTTTAGTGAGTCTGTTTCGAATTTAGATACTTTTTCTCCTCCTTGGAGTTCAAGAGAAATATCAACTTCTACTGATGACTTTGAGCAAATTATGATTTATAAAACTGATAAATTGAATGACCTTCAGTCAACTTTTGCAGCATTGAATTCGAACAAAAGCTCGAAAAGAAACCGTGACTGTTCAGTTACAATTCAGGCTTCTGTTCCTCCTCCAAAGCGAAAAACATTGAGGAGTAATTCTAACTCAAATAATATTCAGTCTGATAGTTTACAGATTATTCCAGAGTCTACTGAACCAACGGACGTTACAGTGACCCAACATGATGCCATCGAAAATGTTCCTCTCAGAGCAAGCAACCTCATGGAAGCGGTTCCGAAGCCTAAATCGATTTTCGTTTCAAGGCTTACACCTGAAATAACTTCGGAAGATGTCTTACGTCATTTGGTTGATAAAAAATGTATTCCTTCTGTTACCTCTATTAAATGCAATAAAATTAGCAAAGCTAATGGTGTTGTTTCGTCCTTTAAGTTGGTTACGCCTCCTTCTCTCTCTGGTTCTATATTGACTATTGAATCTTGGCCTTCTGGTACTCTTGTAAAAGAGTTCTCAGTTCGCAAGAAAACTAAGATGGTACCTGAACCACAGTCTCTTCCAAAAAACTAAGTAGAATTACCCTCTTCTACCAAAATGTAAGAGGGCTTCGTACAAAAATTACCAATCTCTACCTAAACTCTCATATTTTCTCGCATGACATATTTGTTTTGACAGAAACCTGGCTTAATTCAAGTCATATGGACACTGAGCTTTTTAGCCAAGAGTTCTCTGTTTATCGTAAAGACCGACACTATGAAAAGCCAGAAGATGTGGGTGGTGGTGCTTTGATTTCTATAAGAAATACTTTTATGTCCTCTCAAATAACTTTTCCGTTCGACTTGACAATAGATGTATTGTGTGTCAAAGTGTCCGTACAATCAAATAGTATTTATGTAGTCAGCGTTTATATTCCTCCTAAGAGTTCTATTTCAGCTTATACTGAGCTGTCTTTGGTCTTAGATCATGTAGTTGAATTGTCTAGCTACGAAAACTTTATATTATTGTTGGGCGATTTTAATTTACCAGAAATAAATTGGGTTCCTTCGAAAGACGGATCTTTTCAAGTAGCTTCCCTGACTTCGTCGCAACAAGAGCTTCGGATGCTAGATAATATTATTTCTTCGGACTTACAGCAAATAAGCTGTATCAGGAACTATATGAATCGCATGCTTGATTTAGTCTTTTCATCTGACGCAGTTAGTACTGTTGTTCTTAAATCTAAATATGGCATTACTAACGTAGATGACTTTCACCCAGCCTTAGACATCTTTCTTGAACTGAGTAGTGATTTTTATAATCGTAGTAATACATATGACTGTTCGTATACCTTCGACTACCGGAGAGCGGATTTCGGTTTGCTTTCTGAAGAACTAAGCAGAGCTGGTATTCATAATATTTCAGCTTATGACAACATTGACGATGCAGTCAAATGTTTTTACTTAATATTAGAAAATTGTGTAAAAAATATTATTCCTCAAAAAATTCTTAAAAATTCTAGCTTTTGTCAGCCTTGGTATACCAAAGAGCTTAAGGTTCTGCGGAATAAAAGGAATAAAGCCTAGAAAGCTTATATTAAAGCGCATTCTACAGCCGACCATCATTTGTACATTGGTCTTTTTGAAAGCTTCAATATGCTCTCCAAAACGCTTTACTCTAACTATGTTAGCCGTATGGGTTTTTCTCTCAAAGATGATCCAAAAAGTTTCTGGCGCTTTGTCAATTCGAAAAAAAATCGGACGGTTATCCTGCAAATTTTGTTCACGGTGATACTACTCTAAAGGATACTGCCGATATCTGCAATGCCTTCGCGACTCATTTTCGAAGCTCTTTCAGTGATACCCCCGTAAATATTGACGTAAACTACTTTTCGTATTTACGCAACTGCTCTCAAGTAAATTTTAATAATATACCTACTAACATAGATAAGATTTTACAGTATTTATCATCTCTTCATGATGATTTTTCTTCTGGTCCAGATGGTATACCGCCAATTCTGTTAAAAAAATGCCGTTCTGTAATAGCGTATCCACTTCAGTATCTCTTCCAGCTCTCATTGAAATCAGGCGTATTTCCTAGTCTTTGGAAAAAATCCTTTATCACACCTGTATTTAAAAAGGGTGAAAAGATAGATATCAAAAATTATAGAACCATTTCCAAACTCTCATGCATTCCTAAGCTCTTTGAACAAGTTGTTTGTGACTGCCTCTCTTTTTACACAAAAAATATTATTTGCAATCAACAGCATGGTTTTATCCAAAGAAGATCGATGGTTACCAACCTGCTATCTTTTTTTCATAATGGTTCCAACTCTCTTGAAAATGGATATGAACTCGATTGTATTTACACTGACTTTTCCAAAGCATTCGATCAACTTTCTCATGATGTTATATTATATAAACTTAAGGCATTTGGTTTTCCCACTGAATTTATTATATGGATTTGTTCCTATCTGCAGAATAGAACTTATCAAGTTAAATTTCGTAACCGCTTTTCGAATACTTTTATTGCCCTGTCAGGTGTGCCACAAGGCAGTCACCTTGGACCTTTACTTTTCATTGTCGCAATCAATGAACGGTGGACTTCAGCAGCCATAAAAGCAGAAACCCCTGAAAGAGCTACCCCAACATATTTGGTTTAAAGGTCTTTTGGGGTCTTTCAATACTAGGACAGGGTATTGAAGTAGAGATGGTGGCGGACGAGCTCCTGGTGAGCCAACGGCAGCACTCACACCCCTGCAGCAGGGTACTGACTCTGGATACTCCAGCCTTTTGTGTCCGAAGGGATCCAAAAGGACCTGGCCCTCCAGGTTGGGGGTTGTGCGTAGGGTTAACTACCCAACCACGTAAAAAAAGCCCAGTTCCGAAACAACAAACAGCCTCGGATAACGATAATGATTTCAAAGTTGACGACCCATGCAAACGAAAAAAGGACAACGACCTCCGGATCTGCACTTGGAACGTAAGATCTCTTAACGGACTAGGTGCAGCTGGAGAATTAGCGGACGCCCTGGACTGCTGCAAAGCAGACATAACCGCCATCCAGGAAGTGCAATGGAGTGGACCGGGCATAAAGAAGATGAAAAACTGTGACATATACTATGGCGACTGCTACAGACAACAAAAAAAGCGTTTATTTGGGTGCGGATTTGTCGTTAGAGGAAGACTCAGGGATAAGGTGATTAGCCAAAATCCAGTCAATGAGCGTATAATGACCATCCGCATCAGGGCTAAATTCGCCAACATTAGCCTTATATGCGCCCACGCCCCCACAGAAGAGAAAGACGACGATTCCAAAGACTGTTTCTACGAGCTCCTCGAAGAAACATATGAGCAATGCCCTAGATACGACGTGAAAATCGTTCTTGGCGATTTCAACGCAAAACTAGGGAAGGAGGACATCTTTGGAAACACAATCGGTAAGCATAGCCTCAACGACAAAACCTCCGAAAACGGATTGAGGCTAATCGATTTTGCTGCGGGGCTAAATCTTGTTGTAAGTAGTACACGCTTCCCGCATCTCAAAATTCATAAAGGCACATGGCGATCCCCAGATCAATTAACCGTTAACCAAATTGACCATGTTGCGATCGACGCAAGGCACTCTTCCAGTGTGCTAGATGTCCGAACTTTCCGAGGGGCCAACTTTGACTCGGACCACTACCTGTTGTAGCCAAGGTACGAATGAGGATATCTTGTTCACGACCAGCACGAACTAACGCTGTGAAGAGATATGACGTCGGAAAGCTACAATCGCAAGAGATTGCCAATGCCTTTTCCAATCGAGTGTCCCTTCAATTATCCTTGAATCCCATGCCGCCAGCATTAAACATTGAAGACCAGTGGCAGCAATGCCAAGAAGCCATCAGAACTGCTGCCTCTGAGGTTCTGGGTTTCACTCGGCCACCAAAACGAAACCCATGGTTCGATGAAGATTGTAGGCAGGCAAATGCAGCCAAGCAAAGAGCACGACAAATGCTTTTGCAAACACGAACGAGGGCTGCTTACGATCGGTATAACGAGATTTACAAGGAGAGAAGAAGGGAAGAACACCGACTTCTCAAAAAGAAAAAGAAGCAGCATGAGAAGCGCTCGTTTGAGAAAATAGAGAGGTGCCATGACAGGAACGAGATTCGGAAGTTTTACCAAAAGGTAAAAAGATCCTGCCAGGGTGGCAAACCCCGAACTGAAGCCTGTAAAGACCAGCAGGGAAACATAGTTATAGAGTCACAGTTGCTACTGAGGATCTGGAAAGATCATTTCTGCAGACTGCTTAACGGCGATGAGGACACAAATTCCGCTGTCCGGCAGACTGCCCCATTCAGCCTGGACGATGATCAAGAATGCCGTCCTCCCGACCTAGAAGAAGTTAAGCTTGCTATATGCAAATTTAAATCAAATAAGACTGCAGGTGCAGATGGCCTTGATGCCGAACTTTTCAAGGCAGCTGGAGATCAGTTGGAAAGGAGCATGCACCAACTGATCTTCATGATATGGTCGGAAGAAAGCATGCCCAATGAATGGAACCTCAGTATCGTATGCCCGATCCTAAAGAAAGGAGACCCTCACAACTGCGCCAATTATAGAGGGATAAGCCTCCTTAACGTCGCTTATAAGATCTTGTCTGCTGTAATATGTGAACGTCTGAAACCCCACGTCAACAACTTGATAGGTCCTTATCAATGTGGTTTTAGACCGGAGAAGTCCACAATAGATCAAATTTTCACATTACGGCAGATCTTGGAAAAAACCCGTGAACATAATATCGATATTAACCATCTCTTTATCGATTTCAAGGCCGTGTATGACAGTATCTACAGAGACGAGCTGTACAGAGCCATGTCTAGTTTCGGCATCCCTGCAAAACTCGTACGACTATGCAGGATGACTTTGGAGAATTCACGCTGCTCCGTCAAGGTCGGTAAAGAACTCACCGAGACCTTTGATGTCGAAAAAGGCTTTAGGCAAGGCGATAAACTGTCATGCGATTTCTTCAACATCATACTTGAACAGATTGTAAGAAACTCAAACGTCAACACCAGAGGAACAATCTTTCAAAAGTCTGTACAATTACTCGCATATGCAGACGATATTGACGTAATGGGAAGAAAAAAGCGTGATGTCATAGGTGCTTTTGCGAGTATTGAAACAGAAGCGGCAAAAATGGGTTTGATGGTTAATGAGGACAAAACAAAGTATATGCTGTCATCAAATAAGGACACAGAACATCGACGAATTGGACAATACGTCACAATAGACAGACATAACTTCGAGGTAGTACAGGACTTCGTCTACCTAGGATCCGCTGTAGACACGGACAACAACATCAGTGTGGAGATCAAACGGAGAATAACTCTTGCCAACCGTTGCTTCTTTGGGTTAAGAAGGCAATTGAGAAACAAAACCCTCTCCAGAAAAACCAAGGTAACCTTATATAAGACCTTAATCATCCCAGTCCTGCTTTACGGCGCGGAAGCATGGACCTTATCGAAAGCGGATGAGGAAACCCTTGGTCGTTTCGAAAGAAAAATTCTCCGAATGGTCTTTGGTCCCGTATGCGAAGGCAATGTGTGGAGAAGAAGATACAACAACGAGCTGTATGAGCTGTACCGCGACATGGGCATAGCCAGAAGAGTACGCATCGCGAGGCTACGATGGTTGGGCCATGTTGAGCGGATGGACCCAAACGCTCCGGCACGTCGGGTGTTCGAAAGCACATTGCAGGGAAATCGCGGAAGGGGAAGACCTCGTCTTAGGTGGCGCAATCAAGTGGAGGAAGACCTCAACCGACTTGGAGTGCGAAACTGGAGAGAGCTCGCCCGAAATAGAAGTCGTTATCGAAGGATGTTGGTTGAGGCCCAGGTTCACCCCGAACTGTAATGCCCACCTAAGTAAGAAAGTAATCAATGATGTGGTCTCATGCATTTCTTATAGTAAAATTTTGATTTTCGCAGACGATATGAAAATTTTTAAATCCATTATGAATGCTACTGATCGCGCACTTCTTCAAAAAGATATCGATAGTTTTGTAGTATGATGCAGTAAGAATGGCCTTAGTCTCAACCCCTCCAAATGCCAAACTATGACTTTTTCGAAAAAACGGGAACCTAGTAAAGCTGTGTATTCGATGCCTGGTCATTTACTATGTAATATTTCAAGTTTTCGAGACCTTAGTGTTTACTTCAATGTTAACCTCGAATTTAATGAGCACATAAGCTCAATTGTAAGGAAAGCAAACTCTATGCTAGGTTTTATGAGAATATGGGCAAAAGAATTTAACGATCCTTATGTAACACTATCTTTGTATAACTGTTATGTTCGCCCTCATCTGGAGTATGCATCTCAAGTCTGGTCTCCACTGTATGAAATTCATAAGTCTCGTATTGAGGCAGTTCAACATAAATTTATACGCTTTGCTCTGAAGGGACTTCCTTGTGCGGATCCTTTAAATCTGCCTCCGTATGAGCACCGTATTCAGCTTTTAAGCTTGTAAACCCTTTCTCAAAGACGTATCAACAATGATCTAATATTTATGCATCAGCTCATTGCTGGTTATATTGATGCTCCCTACTTGCTCTCGTCCATTGGTTTTAACTACCGCGGAGGATCTCACCACTTACGTAATTTAGAGTTAATTTACTGCCCTCATCACAGAACCAATTATGGCATGCATGAGCCGATATCGCGCATGAGTAGATTATTTAATTCAAATCATTTACTTATTGATTTTCACACTAGCAAAAATAGTTTGAAACAAAAGCTCAAAACCAGTGCTTCACATACTTGATTTTTTTTCTATCTCATTTGTAATCTATCTGTATTTGTAATTTTATCTCATTTATATTAATTTTTATATTATCTAGTCTAGTCTTGTTTAATTTGTTTATGTTATGTTATAATTTTTGTTTGTTTTTATTTGCTTTATACGCTCTCTTTGTGCTGGTGTAGGCGTTTTACTAAATTCTAACACTTGCATTTATGATGAAGAGCGTAGATAAGTGCGTACAAATGGGCTTGCTCTAAGCCCAGTGCGACTTATGTCTCTGAGATGCAAAAAAAAAAGAAAAAAGAAAAAAAAAAGAATAAAACATACTTGTAACCTTTTGTGGTTACGGGCAGAGGTCCCGTAGTATATCGATTGCGACACGTTCAAATGGTGCTCGTACATGTACAGGCTGTAGTCGAGCGTGACTTCTTGTCACAGGTCCCCTCCTTTGTTAGCAGATTGTACATGTTTTACAGTATTTTTTAATATTTTGAGAGCTTCCAGTCCAATAATACCGTTTTTTTATTTTTGTTTTTTTCTGAAGTTTTCTTTACGCCAAAGTGTCCACCGGTGGCATTTTAGCGCATCGCTTTTATTATCTATGTCTCTAAAGAAATCCGAACCAAAGCTTGAAAATAATCGCCGTATGAGCTATTAAACTTTCTACAGTGTAACGTAGCTGGTGATCCCGGTTCCTGGAATCAATTAGGCCAGATCGACTTACCGGAGCTACGAGATGATTCCATTGCCAGGTTCCACAGAGGTAATAAGCCAGTAAAACGCGTTCGATTTCAGCCAAACAATTTGACACATTATAAGAATATTATAAGAATTTTTTTTATATTTGTTGATTGATATTCCATTACCTCACAAGGCATGGTTGTGAGAAATGCGCTAGGCCCAGGGGCTCCTCGCTCTGTTGCGCCACCCTATTTATTTATTTATTTTATTTTTATTGATTGATATTAACACAAAACTGATAATACCAGCCACACAAAACAAATAATACCAGCCAAAATGCAAAGAATCGAAATATTGAGCCAATGAATGAAGATGGAAAGAGCAGTTCTATTTATTTGGCCTCAAATCGATTTTCTGATTCTCCTTTGCATTTAAAGTCAAGTAATAATACCCCCCTTTCCGCACGAATGGCTAAGAATGACATCAATAACAAAGGAAAAGCTGCGGGTGTTAAAAAACCGGTTCTTTCGTCGAATACCACTGAAAAAGCTAACAACAATACAAATGCACCAACCATGAGTGTTGTGATTAGTGAAGTAACGATAATGAATGCAGATAACATTGCCACTGGCGCATGCGCTGATTCACCATTAGCTTCTAGCTCTCGCTCTCTGTCGGCTTGCACAGACAAAATTGGTGCGAGCGTTTTCAATGATGTAAATACTTCAGTTGTGGTTGAAGAACAAACCCATTACTTAGCTTCTGATGCTGTTGGTCAACCCAGTTGCCTGGAAGATGTTGCTGAAAATGTTGTTGCTGTTGCTACTGCTGACAATTTTGCTCCTGCTGATAAAGTTTATGTTGCCGAGAGAAGTTCATTAAATGACAACAAAGCTGCTACCCTGTCTGTGGGTCAACATGATGTTGTTGCTGTCGCTAGTAATGTTGCGATCAATGATGCTGGTAATGTTTCGGAAACTAATACTTCACATGACAATAGGTTCCCGATATGCATAAGCAATGTTGATGATGCTTCATTAACACTGGCAAATCCTATAAAACTAACAAAATTGCCGATGGGCCTAATTGGAAATAGAATGCAATATCAGAACATTAAGGTAGTCCGAAAAATTAAATGGTACACGGAAAGAATTGAAAAATCGCAAATTGCGAATTTCTTGTTTGTAATTTTCGAAATCCCTTTTTTTTGTAAATGACACCGCTTTAATTATAAATCGATCGAAAAAATAGCAATTTACTCTAAGTGTATCTCAAATTACAAAATTTTTTAATTTGTGATTTGCAATCCAGTATCGTAATTTAAGAATTTCGTCTTTTTAGTAGTTTACAAGCTTTCAATCGCAATCTACTACACTTCCGGAGCACAATTTCGTTTAGCAATTTATTTATCGTGGTTTACAAAATAAGTATGGCGATTCGCTTTCTCGAAATACTCAAATTGGGAAATTAAAGGATGATCTAGATATTAACCCCAGAAAAACGTAATCTACGAAAATCTTGTACAGTAAATTACAAACGATGAGTCGTAATTCTCTTATCTCTTGAATAACACTACCTCCTTTTTAACTGTTTGTTTATGCTCACATTTTAAGCGATCATTTTTTATTTACCTTCGCAGCTCAACGTTATCATTGCCGACTCACAACTTCAAGACTTCTGGTTCAAATCCACACAGCGCCCAAGCCAGTGTTGTTTTCTTTCTCATATGCACCCCGACACTGAATCACAACAAAACAATTCACCAGTCCCATATCGCCCTATAACTACCTACCTTCAATTTGGAAAAGGGGTTGTTATTAGATTTTTGCTTTCACTGCAAATTGGTCTCGAATTGCGATTCGCGAGTCACAATATTTTTTGCTTCAAAATATTAACTGATACTTAAAAATTCTGAAATGCGATTTTTGAGTGTCAATTTCATCATTTCTCTCTTTTCTTCAAATTGCAAACAAAAAATCGCAATTTGATAATATCTGATCCAAGGTCTAAAACTGGATTCATCAGTCGTGATTTACAGCTGCCTTGATCTGATCTCGGAATTCTTTCTGTGTACCATATTTCAAACTTCCATCAAAATACTACCCTTGTTTCGATTGTTAATTATATTGCTTCAAATCTAAATGCAAACCCTGATGATTTTTCATGCTTTTTACTTACTAAGCCAAAAGATAATGAATACGCTAAATTTGCCAATTTCAAAATAAGCGTCCCTGCTGAATACGTGAACTTAGTTTATAATGCAGATTTTTGGCCCAAAAGAGTTATTATCCGCCCATTTGTTTTTTTTTTTTTTTCCAAAAAACTAAGACTGGTCTGTTCTCAGGCTTCTGAAGACAGCAAAAAACCGACATTAATGGATGATTGTGATACACTCAAAATCTTTTATCACAATGCAAGTGGTCTTAGAACAAAAGTTAGTAAGCTTTTCTATACATCCATCAGCCATACTGAATACGACATCATTATTGTTACTGAAACCTGGCTATATAATGGAATTCTGTCAACTGAAATTTTTGACAGTGGCTTATACAACGTTTTTCGAATCGATCGTTGCAGAACGGTTGATGATCGAGGTGGGGGAATTTTAATTGCTACTCGTTTAACTCTTTCGGGCAATCAAATTGATCTACCCACTTCTGATGCGGAGTAAATTTGTGTGTCTATAAATTTCAATTCCAATAAGTTTTATTTTATCGCTAGTTATGTACCTCCTAAGAGTGATTTGGAAATTTATTTAACTCATCGATATAATATTGACTTCATATATAATTTGAGTCCTAACTCAGAAAATATTTGCATTATTGGTGACTTTAACTTAGGCGACATAATTTGGTCATGGTCAGATGACGATAAAATGCTTATACCGTGTAATATGAGAAAAAACATAGAATTTGAATTTATAGATCATTTATACTCTTTAAATTTTGTTCAATTAAATCATGTATTAAACTCCTTAAATAATATTCTAGATCTCGTTTTTGTTTGTAACGATGAGTTTAAAGCAAATGTTTTTGAAGCTCCATTCCCTTTAAACTCCATCTACCATAATCAAATTGTAATTGAAATCCGTGGTTATAATTACTTGGAGTCAATTGATAAATCAGCTATCAATTTCAATTTCGCAAAGGCTAATTTTGTTGATCTTGATTGTTTTCTTAGTACCATTGATTGGGATAGTGAATTTAAACTTAAAAATACTCAAGAAATGTTTTCAACATTTATAAACACTTTAAAAAGTAGTTTCCCCTCTTTTGTTCCATGCCTCTCAAAAAGAAAGTTGTCTATGCCCCCATGGTATAATAAACAGCTCATACATTTAAAGAATTTGAAAAATAAAGCTCATGCTAAATATAAAAAAACCCTTAACATTACCGATTACAAACTCTTTTGTAATTATAGAAAAGAGTTTTCGGTTTTAAGTAAGTTCTTATGCATAGGGGTCATTTGTTAGATATTGAGAGTAGGCTAAAAAACAATTCTAAAGCTTTCTGGTCACATATAAGCAACAAAAGGAAATCTGTTGGTATACCTAACACAATGATGTATAACGATATTCAGTCAAATGATATTGACCAAACTCTTGAATTTTTTGCTTCATTTTTTGAGTCTGTATATTCGACTTCGTGCCATAAAACCAAATTCATTAAAACCAAAATGCCCTTATCAATCTAAAGCCAAGCCCTAAGCCCGGTGTTGATGGAATACCTGCTATCATATTAAAAGAATATTATCGTACAATTTCTAAGCCACTACTTGCAATTTTCAATAAATCGTTACTCTCAGGTATTTTTCTTGAAGAATGGAAAACTTAATTTTTGATTCCAATCTTTAAATCTGGATCAAAGAATAATGTAAAAAATTATAGAGGAATCTGCAAATTATCTTCGATTCCAACAGTTTTCGAAACTATAGTTAAATCCAAGCTACACTTTCACATAAAAGAACACATATCAGAGTATCAACATGGTTGTGTTTCCGGTAGATCAACTGTCACTAATCTTGCATATTTTACCTCTTATGTGTCAAATACCATTGAAAGTGGATATCAAGTTGATACTATTTACACTGATTTTAGTAAGGCATTCTATTCTGTCGTTCATGAAATTCTCCTTATGAAACTGAAGAAATTTGGTTTTCATTCATCTATGTTGAAATGGATTGAGTCTTACTTAATTGGTAGAACACAAAAAGTATTAATTGACGATAGATACTCAAGATCTATTCATTGTACATCGGGTGTTCCTCAGGGAAGCCATCTGGGTCCGCTCTTATTTATAATTTTTATTGATGACATTGTGTGAACTATTCAATTCTGTAGATGTTTAATGTACGCTGACGACCTCAAACTGTTTCTGCAAATAAAACAACCTAGTGATTGTCTTAATGTACAACATGACCTAAGCAATCTCTCAAATTGGTGTTTTGAAAATAAACTTAGTTTAAAAATTTAAAAATGCAGTGTCATCAGTTTTAACAGATGTTATTCGATGTTAAAGTATGATTATTGTCTTGGTCAAAATCACCTCAGTAGAGTTGATCAAATAAAAGACCTTGGAGTCATTATTGATATTAAGTTAACATTCAACGCTCATATTGATTATGTAACAGCTAAGGCCAATGCAATTGTTGGTTTCATTAAAAGAAATTGTAAGGAATTTACTGATCCTCACACTTTCTTAACTCTTTTTATATCTCTGGTAAGGTCTATCGTGGAGTATGCTGATATAAGCTGGAATCCGGTCTATAAAGTTCATTCTGACCACCTAGAAAGTGTGCAGAGGCGTTTTACAAAATACATATTCCGGAAATTTAGATGGGACTTCTCTCCTTCTTATGCGGCTAGATGTCAGTTACTGGGAATATTGCCTCTTGTCACCAGAAGGAGCTCGCATGACATTATGTTTGTTAGAGATTTGTTGTGTGGTCATATTAACAGCCCCCTCCTTTTGTCGCTTATACCTATCTATACTCCAGCTAGACCAATGAGGGAAAGACAATTTCTTTTTCAGCAATGGCATAGAACAAATTACGGATCTAATGAGCCAATTTCTAGAGCAATTAAATCATTTAATATACATTGTAGTTCTTAAGACTTACATTTATCAAGGGAACGCTTCAAGAACATTTTGTGATAAATGCTCTTCTCGCCGTCGGAAAACTCTACATACATGCGATACTCCCATCACAGCCGCTGGCTCGAGATCAAATGAAGCTCCTGACGCAAAAACATTCCCAGCTAAGAAAATAACAACAGATGGGAAAACGACTACGAAACCTTCAGTTCCTCCTTATCAACAACAAATACAACAGCCAACGCTTGTTAATGAAGAAACACATCCAAATACAGATGGTGTCGTCGAGACAAGAGAAAATGAGTCTACTTTCGCAAGACAGCAGCAGCAGGAGATTTCAACACATAGGCAACAACATCAATCCCCCCGTTAAAAAAGTCAATCGCGTTAGATCTGTTATATGATGTAATACTGTGCTTGAAAAAAATCAACAGTAACTTTCTCACCACACTACACCAACTCCAAGATGAAAATAATTCTCTTAAGAAAAAAATCCACACTCTTGAGAGTAAAATTAATTCAAGAGAACAAAGAGAATTGGAGAACATCATCGAAATAATTGGAGTACCTGGTGCAAACAATAATAATGCACTTGATTACGTCGAAAAAACTTTGCAATGCGGTTTGAATATCTCCGTACCTACAACAGATATACAAAAATGCTATGTTAAGCACATTAAGAATAAAAATAAAAGCTTACCGAAGATCACCGAAGTCATTCGTGTTCATATGGCCTCTCACCAAGCTAAACAAAACATTATGAAGAACAAGAGAACACAAAAGGAAAAGCTGAACTCATCGATATTCGTCGCCAATGGAAAACAACCCATATATATAAACGACTGTCTTACAAGTTACACACGGGCTCTCTATAATGAAGCTAAAAAACTTAAGATTAATAATAATTACAAATACCTATGGTTTAATAGTTCAAAAATTTTATTGAAAAAAAACAGATAATGGAAGTGTTGTTGTAATAAGGTCGTTCGATGAGTTATCACTAATTAAAGATTAAAATCAAATCTAGAATGTTAAATTCATTTATAAACATCGATCTTACAAACAGCAACCCTTTCATTACCACTATCAATTCCATAAGAGACGAAATTTTCTTTAATAATAACCTTGATGAAGTTAATATTCCATTCTTTATTGTTCAACAAAATATACGCAGTCTTCGATCAAATTTTGATTTGCTTGAATGCAATCTGGAAGCTCTTTCTTATTTACCGGATCTAATATTCTTAACTGAGATTTGGATTTTTAAGAACGAATGCGATAATTACTCGATTCCCGGTTATAACCGTACAAATGAAACGTATTCTGCGGGTGGAGCAGGAGTTTTTGTGCGTGAGTCATTGAATTATCATGTTGTATGTCCTAGTTTGTCTTCTGTTGATGTTTTACACCTGTTAATTCGACAATTTGAAGTATTAAAAGTAACTCCTTACCGACTGGTGGGGGGAAGTTAGAAATAAGTCAAATTGTTTATGGCTCGCTGTTCTAGTAGCAAGTGAGTTTTATTCAAATAAATATTCTTCTTTTATACTAATTCAATACTTACGCTAACTTATTTACAAAGGTATGCTTATGCAGAATGTACACAAAATTTGTATTGATTGAGTTCAAAGGGATTAAGTTACAAAAGTGAATTCGGCATTAATGCTGATTCATTGATAAATGCATGAGAATGCATATGACAAGCAAGTTAGTTTAGCTTAGAAAATAATATGTACACAAAAATCAAATTGCTTAGTAGACAGAAAGTGCAATTTGTGAGAAATAATAAATTTGATATGACCTCGTGCTGCGGTGCTGTTGAACTCGTTGTTCAGTTGTTGAAATATGATTCTGGAAATATGTTCTCATATTTGAGTTGTCATCGTTTATTAGAATTGTGATTCCGAATTCATTCATATTGTTGTCACAACATGCTGGCCCCTTAGATTGATGATACGCAAAAGTCCATGTCTTCAAAGGAAGCTTGGCTGGCTCGTCGCTTATTAAAAGATCTCGTTGGCTTGTTGAGCGATCTCATTGGTATAGCTGTAGCTGCTGGCGTAGGCTGTTGTGCTCCTTTTCGTCTGATTACAACAATCACGATCAAGATGATTCCAATGATTACAAAAGCATTGACTTTAAGCAGTGAGTATTGGTGAATTCGATGAGTGCTTATCTCGTTCAGTATGTATTCTTGGCTTTTTGCAGCTTTATTGACTCTTCTAATGTAGAAATGTCCAATGAAGCGTTCGTTGGTAAGACAGATTGTTTCTCTCTTTTGAAGCTAAACGATGTTAACTGCTCAGAAAGGTTGAATGATGGTAAAAACGACGATCTCAGTTTACTTGTCATTGTTTGTTTTCCCACAACAGTCATGGTCTGATCATGTACAATGCATCTTGCTGGCAACTTTAATATACTACTGCCTTGTAAAGTTATGGGTACCGTGTTAAAATCACAGTTCATGTTTACTGTAACCAGGTCGGGAGTACTGTAAATCCATGAACTCGGTTGATGCATTTCAATCCAGTATAACCTTGCTGGTGTCATTTGTATTACATGAACCCATAATTGGTTTGTTTTGAATTATGTTCATTTCACAGACACTAACTGCAGCACCAGTTGTGTATAATGGATGTTGAAGTTTGCACCATACGATGTCCGAGGGCCTCATTTTGCATTTTGAAAATTCGTCTTTGTTGAGTGGATAGAATTGGTTAGCTTATAGATTAACCATTAAATATTCCGATGATGGAATGATGCTTGTGAGGTTCCCGTTGTGTTCGGTTGGAACTGGCAATACTCTGTACAACTTGAATTCTTCATCAGCAGTGGAAGGCTTATCTCAATTATAATGTTGCTATTGGTCACTCTAGCCCTTACACTTAGAATTTTGTATAGTTGCAGGATCGATTCATGATGTCGCTCTCCAGGAATCATTAAAGATTTTGGAATATTTTCATGAATTTTCGTAAGTTCATCCTTAAATTGTTGTACCGAAAGTATAAGTGGATGAATTCGTCCAGTGTGAGTGGACAGCAAGATATCCAACAATATGCTCTGAGTTGCTTTATAATTTATCATAATAAGTATCGCATTTAGAGCATTCGACGAAAATATCTTCTAGTCCTCATATTTTCCGGTTTCATTTTCAAGTTTCGAAACAATCGAACTTAGGAGCTGTATTTGCTTCTTATTTTCCATTTGTTCTTTGTTAAAGATGTTGACAGTAGAATCAACTATGGTTGTCCGGTTCTTCATTAGATTTAATAGGTGGCTTTCATTTTCCTTGACAGCTTCAATTGTTTGCTCATAACCTTTAGCAAATCTTTGGTCGAGAATTCCAAATAATTCGTTAGTAATTGTTCCAATGAAGTCAAACGGTGATCGTTTTTGACGTCGTGTTGAATCTTCGTTTGCATGTAGTAAGATCTCATTGTTAAGCTGTATTTGTTGAATTTGATGTTGAAACTGGTGTAGCATTCTCTCACACATAACCGATTTGAAATCTTTTAAGTCACTAGATGAGCAAATTTTTTCCATTTGCGACACAAGTTTTTTGTAGTTTTCAAACTCTTGCCAATAGGTTGATAAATTGAAGAACACAATTGTCTTCCATGAACTCGAAATCAAATTTGCCTGTCCCACATCTTCGAAGTATATTCCCGGGTGTGTTTGAAATGGAATTATCTCGACATCGTGGGGGACTGGAGTGGAGCCAACTATGTTGAGAAAGGCAAACAAAGTGCAAAAAGAAAGAATTTTATGTGAGCGGTTTGTGGATGTATTGACTTGTCTCACTTCCTTTTCTTCTTCATCATTTTCAATTGGTAGTTTACATAACTTTGTTATGGGTCGCTTGAAATGTTTCTTGTTGCTGAACACTGTTGCAGCTCTAACCCCGTTGTCTTTTCCTGGATGAACGTCTGAAATTTTTCCCATCATCCAGGTTGTTGGTGGTAGTCGGTCTTCTTTGATAAGAACAATGTCCCCAATTTTCATATTTTCTTGCTTTTGCTTCCACTTTGGAAGCTGTTGTAATTGAGACAGATATTCAGATGACCAGACATTCCAAAAGTCCTGAGCTATTTTTTTGGATTAACTGCCATCGAGATCGGAATGTTCGCTTTTCATCAATAATTATTGGTTCGGGTACTGCATTCAAAGAGCTTCCGATCAAAAAGTGTCCAGGAGTTAGAATTGTAGTATCCTCAACATCATTCTCGATTGCTGTTAGTGGTCGAGAGTTAAGGCACGCCTATACCTGTGTTAAAAGCGTGGAGAGCTCCTCAAATGTTAACACAGTTTCACCGATTATTCTCTTTAAGTGGAATTTTGTAGACTTAACGCCTGATTCCCACAATCCACCAAAATGAGGTGATGCGGGGGGGGGGGGGTATAAAGTGCCACTGCATTTCGTCTTTAGTAAGCTTTGAGGAGACATCTTCTTCACAGCGTTTAATTGTTTCTCGCATTAGTTGCTGGATTTCCTTGTTAGCCCCAACAAATGTAGTTCCGTTGTCACTGTAGAAGTGCGAGCATATTCCTCTTATTGATGTGAATCGTTTTAACGCTGTTTTGAATGCCGCTGAGCTAAGGTCACTCACAAGTTCGATATGAACAGCCTTAGTAGCAAAGCAGACGAATATAGCGATGTACCCCTTTGTTGATCGGTTTCCTCTTCCTTTTGAGATTAATATCTGGTCCAGCATAATCAACGCCTGTGTGTGTAAAGGGTCTTGATGGTGTTACTCTAGCTGCTGGAAGTAGTCCCATTTGTTGAGTATTTGGTTGTGCAGCAAACCGAAAGCATCTGATACACTTATTTATAACTTGTCGAACACATCTTTTTGCTTGAATGATCCAATAGCGTTGTCTCAGTTTTGCTATTGTAAGTCAAATACCACCATGCAGTGTGCGTTCATGGGCGTCTTCTACTAATAGTTTATTGAACCACTCTTGATGAGGTAGGATAATCGGATGTTTCTCTGTACTAGAAAGTTTCGCGTTTTGTAGTCGTCCGCACACAACAAGAATGTTCTCGTTGTTGATAAATGGGTTTAAGGATAGTACCTTACTTTTTTTGTTTACAGTTTTTTTATCTCGTAAGGATTCTAGTTCTTCGGAATAGACCTTTTGTTGTACATATCGCATGATTCCTTTACTGCCATCGTTCAATTCCTTTACTGTTAGTTAACCCGTCTGCATGGGATGGTTCATTAGTTTGTTTTTGCAGTTAGCAATGAATCGTCTGCAATAAGCAGCGACCCTTATTTGTTTTGAGTACGAAGAGAATTTTTTAGTTGAGTCGTCAATTTCTTCTACTTCGATGGTTAAAACCTTCCTGGTTTCGGGAATATCGATCACTGCATTCGTATTTTGTTCGTTTAAAGGCCATTTTTCGGAGTCGAATTTCAGCCAACTAGGTCCATTCCACCATAAATGATTGTTTGCCATCTGTTCTGGAAAGCAACCTCTCGAACCATAATCAGCTGGATTGTCGGTTGAACGAACATGTCTCCAGCAGTTTCCGTTTGTTACCTCTTGTATTTCTGAGACTCGATTCGCAACAAACGTCTTCCAGGTAGATGGACATTTTTGGATCCAGGCTAGTGTTATAGTAGAATCTGTCCAGGCAAAGGTTTTTTCTACTTGTAATCCAAAGGTTTTCTTTGTTTCCGCCAATAATTTTGAAAGCAGATGAGCACCGCATAGTTCCAATATCGGAATAGGAAGTTTCTTCCTTATTGGTGCCACTTTTGTTTTTGCAGTTAAGATGGTGCAGGCATATAGGCCAGATGGAAGAACTACTCTTGCGTACACGACGGCTGCACATGCTGCTTCAGAAGCATCACAAAATCCATGGAGCTCAAACTGTTGATCTTTTTTGGACTCTATCCACCTTGGGATCCTGATGTCTTCGACTGCAATAAGGTTCTTCTTCAATTTGTCCCACTGTTTTAATAGTTCAATAGGAAGTGGTTCATCCCACTCGAGTCCTGCTTTCCAAAGCTGCTGCATTAAGATTTTTGCGCTCACAGTTACTGGAGCCAACCATCCAAGAGGGTCGAATAGTTTGGCTATTTCGGACAAGGTTTTCGTTTGGTAGTATTTCCGGGGATGTTGTTGTTTCCAGGTTTACTTTGAATTGGAATGTGTCACTTAAAGGGTTCCAGTGTATCCCCAACGTTTTAATTGTTTCGTCTTTCATTACGTCTTTCTTTTGTTGATTACGTAACTCAATCGGAATATGCTTGTTTGCAGCCCATTTTCGAAGATGAAAGCCTGCTCCTCTTAGCATTTCATCAAGTTCTTTCTGAGCTCTTTTGCATTCTGAAATCGTATCTCCTCCAGACATCACATCATCCACATAGAAGTCGTGGTTGAATATTTCAGCTGCGATTGGATACTTGGATTGATCGTCTTTAGCCAGTTGTTGAAGAGTCCTTATAGCAAAGTACGGTGCTGATGCTGTACCATACGTGACAGTCGTAAGTTTGTACTCCTTAATGGGTTGGTTGTTAGAACTGCGCCATAATATTCTCTGGTAATCCTGATGGTCTTCATGCAGTTCAATTTGACGGTACATTTTTTCAATGTCCGATGTAAAAACGTATTTATGCTTCCTCCAACGCGTCAAAATTGTAGTGATATCGTCTTGGAGTTTAGGCCCTATCAGCATTAATTGATTAAGGCTTACTTCAGTCGTTGATTTTGCCGAACCATCAAATACAACCCGAAGTTTTGTTGTTGTTCTCGAAGGTTTAATAACGACATGGTGTGGCATGTAGAAAATCTCGTTTTTGGCAGTTGAGTTGCTATTGACTACAACCATGTGCCCAAGGCTTATAAATTCGTTTATTACTTTTGTATAGTCGTCTTTGAGTTTTGGATTTTTGTTTAGTTGTGACTCGAGCTGGTGAAATCTGGCTGTAGCTCTATTTTTCTTCTAGTTCTTTTGTCTGGATTATGTCTTCGTTGAATGGGATCTTTATGACATACCTCCCATTTTCTTTTCGGTAGTGCGTATCCTCATAGATTTGCTCGCACTGTTTGTCTTCTAGCTTTTAAAGTTTTGGTTGAATTATTTCTTCTATGTCCCAAAAATTTTCTAATTGCTCATCAATCGATGTTAGTGCCACCAGTCCGGTAACACTGTATTTTTCAGATAACTCGTTCGATGTCCGCCCAGAAACAAGCCATCCTAGCTGTGACTTTTGAGCCACCAGAGCATTAGAAGTCACTCGTTTAATACCGCTGAGGATGATGTCACCGTAAGTATCAGCACCAATTATCATGTCGATGGGTCCAGGAGCATTAAAAGTAGGATCCGCAAGTTCTAGTTGAGTCAAGTATTCGATTGGTTTAATTGTTTGTTTTGATGGTAACTGTCTAGTTAATTTTGGTAAAACAAGTGCTTCCATCTCCAGCTTAAATTTTGACTCGAAATGTGGCGCTATTGTTACTTCCACTTTGTTCTTCGCAATTCCTGCCTTTGTGGTTCCTAGCCCACTGACCTCAACACAAATGCTTTGTTTACTCAGTTTCAGTGTTTGAACAACTAATTCAGTGATGAGTGAAGCTTGTGAACCAGGATCAATGAGTGCTCGTACTGTTATGCTTCGGCCATTATCATTGTGAACCGTTAACATTGCTGTAGCAATCAAAACATTCTGATTTTGTTCGGCATGGTTCACCTGTTTGGATGAAGGCTCTTCAAGATCGGATGATTTTGACTTCTCTGTATAGTCCATGTGTAGAAAGGTATGATGA
Source organism: Melanostoma mellinum (assembly GCA_914767635.1). Classification (NCBI taxonomy): domain Eukaryota; kingdom Metazoa; phylum Arthropoda; class Insecta; order Diptera; family Syrphidae; genus Melanostoma; species Melanostoma mellinum. The sequence continues at coordinate 96,304,680 of OU612058.1, forward strand.
TTTTTGTTGCAGTGATGGCAATTCCTCTTACTGAAGCACTGGAGCTGCTTGTTATGACTTAGACAATTTAAGCATAACTTGGCTTGTTTGCCATCTTTCTTTCGGAGATAGCTTGAGGAATTTTGAACACTTGTATATTTTTTTATGCTCCCCATTGCAAATTGGGCACTGAACTGCTTTAGCGTCTATGACGAAGTTACGAGCTGCATTTTTTGGTTCGTCAGGAGTCTTTTGTTGTTTTCTTCCAAGGCCTGTTGCCATAACTTCCAAGGCCTGATACCGCCTTTCCAGGTATTCTAGAAGAGTTCTTATGGCAGGCATCTTGTTTGGTTCGTCAAGTCCTTGTTCGAATAGGTTTCTGGACTCTGTGTCGAGGGATTTTATTGTTAAGTGAACAATCATTGGGCCCCATGATGATGTGTCATATCCCATATTACCCAATGCCGCTAACCCTTCTTTGATCGCATCTAAGGTGTTCTTAACTGAAGTAGCTGTTGGTGTGCTACTATGCCCAGTCCTCAACATCTTTTCAATATGCATTGATACAATCTTTCTTTCATTATTATATCTTCCCTTTAGAATTTCCCAGGCACTGTTGTAATTTTCGCTGGAGAATGTTAGGTGTTTTATCAACTGAAGAGGTTCGCCTTCCAAATGGGTCTTAAGATACTCCATTTTCTCAGTGGTAGACAGGCTTGTTTTGGCATGAATTATATTTATGAACAATATATTTATAATTTTTTATTATAATTTTTTATGAACATAAAATTGTTGCCATTCTAGATAATTGCCTTTGAATGTCGGAATTTTAAGTCTAGGCAGCACTGATTCGTGTTTATTTTTCGGCTCGCTATTGCTGGAACTAATTCTTGATGCCATTTCATGCAAGAGTCGATTTATATCTTGCTTTATCCCTTTGTAGTGGTTTTTTGCAACTTACTCCACTTTGAAGTCTTCTTCCGTTGCATTGGATATGAAGTCTTCGTGAAGCTCAGTCAAGTTTTTCAATTGGTCCAGCAATATTTTTTGTTGGTATTTAAATATTTCTTTAGAATATTCGTTCAGAGTGCCTTCGAACTCATCCATGTTTTCTACAATTGATGTTATCTTCAATTGAAGAACTCGAAGCATTTTTCTTTGGGCCATATTCTCATTTACCCTTGTATTTTCGTTGAACTTGGCGGCCGCATCACTTGTACTGGGTAATGCGACTGGCATGATTGGAGCTGGGACAATATCCTCCAGCTTTTTCCTGTAGTCTTCGTAAACTGCTTTTACTTTGCCGAGTGTATCTCTTTCCATGTATGGCGTATCATGCTTCAACTGAGCAGCAACTTTATTGTGGTTACTTTCGAACTCCAACCATAACGCTTCAAGACGCTGTAGTCTTTCTTCCTTGTACATACTTCTGAGTTTTCCTCGAAGCACTATCTTTGCCAAAGTTTCGACTTTGGTTGTCGATTTCCTCGGCGATTTTCTTCTGTTTGCCGATGATAATGAATACTTCTGTCTCGTCAATCATTTTGTTGTATTTTCTTTATAACTTTAGTTGTAATTAACTGGATTTGTATTCACTTTTCGTTGTCAATTAATCAGTGTTTAGAGCCCTGATAACGCTTTTTGACCAGATGTATTTGTTATAAACCAATGTTAAGAGCCTTGGTTACGCTTTGACACTTTACACTTCGATTTTAAAAATTAATTCAAAATTAAACCAATGTTTGAAGCCCTGATTACGCTTTTCCACTTTACACTTCGATTTTAAAAATTAATTCAAAATTAAACCAATGTTTGAAGCCCTGGTTACGCTTTATTCACTGTTTCTTTCCTCGAAGGACCAAATGTTAATTCGACAATTTGAAGTATTAAAAGTAACTCCTTACCGACTGGTGGGGGGAAGTTAGAAATAAGTCAAATTGTTTATGGCTCGCTGTTCTAGTAGCAAGTGAGTTTTATTCAAATAAATATTCTTCTTTTATACTAATTCAATACTTACGCTAACTTATTTACAAAGGTATGCTTATGCAGAATGTACCCAAAATTTGTATTGATTGAGTTCAAATGGATTAAGTTACAAAAGTGAATTCGGCATTAATGCTGATTCATTGATAAATGCATGAGAATGCATATGACAAGCAAGTTAGTTTAGCTTAGAAAATAATATGTACACAAAAATCAAATTGCCTAGTAGACAGAAAGTGCAATTTGTGAGAAATAATTAATTTGATATGACCTTGGCATTCGTGCTGCGGTGCTGTTGAACTCTTTGTTCAGTTGTTGAAATATGATTCTGGAAATTTGTTCTCATATTTGCGTTGTCATCGTTTATTAGAATTGTGATTCCGAATTCATTCATATTGTTGTCACAACAACACCTATGCTGTCATATATGTAATAAGGTCCTCAACTTTGTTTGTGTCTATAGTTTATACTCGTTTAATGTGGAGATGTTTCTTAATGAACTTTCTTCGTTCTTGAGCAGTACTAAAGCTCCCAATCTTATTGTTATTGGCGATTTCAATATAGATTTACTAGCAAAAAATTCTAATAGCGAGTCATACCTTGATTTGATAGCAGAGCATGGGTTGTCCTCCTTCTTAAATGAACCTACTCGACCAATATCCCAGTCTTGTCTTGATCATGTTCTTGGTCGATTTAAAGACATATGTCTAGATCACTGTTTTGGCATAAATTTTGAGTTACATATTACCGATCATAACACGACTGGTATGTTGTTCAAATCCTTAAAAATCTTGGAACCTAAGCAGAGTACATCTTCTTCATTTATAAAAAAGATTAATTTTAATGTTTTGAATAACGCCCTTCGCTTTGAGAACTGGGAAGCTGTGCTAGCAGAAAATAATGCTTCAAATGCGTATGACATATTTATCAAAACACTACAATCTTACATTGATTGCTGCAGTTATAAAAGGCTGATTAAAAAAACCGATAAAAGACTAAAGCCGTGAATCAATCCAAAACTTCTTGAGAAAATTAAACAAAAAAATAAAATACGTTTGAAATGTTATAAGCATCTTTCCAACATCGACCTGAAACGAAGATTTAAAACTATGTGTAGAAATATCAACATTGAAATCAAGTCATGTCGCAATAGTTATTATAATTCTCTGCTGATTAAGTCTATAGGTAACCCAAAAAATGAATGGAGAGCTATAAATAGTATCATTAATCCAAATTCTAAGAATACTTCTAACCATATCGTACTTAATAGTAACGGCTTAGAAATCAATGATTCTACTGCGGTTGCTAATACTCTTAACAACTCTTTTGGTTCAGTTGGTCAATTGGGTGAATCACACTCTTTTTGCAATGTGTGTAATGATGATTTTGGTTCTATTGAAAAAATATCTCAAGGAAGCTTCTACTTTGCTCCCATCAGTTGATCAGAGGTTAATTCTCTAATCAACACACTAAATAAGTCAAATGCATGTGGTGAAGATGGTTTATCGAATCTTATTTTAAAAATGATTGCACTTAATGTATCGAACATTCTATCTCATTTGTTTAATCAAATCGTTGAAAATGGTATTTTCCCAACGAGACTAAAAGGCGCTATTGTGATTCCGATCTTTAAGAAAGGCGATAATAAGGTAGCTTACAACTATCGACCAATTTCAATGATCTCCTCGATTTCTAAAATCTTTGAAAAAGCCATAAAACACAGGATGTTGGGTTTTCTTAAAAAGAGTAATTTTTTTAAGTCCTTCACAGTACGGTTTTAGAAGTGGGCTTTCTACAGAAGATGCTTTGCTTGATTTTTGTACCATTGTTAATAAGGGCTTGGACAGTAAAAAATTTTGTGCTTGTTTATTCGTAGACATAAGCATAGCTTTCGATACTGTAGACCATGCCATACTTCTATACAAACTTCATGCTATTGGCTTTAGGGGCCAAGTCTATAAATGGTTTAAGTGTTACCTTAAAAACAGGACTCAAAAGGTCAAAGTTGCAAATTGTTATAGTCATAATAGAATCTGTAACATTGGCGTACCACAAGGGTCTGTCCTGGGTCCCATCTTGTTTTCAATATACATTAACTCTTTGTGTAGTCTACCCTTTTCAGCTAAAATTACAGCTTTTGCAGACGATTTAGGCTTAGCTTACACTTCATCTAGCACTCTGAATCTTATGGCTGATTTGAACCGTGATGTCCATTTATTGCGTATTTGGTTTGCTACTCATAAACTTTGTGTCAGCGACAAAACAAAAGTTATGTACTTTAGCTTAAGGACAAGAAATGATCCAGATTTGGATATCGTTTTTCACGCACCTAACTGCCAACAATATAAAATTTCTTACGTGCATGCAATGCTGATATAAACTTGTTGTCTTACGACATGCACAAAAAGTGTAGTAGTTGTTGTTTCAAAATCCAAGAAGTGAATGATTTTAAATACCTTGGAGTTTCTTTCGATCCGATGATGAGTTGGACCAATCATGTAACGGTTCTAAAACAATATTTACGTTCATCAGTTAGAAGCTTCTACCATCTCAGGAAATACTGCACACTGCAGTAATAGTACGCTCAAAAAAGTTTATTTTGGTATATTCCATTTTAAACTACAATATGGTTTAAGTTGTTGGGGTGGAGCTTATCAATCTAAAATAAATTCACTTCTCATCTTACAGAAATGTGCAATAAGGAAAATCTGTGGTGCGAATCGATTAACTCAGTCTATGATTCTATTTAGATCACTAAACATCTTACCCATAAGGCAAGGCATTTGTATTATTTTAAGACATCTAAAATATTTTTTATGAGGGGTGGTTACTTACAAAGTCCTATTTCTGATGTCCATTCTATGAGTAGAGATCGTGATTGTCTTGTGACTGAACCATCATTCCGTACCGCTCATCTAAGAAATTTTTACTCTATTGTCTCCTGCAAGCTTTTTAATGCGTTTCCATTAACTATTCGTTCTATTCGTGTAATGTCTTTATTCTTGAAAAAAAAAACTAAAGCATGGCTTCTGGAAAATGATCACAACCAAATCGAAATTTTATTGAATTATATCATGTAATCTGCACTTATTTTAATTGATTTATTTATTTATTTTCTTCTTAAACTTCTTTGTTCCATATCTAATGATTTAACTTTTTCGTATTCTGGAATGTATCTTTAAAATAAGCACCCCACAAGCTCTGTTATATTGGATAAATAAAACTTTGTATTTAAATCGGCATTTACCACTATTTTAATTTGTAAATACAAAATGTCGCTAATTATATATCCTAAAAATAAAAAAAATAAAAAAATTAAGAATAACTACACCCTTGAGGAAGGCTTCAGCGAGAAAAAGAAAATCTTTGAACAGGTGGATAAATCCAGTAGCATAGAGGTATATATATATATATATATATAAAAAAAAACTAATAAAAAATCTGTAATTATATGATCAATGATCAAAACCACTCTATAGGCTTAGGTTGGACACCACCTAAAGAAACCAGGGTTCACCACCGAACTCAAGGTGACCTGAGCCTCTTCCTGTTTAATTTTCTGGCTAAATCCTAGGGATCTAAGCGAAGAAGGCAAAGACCACTTCAATTGTTAGCAAAGGGGTAGAGGCTAGCTGGAATTGAATTAAACGTCTGGGTGAAGGTGCTCTTTTGGATCCTTCAAAGAAGTCTTATCGACAGACCACTAAAAGTGCAAATTTCTTTTGTGAGAGTGTTGAAGTGCGAAAGAAAGAGAAAATAACTTTTATCTTTAAATCATCCCAAAAGTGAAGTGTCTTAAATAGTATTTAAAAAGAAAAAAAGGAAAACAAAGGAAATTACATATTCCATTATATATATACATATATATCTATACATATATAAGCAAAAGTGTTAAAATATCAGTGGGGCTGCTAAAAATCGCACCTAACTTACCGTGTCCATGGAGGTGCTGCCGGCAGAACATCAAGGAACGAGAACTGTAAGTTTTTTTTTTATCTTTTTTAAGTAAGTGGATTAATTACACATATAATACTTATATACGTGAACATATAGATATACATACATATATGAATTCTTTCTTTCAACAAAAAAAAATTTAATTAAATTAATCGTACTCGTGCATATGAATCAAGAGTAGTTTTGAGACACATCATAGTTATTAAGGATTCCTCACATTATGGATGTCACATTAGGGGCTATCACCATCACTTCGCGGTCAAGGTGATAGCACAGGTTGTACTTTTAGTACAAGGGTTGGTAGGCCAGACATTACCAACAACACCTGGTAAGGCCTTATGATGACTCGACGAACCACCGCGTGGGAGTAATAGTGAAGTTAGTTAGTATGTATATAGAATTTAGTTGTAGGGTGTAGATTTAGTTTTCTTAATAGTATGCTTATATGTACTTTGATATAAAACATGCTACCTTGGTATAGTATAGAATAGGTTAGTTTATAGTTAGCATAGCAGAATAGTTCATCCGTCAGATTTAACTTTTTTTTAAATGATGACATCACACTTCCTCTCGCGCAGTGGCATGGGTACCTAGATTGAAACAAGTCCTATATATTCCTCATACTTACCCTTCCAATTATCCTTTCCTTTCCCTTAAATAGGCATGAGATTTGTTTGCTGAGTCATGGTGAGTGAAAAAGGGCAAGAACCACCCCAAACCTTCGAGCTGAGCCGAGCATAATACGAGCATGCCAAAGCCCTAAGTTTACTACCAAACTTGCCTCCGTGGCCCAATACTGATTCGCAACAATAGTTCGCCGTCTTTGAGAACGAGAGCATCAAACATACCCCAGTAAGCTTTGACTATGGGACTCAAAGCCCTAATATCATCTGTTGTTGGTCGTTGTTGCTCTTCTACCCACTGCCGCACCACTGACAAAACTCTGTCATTTTTTTGTTTATCAACAATTTCCATCGGCATCATTGTTGTGCGGACTATAGCTGACTCTCTTTTCTTAACGAGCACAATAGCAGCAATCTGCAAGTTCACATTGGCGACGAGACAAAACGTCTGCATTTCCATGGCTTTTACCTGGACGGTGCTTTATATTAAAATCATATTGCCGCCAGAATTCTAACCACCGCGCCATCTACCCCTCTGGGTTCCGAAAATTTATCAGCCAGCGCATAGGAGAAAATGCTTTCCAAGTAAATATGGCTGGAAATGAATGACAGCTCTTACAATGGCTAAAAGCTCTTTTCGAGTAACACAATAATTTCTCTCCGGTCGACTAAAAGTTTTGCTGTGATATTCGATCACTTTCTCCACTCCCCCTTGAAGTTGTGACAAAACAGATCCGCATGCATGTTGGGCGGCCGTGGTGCAGTGGTAGAGTGTTGAGTAGATAGGCCGGACGCGTGGGTTCGAGTCCCGCTCTGGGCATCTACTTTTCTTTCAGCCTCCCAGTTTCGTATGATGGACGACGCCCTTGATGTTATATGTGAAATTACTAACATCTTATTTCCAACTACTGCAACACAGAAAAAAGGGAAGGCTGCTACCCTGGTAGTAGAATGGACCGGTAATTAGGTCAGAGTTCTCCAGATTAGCATATAAGCCTCCTCTTAAAAAAAAAAAAAACAAAAAAAAAAATATGTTGGCTGGCATCTGTGTCGAAGATGAACAGGTGCTGTGGTAAGTTTCTCTTTCAGTTTACTAAAAGCATGGTCGCAAGCAGGGCTCCAAGTGAATTCCTTCCTTTCTCGGTTAACGTTGTTCAAGGCTTAGCCATTTCGTAAAAATCGCTGATGAAGCGACGATAGTAAGCACATATTCCCAAAAACGATTGAACTTCGGTTTTACTTTTAGGTACGGGCCAGCTTTGAACAGCCGAAACTTTTTCAGGGTCGGTCGCAATTCCACGAGCAGTTAAAACATGTCCCAAAAAATGTACTTCTTTATTGCCGAGACAACATTTTTTGGCGGATAGTTGCAGACGCGCTTGTCGTAGTTGTTGGAATACCAAATCTTAGCTTTGCAACAATTCGGAAAAGCATTTGCCGTGGACGATGATATCGTCTAAATATACAAGACAAAGCGAGTATGGGAGACCCTGAAGCACAACATCCATTTAATGCTGGAAAGTTGCAGGCACATTGGTAAAGCCAAAAGGCATGACATTGAATTCGAAAAGACCAGTTCCGATTGGAAATGCAGTTTTATCTTTGTCGCTAGCTGCCATTTCCACCTGCCAGTAGCCGGATTGAAGATCAAGAGAAGCAAACCATGAAGATACTTTGAGAGCGTCCAGAGTCAAGTCAATACGTGACAAAGGGTATGAGTCTTTCCTAGTCGCATTGTTAAGTTTGCGATAATCTACTTAAAATCTCAGAGACCCATCCTTTTTACGAACGAGAACCACTAGGAAGCACCAAGGACTGTGTCAAAAGAATTGTCAGCATATGTTAAAAGTATTGTCAGCAATACTTTAATTGTGGGAACTTCAATAAATTCAGGTTCACGCATATCGTGTATCCATAATATCAATTATAAATGTCTGGTCCCACAGTTGAGGTATTGTACGCGCAACACAGTTTTGCATGCTTGCAATTCTTGTGTATTGCCAAAACTCAAATGTATAGACAATCGGAAAATAAAATGTGTTGACTGATTGAGTCGTTATTAAACCGTCGCGTCGTTGCGTTCATACTTGCTTCCTCTTTCTACACCGTCGTTGTGTTCGTACTTGCTTCCTCTTTTTAGTGGACTTGGAGTATTACTCAGAAAACCAGGAAAGGTTGGGAGAAGAAATTTGCCGCATAAGCCGCAATTATGTAAAGGATTCCGAAACAAGGAAAACCTTAAGCTATTTGCTGGAGCGTCAGGCCAACTTAGAAGCAAATTGGCAGAGCTTCGATGAGACGGATAGCATTATCCGGGATAAATTCGCTGAACAGCTTGACCATCAATACTTCAAAAAAGACTACTACGAAGCAATACGAAAGATCAAAGAGCGAATGCTAAGTGGTAGACGGAATAGATAAAGGACTTCAGGAAACTTCTGCTGATGGGAAGGCACGAACTCAGAAAATTTCCAAGACACCTGCTGTTGACACAGAAGGAGGCCAACAAACATCTGCAGCGGGAACTAGTAATCAGCCTTCCATAACGACCACCAAGGAGATCTTTCTATTGCTCGTGAGCAACCTGGAGAAGACGCTGGAGAGAATTTCCACCGAGCTGGATCTGGGACAAAGCGAGGCTTACTGCAAGATAAGGTCCAGGTCAATTGAGCGGAGTTGGAGCGATGTTGTGTAACTATTCAGGAGACTCGGCCAAGACTTATTCATTCACGAGGTCGAACGCTATTTCGACGTGCAAGACCGAGTTGAGCTGGCGTTGGTGGAGCTGTGTGATCGAATAGATAATCCCAAATCTACTGAGAAGCCATCAAAGTCACCAGTCGCTCCAACTATTAAATTGCCCGAAATTTAGCTGCCAAAGTTCGATGGGAACTATCTCAACTGGCGGCAATTTTATGATCTGTTCAAACAACTTATACATGACCAACCGATTCCTGATGCGCAAAAGCTATACTTCCTACGTGCGAATGCGACAGGAGAAGCGCATAATCTAATACAGCATTTCCAGCCCACTGACAAAAATTATGACGTGGCATTTAATACTCTGGTTGATCGGTTCGATAATAGAAGGTTGCTGCTGACAGCGCAATTGTCGAAATTGCTGTCACAATCACCAGCAGCTTCCAGTCTGAGACGATTGCATGATGCCACAAAGGAGGGAATGCAGGCAATATCCAATTTCGGATACGAAGTCACCAATTGGGACCCTATAGTGGTCTATCTAATGCTCCAAAAGTTGGACGAGGAGAGCAGAGCGCTGTTTGAACAAACCTTAGAGGATCCCAGAAGCAGTCCCAGTTTAGATGCTTTTTTCAAATTTGTGGAATCACGCTTCCAAACATTGGAAGCAATTTGCAGTCGTGAAGAGAGAAAAAAAGCATCAGCGTTAGTCGTTTCCACTAGTGCCAATAGTATCGATTGCCCTATGTGCAGTTCAAATAAGCATGGTATATATAACTGTACTAATTTTTTGTCTCTTACAGGTCCGGAACGAGGCAAAGCTGTGTACCAGCTGATGCTTTGCAAGAATTGCCTAAAGAAAGGCCATTTCGCCCAATCATGCCAGTCCAGAGGATGCCAAAAATGCGAAGGAAGACACAACACCCTTCTTCATCCAGGGCAGACGAAGCAAGACTACTCTCCAAATAGGCAGATCAACAAACCAGATAATTCAACAAATGTTGGTAAGCGTAATAAAAATTTCCTAAATTCAAAATCTGCAAATACTGCATCAGGGCAAGAAAGAGTGTGTCAGGTATATCTCGCCACAGCGGTTATAAACTGCATTTCATCCAACGGAACGAGCATCCCTTGCCGTGCAATGCTAGATTCAGGCTCACAATTACAATTCTTAACGCAGTCCCTTGCCACTGAGTTGGGCCTTAAGCAACGTCGCAAGAGTGTGCCAATAACGGGAATAGGGGGTAAAGGTTGCAAGGCAGATTTCGTCACTAATGTAACGTTTAAGTCAAGAACATCCGTATTCCAGGCAACTATAGAGGCAAGCATTATGCCTCGCATTAGTGACTATAATTCAAGTACGCATATTGACATGTCTCGCTGGAAAATTCCACCCAATATACGACTGGCAGATCCTTCAAGCTTTAAAAATCAACGTATAGATATGTTAATAGGGGCCGGCATATTTTTTTAGCTATTCTTGCCAGGAGAAGTCAAGATTTCAAATGATCTTCCTTTGTTACGAAATACAAAGCTTGGTTGGATATTGGCTGGAAGCATACCACCAATGCAAACAGACACATCAACTCCCGTTCATTGCCACATAGCTACAGGTACTAGGCTTTCTTCTTTAGACAAATTGGTGCGGAGATTCTGGGAAACGGAAAATCATGATATGCCAGCAAATACCATGAGCAATTTCAAGAAAAACGTGAGAGTAAATGATAGCCATCAGTTTGTTGTGCGGTTACCATGTAAAGAGGAGCCAAGCGTTGTTTTGGGAGACTCGCTCGAAGTAGCTAAAAGGCGCTTCCTGGTGCTTGAGCGGAAACTAGACAAAAATCAAGAGCTGAAATTGTTATACGGAGACTTTATGCCAGAGTACGAAGCTCTTGGTCATATGAGTCCAATTGATGAAAGCAAACTGTGCAACACTCATTTTGTAATCCCTCGTCTTATAACACAGTGATGAGGGATTACAAAAAGCACATCAACAAAGCTAAGAGTGGTATTAGATGCATCAGCTCAAAGTACCTCTGGATATTCACTTAATGACAGTTTAATGGTTGGTCCAACAGTTCAACCAGAATTGTTTTCCATTATAACCAAGTTTCGAATGCACAAATATGTTTTCACGGGTGACATTAGCAAAATGTACCGACAAGTGTTAGTAGATCCTTGTGATAGAATGTTGCAGCTAATTTTGTGGAGATCGGAACGCAGCAGTCCACTCCAATTGTACCAGCTGAACACAGTAACTTATGGTACAGCATCATCGTCATATCTGGCCACTAGAAGCTCGCTGAAGATGTTGAGGAACAATATCCTCTTGCATTGCAGATTATAAAAAACAATTTTTATGTAGACGATTGTCTTGCAGGTGCTGAGACTATAGACGAGGCTAAAAACCTATTAACAGATGTCAACAATGTCTTAAAAATGGGTCACTTTGAGCTTAGAAAATTTTGTTCTAATCATCCTGATATATTGCAGAACATTCCTGAAGATCATAAAGAACAACTAGTTGCATTTCATCAATCTGAAGTGATCAAAACGTTGGGATTAATCTGGGATCCCTCTTTGGATGCATTCAAATTTAAATTTGACTTTGATGAATTTAATCAATACGACAAAGTATGCAAACGAACCGTACTAGCCAATCTTGCAAGGTTATTTGATCCTTTGGATAAACTTGGACACGTGATAGTTCTGGGAAAACTATTCTTGCAGGTGCTATGGAAAACAGATTTATCATGGGATGACCACGTCCCTGAAGATCAAGCAAACAAGTGGATTCGTTATTTGAAAAGTTTTTCGATGTTGAAAGATTTAAGCTTGCCAAGATATGTCTCTTGTCCAAGCAGTAAAGCACCGAAAGAAAAAACCTTGGTTGATTTAAACATGTTTCATTGTTAATCAACAATTCATCTAAAGTTGTGAAATTAACCAAGTTTCGTGATGAATTCAAATAAGAACGCATTTTCAAATCAAGTATGCTGCCGTGATAAATTTTTTTTTAGGTAAGTATCATAAAAATGTTTAAATTAAGTATGTTCGTAGTTGATTTGAATATGTTATAATTTTTAACCAACAACGTGATTGTTGATTTCATACTTGATCAACAACAAACATATTTAACTAACAATTAAGGCTGAAATTATAAAAACCATCACGTTTGTGATTGAAATATCAAATACACTGTTGAACTATCACCAATATGTTTGATCAACAATGTTCATACTTCTTTAATCAATAAAGAATAGTTAAAGTATCAGTAACATTTTGAATTCCAATATTTTTCATACTTAAGCCCACAGAAAATGTGAAGTCGCATAACGGAACTTCAATTCAATATGATAAGTTTCGTGACCATTTTATCTTAAGGGATAATTAGTTATTCTTTATTGTTGATCAAGTATGTTTTACGTGAGAATTCAGCCACGTTTTTATTTGCTCAACAGTTTTAATGTAAAATTTCTATGATAAATGCCTGAATTGAAGTTTGACCTATCAAATGTATAGGTCAAACTTTAATTCAGGCATTTTTCATAGAAATTTAACATTAAAACTGTTGAGCAAATGAAAACGTGGCTAAATTCTCACGAACATACTTGATCAACAATGTTCATATTTTACCAACAATTCAGAATTGTTGACGAAACACAAACGTTGTTAAAGTATCATGGACATGTATGTTTCTAGTATCACAACCGTTGTTGGTTAACAATGGAATTGAAAATGGCGTTGTTGATTTAAGCAATGAAAATTGTAGCATTTCAATAAATAAAATGAAAATGCCAGCTTGTTTAATTTAAGTATGTTCCTGCTTGACGCAAAAACAAACAAGTTTCCTGTTTGATTTTACCAAGGTTTTTCTTTCGGTGAGGAAACATCCAACTGCACGCATTCTCAGACAGCAGTCAAAACGCCTATGGATCATGTGTGTATTTAAGGCCTGCAGAGGACAATGGAACTAACTATTCACTCACAACTGTTATCAAGGGTTGGTCCTCTGAAGGCAACTTATATAGCGAGGTTGGAGCTACAAGGAGCTGTTCTCATGGTTGAACTAGTAGCTAAGTTGCTCCCACTACTACCTGATCAAATAAAAAGGATATGTTACTATACTGATTCAACCACGGTACTAGCATGGCTAAAATCGCCTTCCTAAACATGGGATAATTACGTTGCGAACAGGGTGGCCAAAATTCAAGCAAACACAGAGATACAACAATGGCATTTTGTGAAGGGAAGTATCAACCCGGCCGATATTGTATCTAGAGGGCTCGATTTTCTTTCAATTGATGAGATATTGTTAGAAACAAGGCCTTCATTGGCTCCAGAAGATATTCCAGAACGTCGAAATGTGAAGTCTGTATTAACAGTGTCAGCAAATACCGATAATGATATCCAAATAGAACGAATCTATCACAAAAATTCCTTTCGGACACTACAAAACATATTTGCATACTGCTGACGTTTTAACAGAAACTGCGGAATGCACAAAACATTCAGAAATTGTGGTCAGCTAACCGTAGATGAGCTGCAGCATGGTCCTCGAATGATTTGGGTATATGTTCAAAAGAGAGAATTTCCAGATGACTACCGTTTTCTTCAAAGAGGTTTAAATGTGCATAAAGGATCCTGCATAGCATCTTTAGCTTCATTCTCTGATGAAAAAACAAAGCTAATTAAAGTTGGTGTTAGACTTAAAAACGCATCAATTATGGTGGATGCAAAGCATCAAATTTTATTACCACACAATCATTGGATAACAAAGCTGTTTCTTATAAATTTGCACAAAACTCATATGCACGTAGCACCTAGAGCACTCATAGCAATTTCAAGGCAAAATTATTGGATTTTAAGTGTTGGCAGAATGGCACGAGATACAGTGTTCAAGTGTGTTGAATGTTTTCGTTCTAATCCAAAACCTATAGCGCAAATCATGGGCAATTTACCGAAAGAAAGAGTCACACCATCCCGTCCTTTTTATTACTGCGGGGTTGATTTTTGTGGGCCTATTAAAAGTGAAAACGCACTACAATATAAGAGGAAAAGGTCCAACAAAATCTTATTTGGCGGTATTTGTGTGTTTCTCAACAAAAGCAGTTCACATTGAAGTGGTGGGAAATCTATCGTCAGAGTCATTTATCTATGCACTAAAGTGATTTATTGGTAGAAGAGGCATGTGTCATAAAATTTTTAGCGATAATGCAACTAATTTTGTCGGCGCAAAAAATGAGCTTCGAAGCTCAAAGCAATCAAGCGGCTATATACTCGATGTGCTTGGAGAATGGCATCAATTGGAAATACATACCACCTTGTTCACCACATTTCGGAGGGTTTTGGGAGGCTGCTGTTAAGTCTGCAAAGGGTCTTCTAGTGCGCTACCTTCGGGAAGCGTCGCTTACATTTGAAGAGTTGGGGACAGTGGTAATACAAATAGAAGCAATCTTTAACTCAAAGCCGATTACTCCTATGTCATCAGATGCAAATGACCTAGAAGCCCTTACACCAGGTCATTTTTTGATTGGAGTCTCACTCACAACTTTACCAGAACCAGATATTGGCGATTGCAATCTCAGCAGCCTTAAACGGTTCCGTCAAATAAAATATATTCAGCAGCATTTTTGGAAAAGATGGTCAACTGAATATCTTCACCTATTACAACAGAGATCTAAATGGACCCATGAATCAGTCAACTTGCTTCCTGGTGCAATGGTTGTAATAAAAGAAGCAAATGTTGCTCCATTGAAATGGAAGTTAGGTCGTGTAGAGGAAGTTATAAAAGGCAATGATGACCTGGTACGCGTTGCAACTGTTAAGACGCAGAATGGGACATTCAAGCGTGCAATTCACAATTTATGCCCATTGCCTATGGAAGCTGAAACTCCAGCAGATGAAGCTCAAGAGACTCTACAAAGCAATCAGCGGTGTAAGACAAATGTCAAAAAGATTCCCAAATCACTTCTTTCCGTGGTCCTCATGGTTTTATCTATCTTCCCTCTATCAATGTCTCAAAATATTGAACGTGTAAACGTAACTCAATTGGATAATGCAACTGGCATATATTTTGAGGACATTGGGAAAATACAAACCATTAACAGCAATTGGAATATTTATGTGTACTATAATCTAACTACTTATGTTCATGAATTAAATCAGATAAAATCATTCCTTCACCAGATTGAAGAACTTTGTGGACAAGAAGTAGCTAAACATTTATACTGCCAACCAATTAGAAAGCAAGTTCGACATAGACTCACAATAATAGAGCACAATAACGAGCTCCTCGACAATTACAACATGGGAAAAAATTCAAGAACCAGATCACGCAGAACTCCTCTGGACATTGTAGAAAGTTAGCAAGTAGTCTATTTGGTGTTCTTGATCAGGATGATGCTAAGCACATTGAGGATCAGATAAACATAGTAAATCAACACGAACATCATCTGAGAACTCTAATTCGAAAGCAGACTTCCATTGCAGATTCTACAGCAAATCTTTTGAGACGCAATAAGCTCCAAATAACTCAACACTTTCAAGCCTTAAATGTCTACTTATCGAGCATCACAAACGCAATAAAAGAAAAACTAAACCTTAATGAAGTTAAGCAAAACATTGCTTCGTTGACTTCGTACTTGATTTTGATTATTTCGAACTATGAAAAGGTTCAAGATGTTCTTCTAGATGTGCTGCTGGATCTAAATCATGCAATGATAAACCCACAAATAATAACTCCAAATCAACTGACCGAACAAATTATGGTAATTAAGGCACACCTTCCATCAACATTGACACTGGCTAAGGGATCAACAATGGACTTGTGAAGGGTTTTCCAATAAGAGTAATATGATTTCTTTTTCGAAAAAAACTCACTTTCTGTTAAGGAAATTCAAATATTTTTTATTTAATGTGCAGCTCAATTAATACAATTAAGTTTTAAATAAAACGTAATTCAAAAGGCCACCACGACTTCTTCTGCAGCAACAAATTCAATGAACCCATTTTTCGAGCACCTTTTCCACTAAATCAAGTCGTATGTCATGAATGGAACGTTCAATATTGGCTTGTAAAGCTTGAAGAGAATCTGGTTTATTTTGAAGGACCAATGACTTCAAATAACCCCACAAGAAATAGTCTAATGGTGTTAAATCACGATTTCTTGGAGGCCATTCAATAACACCATTTCTTGAAATAATCGAATCTCTAAATTTGTCTCGCAATAATTCAATTGTTGCATTTGCTGTGTGACACGTAGCCCCGTCTTCTTGAAACCAAATGTTATCAAAATCCATATCTTCCAATTTCGCCCATAAAATTTGGTTATCATCGATCTATACCGTTCTCCATTGACAATAATGGTGTTCTATTGGAAAACCCTTTATAAGATGATGTCTCTTAAAGAAACAGTAGTTTTTGAAATACGACTACCACTGGTAGATACCACTGAGTTCCAGTTGTTTAATGTACATCCGATCCCTATTTTAAAAGAATCCTCAAGCTTTTTAGTTGAAGTGACATCCCAATTTCTTGCAATTTCATTGACAAGGGATGCATTTCTCCCGCTGTCCGAGCTAGAACTTAGTCAATGCCGCATTATATCACCTCAACAGTTTCTCTGCACAAAATTGCACCCTGCATACACAAAGCCAGCAGTCACGAGTAGTTGTGAAATAGCCTTGATAAACCACAAAAATAATGCGTTGCACGAATGCAAGTTAAATAAAATACCTGTCGCAGATTACTGGAAGGCACTTCAAAACTCCAACACTTGGATATTTTCTACAGTTTCAAATACAACTTTGCATCTTGTATGCGAAGCTTCTACTGAAAGCCTCTCAGTATTCGGAAATGGCTTACTCGAATTTAAGGAATCTTGCTTGCTGAAAATGCAATCTTTGACTATTAAAGGGGAACAGGAATACAAAAATAACATCGCCATAAAAAATTTCTTTATTCCAAAAACCGACATAAACGCTTGGATTACAAATCGCACAGAATCTAACATCAGCAGTCCTCCACAAATAAAGGAAATGGAAAAAATAGATATTTCGAAGCTAAAAGACCAAATCGACAGTGTGATACAGCAATCAGAAGACGCCACATCTAAATTCAATGTTCACGATTATCATCATTACGGGCTGGGCTACTTGTTATTGTCTGGCATGATTGGGATTGGCATCGCTTACTGCTACCGACGAAGGCACCCAGTCGCTGCTCACAGATGTGGTATTTCTAGATTTAATGTAAATATTTAAGCATAGCATTGAATGACCTTGCCTTTTTATTGTTAATCTAATTTTTTTTTTATTTATCTCTTTGAATATTATTTCATTTTGCATTTTACAAATGTTGTGTAAACAGTCAATTAATAGTGGTTACATTTGTTTTGTTTGTGTAAATTTTGTTTTTAGTTTGTTTTAATATAAGAACACAAATATTGATAAAATTAAAATGTATAAAATATTAATTAGAAATTTAGTTTAGAGAGTTAAAAACCCTCAAAGGGGGGAGTATGTCAAAAGAATTGTCAGCATATGTTAAAAGTATTGTCAGCAATACTTCAATTGTGGGAACTTCAATAAATTCAGGTTCACGCATATCGTGTATCCATAATATCAATTATAAATGTCTGGTCCCACAGTTGAGGTATTGCACGCGCAACACAGTTTTACATGCCTGCAATTCTTGTGTATTGCCAAAACTCAAATGTATAGACAATCGGAAAATAAAATGTGCTGACTGATTGAGTCGTTATTAAACCGTCGCGTCGCGTCGTTGCGTTCATACTTGCTTCCTCTTTCTACCCCGTCGTTGTGTTCGTACTTGCTTCCTCTTTTTACAGACTGATTGATGGCTGTATAGTGCCATGCGACTTCATTTCCTCTAATATGGAGTCAGCTTCGGTTCTGCGTGCGATTGGCAATTTTCTAGGTGGTTATCTAGGTGCTTTAAAGGACCTATATCACCTGCGTTAATGTGGTGGTGAATATGAGAAGTGCATTTACTAAACTTGGCATCCGCAAATACAGTTCTAATACGGTTTGTTCTTCA
Source organism: Melanostoma mellinum (assembly GCA_914767635.1). NCBI lineage: Eukaryota > Metazoa > Arthropoda > Insecta > Diptera > Syrphidae > Melanostoma > Melanostoma mellinum. Next base: position 96,322,982 of record OU612058.1, read on the forward strand.
CAGGTGAGACTGGTAGCACTTCTCTCTAGCATTTCTCGTATAGCAGGCGACAAATTGGCTGAATCATGTTTTAAACGCTCATATTTAAACAGCTATGTTTCTTGGCATCCGTATATCGTCCTCAGATGTATTGGTGACTAGTACACGAATCGCTCCGTTTTGAACTTCACATAGAGAACAAAGAATGTCAGTAATTTTCGCTGCATTAACAGCTGTGGAGACTGGAGAGTACGGTGTCATCATCGGTTGCAGAAGTCATCAGAGCAATCCAGCAATCGGATAAAGCAGCGAGTCGAACATAACAGCCGTTGGAAGCAAAGACAAGCTGAGAATTTGTCTGGTTTAAATAAATTGTTTCATCACCAACCTGTAAATTGTTATGTTTTAAATTTATTTCGCTATGATATGAGCGCCATGGTGTTTTCCCATCGAACTCACGTGGATTTATTTTAAGGTGCTGCGGTGGCCCGAGTATTGCACTCGTGGTTTGTGCAAATTAATGCTGAGAAAAACCTATAGGGTCTTTATTATGCGTATTGACAGATGAAAACGGAATTGATGGGTTTGCTCCAGCTGGGGACTCATTATTGATCAAATTTGGTGGTATAGAATCAGTATACTAAAAAATTTGATCTCGAATATTCGTAGAGCTGGCAGCTGGTACTCTATTCTTGGTGGAATTCGGTACTCCAACTCCGTTGCCTGCAATGTTGCCGCAGGTCATTTTGAAAGTGTTTTTTTTTTTTCAAAAAGTGTAACAAATGGAAAGAAAATGTAACATTAGAGTCGGCCAAAAAAAATTTTTTTGTTTCAAAAATCATATAGAAAATATTGTTCCTAAAAAATTCCAAAAAGTTTGAGCTCAAAAGAAAAGTATTTAGAGATCTATCAATCGTGGTTTATATTTCTTAGACCTACCCTTACTTGAGCGTTCAGAAAAAACACGTTCTGAAGCAGCGGAACTGTGAGGTAAGCTTAGTATTTTGTTGACAAATTGTACAATATTTTCAAACAATTTTACTTTTAGTGAATTTTGTAAAGATTTTACAAAACCCCAAGTTTTGTTGTAACTGTATATTTCTAAAGTCAGTGCATATTTTCTATTTTTTTGTTTGGGATCAAAAAAAAACTCGGAAAATTACACAGGTCGGCAAAGAAAAAGCTGTCTGGATGCTTCTAACTGATTTCTATGTATTTAGGTGTTCTGAAAACTAAAAAAAATACTCAGGTTGTTTTGCTAAGCCCAAAATTTTCTAAAAAATTGTTTTCTTGAGCTAACTTAAGTCATAAATAAATAATTACATTTATATTTTGTTATTATTATTATTACTTTTTGAGTCTATGGGATAGTAGAGACCAGACTAAAAAGTGTTGGCCTTCGAGGGAGCTTAAGGTAGGCAAATCATTTTCAGATTCAGCACACCCAAAAACATAAGTGTTTCACAAAAAAACCAGAAGAGTTTGAGAGCTTAGACTTTTTTGCAGACATGTGTTATTGAAAAGTGCAGTGGCGAGATACAATTGTTTTCAGAAACAATTTTACAAGGATCTAGTAGTGAAACATTTTTTAATTTTAAAATCGAACCTCTTTTCAATCTGAGAACATAGTTCTATGTAAAATAATTTCATATTTGTTTTTATACATTTTTTTTAACAATAGATAGACCTAGTTTGTTCATAAAATATTCTGCATTAGCCTCAATATAAATATCACTATCTACAATTCGGCTATAGAATTCATATAGAAATGGTTCGAAAGAAAAAGCTTTTCAATATTTTTTTTTTTTTACGAAGAAGAAAACAAAAAAGATTTTACGGGAAAAGTGTAGCAAAATGGAGAAAAAAGTAACATTGTAACAAAATTATAAAATAATTAAAAAGTGTAACACTTTTGTTACACTTGTATCATTGTGGCAACGCTGGTTGCCTGTTGCCTGCACGGGGACTCGCTCAGAAGTACCTATAGGAGTAGATGGATTAGAAAGAGGATCGCTAGATTTAATTTGTGTAACACTTTTGCTTATATCTTCCAACAAATTTTGAAGGCCATCCACCAAGGTGGATTGCTCTTTTAGAAATTTCGTTTGCTCTTCAACTTTTAGAAGAGTTTGATCTAATCTGCTTGCCATTTCCTCACTTTCAGACATGATTAGCGTGTGGTAGAGATTCGGTTAGGAAATCGATCGTTATTTACCCCACACCTGACACCAATTGTAACGCTGGATAAAAAAAAAACATACAACTTTTAAGCTAATCTCTTTATTCGGACTTCAAGAAACTCAAAAGAAACGAAGAAACAGCAAAGACGTCTGGAACCCTAATGCGCTTTTTTCTAGTGACCACCTTTTCATCTTTTTCTCTCCTCTTTTTTGTTGTCAATATGACATCTTCAAAGTCTCCATGTTTATCGAGGCATTAGATGAGCGCAATATTCGTTACACTATTTATAATGAAGAAACTTTAGTTCTAGGAATGTCATTACTGCATGCATGGATTTGATTTATGGAGTAAATATGGCATCTGGGAAATAACTTCAGCTTTATAAAACGTTGAGAGCCAATGATACTACTCGTGCTTTCAAAGAAGAGTAAGAAATGGGCCCTACTGGGTCGCACTACCTTGCGATTGTGTGCTCAATACCAAAATATTAAGGCTGAGTAAAAGGTTTTCGTATTCGCTCTAAATACATTTGGTGGGCTCAGGGCTGCGAACTACACTTTAATTATGAAAATTGAAATAAATCACGCAAAATATTGAAAACAATTAAAAACACATATTCCAAAGGTTTCAAGTGAAAATTTAAAAACGCCATTCTTTTGCAGTTTATAAAAGTTAGGGATGCAAGTTTTAAGATCTTGCCAGAAGACGTTTTGAAGAAAAAAATTGAAATAAATAAATATATCAATACGGTTTTGAAAATATTAAGAAAAAACTCAAATTTAAAAAAAAAAAAAAATATAAAAATTTTCCAAATATTAAAATGCGATCTTTCTTAAGTCGCTTACGACTTCTTCAATATGAAATTCCATCAAAATCGTGGTAGCCAAACGAGGAAGTCGGTCTTAAGAAACACCGTACTATGGGAGGTTCCGTTTTAAGACTTCCAAAAAAAATTTTTACATAATAAGAAAGACAAGTTAAAATTAATTCTTCACATAAAATTTCATAGAAATCGTTGGAGTCGTTTTCGAGCAAAGTAAGTATTATCATATTGGTTGTTTGGCAGGTACCGTTATTTCAAGACCTATAGACCGAATTCCAAAAACCCCTCTGCAGGATGCCAAACAAACTCTTACTGCAAATTTTAAAGAAAATCGGTCGACCGGTTCAGGCTGTAGATCCTTATACGGATATACAGACAGACAGACAGACAGAATTGTAGGACCCACTTTTTTCGTATTCTCTATCATCGTAATGTCATACCTACTTAATTGTTATCTCAAAATTTTTACTCTGCACGATTCTCAAAGGTTGGAATAAGAGAAGAGTAGACGTTGTGAAACGAGGAACTTGAACAACGAATGATGGGAATAATTCGAGAAGATTTTTCGGAAATCCAAATGTAGCTGCATACATTACCAAAGTAGACAAAAGGTTGATAACCAGACTCGCAGTCATATTTATTTATTTATTTATTTATTTATTTATGAGAATATAACTTATAAAATTCATTTACAAATTATATGTATTTAAAGCATCAGGGCTACAGGACCATAGATGCCGTTTGTAAAAAGTACTTGTAAATTATTCATTAAAAACTTTTTCATAGTGCATTATTGTAAGAAAATAGTGTTTTTACATGTTTGTTTTATAAAAAAAAAATTAAAACTTTTTTAAATTTCCTTAAGTTTGTTGTGGGACTTCATAGCTTCTTTGATACGACCAATGGTTTGAACATCAGAGGGGTTAAGGATTTCTGCTAAACGTTTCTTCTTTGCTTCTAGATTGTCGGTTATTGCTGTTTAATGTGAAATCGGGCATTCAGTAAATATATGCCAAATTGAGAGTTCTTGTAGGCAATATTGACATAACTGTGGCGGTTCATTAGAGAAGTAATGTTGACTTGTGAAAAGTGTTTTCCCTACCCTGGTTCGAAAAATGGAAATACATTCTTCTCTCGTTAGTGATTTTATATAGGGTATCCTTCGATGTGAAGTGTGGTGTGTTCTAAGAAAGTTCTTTTCATGAAGCCATAACTTTTCGATCTCTTCATTATCATTGGCAATGAGTACTTTTCGAATTAGTTGAGGGGCATTTAACAGTTCTTTTATGTAGGGATAACGAATTGCTTCTTTGGCTGCAGTGTCTGCAACTTCATTTCCTTTGATACCTGTATGTCCTGGTATCCATGCTAAGGTAAGGTTGATGTTATTATACAAAAGGCTCCGGATGTGGTTCAGGATAAAACAATATTTGTTTGCGTTTTTTAGTCCTGTGAGTATACTTAAGCTGTCGGTTAAAATTAGTGTCCTTACTCCCGAGTTCTGTGCGATTGATAGTGCTTTTATAAGTGCCATCATTTCTGCCAAGTAGCTGCCTGCTGCGTCAAGAAGAATACCTTGAAAATGTGTAATTTCTTCGCTGTCGGTAGTAAGTTCGACGACTGCGTACGTAGAATTTAAATCTTTATATGATCCGTCCGTGTATAGTGTTAGCACAGGTTTAATAGTTTCCACTAGATCCCGGTGTAAAAGGCAGAAGTGGGCTTTTGGAGTGTTTTCTTTTTTGTAATTTGCCAGGCTGGTATCTATGGGGAGAAGATGCGTCCTCCACAGAGGAGGTGGATTGGAGTCTCGTAAAGTTTCGTGTGGTATACAACCGTGAGAGGATAGTAAACTTACAATTTTGCTCAGGGAGGAGATTGAGTTTTTTCTATTTTGATTTTTCCTGCGAATGTTTTCTTGCGAGGCTATGTAAAGAGGGTGAGATGTATCGCAAACTGCTTTGCTTATCAGATTGAATGCTCTTTTCTGTCCTAGATTATAAACGGTTTTATATCCCGATTCCGTTCGTAAAGCTTGAACTGGTGTGGTTCTTAGTGACCCTGTTGCTGTTCGGTAGCATTGATTTATTGCAACATCGATTTTTCCTAAGTTTTTCTTAGAAGTCCACATAAAAATTGTGATGCTGTGCTGGAGAGTTCCTTCTACTAAAGCTTTTGTTAGTTTAAGAGCCGTTTCTTATGTGGTCCTTTTTTTCGAGAACAAATCATTTTTAGGGCATTGTGCCTATTTTTTAATTGGTTAAGAATATTATTAACTTGAAGATCCCATTTGAGATTACGTGTAAGAGTTACTCCCAGTATTCTTAGTTCTTTCTCGAGTGTCACTGTGGCGTTGCGTATGACCAGCTGGGTTGGTGTACATTTCTTTTTCCTGCAAATGTGGAGAGCCTCTATTTTGGAGGGCGGAACTATTGCTCCGGTTTTTTGAGTCCAGGAAAAAATTGTCATATCCACTGAACGTAGGAGGTCGTTTACTTTTGGAGGGTCTCCCGAAGCTACGACAAAGATATTGTCTGCATAGACTCCAATGAAGTCAATGTTGTGCTTGGGTTGCGACAGATCAGTTATGAGGGAATCAATATATGCGTTGTATAAATAAACTGACAAAGGAGACCCTTGTGGTGTACCATTTTCCAGTTTTTGATATTTTGAGGTAAAGCCGTTAACATCCACACGAAAAGTTCTTCCCGATAGGAAGGAGTTAATTAGTTTCAACACCAATTGTGGTGCTCCCCATTGGTGAAGTTGCTCTATCACGGCAAAGGATGTAACACGATCGAAAGCCTTTTCGAGATCTGAGGACATAATTACACTCGCAGTCATATAGAAAGCTACTTAATTAGGTGGGCATTACTGTTCGGGGTGAACTTGGGCCAACCCCAAAATCCTTCTACATTGTAAGTTGCTTGCATCAATTTTGCAATCGAAACCCAAAAATTAAAGATATATACTAAAGAGACAGGTAAGCTCGCTATATCGTTATACCCTTGGTACCACATGCACGCAACTGTTCAAAAAATTTTACTAAACGGAACGGAAATAATAGAAATTGCATCCTTGCCAGTTGGATAACTTTCAGAAGAGGCTCAAGAACGCAAGAGCAAGGAAGTACTATAGGACCCATCACTCAAGGAAGTTCTCCCGGTTATCCAAGAATGAGGATATATTGCATTTGATTCTGATATCTTTATATATATAAAATTTCACTGTCACAATGTTAGTTACCGTACTCCTCCGAAACGGCTTTACCGATTTTCACCAATTTTTATATGCGTATTCAGTAGGTCTGAGAATCAATTTTCAAGTTGAACGATCTGACTATAAACACAATAGTGACTCCCTTAGATTGCTCGCGTTCAATGCAGCTTCGAAACTTCGGAACTTTTCTGTCAGCTCATGAAGGACTTAATTAATCTTAACTTTGTGTCGGACTTAAAATGGGACTGTGATTCACCTTTCGATTCTACGTAGTTGGTTCTTGGTAGTAAAAGTAATTGCAAAACATACAAATTTTTTAACTATTCAAATTGCATTTAATTTACTCGACTTTGACAACAAAAATTGAAATATATTGTCCCTGTTGATAAATTCACATTAAATATTAATTTACAAAACAGAATATCCAAACATCAATAATAATAATGTAAGTTTTAGAGTTACCGTTCCCTTTTTTTGACATGGAAATTTTATATTTTAGTAGATTCTAAAAATCTGGCCAGAATGAATCTTTTTTCACCTGATTACATTAAATTTGGGGAAGATATCCTGAAAACATCTCAGACCATTCTTTGTATAACCGATTTAAGAGGCATCACACACAAATTCGTTTCGATTTCGTTTTTACACTGACGCGTGAAACACCTTATAGGCTTCTATTTTAACATTAAAAAAAGTGCCTCCCTCCACGCACTTATTAAGATGTATTAATCTCAGGGTTCTTCTCTGCATTGTATTTCGTAAAGATTTGGTATTCGAAATAGAAATTCGTTCAGCTTATGGAATGCTACTTGCATATTTTTCGAAATTCCAAATGCATTTCTCCTTATTCAGAGTAAGCAGTATGGCCCCAGCTCAAGCGAATTTGCTCGATGGAAAGCACAATTTGTTTTGTTATCGCAATGAATTCTCTGAGCAAAAAATGTTGTTTCAGAATTTATTTTCTAACAAATTAAATTGATAAATATGACATTTACACTGAAACTTTAAAATCTAATTTATAAAATTCTCATGTCACAGTGTAAATTAAAGAAACAATGTTGGTAGATAACCCTTATCACTTACGGGTATGGAAAATAATTAGTAGCCGATTCTCAGACCTACTGAATACGCATATAAAATTTGGTGAAAATCGGTAAAGCCGTTTCGGAGCAGTACGGTAACTAACATTGTGACATGGAAATTTTATATATATAAAGATTTTAATTCATTTTTTTTATTTGATTATCTTAAATCTACTTATTCGCTAACAAAAATGTATAAAATAAAAAACTAGCTTAAATTATAACTTAACAAACTTACTGACTCTAATCGGGTACTCAAAATTAATCAATATCTGAATGCTAATGCCTTTCGGCCTACAAATAACTTATATATTAATAATCTAAAGCTGAAATTTAAACGAAGAAAATTTAAAAACCCTGGTTTTCTTGATCAATTATATTTTTTGTTTTTCTTAAAAGTACTAATTAAAACTACTTAAATCTACTTAAAACTAGAGCAGCCATATTAGCAGTTTATGCTTTTTTTTTTTTTTTTATTATGTGTTTTATGATTTTTCTTTTTGAATTTTTTAATTTGTTATTTTTTTTTTTTTGATTTTAAGGTTTAAATTTTTCTTTTGTTTTTGTTTATTTTTCGATTTTTTTAAAAATATTTTATTTTGACGCCAATTTTTTTTTTTTTAACTTTTGTGTATGTTATACAATTTTTTTTGGGTTTTGATGCTGTTTTCTTTTTTTTAATATATGTTGTATATATATATATATATATATATATATATATATATTTTTTTTTTTATTTTACTTAATTTTTTTTTTTTCCCCACTCTGCCCAGGCCCACCCACTATACCCTTAATCTTACACGCTAAACCTTTGTAAGCCAGCCATTGGCGACTCGCTATCTATTTCAATTTCAGTTTCGTGCTCCGTAAACCACGAGAACATTTTCAGCGTTTTAACAACGTCACGACGATCGCGATCTGAGACCGCCCTACCAGTGGCGAGGGGTGAATAATTCCCAAAAGTAACTCGAAAGAAACTTAGTCACCAACAAAAAAAAGTTTACTTAAAATTTTTTTTGTGCAATGTTTGTCTTCGCATCAAGCCAAAAAGTCAAGTATTTCAAACCAACCAGCTATTAAGTAAAGCGTCATAACTTTTTTTTTCATAAGACTAAGCTAATTAAAACTATTTGTTTCCTCTAAGTGAAAATCAGTTAAGCAACAGTCAACAGATATTAAGGCCATAATCAAACCACTGAAACTTACTATCGGAAAACTTTTCGGACTTTTTGCACTTTTCAATTTTTAAAGCCTAAATTTGTATTTAAAAAAATCACGAAAAGTAATAAATCAATTTAAATAAGTATTGCACTGCGTTCTGCTGGTAAACTGCGTTTTTCAAATAAATTACGGCTCATTGGGAACTGAATTCATTTAGGCCAGTTGTGCCACTATAGAAAAATTCCAATTATTTTTTGCATTTACTGCCAAAAATATGCTTTATGCTATGAGATCATATACCCACGCATATTTGTTATCGAAGTGGCAACCTTGGACACATGAATCTAGTGCACTAGTGCAGAGACACATACAAATTCATGAAATAAGTCGGAGACCAGCGTGTTATTTTCTTGTTCTTCAAGCAGAGACCTACCTCAACCTGCAAATCTGCCATATACATTTTTGTTTATAAGCATGTGTCCATGGGAAGAAATACGAAGGAAAGTGTTTTTTTCTTTCATAAAACCAATATCATGCAAATACCGAAGTGTGCAGAAGCAATGCTGCAAATAAGTACTGGGCACTGGGCTACTGCGCCGGCGCTATATTCACGTGCTCAGAGCACAAAGAGATAACAAACAACAGATTTACCAAAAAATATGACGCTAGAACACCGGAATATTTTCTTCCATAAAAAAGCATGTATTGAACAGAGAGGTGCCTAGCGCTAGGCTCTTCTCTGTTAAATACATGCTTTCTTATGGAAGAAAATAAGACGATGTTCTACCGTCCTATTTTTTGGTAAAAGAAAAAAGAGGAGAGAACACAAATTTGTTCTATCCAGCAACAAGTTTTATAAGACGTAATATTTGGGGTTACCTTGTATGTTGCTAAAGTTTTGTGTTTGTTTATGGAGTGAATTGAAGAGCCAACATGTGTGTAGAATAAAACGGAAAGCAGAGTGGTAGTTGTTAAAAAAATGTTGGCAGCGAGTTCATGTGTATGATTAAGTTTGATTCATGTTACCAGAAGTCTAAGATGTTTCGGATGTGAATTTCAAAAGGTAAGTCGGAAATAATCGACTTATATGGACGCTTCGCCACTGCGCCCTACTAAAAACCGGAGGAGCTCTTCAACATTTCCGCCTACTGCGGCGACGTCACGGTTGTAAAGGAGCCGTCGTTCTACGGACTTACGGCAGACGTGGTAGATTAACGGAACCGCCAATCTGTCCTGCATCAAACCTATCGTGACAAAATATAGGGAGGCCTCCGGTGGGACAAATAGACTGAAACGTGTGCTCTCCATATATTCTATGTTGGGGTAGTAAGCCTTAAATATCAGGCCATTGTTCGAAGATATCGCACTTCCAGTGTGACCCCGATTCAGTTTTATAATGAAGTAGTCGATCCTGTTTATTTGAGCCCCGTTGTAAAGGACCTCATATGGATAGTATTTTTCGTACTCCGAATCTGGTGTTCTGTGTAATCCAAGACAGGTACGCAGACGCTGTCTCTCAAACACCCGAACCTTTTCCATTTGAGACGCTGTAACGTTGAACCACACAGGGCACCAATAGACAATCATCGGCCTTATCAGGGCCATGTAGCAAATCACCTTCACTCTGCTATCAAGTTGACTGCTGTGAAACAGTCTCTTTTTCAGAGCAAAAGCTCTTCTAGCCCTGGCCAGAGTCGCATCCATATATTTGTTAAAATACAGATACTGATCTAGCCAGATGCCAAGGTACTTGACTACTACTTTGTTTGGCAGTGGGTGGCCATGTAGATCAACGATCACCAGCTTGCACCAGTTCTTCCTCGTATCCAATTAGGCCCGACCCAACGGTGTTCTAAACACAATTGTTTCCGATTTCTGAAAGTTGATTTTCAACTTCCAGTCATCGCGATATCGCCATAAAAAATTCCTTTATTCCTAAAACCGACATAAGCGCTTGGATTACAAACCGCACAGAATCTAACATCAGCAGTCCTCAACAAATAAAGGAAATGGAAAAAATAAATATTTCGAAGCTAAAAGACCAAATCGACAGTGTGATACAGCAATCAGAAGACGCCACATCGAAATTCAATGTTCACGATTATCATCATTACGGGCTGGGCTACTTGTTATTGTCTGGCATGATTGGGATTGGCATCGCTTACTGCTACCGACGAAGGCACCCAGTCGCTGCTCACAGATGTGGTATTTCTAGATTTAATGTAAATATTTAAGCATAGCATTGAATGACCTTGCCTTTTTATTGTTAATCTAATTTTTTTTTTATTTATCTCTTTGAATATTATTTCATTTTGCATTTTACAAATTTTGTGTAAACAGTCAATTAATAGTGGTTACATTTGTTTTGTTTGTGTAAATTTTGTTTTTAGTTTGTTTTAATATAAGAACACAAATATTGATAAAATTAAAATGTATAAAATATTAATTAGAAATTTAGTTTAGAGAGTTAAAAACCCTCAAAGGGGGGAGTATGTCAAAAGAATTGTCAGCATATGTTAAAAGTATTGTCAGCAATACTTCAATTGTGGGAACTTCAATAAATTCAGGTTCACGCATATCGTGTATCCATAATATCAATTATAAATGTCTGGTCCCACAGTTGAGGTATTGCACGCGCAACACAGTTTTACATGCCTGCAATTCTTGTGTATTGCCAAAACTCAAATGTATAGACAATCGGAAAATAAAATGTGCTGACTGATTGAGTCGTTATTAAACCGTCGCGTCGTTGCGTTCATACTTGCTTCCTCTTTCTACACCGTCGTTGTGTTCGTACTTGCTTCCTCTTTTTACAGACTGATTGATGGCTGTATAGTGCCATGCGACTTCATTTCCTCTTATATGGAGTCAGCTTCGGTTCGGAGATTCAAGGCTTTAAGAGACATCTAGTTGAATAAGAAGGCATAACAATATTCCAATTTAACTTGTAAATCACAAACCTAGTAAAATGCTTTTGGATTCTTTCAATTCTAATGGAATGAATATTATAAAACGGATTCCATACCGTTGAACAGTATTCTAAATTAGATCTGACTAAAGAAACAAATAACGCTTTCAATGCATATGGATCTTTGAAATCCTTAGAATTTCGTTTTAAGAAGCCAAGCATAGAGTTAGCCTTATTAATGATATAATCGATATGATCGTTAAATTTAAGCTGTGGATCAAAAATGACTCCTAAATCTTTTATTCTAAGAACTCTGTTCAACTTTTCATTTGATAATTTATAGTTGAACAGAATTTGAGAAGAAATTCTGCAACACGTTAAAATTTGGCATTTCGATATATTTAAATAAAGAAAATTTCGATCACACCAATCCATAAGCCTAAAGATCTTCCTGTAGCATATAACAATCATTCTCAGTTTTGATTTTTTTTGTAAATTTTGAGGTCATCTGCATACAAAAGACTATTAGAGTGCTTAAATAGAGAAGGTATGTCATTGACAAAGAGAAGAAATAAGAGAGGACCTAAATGGCTTCCTTGTGGGACTCCAGAAGGGACAGAAATCATGTTCGATAAGCAGTCAACAATTTTTACAAATTGCTTGCGATTTATCAAATAAGATTCAATCCACTTCAAAAAGTTGGAGTGAAAACCTAAATTGGATAATTTGCGCACCAGAACCTTGTGATTTACTCTGTCAAATGCTTTAGCAAAGTCAGTATAAATTATATCAGTTTGACAACCATCCTCAAAATTTTTAACAATGCCGTTGCACAGCATAATTAAATTCGTAGCAGTGGACCTACCAGAAAAGAAACCGTGCTGGTGAACTGATATAATTTCCTTAACCTGGAAAAAAAGTTTGTGATAAACAATTTTTTCAAATATTTTAGGTATAACAGCAATTTTGCATATAGCTCTATAATTAGTTACCAACTCTTTAGAACCTGCTTTATGGACAGGCGTAACAAAAGAAACTTTCCATGAATTTAGAAAAGTTCCTGAAAACAAAGAGGAGTTAAATATAGACGCTAATGGACCAGATATTGAAGACATACAATTTTTTAAAGCTATTGCTGAAAAACCATCAGTGCCTAAACTTTTACAAGAATCAATGGATTTCAAAGCATCTACCACATCTAATTCAGTTATTTGAAATCCTCTAATATTTACCAAGCAAGGAGCATTAGTGTCAAAAAACTCGTTAGTGTCATCTGACGTATAAACAGACTCAAAATAATTCGCAAACAAGTTACAAATAGAATCAACATTACTTGAGGTTGAGTTCAAGTAACGCATGGATTTAGGAAAACCATTAGACTTACGTTTTGTATTAATGAAGTTCCAAAAACATTTACAACATTTATTACGTTTAAGATCGTATTCAAACGACTGCACAAATTGACGGTACAAAAATAAGTTAAGCAAATTGAACTCTTTTTGGTACTTATAGTAGTTAGAACGTAGTGTAAAATCGTTTTTATTCGATCTGTACCTCTTAAAAGCTTTATTTATTTTATTTTTTAAGAATAAGAGCCTTTTGTTATACCAAGGTGGGTTTGCATTTTTTTAGCCGTATTTTAGGGATGAAACGATCAACTGCGTTCTGAAAAATACTAGAAAATATATCAAAAGCTTCTTCAACATTGGAAGCATTTAAAACTTCGTTCCACTGTACCGAAGAGAGATAATTGTTCATTGCATTAAAGTCGGCATTTTTGTAATTAAATGCATAAGTACTCTTAATAGGAGTAGCTTTCATATAACTATAAAATTTAAAACTTAAAAGTAAGGCATTATGATGTAAAGTATTACTTATTGGTTGGAGTTCCACCAAGCTAGTATCAACAATAAATTCATTATCTACAAAGGCTAAATCAAGAATACGATTTAAACCATTATAAAAACCATTAACCTGTAAACAATTAAATTTGGCAAAAAAATCAACAACTAAAGATTCCGTTTCAGTTATTAGTGGAGGACCGTAAGCTTTTTACCTAGGAATGCGGGGCCAGTCCATGGATCTTCATGAAATTTTCGGAAATGTGTTTTGGATGGCGTATAGAAAAAAGTTAAAAAATAAAATTTCACCGCTCTCAATTTTTTAATTATTTTTAAAATTAAATATTAACTTTTAGAATTTTATTTTATTTATTTAGGGTATTTTAGATAAGGTTTTCCAAAGCGTAAGGATGGATAGGTTTGGTTAAGACAAAAAAAAGTTGTATGAGAGGGGGTGTCTATATCCCTCCGTGTAGGCGCGAGGGGCAATTGTATATGAAATTTACTTCATTTTTTAAAAAACTATTAAAAATCAACTAAGTCACTTACTTTCTCATACTTAAGTGTTTTTGAAAGCTATTGCTTTGTTCTTTAATAACAATTTTAATTTGAGTTCACTTAATGAAAAGTTTTGGAGAAATCAATCCTCAAAGTCAAAATTTTGAAAAAAGAAAATATTTTTTTTTAATAAATTTATTTTTTTATAATTTTGCCCCACAAAGGGCCATTTTTTCTTTTCATGTTCAATGCTTTTATTAATATTTACTCAGAGCAAAAAACCGACCAAAAAATTTTTTCTTGGTTTAGGAGAAATTAAAAAAAAAACGAAAGATACTTTTTTCCAGAAAACAAAATGTCGTTAATTTCCCGCTAATTGAACTTTTTTCCTGGAAGTGAAATATGAAATGTGTCTTAATTAGCAGATAGAAAAAAGTTAAAACAAAAAATTTGTATGATCTTAATTTTAATATAAATTATAAATAATTATTAAAATTTTAGAGTTATATTTTAATTATATTAGTTTTAAGTTAAATTTTAAAGCTAAGACCTTTAAATTGGTCTCAAAGGACACCACATATACTGATTTGTGCTCTAGATGCTATTTCTGGTCAAACGTGTTGATGGATCCAAATAAATATGGTTTTTTGCCAAATAAATAATCGCGAATTTTTCTACGTGCGTTCAGTATGCAAACAAACATATATCAATAAGGGATGTATCAATTCGTATATAAAAGAAAGAACTACACATCAGCATGCTCCCCACCTAAAAAAAACTTCGAGCCGTTAATTTAACTGATTTAAGTTTCTTTGAATGGTTGAAAATTCAAAATTTGGCAAAAAACCACATTTTTTCGGTTCCATCAACTCTTTTGGGAGGAAACAGCATTTAGAGCACAAATTAGCATATGCGCTGTCCTTTGAGATGAAATTTCAAGTTTGTAATAGGTCTTAGTTTTAAAATTTAACTTAAAACTAATATAATTAAAATATAACTCTAAAATTTTAATAATTATTTATAATTTATATTAATATTAAGATCATACAAATTTTTTGTTTTAACTTTTTTCTATGTGCTAATTAAGACACATTTCATATTTCACTTCCAGGAAAAAAGTTCAATTAGCGGGAAATTAACGACATTTTGTTTTCTGGAAAAAAGTATCTTTCGTTTTTTTTTAATTTCTCTTAAACCAAGAAAAATTGTTATAATCGGTTTTTTGATCTGAGTAAATATTAATAAAAGCATTGAACATGAAAAGAAAAAATGGCCCTTTGTGGGGCAAAATTATGAAAAAAAAAAAATTAATTAAGAAAAAAATATTTTCTTTTTTCAAAATTTTGACTTTGAGGATTGATTTCTCCAAAACTTTTCATTCAGTGAACTCAAATTAAAATTTTTATTAAAGAACAAAGCAATAGCTTTCAAAAACACTAAAGTATGAGAAAGTAAGTGACTTAGTTGATTTTCAATAGTTTTTTAAAAAATGAAGTAAATTTCATATAAAATTGCCCCTCGCGCCTACACGGAGGGATATAGAACCACCCTCTCATACAACTTTTTTTTGTCTTAACCAAACCTATCCATCCTTACGCTTTGGAAAACCTTATCTAAAATACCCTAAATAAATAAAATAAAATACTAAAAGTTAATAACTAATTTTAAAAATAATTAAAAAATTGAGAGCGGTGAAACTTTATTTTTTAACTTTTTTCTATACGCCATCCAAAACACATTTCCAAAAATTTCATGAAAATCCATGGACTGGCCTTGGATTCCTAGGTTTTGCCTTTTTTATGTCTAACGGTCCTCCACTATATAACATTTTAAGGTATTAAACACAAGTCATCGCAATCAAGCTTCCACTTAATATTACCTAAATTAAAATCACCTACATAAATAACATGTTGTGAGTCAGTGAGATTTTCAAATATTGATTTACAATTATCTAAATGAATTTTATAAAGCCCATAGGAACATCCGGAAGGGAAATAACTATTAATAATAAATAGTTGAATGTTAGAATTCAGATTGACCTTTACAATAAGTTGATCGACATCAAAGTTAGAATATGAATCGTAGGATGAATTCAAATTTATTAATTCACATGGATATGTTGAAGGAATAGTAGTAAGTACACCACCACCCCTTTCAAAGCCAGTAGTAAGACAGCAGCGATCCTTCCTGAACACAGTGTATTGAAGACAATCGAATAATTCGGAGTTATGATGATTCGCATTCAGCCAGGTTTCAGTTAACGTAATAATATCATATTCACAAGATGAAAAATATACGAATAAATCGTCGATTCTTGTACGAGTGCCACCCGCATTTTGGTAAAATAGTGAATATTTATTAGATTTCTGAAAACTATCAGTAAACGGAGGTCTAGCATTAACGTCAGCAGTACATGGAACATGAACAGGAACATTATCAGCAACAATAGAAATGGATTGGCCATCGGCAGGAAGATGGAATAGGCAATCTTCATTTTCGTTTAAGTCTGGTTCAGGCCAACTGGGGTAGATAAGTTTTTTTGGTGTAAATTAAAATACCTCACACTAACACCAGCAGGCCATAAGTCTGGTTTTAAAATGTTGTCAGAATACTCAATAGGTATCCCTACCTTGAAGTTCACAGAACGTAGCTTCTCAAGGGCATCACCATTCTTAACCAACCTGAAGCAAGAAATTTTAGACACATCGATTTGAAGTTTTAATGCGATGTACGCAATAATTGCTTCATGAGTTGTTGTTGGTCTAAAGCTTGACAAATGAAACCATTTCAATTTGCCTACAACTTCATTATCAGCGCATGCCTCATTGTTGTTACCTACAACAACTATATGATTGTTATTACGTTTTACCAAAGCTCTAGTATTTAATGCAGCATCGGAGACAATCTTGTTAGCATCATGAACAGCACCATTAGCGACAGCATCAATCGTAGCAATATTATTATCCGTTGACATTGAAACACAGCCAGCAGTCACCAACACATTTTGTGTAACGGGCAATGAGAGGTCAACAGAATCCGCAACGGGAGCTGTCGACAAGCCTCCAGCAGAAGCATTGCTTGAAAGAGTTTTTTTATTAACAGCAGAACAGTTTTTTTTTCATTCCCTATTACGGGAGTGACTAAGAGTTTATTTGAATGCATTTCATTGAGGGAGTGAGATGAAGATGATTTATTAGCATTGAGTGCAGGTGTACGCGGGTTAACCGGAGAAGATGCAATGTTTATTTTATTCTTTATGGAAGATGATCGAGACAAATCATTAGCGACTGATTTTAAACGGGAACGAGTGAGGATTTGTTGATCATTGATGACATCACCATTTGATTTTTTTTTATTTTTACCATTAGCTTCACTCACGCCATTAGAAGTGGTTTAAAACGAGTTAAAATCTGATCTTAGATCATTAACAGCATTGAATAATTTTACTAAGGCAAAATGTTAAAAAGCTATTAACGCAAGTATTGCACTTCCAATGTATGTTGGCATTTGATTTAATTACAAGTAACAAATTATCGTCCAGCTTAGAGCATTGCGAATGAAATATAAGTAGGCAAATACCACAAGTAATGTTTTTATCGTCCAAAATTGGATAATCACACTTCAGACACTTAGTAACCATTTCGAATTAAGAGCTAGTAAAAAAGCACGACTTTACCAAACGAATTTTGAAGAGCGAACGGTGTTTTATTTACAGAAGCCCCAATTTAGATAGCAATTCGGACCTCTAATGAGTTTGATGCGCTATCTGACTCCATAATAAGAATTGTTTCCCTATATCCTCACACTGAAATCGCAATTGCGGGCGATTTCAATGTACACAATTCTGGTTGGCTTCGACATTCTGGCCAGACAACACCCGAAGGAAAGTGTGTTGAGATCTTCGCTGAGTTTAACCAGTTAACTCAACTTGTTGATGAGCCCACTCGGGATATTATTGATATTGAAGGTCATGCGGCCAACACTCTTGACTTATTTCTCACTTCTCATCCCGAAAAATACAGGGTTGCAGTATCATCTCCTTTAGGCAAATCGAATCATTGTGTCATATCGGTAGATTTTTCGCTTTCCGTCACGGTAAAAAAAGATAAAGTCCCCAAAAGAACTGTGTGGCAATATGAGAAAGCCAATTGGGACGGCCTGAATAATTTCTTTCGAAATTTTAATTGGTCATTGTGCTTCCTCGACGGAAACGTTGATGCTTCAGCTGATATGATATCTAACGTAATTCTCAACGGCATGAGAAATTTTGTTCCTCACAGAACAAAAAGTATCATTCCCAAAGAGAATTCGTGGTTTGATTCAAGCTGTAAAGAGGCGATTCGGGATAGAGAAAGTAGTTTTCGAAAATTCAAAGACAACCCTACAGTAGAAAATCGAAATTTGTTCAAACGGGCCAGAAATATCTGTAATGCTCATATACAAAAGGCAAAGTTTTTGCATGACCAAAAAGTAAGGCAAAAAATACTGTTGTGTCCAAAAGGAAGCAAAAACTTTTGGTCTTTTGTTAAGAACGTTAAGAACTCGACCACGTCATCGGTTCCAACGCTCGTCTTCAATGACTCTCCGTATGTCAGTTCCATCGACAAAGCCAATTTGCTGGCAGCTCAATTTGCTGCCAACTCAACACTTCCTCATAGCATATCTAAACATACATAAATCAGCTGGTCCAGATGGTATCCCGCCGTTATTCTGAAGAGGTGTTCTTCTACGCTGGCAAAACCATTGCGTAAACTTTTCCATCTTTCCTATTCTGCTGGGATTTTTCCGAGCAGATGGAAAACTGCATTTGTCCAGCCGGTCCCTAAAAAAGGCGAATCTTCCTCCCCTTCCAATTACCGTCCAATTGCACTTACGTCCCTTCTTTTCAAGGTCATGGAAACGTTGATAAACTCATGAAATATCTTGAAGAACGAAAGCTCCTTAATGACCGTCAGTACGGCTTTCGTAGCAAACGGTCCACTGGTGATTTGATGGCTTATCTCGCCGAAAAATGGAACCAATCTTTAGATTGTTTTTGGAGAAAGTAAGATTATTGCGCTTGATATTTCTAAAGCATTTGATAGAGTTTGGCATCAAGCTCTTTTATCGAAAATGCGTGCTTTTGGTATCGATGAGTCTCTTCTTCGTTGGATTAGAAACTACCTTTCCGACCCTTCAATACAAGTTGTGTTGGATGGCTTCAAGTCTGATACCCCCTTCATAAATGCGGGTGTGCCCCAGGGCTCCGTTTTGTCTCCGACTCTCTTCCTCATTTTCATTAATGATCTCTTGTCTGAAACTTCTAATCCACTTAACTGTTTTGCTGACGACTCGACCCTCAGCTTTTCATATTCGTTTCCGAATTCACGTCCCTGCTCTTCGGATGTGGAACTGGAGCGGTTGCGTATGATAAGCTCATTGAATTCTGACCTTGACAGCATTGTTGCATGGGGTCTTATGAACCGAGTAGAATTCAATGCTTCGAAAACTCAATGCTTTCTCTTGTCGTTGAAGCTTAACATTCCCCCATTGCCATTATCCATGAATGGTACCTGCATCGAAGAAACCGAAAAGCTGTCAGTACTTGGTATGTGTATAAACGATAATCTTCGTTGGAATGACCACATATTTGAAGTCGCCAAAAACGCTGCAAAATGCTTAGGCTTCTTGAGACGATGCAGGAAATTCTTCACTCCTTCTGATCTGGCTACAATTTATAAGGCCTTCATCCGCCCAAAACTGGAGTATAACTCCCATATCTGGTCATGTGCTTCTCAAACATCTTTGCACCTCCTTGATAGGGTACAAAATAGAGCCTTAAAATTGATAGGTGATAGCTCAATCGTAGAATCAATTGATTCTCTTGAACATCGTCGAAACGTTGCCTGTCTCACTCTCTTTTATCGCTTTTTTCACAAGCAGTGCTCTAGTGAACTAGCCAATTGCATTCCTGCCCTGAAACCATTTAGCCGCAACACTCGCCTCGCTAGGAATGTTCATTAGTTTTACCTTGAGCCCAACTTCGGAATTACAGTCAAGTATAGAGATTCGTATTTCAGTCGCACCACCAGAATGTAGAATGCTTTACCTGGCTTCGTATTTCCCCTTCATTACGATTCACAAAAATTCAAAAGCAATGTGCATCGGTGTCTCCTTTCAAATCCTCTCCTATTTTCCTTAATGCTCGCACTGTGTTTAACAACATTATAGGGGTATTCATAACCCCTTGATGTGCGCGTTAATTATAAAAAAAAAAAAATATATATATATTTTTTTTTTAATTCATTTTTTTTATTTGATTATCTTATATCTACTTATTCGCTTACAAAAATGTATAAAATATAAAACTAGTTTAAATTATAACTTAACAAACTTACTGACCCTAATCGTGTACTCTAAATTAATCAATATCTGAATGCTAATGCCTTTCGGCCTACAAATAACTAATATATTAATAATCTAAAGCTGAAATTTAAACGAAGAAAATTTAAAAACCCTGGTTTTCTTGGTCAATTATTTTTTGTTTTTCTTAAAAGAACTAATTAAAACTACTTAAATCTACTTAAAACTAGAGCAGCCACATTAGCAGTTTATGCTTTTTATTTTTTTTTTATTTTGTGTTTTATGATTTTTTTTTTTGAATTTTTTGATTTGTGATTTTTTTTTTTGATTTTAAGGTTTAAATTTTTCATTTGTTTTTGTTTATTTTTCGATTTTTTTAAAAATATTTTATTTTGACCCAAATTTTTTTTTTTTTAACTTTTGTGTATGTTTTACAATTTTTTTTTTGGGTTTTGATGCTGTTTTTTTTTTTTTTTTTTAATATATATGTATATATATATATATTTTTTTTATTTTACTTTAATTTTTTTTTGCCACTGTGCCCACCCACTATACCCTTAATCTTACACGCTAAACCTTTGTAAGCCAGCCATTGGCGACTCGCTATCTATTTCAATTTCACTTTCGTGCTCCGACAACCACGAGAACATTTTCAGCGTTTTAACAACGTCACGACGATCGCGATCTGAGACCGCCCTACTAAACCGGAGGAGCTCTTCAACATTTCCGCCTACTGCGGCGACGTCACGGTTGTAAAGGAGCCGTCGTTCTACGGACTTACGGCAGACGTGGTAGATTAACGGAACCCCCAATCTGTCCTGAATCAAACCTATCATGACAAAATATAGGGAGGCCTCCGGTGGGACAAATAGACTGAAACGTGTGCTCTCCATATATTCTATGTTGGGGTAATAAGCCTTAAATATCAGGCCATTGTTCGAAGACATCGTACTTGCAGTGTGACCCCGAGTCAGTTTTATAATGAAGTTGCCGATCCTGTTTATTTGAGCCCCGTTGTAAGGGACCTCATATGGATAGTATTTTTCGTACTCCGAATCTGGTGTTCTGTGTAATCCAAGACAGGTACGCAGACGCTGTCTCTCAAACACCCGAATCTTTTCCATTTGAGACGCTGTAACGTTGAACCACACAGGGCACCAATAGACAATCATCGGCCTTATCAGGGCCATGTAGCAAATCACCTTCACTCTGCTATCAAGTTGACTGCTGTGAAACAGTCTCCTTTTCAGAGCAAAAGCTCTTCTAGCCCTGGCCAGAGTCGCATCCATATATTTGTTAAAATACAGATACTGATCTAGCCAGATGCCATGGTACTTGACTATTACTTTGTTTGGCAGTGGGTGGCCATGTAGATCAATAATTTCATTTCATTTCATTTCATTTATTTATTAATATTCTATAGGCCTTGAGACTGAGTCTCATTTATGGCAAAAAAAATTTATAGGTTATATACAACATAAAAGTAAAGATTTGTTATTACAATAACAGTTTAGTAGGGATAATTGTAAAATTAAATAAAGGAATATAGATTTAATCAAAAGAAAAAAAAATAATAAAACATCATAACTTTATGACAAATAAAGAGTGAAAAAGCAAGGCTGTGTCTGGGTTCGAGAGAAGATCAATTAAAGAACGGATGAAATTATTTAAGGAACTTAATGTTTTTAGACGATGAGGTAAACTGTTCCATATTCTGGCACCAATCACGAAGAATGATCGTCGAGTTTGCAAATTTGTGCTTCTAGGAATATTTAAGTTGTTAGTACGTGAAGAGACTGAAAATTCGAACTTGTCATACAAATACTGGGGCGTTTTGAAACGTATTAATTTAAAAATAAATTTACATATTTCTATTACGAAATGTGACATTAAAGACATACCAAAAACGCTATGTGACATGTGTGAAACATGATCAAATCGCCTTAATAAATGTACGAAGCGGGTGCAAGAATTAAATGCTACATTCAGTTTCTGTTTGCTTATCGAGTCCATACCACTATACAAAGGGGATCCATAAGTTATTAATGGAGCTAATAGTGTTTTTACTAGCACTAGTCGAGTTGTTTGTGGTAAATAAGATGAAAATCTCCATAACCGCCTAAGGCCTCCATAAATGCCACAAATCACTTTATTTACGTGGTCACTCCAAGTGAGCGTTTTGTTAAGAATGAACCCTAAGTTCTTAACCGTAGAGCTGTAAGGGATTACATGGTCATTCAAGTATAAGCAAGGGAAAAGAGACTCTTCTAAGTTACGTTTAAAAATAATTATACTTTGTGATTTGAAAGGATTTAAAACTAAGTCATTTCTAACTGCCCAATCGTGAATATTTTTTAAATCGTCGTTCATATTACAAATGGCGTTTTCAACGCGACCGATTGGGAAGGGAAAGTAAATTTGTAAGTCGTCGGCGTAAAGATGATACGAACAATGTTCAATAACTTCAACAACATCATTAATGAACAGACTAAAAAGCAAAGGGCTCAGTAACGAACCCTGAGGGACGCCTGCTTTAAGATTTAAGAAGTCGGATGTTAGTGAACCGAAACAAACGACCTGTTTCCAGCCCGTTAAAAAACTTTGCATCAGCTTTAAAGCGGATGAAGAAAAACTGAATTTATGCTTTAATTTATGAATGAGGATTGAATGATTTACTGATCCAAAAGCATTAGAAAAATCAAGCAAACATAAAACAGAAACTTTATCTTCCGTCATTGTAGTCCGTAAATCATCTTGAACATTCAAAATGGCAGAAACGCAGCTATGCATTCTTCGGAAACCCGATTGCAATGGCGACAAAAAATTTTGAGATTCTACATATTCAGAGATTTGATTGACCATAATCTTCTCTAAGCCTTTTGCTAAAAAAGGAAGAATGCTAATAGGTCAAAAATTCGAAAAGTCGTTAGAGCTTCCTTTCTTGCGCAAAGGAAGGACCTTTGTTACCTTCCAAGAACTTGGGAAAAACGATTTGGTCAAACAATCATTGTAAATGTTAACAATGCTGGGGAGGAATGCAGGAAGTAAGATTCGAATGAATTTAGGACAAATATTGTCAAGACCTTTTGCGTTAGAATTAATCAAGGAGAGAGATTTGAAGCATTCTTCGGGTGGAACACAATTGAAAGAAAAGGAACCCCCATCATTGTCTAATGATGATGAAGAATTTGATTGACGGTTATGGTTATTCCCTGACGAAGAAAAAATGTTGTTCATATTGTTCACGAAAATGGGGTCTACGGAAGTTTCAATGTTAGATTTTCCAATCGCGCCCAGATTTTTCAAATTGTTCCATAATATTTTGGTAGAATTATTTGAAGTATTTAATTTCTCGAGGAAGTATGTTTTCTTAGAATCTCTAATGCATTTAACTACTCTGTTTCTACAAGTTTTGTAACGCGCCCAATCAGTTTCCGATCTCGAGTTCTTATACACCCTGTATAGGAAATTTCTTTCACAAATTAGGTTACTGATCTCTAAAGTGAACCAAGGAGTGTTGTTATTTAACACTTTTCTTTTAATTGGAACCTATTTGTCATATAAGAACATTGATAAGTTAGTTAAATATTCAACCTTGAAGTCGATCGATATGGAGAATCTATAAGAATGCCAATCAATTTGAGATACTTCTTGAGAAAGCTCATTAACATTAATGTCTTTAAAATCTCTGTAAAAAACAAAATTACTCTGTGTGGGGCTATCCACCGCCACGTCGAAAATTAAATAAATTAGATCATGATCGGCAACTCCATGAGCTTGGTTAAAAAATAAAATTTTGTGTTTGCTCGATACAATAAATAGGTCGAGAGCGGTTGCACTAGTTCGTGTAAATCTCATACGAAAATAACTAACAATATGTAAACCGAAAGAATCGTGAATGTTTTCCAAATTATTAGAAGCAGGAGAAGAAACACTTACATCGATGTTTAAATCACCACACACAATTATATTTTCATATTTAGCGCTATATTAAGACAGAAATGACTCAAAAACTTCAAAGGGAAAATGACCTGGATGTCTGTAAATGCAATGAATTAAAACTTTTTCAAAAGGTAACGTGATTTCAAGAAGCAAACACTGAATATCTTTGGTTTTTAAGAAATCTAAGCAAATAGCGTTAATACCTTCACGTACATAAATCAAGACACCCGAACTACGGACATCACTATCACAACGAAACACCCGGTAGCCTTTAATATTTAACTCCCAGTCCTCAATTAAATTTTTAGAGTTATTAGATAGCCAAGTTTCAGGTAAACAAATAATATCTGTGGTTACTGAATGAAAAAGTGATCTTAGCTGATCGATTTTTGACAAGATTCTCTGAACGTTCATATGACAGATTTTCAATCCCGAAGAACCCGAAGAAAAAATATTCAACAATGTTTACAATTAAATAACAATCACCTTATATTGATTTAACCGGACAACAATGTATTACCATAATCAACTTCGGCGGTGCCAGCTGTAGAGGGATTGTTTACGAAATCCATGAAAAGATAAAAAAAGAAAGAAAAGAAATTCCAATAAAGAAAGAGACCACTAGACAAAGACAGCCTTTTCACTAAGATAAAAAAAAGAAAAAAAAGAGAAAGCAATTAATATTTACAAAATTTACAAAAAATTTATGAAATTGAAAAATATATTCAAGATTGATGATCAATTAAAGAGAGATTAGATAATATAATGTATATGATAAACGTAAGTGTAGCTTGAGTTTATATAACTTGTAACATTATGTACGAGCAGCGGCAGCAGGAACAGGAGAGAGTAATCGATGTAAATCGTCCAAGTGGTTTAATTTGATAAACTGGTCGGTTGGTGTAATTTTGACAGCAACAACTCCATTGAATGAATGAACCGAATGAATTTTCTTATCTTCTTTAGATTTCATAGCAGCTTTCCGAATGGCAAGTGCGCTGCTTGAGAGGCATTCAAAGGCTCCAATAGCACGATTGGATGAGAAACCAATCAAATCCAGTTTGATAGGGGCAGCGGAGAAAAAACTTTTAAGGATTTTGATGCGTTCGCCTGGAGTGTGAAGTTTCAGAATAATAGGTGCAGAAAGTTGAATCCTAGGGCGTTTGCTTTCCGAATGCTCTTTGGTATTGATCTGTTTTAGTCTAAAGACATCAAAGGAATGCAGTTGGAATTTCGTAATTTCACAAATTTTATGCACAATGTTATCCAAAGATTCATTATGAACTGCTGGAATTCCCGTCAAAATGAGGTCACATTTACGTTGATCATTCTCTAGTTTGTGAATTTTGATCTGAAGGTCAAGCAAATCATTTTTGTAGTCACTGATGGGAAGTTTTTTATTAACCTCACTTTTGAGATTGGATAAACTGATATTAAAATTATTAGAGAAAGAATCCACTTTTTTATTCAACATTGAGAGGTTGCTATTAACAAGAGATTTAAAGTCACGCATATCTTGTTTCAGACCAATCATTTGGTTATCCATTGAAAGTTGCAATTTTTCAAACATTTTGGCCAAGTCTTCATTTGATGTTGCCATGATTAAAAGAAAAGCGCGAATTTATGAAATAAAAGAGCTTGAAAATATAAAAAAGCGAAAAAGAAATGCACCAATCAGGGATTATCACCAGAAAATCGAGTAAATTCACATTAATATTAAAATAAATAAGTTGAATTGCCGCAGCCTGTAAAGCACGTGTACTACTCGACGTTTGACATTGTCGAAGTCACTCTGCAAGAGACTTCTGATTTCTTCGATCTTTGAACCTGTTCTGTACTCAATGAGGTCATCAGCGTACGCTATAGCATGGTGAAGGGAACCAATCAGATCACCGGTGAAAATGCTTAATAAAATAGGCGAATTCACCGCCCCGTGTTGCAGACCGATCTGAATTTTAAAAGTTCTGATAGAAATTATATTGCAACTTTTCACAACAAACGTTCTACCATGAGCATGTCATTCAGAATATAAAGCAGTGGTTTACTCATGCCATACCTGATCAACTTATAGAAAAGACCGTCTAACCAAACGGTATCGAATGCCTTCTCTAAGTCAACCAGACACGCACACGTATACTGCTTTTTAGCTTTGTTCCATTGAATATCAGATACTAGTTTAGACGCGACATGTATGGTATCATGACCCGCCTTAACACCAAACTGATTTTCTGGAATAATATTTTTGGCCTCAGCCCATGTGGACAGTGCTCTATTGAGAACCTTCTAGAACACCTTGCTGATACTCGGCAGAAGACTATTTGACCGAAGATTTGCTGGATTGGAACCATCCTTTCCTTTTTTAAGGAGAGGATGGACTACTGCCGTCTTCCAACGCACTGGATAATACGTATTATTCAGCGCGTTGTTGAACAACGTGGTGTATATGTCCACCGCTTCCAAAGGGAGGTTTCGCAGCACAACATAGGGTATGCCGTCGACTCCTGCTGACTTCCTTTTCTTAATTTTGTGAGAGATGTTCTCGAAGTCCATCCTAGAAAGGAACAGGGTGTTATCCCTGTTTTGCTGGGCGATGATTGCATTTGCAGGTCGGTCTTCTTTGAACCTAGTGAAACCAGGAATCTCGGATCGCCAATGCGAAATCTCGTCTCTAAGATAGAAGTGTCCAACGAAGGCTCTGTTCTCAAGGTCGTAATTCGGGCGAATGCACTCATTCACATTATATACTCGCTAGAAAACAGCACCCACCGTCTCTATCTTCTCTTGAGCATCTTCCACTATAAAGTGGTCATCATCTAAGATGGCCTCATCCGGATCTATCCCTATTGTCAAAAGTAAGTTGTCCTGTCGGATTGCATCCTCCATACGTTGCAGGTACCCATCGATCTCAACGTTCGACACATTCCTGTCGCATGGCGGCGCAATACCGTTCAAACGAAGTTCCCTTGAGACGGCACCGGAAAAGCGCGGCCAACGTGTCTTACAGTAGTTGGAAGAGTGCGTCGGCACGTACTCCTCCAGTTCCACATGGTCGTGGTCAATGTCGTACTCAACCGTCGTCAAACAATTTTTCGTCCGTCGAAGAATGTCGTCGGTCTTGAGTCTAAAAGCAATAGATTTTTTAACAACTCAAAGAGATTGGTTCGTTGTTCTTCCCTAACTAGCGAATCACATTCACGGCTAGGATCTTAAGAGGCCTCTCCGGCAGCGCGCCCGTTAACCTGAAAATTGCGCAAGCGACGGCACTGCACGGTAGATCACAGCCACCCTGCGTGCCTGCTCACTTACTTGTTTGATATTTTCATTTGTGCCTGTATTGCACGCAGAACGACTATCAACTTTGACTCCCCAGCAGCAACATTGGGCACAGATGGCTGTGCGGCTGCTTTCTGAGGAGATTGTACCGGACTTCCACGTCCCCATGCCATTTGGGCGTAAGAGATTTGTGGATTGACGGTCCTTGGAAGCGGTCCAGCTGTAAGCTTTCTCTCTTCCGCGGTTGCTTTGTGAGCTGCTTTTATTGATTTTTTAATCGTTTGGTAGCGAGGGCATCCCCGATAACTAGCAGGGTGCCCATCTCTGCCGCACATAACGCATTTTAGCAAGGTCTTATCTTCGACCCTGGCTTCCCCGAGATTGCACTCCTTTTCTTTGTATTTCTCCCCACACTTCACGTATCTCGACTGCATTTGGCAGTTGAAAGCGGAGTGGCCGAACCTTTGGCAAAGAAGACACTGCAGAATGTCACCGCGCCTGTTCAGTTTTTCCCACTTGACGATCTGGAAGTCCAGGACGGAGATGCTCCTTAGACTTTCCAGTCGACTTTTGGTTGAGAGAGTGACTTAGAACATCGGTAATAGCCGCTTCTCACGTCTAGCCTTGGCCGTGGCGAACGACTTGACCCCGATAAACTTGAGATCGTCGCCTGCCAACCTGCGGAGGTCCGCTAAGAGCTCCTCTGGAACAAAGGTTGGTTCTTCCCGTTTTAAAAGAACAGTTTGCGGTTTCTCCTCTTTGGGAGTAAAGCTTAAATGTTTTGTGGTTGTCGCTTCTAATATTTTTCTAACTACATGATACTGATTCACTGTATTGCAGGGAATAGCATGCCTATCGTTACCTAAACGTTTTGTTTTGAAATTGTCACCAATAGCGGACTTACATAAATTTATTGTGTCCTTCATCTCCATATTTATTGTGTTAATCGGGTGCACTCTACACTTCTTGGGTTGTTGTGGCTTCTGTGGCGTTTGTTGCTGCTCTGTTGGTTGCTGCTGTTGTTCTTTCTGCTTCTTCTGCTGCTGCTTCTCCTGCTGCGAGAGCGTTAGCGCTGCTTTTGTAGCCGCAGTCCCCCGTTGCTGCTTTTTTGCAGTTTCGTTTTTAGCTGCAGGTCCCACGTTGATGCATAGGTGCAGTATTGCCGGCTGCAGGTTTTTTTGCTGCAGCTTCCCTCTGTTCTTGGGGTGCGCCGTCTGGGTGGTAGCTTTTGGCGGCGACTGTAATTTTGGTTCGTAGGTTTTTTGTCTACGAGTTTCTTGATTTTATTTTATGTCTTCAATCTAGCTCTCGTATTCTTTTATTGTTTCAAAGGGGAGTCAATTTTTGCTGTTTCTTCAGCTTCCTCTTTTTCCTCTTCGTTTAGGTGGTCAGTGAGGTCAGAGAAACGGTTGCTATTTCCCGTATATCGTCCCTCACCGCCTACTTATTCATATGAGATCTCCTCTTCCAGAGTCTCACTATCAGTGTCCGTAGACATGTTATTGTTTTCTTTCGTTGTTGTTGTTGTTGCTATCGCTTGCCGTTTGCGATGAACTGGCCTAGGTTTCGATTTCAACCACTGCCTCCTCTTCTTTGCCGTTGCTTTGGCAACATTCGATGTGGATGAAACCGTTGGATCCATCACGCCAACGTCGTTCATTCTTCTCCCTTACGGAAATTGACTTTATTATATTTTTTTTTATTTCGTCCTTTAAAAATAAATATGCACGTTGGTTCTCAGTGGGATCGAACCTGCGACCACTAGAACCACTGCTTGCCAGCTTTTTTTCAGTCTTAAATTCATTTTTATTATTTATCACTTATATCTACTTTCTTGCTACCAAAAATGTTTAAACTAGCTTACATAATAACTTAATTAACCTACTGACCCTAGGTGGGTACTCTAAATTACACAATAACTTATTATTAATGCCTTTCGGCCTAATGATCTTGTATCTATTTCAAGCTATAACTAATATTTAAAATAAAAAAACTGTAAAAAAATTAGTTTTCTCGATCATTTTTTACGGTTTTTCAAAAAAATACTTAAACTAATTAAAACTACCTAAAAGTAATTAAAACTACTTAAAAACTACTTAAAACCAGTTATCTTAGCCAGTTTACCCACTAGGCTAAGCCGCTTGTTGATAAGGCACTACTTTAATATATGTACAGAAACACACCCGAATTTTATTTTTAAGTACTGCTAAAGCCGTCAATGCGTGCACTTGCTTCCGCAGTCAAAGAAAGATTTAATTCTGATATCATCCGATCTATGTGTAACTCAATTAAGATCTGAACCGAAGAAAAACATTTTTCTTTGAGTGAAGAAACCCTTGAATAAACTAAAAAAAACTTATTAACATTAATATTATGTTAATATTATCTTAATAAAAAAAACGTTGATGTATGTTAATAAACCCTGCAAATCCAAAAAAATTTCAATAACTTTTCATTTAATGATTCTCTTTCAACCACAATTTGTCAAAGTATAGGTTAGTCACTTCCAAGCAAGTCTGCAATCATTCGATTCCATTTCATGGTTAAGACTTTACGGATTTTTTGCCACTCTCCCATACAAACAGCACCACTGTGCTCTGGTGCCTTTGTATCTGATACCAGTATTAATCAAGTTTTCCCAAATCAAAACAATTAAATACGGTGCCGTGACTTAAGGCCAAGCGACATAAGACCAAATTTGAATGTTTGGCCTTATGTCACTTTGCGAAAGCGACATAAGGCCAAATTTTAGGAGTTGGCCTTATGTCACTTTCCCAAAGCGTCATAAGGCCAATATGGCCTTATGTCACTCAGAACTCAGAAGTGATTGTACCTGGATTCCAAGAACAAAGTTCATATTCCATAACTTCAAACAAAAGACGAAAAATGGTTTAATATTCAAGTGTATATTGTAAGTATTTTCATTAGTATTTAATTATATTACTATTAAACAAGAAAGTCATATATATAACGAACAGCGACATAAAAGAATACCAATAAAAATAAACGCTAAGTCAAAAGAAATTGACAACAATTCAAAAAAGATCTTATACTTTTTACAATTATAAAAAAATGTGGGTGTTATTCGTCACAATTTGTCTACAAATTGGACAGAGAATTGGATTATTGTTTTTCATATATAAAAGTGGACAGCAAGATAATGAGAGTGCAGTCCTCTGTTATGAATTGTATTTCTGATTAAATACATGTGATGCATTGTTTTATAAAGGTATATACAGTTATTATTAAAAATGCGAGTGCATACATACAGATTATTTTTAAGTATCATTGATACAAAGAGATATGCTTTCAATTAGTTTAATTTAAAGATATAAGTTAAAAAGCTTTTAAAAAACATTCGCCGGGAATTTTTTAAAAATATTTTTTCAGTTTTATTTTCAAATCTTTAGGTTTTGAGCTTAAGATAAAGTAAAAGTAAAAAATTCGCGCGAATTTTTTACTTTTACTTTATCTTAAGCTCAAAACCTAAAGATTTGAAAATAAAACTGAAAAAATATTTTTAAAAAATTCCCGGCGAATGTTTTTTAAAAGCTTTTTAACTTATATCTTTAAATTAAACTAATTGAAAGCATATCTCTTTGTATCAATAGCCGAGTTTTATTGGGAATCTGTATTCACTTCAGCAAAACATAGCAGAACATCGCACATGGGAAAACAATAACTCTAAGTGAACAACGATAAGTGAATAAAAATAAGTCACTTGCAGAGGTGAACAACAGGGATGGTTGGTAAATGGAGTTTATGGAATAGAGTTGCATTAGTGAGTACAGCGTCTTATTGTGCGTATTAGTGAAGTGAATATGAAAATTCCCAGTGAAACACGGCTAATGATACTTAAAAATATTCTGTATGTATGCACTCGCATTTTTAATTATAACTGTGTCTTCCTTTATAAAACAATGCATCACGTCCATCAAGCAAAATTATGATATGAAGTTAATAACGGAAAAATGTTTTGCTCAAATATAAGTTAGGGAAGTAGGCTTACATGATTGTCTTGCGAAAAATGAAAGGGCCGTCCAAAAAATTAGTTTTTACATAATTGAGAAGAAGAATGTTAATGAGCGCAAGATGTAAAAAGCTGGATGTTGATAACAATCCATACTGCATAAACAAACAATAAATTGAACAGTTGGCCTTATGTCCTAAAAAAAGTTGGCCTTATGACGCTATGGGAAAGTGACATAAGGCCAACTCCTAAATTTTGGCCTTATGTCGCTTTCGCAAAGTGACATAAGGCCAAACATTCAAATTTGGCCTTATGTCACTTGGCCTTAAGTCACGGCACCATTAAATACATTTACTACGAACGGAGTAGGTGCAGGGATTTTAAGGAAGTAGATTATGTGATTCTTGCACTGTACTACCTCTTTGCTGTCGGCATGTGTTTCTACAATTTAAAAGAAAAACGGAACATGGTTTGAAACCGGAGTCTACATGGGCTTACGGGTTTGTATGGTCACGGTAGGACAGTCATTAAAAAACGAAACATTGCTACTCAGAACGTGCTTTGGAAAAAATTTTTTCAGTTAGAACAGTAAATGTTTTTTGTAGACTTTATTAATATTTTGTAATAATTTATCTATGTTATAAATATTTTGTGATAACTTATCTATAGTGATATGAAAATTCACCAATAATAGAAATGTATCAGTTACAATTTTGTTTTGCTCTTACACCAACATTTATTTTGCATTTCAGATATGAGTACTTTCCTGGGTTTTCTGGAGAAGAGATTTGGAATCCAAATACAAATGTGTCTGAAGATTGCCTATATATCAATGTTTGGGCGCCAGCAAAAGCACGATTACGCCACGGACGAGGTGCTAATGGTGGGGAGGTAAATATATGTACATCTTTTTATATAGTATGTATTCTTATACGAAATAAAGATTCAAGACGGGCGTCATAAAATAAGACCGCACTGGTGGCAATTTTCTAGTACTATTTAGCATGGGCCCTCAAAATGATGAGAAGCAACAGATAGCGTACAAAATTTTTTCATGCATTGGACGGGGTGTGGCTTATAATAATGCATTTTTATACGGTACCCGTTGATTCTCATGACTTCGAGTGGCATTTAATACATGAGAGCATTTTGTACGTGGAAAAATAAAGTGAATTTTTTAAGAAAATGTAGGAAGTGACTTGCTTCACTTTGAAATTCTATTGTAAGCGTTCTACTCGCTCAAATCGCATGGGAATTGTTAGAAATGATAGATAATATCTTCAAGAATTTAATTTAGGGGGAAAAAAATAATATAAAAAAAATGCAAAATTTGTATGGTCTTTTCTGAGCTAAAAAAACTTTTTTGTTTTTTTACTTTTTTCGGCCGGAAAGCGTTTAAACGCTTTGAAATGACAATCGAGCAGCTTGTAGCAAAATTCAAAAAAAAAAAAAAAAAGTGTTCTCGAGTTTTTGAAAATTTTAGCTCTAGTTTTGCGCGAGTTTGGAGCTATTATTTTCAAAAAATCGAAAGGTTTTCTGTCAAATCTCTTTAAGAGAAGGTCTTTCGTGTTTTTGAAAATAAAAGCTTCAAATTCGCTAGAATTAAAATAATGAGCCCCGCGAAGCGGGCCATGCGGAAAGCTGTTGCATACGGAAATCAATTGTTTTTTTCATATTTAGCATGAGCAGCTCAACCCTGCGGAAAAAAGGGTTAAAATAATGAGCCCCGCGAAGCGGGCCATGCGGAAAGCTGTTGCATACGGACATTAATTGTTTTGTTCATATTAAGCATGAGCAGCTTAACCCTGCGGAAAAAAGGGTTAGATTAGATTTTTAGATTAGATTTATTCATTATAAATTATATAAGTTAGAAAAGTTTATGTTATTTTAATTAAAAAAAAAACTTTATTTATCAAATCAAACTGGCAGCGTTTCTGCCTATTACACAACTGAACAATGTTTTCTTAAAATCTATATCTTAAATACCAAAATTGTGCTTGCCTAAGCCATCCTAAGCCTCGTGCACTGGTGTCTATGGAATGCGGCAGGTGTTGAGTATTAGGTGTCACAGACGCAGACTTGCAGTAAAATGAGTTGAATCGTGGGATTCTGGTTCGAAGAATATTTCTCATTAATTGTGGCGTTAACTCCTCCACCTTTTAGAATCGAACGCCCTCGTTCAATACCGCTGATTTTAATGTCTTTACAGCTTCCTCTACGCCAATTGTTCTGGGCGTTGAAATTGGTTGCTCCACCGAAACGTTTACTGCTGTATTCGAGGTTTCCGCTTTGATGACTGATTCCCTCATTGCAATTTCTTCTCTCTTAGCCTCGCGTTTGCGAATGTTGCAAAGCTTCAAAGGGTTTCCCGATATTTTAAAGAGAATGAATATGACTGCCAAGACTGCGATGGCTGCTAATAGCAACATGGCCATGCTCTTCTTTTGATTTGAGATTTCCAGCATTTGAATGTACCGGGTGTTGTTGGTTTCGATCTCCTTAATCATTTCCAAGGAGAGTAGTTCTTCAAGCTTGGGCCTGATTGCAGAAGGTTGTAGCAGTGCCGGAAGGGGCTTGTGTTCTGTAACCTCAGTTGCGGTGAAGGTATATTTTTCGGCTTTTATGGTAGCGTTGTGGAAGTGGATGATGTAGGTTCCGTTCAGTGGAACTCGATTTTCGTCTATTTCTATATTACCGTCAAACTGGTTTAGAAGGATGACACCAGGAGCTAGTTCTTCTACGGCGGGGACGTGTTGATTGTTTATTTGTGTGCAGGAAGGCGGGCGGCTGGATAATAAATGGCTAATGCACTTGTCGTTACTTACATCTAGAATAGAAGTCTGTTTACAAATAGAAAGTTTGTTAATAGTCTTACAATTATCGATTAACCCATAGATTGCTTTTCGGCATTGCAAAATTTCCTTAAAATCTAACTTAATTATGTTTTTTCCTCTTTTTACCGGCCTTATTAGCAATTTTTTACATATTTCTGGGTCGGCTACTGGCAAACTTAGGATGTACAGTAATATTGAATTGTTTGATGCTATTTTTACATTAGCGAATTCTATTGCTTCAATAATATTATCATAAGGCATGTTTTCTCTGTTTATTACTTGTTCAATTAATTTAATTTCAGTGTTGGATAAAATATATGTGTTAACAACGCCAGTTTTTGCCCATTGTATGGCATATTCAATATTAATTATTTCCTCTTTTAACATATCTAGTTTAAATTTCAAGTTTAATAGGAGTTCTTGCTTAAGGCTTGCTTCCGAACTTCTTACAATTTCGTTTGTTACATTACTTACTTCGTTAATTTTATTTAACAACAAGCTGTTAACAATCCTTTGTTGGTTGTTATTTGACAGTACATTATTAACTTTCTCCTCTACTATCTCAAAGTCGTGCCGGTCTGGTGTTCCAGCGATCCACTTCCAGGCGGAACCAAGGAGATCTATTGAGCGTTTATTTCTTAACTTGGGAAAGAGGCGGTTAAGGTGAATTTGTATCTGTTGGATCTCGTGGGATAGGAACGGAAACATGGGATGTGGAAGGTTACCGAAATCGCGTATACTTAGGTCTATTTTCTTTAAGGATTCTTGATATTGATCAATTTCGATGACGTGTATAATTTTGAATGTTCCGGTCTGCACTTTTGCAGAACCGGAATTTATTGCTATCAGTTGGGCGTTAGAGTAATCCAGCATTTTTACATCCGCGATGATGGGTGCAACGCAGAGCCTAAAAATTTAATTCCTTATTAACGACTTATGAATTACTCTGCCAGATGTGGTTAAAATTGTCGTTGACCTATTTTCTGAAACAACTTCCTTTCTGTACCTTGCAGAAAGCTTATTGCCTAATCTCTTATTTATTTTAACATATATTACGTCGCCTGCGCTATACGTTTTTGGTGGTTTCCTACTTTTATTGTGATAGTCTAGGTCGGCTTCTTGTTTGCTTTGTGATGCTTCTTTGGTTTCCCAGCTGGGGTAGGACTCAGCGGGCCAGGGTATTTCCCAAGGAAGCCAGAAGACTTGGGATGCGACGCGACGGTCCAACTTCTTGTGTAATAAAGGAGAACTCCGACACGGCAAATGTTTCTTAGAGATTTTCTTTATTATCCTAATTTAAAACGAAGAGCTTACAATAATGTTTACAATGATATTCTTTTAACGTTAATGTAATCCTGAGATTTCAAAACGGAGAGCTTACAATATTGTTTACAGTGACATTCTTTTTACGTTAATGTAATCTTTCATCTACGTTAATTGCTCGAAAAATAGAAAGTGAATAATTATGCCTGAAGGGCCGAGTTTTTCTACATTAGCTACGTTAATAACAAAAAAAGAAAATGAATACGTATAAATGAAGAGCCGGCTGGTCTTGTTTATTTTTCACCTTTTTAGGACTTTGCGGACGACGGTATTGCGGCGAGGTCGGTGATTGCCTTTATGCTAGCTGTACTAGGTGCAACCTTTGCTGCGGCACCTGGCGGTCGGTCGTTTGGTCGCGATGTGCTAAAGTTTGGGATAAACAAAGATTAGTTATTATTAATAGACCTTACAACATAGTGCCCACTGGGTCCTGACGTTGTGAGGCCGAATAAACTAGTCTCCTTATTGACACGGGAGCTAAGGTTGACTATAAAAGTCAAACGAACGGCGGTTTTGGTATTTTTAAATGGACTTTAGAATTGAGGTGTGCCTCCTGGGTCCATCCTCAATATAAAGCCAAATAAAACCAAAATATTTCGGGAGCGGAACGGGGTAGACTATGAGAGTCGATATGGCGGCAGATTTTGGTATATTTAATGGACCTTAGAACTGAGATGTGCCTCCTGGGTCCATCCGCAATATAAGGCCAATTAAACCAAAATGTAATGTCCTGCTTAGGGGTTTTTTAGTCGCTACTTTTTAATGGACCTTATGAATGTGATGTTCCTCCTGGGTCCATACACACTTATAAGGCCAATTAATTCAAAAGAGACGGAGACGGTGACTATAAAAAGTCAAATGGGGGGGGTAGATTCGATATTTAATGGACCTTAGATTTGGGATGTGCCTCCTGGGTCCATCCTCAATATAATGCCAATTAAAAACGAATCAAAAATTGACTGTGCAAGTCGGCAGAAAAGAAATCTTTCGCAAATGATCAGAGTGGTATTCCCACAGCCGATGTTAGCTAGTGATTTCTCTTCCCTTTCTGGGGTCGATTTCACATCTACTTATCATTTTTATGGTAATAAGTGGATGTGAACTGAAAAAAAGGAAAAAAAATGCACACAGAATTTTTTCCTTTCATCGTACTTGTATAGATGGTTTGTAGCATAGCCGTTGTATGCGTGTTAATGGCTGAGCTCTGGGGCGGCGAAAGTAAGAAGTGTGACGTTTCGTCACAGCTTTTTATTCTCTCCTCATTTTTCTTCCTTTCTGGTTCTAATAGTTCTGGGTTATTAAGCGACTCCTTACCAAAGAAAACATCGATAGGTTTCCTTTTAATTGTTGAGTGCACTGACCCGTTATATTCGTACACCGTCATGTCCAACAGCTCAGAGAAGGAGTTGTGAATCTTCTTGGTCTTCATGCAGCGCAATAACTCGGAGAGTGTGGAATGAAAGCGTTCCACTTGACCGTTAGCAGAGCTTGTGTAGGGGGGAACCTTGAAGATTGTGATTTTAAATAGATTTTCTAACATATGGGTTATGGAGCTTGAGCTCAACGATTTCTCGTTATCAATCACGATTACTTCGGGAACTCCAAAGGCCAACACGAGTTCTCTGAGAGGTTGCTTGATGTCCTCTGTGGCTCTAGACTTTAGCATTCTTGTAAGCGCGTATTTCGAAAACTTATCGATGGCAGTTAAGA
Organism: Melanostoma mellinum; assembly: GCA_914767635.1. Taxonomy (NCBI): domain Eukaryota; kingdom Metazoa; phylum Arthropoda; class Insecta; order Diptera; family Syrphidae; genus Melanostoma; species Melanostoma mellinum. Next base: position 96,360,068 of record OU612058.1, read on the forward strand.
TTATTTTGCCGTCCGTGAAATATATGTCTACATGAACGATCTGACCAGGGAACTTAGGGATTGGTGTTGCCTGAATTTCCGGCTTGTTTGGATGGCGGTCGTACTTGTTTTCTATGCAGACTTGACATGCTTTCGTAACTCTGCGAATTTTCCCTATCATTCCCGGAAAATAATATTTTTTCAGGATTTGAACCTTGTTCTGTTTTGCGTCTCTATGCGCTCTCCGGTGAGTACTGGTCACGATGTTCTCCTGATCCGAATCGTCAGTAACATCTTCGACCTGAATCTGAGTGAATTTAATTTTGAAGCTACTAAAGTGGGACACGTATAGTGTTTGTATTAGGCCCATTATTGGTTCTGCGGCTCTGAAACCATTAATAACTGAAGGGTTCAACACTTTCTTCAGGATTTCCTTTAAGTTCCCCTCGTTGAACTCAGGTTCTGTCACGACATGTCGGTGATAGGTTGGGAAAACAATATTGAAACTCATTGAAGAGATTTCGCCTACCTGTAGAACAATCTGATTTTTAAATACATTAAGGGGGACTTCCACACTGTGTATTAAGTTGTGGGACGAACTGTCGTCACTGTGCTCGGTGACCGTAAGCGAATTTACTAGCGAGTTTATCTGGGGAGGACGTGAAAGAGCGTCTGCTACCATGTTTGTTTTACCCGGTTTATAGTGCAGTTCATAGTCGTACTCCTCCAGAATAGCCTTCCACCGCTTCATCTTGCTGTTATTGTTTTTGCTGCTGAGAGCATATGTGAGAGGCTGGTGATCTGTGTATATTTTTACATGCGCAGATCCATATAGGCACTGGCGTAAGGCATTTAGTGCCCATATAATTGCCAACATTTCATTTTCATTGGCTGCGTACCCCTCCTCGGTTTTACCAAGTGTACGGGAGATAAATGTTATTGGCCTATCCTGTTGAGCCAAGACCGCACCAAGAGCGAAGTTGGACGCGTCTGTAGTTAGCTCAAATGGCTTCGTAAAGTTTGGATATGAAAGAACTACGTCTTCAGAAGCGAGAGTGCTTTTAATTTTTTCAAATGAATCAATTTCTTCGGGGCCGAGATAGATAAGCTTCTTGGCGGATTGGGTTCTGGACATACGTCCCTCTTCCCCTCTTAAAAGAGCTGTCAGGGGCTTCGTAAGCTTCGCGTAATCCTTCACAAAGCGACGATAATACCCTGACAGTCCAAGGAATGATCGTAGATCTTTCAACGTTTGAGGTTTTGGGAAGTCCTGTATTGCCCTTACCTTTGCTGGGTTAGTTTTTATTCCTTCGGATGAGATAATAAATCCCAGGAATTCCACTTCGTTCTTAAAAAAATGACACTTGTTCAATTGAACTTTCATATTTGCTTCATCGAGTGTTTTGAAGATGTCTACTATGTGTTTGGCATGATCGCTTTCGCTTTTACTAAATATCACTATGTCGTCTATGTAGACATAGCAGATCTTGCCTATGTGGTCCCGCAAGATGTCGTCGAGAGCCCTCTGGAAAATTGCCGGGGCGTTTTTCAGCCCGAAAGGGAGCCTGGTAAATTCAAATTTACCACTATTTATGGAGAAGGCAGTCTTCTCGATGTCAGATTCCTTCAAGGGAATCTGATGAAAGCCGCTTTTCAGGTCTAGAACGCTGAAAAATTTGTTTTCTCCCAATTGCGATAACACCTCATTTATGTTGGGAATTTGGTAACGGTCGGCTATGGTGATACCGTTCAATTTCCGGTAGTCAACCACCATTTTGTAATGCTTTTTTCCTTCGGGATCAGACTTTTTGGGTACGATCCACACCGGGGAATTATACGGCGACCTAGAAGGTCTAATAATTCCATCAGCTAGTAGGCTTTGGATTTGTTCCTCGACCTCGGATTTGAGAGCCATTGGGAAAGGATAGTACTTGCTGTAAGTAGGAGCATCGGTAGATGTCCGAATTTCCCCTACGACTTTCGTAGTGAAAGTCAATTTCTGGTTAGGTTCAGAAAAAAGGTTTGGACAGCAACTTATGGCTGAGCCAATAAGCTTCTTTTGCTGTTCTGTCATGTGATCAGAATGTGTTGTGAGGGTGTTCACCCCTGGTGCTTTTAACTGCCTTATCTTAATCTTAATGGAGTTTAAAATTTTCATAGTATTGTTTTTGGTATCTATGATTGCAGATAGTTGTTTAAGACTATCGTTGCCAATAATACCATTGAATGTTTTTAATGTAGCAATAGGTAGAATTTTAAGCCTAAATTCTGATTGTTGAACAGATGGATGGTTGTATGTTGAGTTATCTCAACATCTCCAGCTATAGACTTAGCAAAAAAGAGATTTTCATTTTGCTGAGGATTCTCAACAATTCCTGGTTGGGTATAATTTTTTGAGGATCCTGTATCTATCAGGAATCTAAAAGTCTCACCTTTTTTTGATTTGCATTCAAAATATGGCAGGGAGGAGTCGCAGAGCCCGATGAAGTTAATGTCGATATGCTCTAGTTCGGCGACTTCTCCTCCTCCAATGTTGGAGGCTGCGTCAGTGTTTTCGAGATATTCAGCAAAATTTTGCTCTTCCTGTTCGTCACTTAAGTCGAGGTTTTGGTAGTAAGAACTAAGTTCCTCTTCGGACGGTTGGATGTGGAAATTGGGTTGATAGTTCCCAGTTGGAGGGATCTTGTTAGCACCTACCTTCCAAGCCGTACCGCCAAAGTTCTGCCGGTTTCGGTTGTGAATATCTCTGGCCTGGTTACTAGGCCCTTGGGTGAAAGGTTCCTGTTTTACAGGTTGACCCTGTGAAAAAGGTCTTGCAAATCTATCGTTCTGATTCATGAAACTTCTCTGTTGGAAGTTTGGTTGGCCACGGCCAAACCCTTGATTATGCTGATTTGGTCGATAGGGTTGAGGCTGAGTGAAATTAGAAGGATTTGCCCGATTGGGTTGGAAGTCCGGGTATTGTTTACGGTGTCCAGGATTGGTATTCCTTGGAGGAAACGTGTTTTGTAAACGTGTTGGAGTAGGTTGTGGAGCAAAATTTTTTCTTATTGCTCCCTGAGTGTTCTGAACGTATTGGGATCTATAATGCTGGTTTTCGTATTTTTGGCAGAGGTGTAAGGCTGTGGGAAGGTCTGCGGGTTCTTTCATGCCGAGAAGATCGGACAGATTACCCTTCAATCCCCTTACAAAGGTATCGAGAGCCTTGTCCCGATACGTTTGAACCAATAACCTCATCGCCTCTTGACCGATGTCCATGCAGGCAATGTTATTGGTTATTAACGTGAGTTGACAGGTTACCGTTTGGTAAAACTCCTGGATGGTTTGATTACCTTGAACCAGCTCAGACAGTTCATATTCGAGGGTTGTGATATCCCTCTTGTCGGCATAGTGTGTTGCCAAACAGTCAACGATACTGTTCCACTCAAGGGGCGTACCGTTAGCTTCCAAAGCAGCGTCAGCCTGACCTATAATTTTGTTACGGATAACGTTAAGTATCCCGTAATACTTCATGGTATTCCTCATTGGTTCGTAAAGTTTTAATACCCGGTCTACACTTCTTTTCCACGAAGAAAACTCGGAAGCCTCTCCCGAAAAGTTTCTCAAACTTTTTACCACGTCTGGAATTTTTTCTAGCTCACTGACGGACTGGTTTTGATTTACTGAAAAGGGATTCAATTGTTGCTCGAGTACTCGACCAACAATTGATGTAATTAAAGCATCTAATTCGCCGGAAGACCTAACGTCTTCAGCCGGAAGTTGATTATCTAATGAACGTCTACCATTCTGGTGACCATTGAAATTGGAAGATGATGCAGCGCTTGCCGCGGTTACGTAAGTTGGTGGGGTATTATTGCTGCCAGAAGGGCTATAGGTAGTTATTGGATTAGGTTCGGCCTGGTCTGGATCTGACGTAGCACCAGCTCCTCCCCTTGTTAAAACCATTTCTACTTTAATTTTCTTAATTTCACTTCACAAATATGTTAGATTTAACTAATTTCTTAATTTTTATTATTTCTTTAAACTTTTCACTTTGGGTTTACTCAATTTTGACTAAAATTAATTGCTCCTAGACTAATGGTTCAGTTATATAGTTTTCAAATTTGAAGTTTCAGTTTCACTTTCTTAATTAATTATTTCGTCTCAATTCTCTTTTCAATTAGTTAAAGCTAATTTCAAAATTCCACTTTCTCTTAGTATGCTTAGTTCTATTTAATGATTCACAAAATTTTCAATTGGTTATAACTTAATCTTAATCTTACATCAACCAGAATGCGACGACGGCCATGGGGATGAATTCCTTTTTGCTATGACCACTACTCGGGATCCCTCGTTGACTCCTTTAATTGCTCGCGTTTCACTGATTCTACTCTTGTTTTACTTTTGAGTTCACTTATTACTAGTCTTTCTTTTGCACTGATTTTACTTTTGTTTTACTTACTAATCCACTTATTACTAGTCTTCTTTTTGCTCGGGCGCCAGTTAGAAAAGTTTATGTTATTTTAATTTAAAAAAAAAACTTTATTTATCAAATCAAACTGGCAGCGTTTCTGCCTATTACACAACTGAACAATGTTTTCTTAAAATCTATATCTTAAATACCAAAATTGTGCTTGCCTAAGCCATCCTAAGCCTCGTGCACTGGTGTCTATGGAATGCGGCAGGTGTTGAGTATTAGGTGTCACAGACGCAGACTTGCAGTAAAATGAGTTGAATCGTGGGATTCTGGTTCGAAGAATATTTCTCATTAATTGTGGCGTTAACTTATATAAACAATTTTTTCTTTTTTAAATTTTTACATCATGAATAGCTAAAGGCATGACAAAAATGATGTCGTCTGCCTGAATGGCATTAATTAAGCTTGAAAATTGCTCAGTAGTTTTATTAAGATTCAATCAAACAAATTAAAAATAAATTTCAGAAGATAAATTAAATATGAAGAGTTTCTTTATGATATCGACAAATTAAAACAAAATAGAAAAAAAATTTAGGGCTTTGAATTTAGCTAAAACGAAAAAAGTTGTGCGGATCGCTTAAAATGACTATTTGGTTCCTTTAGCTTAGTTTTTAGGCTTTGAGTTTAGCTAAAACGAAAAAAATTGTGCGGAAAGCTTAGATTAACTATTGAATTTTTTTTTTAATTTTTAGTTTAGATAAAACACATTTATAGAAGCACTCATCAATTATTCTAGTTCGGTATGATATCGCCTTCTTACAGTACGCCATTAGATGCTTCCAGTTTTCACCATTAAGAATTCTCAGTACTTCATACTCTTCCAACAAATGTTTACCAAAAACTGCTTTTCTTATCTCCCTCAATACTGGGCAAACTCCCAGAAAATGGCCAACATCTTCTTTCACGTTCAGGTTGCAGAGACTGCAAATCTTTGCTAAATCACTGCGATGAGGAACAAAGTTGAATCGCAGCATCTCCCCTCTTACTTTGAAAATAGTACTGATGGTATCCACTGAGAAATTCGGGGTGAAGTAGTTCCGTTCATTCAGGTTGTAAGTGAGTTTCGAGTAAAACGACCTTTCCGTTGAAGCTCGTGCTCTTTCTTTGAAAGCATACCTTTCGTCTTCATCTGTTAGCTGTATAATTTCATAAAGTGATTTCTTCAGTGCTAAATTATTCAATCCTGCCTGGTTGAAGGTAATACCACAGTCCGCTGCCAGCTTTTTCCAATCTTGGTACCAACATTTCTGGAACTGCACCGAATACTGCCAGACCAACTTTGGAAGTCTTGTGTCTTTCATATTAGTTATCCTAATCAGGTAATCAGCATTAAGCTTGAAGGTTGATATGAATAGCGTAGACAGACCGCTTTCAAGGTAGAACATATATTTTGGTGTAGTAATTGGCAGCGAGAAGACTTTCCTAAGAAAAAAACAAAGTATGTTTTCCACAGCATCGAATTTGTAGGCCCCCCAGACTTGTGCTCCATAAAATAAGATTGATTGTGCTGTTGCATTGAAGACCCTATATTTGGAACTTAGAGCAATATTCTTATTATAAGAAATCTTTTGCCAATTTGCACATATTGCAGTTTTAGCTTTGTCTGCTTTCGATTTGAAGTGTTTTTCCATATTAAGATTAAAAGTTAACTCCATGCCTAAATAACAGTATTGCTTAACAACTTCTAGATCTCTTCCATCGAACTTCCATTGTTCTGCTCTTGACGCTATACCACTTCCATTTTGAAAGATCATAACCTTTGACTTGTCAATGTTCACTTCTAAGCTCCATGTCTTACAATAATCTGCTAGCCTATTTATCATCAGCTGTAGTGAGGTTATAGATTCTGCTAATATCACAATATCATCTGCGTACATTATAACTTTGATTGTGGCCGCACCAATTTTAACACCACAGGATAACCACTGTATCAGGTCGTCCAAATATAGCGCAAAAAGCAACGGACTAAGATTGCAGCCTTGCTTAAGACCACGGTTTGTTTCCAGTTTCTCTGATTTTTCCTTCCCGTCATATACTTGTGCAAATGATTGTTGGTACAGCTTTTCCAATGCATTAATAAATTTAGTTGACACTCCTTAATTATACAATTTAAAGAACAGCGCATTTCTGTCAATTGTGTAAAAGGCTGCTCTAAAATCGACGAAAAAGGCGTAAAGTTTTTTGTTGTTGCTGATTTTGATTCTAGCCAGTCCAGTCAGAACGAATATGTTGTCTACCGTTGAGTAACCCTTGCGAAATCCAGCTTGGTACTCGCTTAAAATGTTATGGTTTTCTACCCAGTTTGTAAGCCTTTCACATAAAAGAGAAGTGTATATTTTCAGTGATGCATTAAGAAAAGAAATGCCTCTGTAGTTTTTGGGATCGGATGGATCTCCCTTTTTTAGAATGGGCCATATCAGAGCTTCGTAAAAGTGATCTGGAGGAATTCCAAAGTTAAATATTGTATTCAAAGCTTCTGCTAACTTTTCTTTAAGGCCAGGCGAGAAAAAAGGGTTAAAATAATGAACACCGCGAAGCGGGCAATGCGGAAAGCTGTTGCATACGGAAATTAATTGCTATTTTCTTATTTGGCATAAGCAGCTTAACCCTGCGGAAAAAAGGGTTAAAATAATGAGCCCCGCGAAGCGGTCCATGCGGAAAGCTGTTGCATACGAAAATTAATTGCTATTTTCTTATTTGGCATGAGCAGCTTAACCCTGCGGAAAAAAGGGTTAAAATAATGAACCCTACGAAGCGGTCCATGCGGAAAGCTGTTGCATATGGAAATTTATTGCTATTTTCTTATTTGGCATGAGCAGCTTAACCCTGCGGAAAAAAGGGTTAAAATAATGAGCCCCGCGAAGCGGGCCATGCGGTAAGCTGTTGCATACGGCTATTATTTTCAAAAACTCGAAAAGCCTTCTGTCAAATCTCTCTAAAAGGAGGTTTTTCGAGTTGTTGAAAATAATAGCTTCAAATTAGCGTGAATTTGGAATCTGTCAAATCTCTTTAAGAGAAGGTTTTTCGAGTTTTTGGAAATAATAGCTTCAAATTCGCGCGAAATTGGAGCTATTATTTTCAAAAACTCGGAAAGCCTTTTGTCAAATCTCTCTAAGAGAAAGTTTTTCGAGTTTTTGAAAATAATAGCTCCAAATTCAAGCGAATTTGGAGTTAATATTTTTCAAAACTGAAAAAATTTTTTTTTTTTTTTGAATTTTGGTGTACACTGCTTGATTGCCATTTCAAAGCGTTTAAACGCTTTCCGGCCGAAAAAAGTAAAAAAACAAAAAAGTTTTTTTAGCTCAGAAAAGACCATACAAATTTTGCATTTTTTTTATATTATTTTTTTTCCCCTAAATTAAATTCTTGAAGATATTATCTATCATTTCCAACCATTATCATGCGATTTGAGCGAGTAGAACGCTTACAATAGAATTTCAAAGTGAAGCAAGTCACTTCCTACATTTTCTTAAAAAATTCATTTTATTTTTCCACGTACAAAATACTCTCATATATTAAATGCCACTCGAAGTCATGAGAATCAACGGGTACCGTATAAAAATGCATTATTATAAGCCACACCCCGTCCAATGCATGAAAAAATTAATATAAATAAGAGAAGAGATCTGAAGAAAGGGAGAATAGTTCAAAAAATCATATGAAGCTGTGCTGAAAAGATAAAATAAATATTGTTAGATTTAGAGTAAGAGACAAACCCGAAACTTGTTTTTTTCTTTTTTTTATCTTCTATTGACTTGTGAAGGTTCCTGATGTGATAGGGAACTCGCTGCTGAGATATACAGGGAAGATGTTTCATAGAGTTTTTTTTTGAATAGATATGCATGTCAATGAAGATGAATTGCAGTGAGTAGACCTAAGGTAAGTGATTTGACTGAATCTTGATTGCTTGAGCTGACCTTAGAGTAGTGTAGGGAGTCAATGCGAGTTCGGCGCTGCCACCAAGAAGGCAACAGGGTGGTGGCCATGGTTGCACTATAGTGCGAGGGTGGGTAAGTAAGAGAGGATAAATTACATCAAAGTTCCTCCACCCATTGGAACTTCCAAAGATTTTTTTATGCAAAGGTTGCAGTTCGGGTCTCAACTATAGAGATATGATATGAATAAGACGAACAACAGCATAGTCTTGGCATGGTTTTTCGTAATCCTGTTCTCAGGCATTGCAGGGAAGAACTCCCCCATCCGAAGAGCAAGAACGAGCACGCAGCTAGCATGCCTCACCTGCTTTGCCTTGAACCCCCTTTCATCGAGCTGCTTTGACTGTCCTTGGGAGTCCTGTGGTCTGAGGTCATAAAGGTGGTGACAAGATGGAAGGTTTCTGGATAGAGAAGTCAGAGATTGGTTTTTCTTTGTGCTGATCGTGGGACTTGAATATTTCTTGCTTCTCACCGGATATGCTACGTTACAGGTGGCGCCCAACGTGGGGCCCGAATTGTTACAAAAATTTCTCAAAAAAAAAAATTATAGATTTTTTTTGGCTAGAGATTTTTACTCTCTGAGTAGATGATCGACATCGTTATTTTTCAGTGGGCATGTGCTCTTTGGACTATCCATCACGCTGCAGACTGCTGCTTATGTTGTAGAGCCATTGAGTGTCATGATTGTCTGAAATGCAATGGATGAGTGGTTAGGATATTTATCCTGCAGATTTGCGTCTTGGGTTATAGAGGTGGTAGTTCTGCCTGGATTAACTTGAGAAGCATCATTGGATTTGCGAGCTCGTGAGTATCAAACCGATTCAAAAGGTTATGAAGTGAATGATTGTCAAAATTATAGTTCTTTGTCCTACGAGTGGGCTGAGTCATCCCTACTTGTGTTAGATGCATAGTTACTACGGCGTATCGCTGAATCACTAAAGTATGTTGTTGATCCATCACTTGATATAAGGAGGGTGAAAGGTTGTCCTGTGTTGAAGGTTGCATACACCGAGATTTGCAGTAGCACTTTCACAAACCCTAAATGATATGTTAGAGTCAAAAGCAAAAAAAAAAAACCAAAGGAAATAAAGTTGTAAGTTCTATACAGTGTGTATTTTTACATATACGACTCCTCACTTAGGTCCGTGGTGGTGAGTTCATGAGAGATTCAGTCACATCCTTCCAAGTCAAAGAAAAAAAAAATAGAAACATTAATTAGGAAGGATAAATATAAAAGTTTGATATTATTTACAAAAAAGGAGGAATCAATAAATAGACATCAGTATTATATAATATAAGTTTAGTAGTATAGATTTACATAGGTATGTGAATTATTACCTCTGGAAACCTTTAAATTTTTTCAAATTCTTTTGGGCAGCTAATCAGTTTTTTTTTTATTTTTTCGAGAAAAGCAGTGACTATTTTATTGTATCTTCGCCTAGGTTCTCTGGTTGTGGGGTACAGGAGGTAGTTTAGCTGGAAGAAAATTCCGAGTAGGATATGCCAGTCAGATTTCCAAACAACTGAAGTCGTTATAACAAGCGAAAGAGATTGGGTCGCAAGAGCGTAGCAAGAAAGGTATCCAAAGTTGAAATGGAGGGACAGCATCAAGTAGTGCCTGAGGGGGTTAGTCAACCAGTGGAGGGTGAAAATCCATGTTCCTCAGGGCATGGAAGTGCAAACACAAGGGCTCTGATGGAGGAGCGAGACAAGATGGCTGCTTGTGTTAAAGAGATGGTTCAGGCTGCGGTGGGCTTGTCGCATGCGGAGGAAATGCGACTGATAAGAAAAGAGTTGGACAAAAGTAGAATCATGCTTCAAAGGGAGATTCCAGTATTGGTGAGACAAGCTTTATCAGCAGATACCCCGATCAAAACTCAGAGATTCACCATACGTCAAGGAGAGTGGTTGACGCCGCAAACCATCAATAACCATCGTAATATGTCTGTGGATGATTTTCTTTTTAGGATTGAGCGTTTGAAAACTTCTAACAACGTATCGTGGGATGAGGTGCTGATGAATTTTCATCATTTTGTCACTGGACACATTGATAGTTGGTTGTGGGTTTACTTGAAAGCCAACCCAACGGCAAGCTGGATGACCTTTCGGTTAGCTTTGTTAGACCAGTTTCGCAGCTTAGAGAATGATTCAGAGCTAACAAAAAAAATGTTCGATAGGGTGCAAACCTCAACAGAATCTTTTGATGAGTTCTATGCAACAGTGCAACAGATGAACAGTAGACTTAGAGTACCAAAGTCAGATAGGGAGATTATAGAGTTGTTGAAACTCAATGTGAGAAAAGAATGGGTGAGCATCTCGTAACGTTCCAGACCGAGCGCTTGCCGGAGATGGTATACATGTGTCGCAACTTGGAAAAGCATTTGAGTGATCGTGACAGCCAAAGGATCAAAAATAATTTTGTTCCTCCGATGAGAAGGAATGTGGTTTCGGAGTTATCCGGAAACCGTGTTGAAGAAGAAGCTGTGGCACATGTAGATGCCATTCAAGCACCGAGAGAAATAATTCGCAATTGCTGGAATTGTAAGGAAAGTGGTTACAGCTACTTTGATTATCCGGCGCCTCAAAGATCACTCTTTTGCTACAAGTGCGGCAAAGAAAACACAACTGTTCCAAATTGTCCCAATTGCCCGGGAAACTTCGTAAAGAGCAATTTTGCGAAAAATTGCTCTTGGAACAGAAATCAGGGTCAACCACAATAGAAAGCTCTCCCAATCTCTCTCAATATGAAGAACTACCTACTCTCAGTTCTTCCACTTCAATCCCTCCAGCTGAAAATCCCTTACTGACAAGTGACAACGTCAATACAAATTTTGAAGCATGTAAATGATGTTTCATAATCCTTGCCTCACGCTTACATTCCACCCAAAGCTCCGCTCAAAACACTACATGAACGTCTAAAGAATTACTACGAAGTTAAGGATAGAATTTTCGGCGTTTCGGACAAAATTTTAAAAGTACGTGATAAATTTAAAAACAAAAGGAACGTTTACAAAGCTATTGAAGCAACAACTCTTTGCAAATCTGATGACCCTCAGCGGGACGCAGATGTTAGGACTTCTGGACAGTGGAGCCAGTATAAGTTGCTTGGGAACTGGAGGCTTAGATTTTTTGAGGAGAGGAAACATCCAATTTAGTAAATTTGTATCAAAAGTGAAGACCGCAGACGGAAAGGGACAAGAAATTGTAGGGAAGATTAATGCAGAAATTGAGTACAAGGGTTGCAAGAAGGTCATATGTCTTTACATTGTACCGTCCTTATATCTGGTAATAGATCTTTGGAGAGAATTTGACTTGGCACCTTTTTTACTCTCTGAAATTTCAAAGGAAGAGGACAGTAAAAAACTTGATCCAAACGCGCATGAATTAACAACAGAGGAACATAGGGAGTTGAAGAAAGCCCTCAGCATGTTTCCGTCCTCTGCCACTTTTTTTTTTTCATTTCATTTTATTTTTTCATTTATTTCTTACAATAATATAGTTTATAATAAGTATAATATGCTAGATACATTTATTTCAAAACATAAAAATATATTATTTAAGAAATAAGGTAGTGACATTAGATGTTAATATTTAAACAGTTTTAAATGTCACTTCAGTATTAAAGAATATCGAAATATAAATTGGGTGGGGTGACCCTTATATTAAAAATTCAATTATTGATATTGATATTTACAATTAGAAAAGAATCAAAAGAATTACAATTAGTTTAATTAGCCAAGCGCCAGAAGAAATTTAATGCAGTGAAATTTAAATATTGCTTTATAAAATCAAAAAAAGAATCAAAAAAAGAGTTACTTTTTGTTTTGTTAGCCAAGTGCAAGAAAAATTAATTCAGTTTAAAATGAGATTGATCAGATATTCTAACGTCTCAAAATAACCAACGGTTGTTATAGTTTTTTTTTTGATACTATTTTTCAACGGTTTCAAAAAGACGTCAAAATATGGGCTGAAACTAACCGTAACTCAACAAAGTAGGATTTTTTAAGAACCCTATCCAAACGGTTATGAAGTAACCAAAAAACGACACATACAGGGTTTTTTTCAAACCATTTTGAAGCGGTTGCAAACATACGTCGTAATAACTTAAAAAAACAAGAAACAGTTTGTTACTAATTTAATTGAAACGTTAATTATAAACTTGTTTAAGCCAGAGTTTAAATTTTACCTGAAAATTTACAGGCCCGGAAACGTTGCTGTAAAGTGATTTAAACGTTACTGAAACCTATCTATAACTGGGAAGGTTAATTGACCTCGCTTGACGTCCGGTTGTTTAACCGGCTTTTAACCACAAATCGTTACTTGGGCACAGATCTGGCCTAAAACTAAAAAAACAGCCAAAACAGCATTGACAAATCATTGTGTTACCTCCATACACCAACCCGATTTTATAAATGTCAAAGTACTACAAACAGAAAAACATATTTCAAAAAGATATACTCTTGAAACACTTCACATTTTAAGAAACAACAATAGTATGAATAGAAAACAGGACACATAGAACATATCAGCCATATATTGCTCTTTCGTCGCTGCAAAGAAAGGAGATGGTGCATATTTCTATGGAGCCTGGGCCCAGGGCGTACATCTATGATCAGTTTGCTAAATATTTTTGAATTCGGTCTTGGTGATTTTCAGATAATTAGACTTGAAGTTGAGCACCGGAAAAGGGAAAAATCTGACATTTCTGCAAATAATTACGTATATCTCGAAAAGTATAGCACGTAGGACAATGCTTTAGGTATCATATGAAAGATCATAAAAATATCTTTCATTTCATATCAAATACATTAAAATGCCTTATATTTCAAAAAGACAGACCTAAAAGTTGTTGGAATAGAAACATTTTCATTGACGTTTGCCAGCCAATATCTCGAAAAAATCAGTGATGACCTGTATTTTTTTTTGCATCACTTTAATCCTTAATTGGTTAGCTTTAATTTTATATATAATAACGCTATCATACATTAGGCATATCACGTACATTATACACAATTCCTAAAACAAAATTAAACAAAAAATATGTTCCACAGCAAATGCATTTTTTCATTTAATTTTTCGCTGCACCTACTCTGCTTTTTACAAAACATAAGACCAGAATACATATTAATGATACAAATGCAAAAAAAAAAAATAACTAATCTTCGTTTTAATCTATCAAAATACCATCCAAAAACAAAGCTAGTGCTATATTTATTGCTTCCTGGTGTCTTGCGTAACCCAAATACCATAAAATGCTCATGACATGAGCGCAACAACCATCAGTCCTAATTCCAAGGGGAAAATCACAATAGTAAACTTTAATTGCGTTCGAACTATGTGCTGCGTTTGCATCGCTATTCACCAAGATGTAAGTGAGATACACTTTTCTACTTCCTTTCCTGGATTTGATTCGCCCTCGCAATAAAAAGTTATTGTTGCATCCGATCTTCGCAGACTTCGATTGCATAGGTTCCCTGGCCTTTTAAATGTTCACCACAGTAGGATCGAGCCTGGTTCATTTGGTAATTCCCCAATAATAGAATACGAAGTTCTTGAATAGTGAGTTGTTGGAAATCACTTAATTTCGGGATATTTCCATCGATGCGGCTGAACATGGATGGCTCTAGTTCTTTTAAGATTATTTTCTCTTAAAAAGGCACCTAAATAATAAAGCAGAACGTTCGCATCAGCACTCTCTTTTATAGTAGGATGAAACATATTGAGAAGAGCAGCTGCATTTTTGAAGTCGTCCATCAAATGACCAGCAGCTAGATTGTATGGAAATAGTTTAAAATCTCTTTTAAACCGTCCGTTCACAACTTCAACGACCCATCTGACCATAGATACATACCTGGATCTATTAGCCTGCTCTTTGGTAAGTTGAAAGTTACCTTCAGCTACTGATTCAGGCATGTAAGCCTTATATCCTTGAGATTCTGGATGTGGGATTGCGTCTCTACATCCTCTGTCCAAAATTAAAACATCATTTTGTCTAAAATATTGCGTGAACGTTCCATAATCGTCTCTGAAAAGATGTTTCACTATGTTAGCATCTGATACAGTTGCAGCATAAGGCCTTGTAACGTCCAGGATATACCCATCACAGCTTGAGATCACGAATAATAAATAAATAAATAAATAAATAAATAAATAAATGAATAAGGCTTGACCAGATTTCGATACTTATGTAGGCCATATGATTGTTTCTGGAAACCGTATAGTTTGAACTTTTGTGAAGGCACACATATGCTCTATCACAAATGACTATAGATGGACGATCACTTTCATTTAAATTGATGTTTGAAAACAGTCCATTTGGAATAAGTCTGTTCCTTCTGGATACTTCCTGAACAGTTATATGCTGAAAACCCTAGTTGAAGGGCACAAAATAATCCATCAACACTACACAACATTTTTTACTCACAAGCCAATAATTAGTTATCAATGAATTAGGCCTAACGGTTGCGGACTTGAAACATTTTGGAGTATGTTTAAGCTTGGTACCTACCAACAAGTTTTTTAAGACTTGTTTTTGGATGGTATTTTAATAAATCTAAACGAAGATTAGTTTTTTTTGCATTTGTAGCATTAACATTGTTGCACTTTTTCTTCTCTTAAGGTCTCAGGGTAGATATTCTTTATTACTTATATGATAAGCTACTTTAGCGTTAAACAATTTAGGATGAAAAACGAACTGATAAACCGCGTACTAGCAAAGGAATTCCCGATTCCAAACAATAAATAAAACAAAGTTAAAATTGCACGACCGATGTGCACGCGAGGA
This sequence comes from Melanostoma mellinum, assembly GCA_914767635.1. Lineage (NCBI taxonomy): Eukaryota > Metazoa > Arthropoda > Insecta > Diptera > Syrphidae > Melanostoma > Melanostoma mellinum. The sequence goes on from OU612058.1 coordinate 96,375,222, forward strand.
AAAATTTCGATAGAATGACGTCTATTAAAAAGGTGCGTTTGATTAACGAGAAGAAAAGCGCGTCCAGCAACGATTATGCTGTGTCCACGGCTGCTCAGCTGGGGGTTTGTTCGGTGGAAATGTTTAATTATGGAAGTATTAAGTGGGTGGTTGGGTGATGCTAAAATTTTTGTTAGTACAGGGACTAACAAAAATAAAAGTGGGCGCCAGAAAATTTTTGTTGCAAAGGAATTTTCAAACCTTTGCTGAAAGTTATTAAAAAAAGAAAGGAAGGAAAATATGAATAAGAATAAGAATAAACGAATAGAGTGGAAAAGACCAAAGACAATTTTGAAAGTGTATTTAGTGGTTGGGAAAACCTTAAAAATTTAGGATTAAAAACCCAAATCTTTTCGTAAACAGATTATTATAAAATTATATGATAGTTTAAGAAATAGCAAGAAAAGAAGCAAACAGTATTTTTCGCCAAAAGAAAGGTTGAACAGAAGGAAAACCCGTTATTGCACGGTCTTGAAAGTGCCGAAAAATGGCAATGACGAAAGGTCACGAGTCCCTCAACAAAGTCGGGAATGTTGCGGCACAAAAGCCAACCAGATTAGAATGCACTTCACAGAAAAGTTAAAAATGAACGATTTTAGCTACTTATCTTTCAATGTGTTTTTATTTCCTGATACTCCTTCTACTCTTGTGTCAGTCTCTGACACCTCTCTATCACGATTCCACAAATCTTCTTGTGTGTAAGATTCCTGTTGTCTGGCCCGTTCTGCCAGCAAAACCTTTTTTTACACACGCGAAAAAAAAACAATAGAAATTAAAATGAATGCTTTTGTGTTGTGAAATTACACAACTTGTAATTTCAAACTCAAGAAACTTTTTTAACAAAATCTAACCAATATGGTCGTTCGCAAAAATATCTAAAATCCTTTTATCGCTTTTTCCACAACCTTTTGTTCAATAGCCAACAAAGAAGTGACTTCCTCAACTCTCTCATCAAACTTCTTCATGATCGTCGTTTTTCTTGGCCGTTCATTCAGCCACAGTGGGTTTCATTACGGATATTTAGCACCAATCAGCGTTTGCGTGAGAGGACTACCGTTTTATTTGGAATACCCTACTGTCTCTCAATATTCCCCTTAGCCACCAAATTTCCACGATCTTGGGAAATTTTGGTCGGCTTACAGCTGACGTAAGAGTTCAGTACCCTTTTGTAGCGAAAACGATAAAACGATAATGTGCACCATTCTGTGCAACTAAAAAGTGAAGTAACATCGGAGGTTTAAAAGATTAGGTGCAGAACGGGTCTGCCAACAAGTTTCAAGTTAAATGTCGTAGTAAAATGTTTTGAGTAGAAGAAGTAAAAAGAAACGCGAATTTTGAAAATCTCTGTCTGGTGGACTTTTGCTCAGATTTTTCTATAAGGGGAAGACTGGCTGATACCGTGTTTTCCTTGCAAAAGAAATTTAAGTAGCGATTATTAAAATTTAAATGGAAAGTTAAAAGTCGGGCACTCGGCCATAGAAAAGTGTTTTCGTTAGGTACTTTGCCATTGATGATTTGTTGTTGATCGATTTATGTATCAGTGTGATTGTATGTGGATGATGACTATTTTGTGTGTATGAAGTTGTATGTGTGTGATGGATGATTTGTGTTGGATGAATGGTTTGTTTGCTTCAGTGTAGGTATGCGTGTATGTGTGATGATTATTTGTGTATGAATATAGTTTGTGTATGTGATGATTGTAATGGTTTCTAATATTATTTCTCCGTCTGGTTTGTGTATGTGATGTTTGATATGATGTGTTTAGTGTAGGTTTGTGTGTGGGATAGTTGAGACAGACTCCTTCTGTCTTTACGCAATATTCATACACACTGTTGCGTGTGAGTCTCCTGCCAACCTGCTGGCTCGACACGATTGATGATAATCCAGGTGGAAAGATGGGGTAGGTATAAGGAATCAGGAAGTGAATGGGAAGGGTAAGGTCTTACAGAACCGTCAATTCTGTTCTCAAGTGGTTGGTTGCTTTTGCAGGGTTCTCTGTGAGTACGCCATTGGTTGATGGGACCATGGCTGCCCTCAACTCACCCAGAACCATGCAGCTACGACCAAAAGTAAAAGAATAAGGTTTTAAACAAACTATCGTAAGATGGTTTTTGCTGCGGTAAATTTTACCGCAACAACATGTATTCTGGTCTTACGTTTTGTAAAAAACAGAGTAGGTACTAAGAAAAATTAAATGAAAAAATGCATTTGCTGAGGAACATATTTTTTGTTTAATTTTTTTTTTTAGGAATTGTGTATAATGTACGTGATATGCCTAATGTATGATAGCGTAATTATATATAAAATTAAAGCTTACCAATTAAGGATTAAAGTGGTGCAAAAAAAAAAATATAGGTCATCACCGATTTTTTCGAGATATTGGCTGGCAAACGTCAATGAAAATGTTTCTATTCAAACATCTTTTAGGTCTGTCTTTTCGAAATATAAAGCATTTAAATGTATTTGATATGAAATGAAAGATATGATCTTTCACATGATACCTAAAGCATTGTCCTACGTGCTATACTTTTCGAAATATACGTAATTATTTGCAGAAATATCAGATTTTTCCTATTTCCGGTGCTCAATTTCAAGTCTAATTATCTCAAAATCACCAAGACCGAATTCAAAAATATTAAGCAAACTGATTGGGCTGAACATAAGCTTTCATTTGGTACTAGTCTCATAGGTGTACGCCCTGGGCCCAAGTATGCACCACCATCTTTAAGTTCTGTTTTTGTTTTAATATTTTCCAGGTCCAAGAATCATATTAAGACTAAACTTCAACAAAGGAAGTGTAAAATTTCTATTTTTTTTTTTCTTTTCTTTTAACGAAGCATAAAGTTTTTTCTTTTATATTTATTTTGTTCTGTCATTTGTTAGGGTAACGTTTCTAATTTTTTAAAAGCAGGTCTAGTTTACCTATTTCAATAAGAAATCCCAAATTTGTTCAATTGTACTATTTTATGTTCTCAATAAAGATCCTCTGAGGAAGACAGCAAATCCTGTCAAAACGTCAGGAAAGTAAACACATATGTTTTATTCTTCAGACACAATTTTAGTTAAAAATAGAAGTAGGAAAATTGCTGAAGTAATTGTTATACCGAAGCAAGGTAAGCCACCAACAGAAGTGACGTCTTACAGACCAATATCGCTTATAATGGCAAAAGTCTTTGAAAAATTGCTACTGAAAAGACTGAGCAAAGTCATAGAAGAAAGAAATCTAATCCCAAATCATCAGTTTGGATTTAGAAATAAACTTTCCACGATAGACCAAGTTCATAGAATAACGGATGCAGTTGAAAAAGCATTAGAAGAAAAACAAGTATGTTCGGCTATATTTTTAGATGTTGCTCAAGCATTCGACAAGGTATGGCATGACGCATGAGGGGCTAGAGTGCAAACTGCAAAGGGACCTACCCAGGCAGTACTACGAAATACTAAAATCTTACATCTCAAACCGGCTCTTCAGAGTACGGTATGATCAACAATATTCAAAGCTATGCAATATAAAAGCCGGTGTTCCACAAGGAAGCGTCCTAGGACCTACCCTGTATTTGCTATATACAAGGGATATTCCAGTGGATAACAACACCATTATGGCTACTTTTGCAGATGATATCGCAATTTTGGCATCCAGTAAGTGCGTCGTCAAGGCTGCTGAGAAATTGCAAAATGCCGTCGACACCATTAGTGATTGGACCAAAAAATGGCGTATCAAGCTCAATGAAGCTAAATCTGCACATATAAACTTTACAAATTAAAAGTTAAGCTACGTTCAAATATTCATCAACAATCAAGCTGTACCTTACGCCAATACGGCCAAATACCTTGGGATGAATTTGGATGCAAAGCTAAAATGGAAAGAGCATATCAAAAAGAAAAGGGAAGAGCTCAACTTGAAATATAGAAAAATGTACTGGTTACTCGGTAGAAATTCTGACTTATCTGTCGAAAATAAAATAATGCTTTATAAACAAGTACTTAGACCTATTTGGACCTATGGAATCCAATTATGGGGCTGTACAAAGAAAACAAATACTGAAATCATCCAAAAGTTCCAAAACAAAGTCCTTCGTGGAATAGTAAATGCACCATGGTATATAAGAAATAGCGATTTACATCGTGACCTACAAATAGAAACGGTTACAGAAGTTGTAAGAAAACATGCTGTATCACACAATCCGCGACTGCATAGTCATATCAACTCTGAAATGGAGTCCGTATTAAATACGAGAGGCAATGTTCGGAGATTAAGAAGAACCAAGCCACACAAGCTAATGGCCTAAAAGTCATGGGAAGCATTAAAAGCTTAAGCTTCCCTTAAAGCGATAATATTATTGAGAAAGAAAAATCTGTTGTCGATCGTTATAGATTGGTTCTGATTACGAGGAGTTTTTAGTGGGTAAGAATCCCACACTACTTGGTATCGAATACTACTAAGTGTCTTTTGAAGATTTCCTCCTGACAAAAAAAAAAAAAAAAAAAAAAAAAAAATAGAAGAAGGACCTCATTGTTTAAGACTAACTCTTGTTTGTCAATGTTTATTTCTTCGACATTCTTACCTATCCATTCCATGCCAATGATAAAATTGAATGGTTTATCAATTTTCATGGCTAGCCACTTTATAGTAGGGGAGCCCGAGCCGCTAAATTTGCAGTTACTAAAGCGTCATGGGGACTTATTGGATTGTGAAGTTTACGTTCTAAAACGAAAAAAAAGTGTATGGCAGTTTTTCATTTTAGTGGGGCGATGGGCGTGTATGAGCTTTTAAAAATGTAAAAAAAAACAGTTAAATTGAAATACTCGAGCGCGTCAGATTTTCATAGAGTATACGCGCTTTGTCTTTCTTATAACGGATATATATTAATCTGACGATTTACTGGGGGCAAATGGGCGTAAAGAGAGGTTAAAAAAACAAAAAATAAAAAGTTATTCGAGCGTGTCAGATTTTCAAAGTGAATGTTAAGTGTACTCTAAAAAGTGTATATTTCAATAATCTGACAATTTGAGTGGGGCGATCAGTCATGGCTGATTTTTAAAAATGTAAAAAAAACACGTGACCTTGAAATACTCGAGCGCGTCAGATTTTTATATAGAGTGATCAACTTGATGTCTTCGTCCTCCAGGATGATAATCTGACAATTATGGTAAACTGGGGCACATTCGTTACTTTTTTTTCATAGGCCCATTTTGCCGTTTTTAAAGCCTTCAACAGAACTTGTTTTTTGTTCTCCAGGTAGTTTGAATAGTGGTAATTAATTCTTGGAAGAAATATTCTTCATATTATTCACCGTACTGGAACTCTAACCATTTTAAAAACTTACCTCTGTTTGATGAAAGTGCCCCGGCACGGGGCAGCTTCGTCATTCAACGGGGATCATTCAGCATCCTAAAAACGTCAAAGAAAACATGAAGAGTTAACTATCCATTTCATATACATATCGTCGGCTGAGTACTATCTTGTTCAATGGGCCATTTTTCACAAAATTCAGTTCGGTATTGCAGATTGGCGCAAACTATTTTGTTCAACATATCTCTTTTAGTTTTTCAAGTTATGGAAAACAGCTTTGTTCAATATGACACATTTCTAACTCTTTTGGGTGTCATTTTTGTTCATCTATTTTGGTCAATGTAAACTGTTTTTGTGTTTAATATTAAAAAAAAAAATTCCAACTTGTCATTGCTCCATACAATATTTTTTAATATCCAAATTGACTTCCATATTGATATTAATATATAACTCATTTAGAAGAAAAGAAAAACATTCAGTGTGACTTGTTTTAAAACTAAAATTGCCTTTACACGAGCAATACTTATGTTTTCTGGTTTGATTTCTCTTCAAAAAACTATATAGCCAATCTTCCGAAGCATCCTTAGATATGTTCTTCAGCGCATATTCATACGCCAGCTTTCGAAACGAACTGTAAGTCAACCCAAAGTAATGAAAAGCCGACTTCTTAACATAAGAAACGAGTTCTTCCCCTTGAACTCTAGTGAAGACTTGTTTGGAGGTATTCTTCGATTAAAATTTCACTGCACTTTCGGAGTCCGATGGCTCTTCCCAAGGCTCCCATTTCAAGCCTTGATTGCAAGGCCTGACGTTTTATCATGTATTTTCTTCTTGCAGATGAAATAGTTTCATTTTGCATTAAGACATCTGCAACTGTCTTCTTCATGAAATTTTCGTTGATGGAGTTTCTATTGATTTTCCTTTTATTATTTCAAACCATATTTACACTAAAACTAGAAAGACTAAAATCAAAACTTAATTTCGGGGTACATTCGGCACCTGCTCAAACTGCCCCAAAGCCATATGACGAATCTTCCCCTACGTCACAAAATTGCTTAATTTTTCACATGTGCTTAGCAGTTTTAGAAACAGACTTTTCCCTTTATTATTTTAACTTTCTAACGTATAATACTTGGTAATGAATGAAGTCTGCATTCCATATGGCAATTTTTTCACTTAGAAAATCACTACTTACCACATATCCAAAATAGCAACGGAGAGTGGGAAAACACAAAACTGCACACAACTTTCTTGAATGCGAGACTACTAATGTCAAACTAGGAAGGTGTTCGTGAGTTCAGTAATAGATGCATTCAACGCAATTTTTATTTCTTAATTCAGCAAGCATCCAGTCGAAAATAGCTTTGACGAATGTGCCCCGATAATGAATGTGCCCCAGTTTACCATATATGGGGGCGTACTCTTAGTCTGACAATTTTAAAGTAACAATTCTTTGTTGTTTCTATTTTTTGTTACTGGATGCAATCAAAAAATATGTACACATATTATGTATTTAAAAATTTTGTATCGAAATTTTGTTGAAAATACTTTTAAAAAAAATCCTGAAAGTTTGAGCCCTTAATATTAATTTTAAGTGCTCGATCAAGAGGTGTGAAGATTTTCCATTGAAAATACACGGAAACTCTGATTTCTTATTTTTAAATTTCTATAACTCAGCGGCATTTCATGGGATCGCTTTAACCGAAGATGTTTTTTTTCTCAAAATTGAAAGCTCTACAAAAATGTTCTTTTTGGCAAAGTCGTTACTCATACCGGGAAGGTGGTACGGGCCACTTAACCAGATTTTTGCATAAAATTCACGTTTTGTCGCAGTTATCTCGTAAATAACAAAAGCTACAGAAAAATTGTAAATTACAAACTTGTAGAGAATTTAGTTTTCTACAAAAAAAGTCTCCTGGACCAATTGCTAATATCAATATTAACCGAGATATTAACCATCATATATTATACATTTCACTGACGATTTTACCTCAGTCGCCCCAACCAAAATGTCAGATTATATGTTTTCTGTAATCCTGATAAAATTACCTTCAAAATAAAAAAAAAATTAATCGCGCTCGAGTATTTCGAAACATCGATTTTTTTTTACATCTTTGTGACTCGCCTACTTACGAAGGCCCCGCTCAAATTGTCAGATTATTGAAATATACACTCTTCTCGATGTAATCAACCTACCATCTTTTAATCTGACGCGCTCGAGTATTTCCGATGATCGACTTTTTTTTACTAATCTGACGGGCTGCTCTCAGCGAACGCCCCAACATTTAGGTTTAATATATGGTAGGAGTACATTACATGGTGCAAGGTTTCTCCCCATATGATTTTCTGACGCTCTCGAGTAACGCGCGAAATCCCCTCTTGGGCTCCCCTACTATTATTCTTGCATTGTCTGCATATTTGAACTCTTTTGGGCAGACTGTTGCTACTGACTTGTTCAGCATTTGCACTTGACCTTGAATTGTACTTATTCGCGCTTAATTTGTACTTAAAGTCGTGTAACTAAGTCTCGGGCAGTTATTTTCTAACATTATACTTTGACCCTGTATCCAATAGTGCTAGATAACTTTCATCATTAATTGTATGCTTTAGTATTATCCTATTTTCCGAGGCTGGTTTGTAAAAAAAACATCTTCTCTTACTCCTTCCTCCTCATTGTTTAGGGCGTCAACTGACATGTGGTCGGACCTTTCCCTACTTTGTTGGCTGTTGCTATTACTATTCCTATAGTGAGGCTGCCCAAAATTATTTGGGACACTTGGCTGCCTGAATGGGTTTGCAAAATTTGGTGGCCTAAAATTATTTGCATTTGTGTTTACTTACTTTGTCTAAAATTGTTTGTATTTTGATTTATTCTACTGCTTTCCTGCCTGAAATTAATAATAATAATAGTAATATGTTTATTAGTTCGTTGAACTTTTTTAAAAAAATACAGTTTTTTTACAATTTCACAATTTCTTTTATATGTTTATGCTACTTCCTATATAAAACAAAAATATTGACAGTTGGCAATCATTTTATAACAAGGTCATAAATAATTTAAGATCAAGTCTAGACATTTATCATTAAAAAGGCCTTAAGTTTTCGTTTTGTTTGCCTCAGTGTAGGTATGCGTGTATGTGTGGTGATTATTTGTGTATGAATATAGGTTTGTGTATGTGATGATTGTAATGGTTTCTAATATTATTTCTCCGTCTGATTTGTGAATGTGATGTTTGATATGATGTGTTTATACATACACACTGTTGCGTGTGAGTCTCCTGCCAACCTGCTGGCTCGACACGATTGATGATAATCCAGGTGGAAAGATGGGGTAGGTATAAGGAATCAGGAAGTGAATGGGAAGGGTAAAGTCTTACAGAACCGTCAATTCTGTTCTCAAGTGGTTGGTTGCTTTTGCAGGGTTCTCTGTGAGTACGCCATTGGTTGATGGGACCATGGCTGCCCTCAACTCACCCAGAACCATGCAGCTACGACCAAAAGTAAAAGAATAAGGTTTTAAACAAACTATCGTAAGATGGTTTTTGCTGCGGTAAATTTTACCGCAACAACATGTATTCTGGTCTTACGTTTTGTAAAAAACAGAGTAGGTACTGCGAAAAATTAAATGAAAAAATGCATTTGCTGAGGAACAAATTTTTTTTTTTTAATTTTTTTTTTAGGAATTGTGTATAATGTACGTGATATGCCTAATGTATGATAGCGTAATTATATATAAAATTAAAGCTTACCAATTAAGGATTAAAGTGGTGCAAAAAAAAAATATAGGTCATCACCGATTTTTTCGAGATATTGGCTGGCAAACGTCAATAAAAATGTTTCTATTCAAACAACTTTTAGGTCTGTCTTTTCGAAATATAAAGCATTTAAATGTATTTGATATGAAATGAAAGATATGATCTTTCACATGATACCTAAAGCATTGTCCTACGTGCTATACTTTTCGAAATATACGTAATTATTTGCAGAAATGTCAGATGTTTCCTATTTCCGGTGCTCAATTTCAAGTCTAATTATCTCAAAATCACCAAGACCGAATTCAAAAATATTAAGCAAACTGATTGGGCTGAACATAAGCTTTCATTTGGTACTAGTCTCATAGGTGTACGCCCTGGGCCCAAGTATGCACCACCATCTTTAAGTTCTGTTTTTGTTTTAATATTTTCCAGGTCCAAGAATCATATTAAGACTAAACTTCAACAAAGGAAGTGTAAAATTTCTATTTTTTTTTTCTTTTCTTTTAACGAAGCATAAAGTTTTTTCTTTTATATTTATTTTGTTCTGTCATTTGTTAGGGTAACGTTTCTAATTTTTTAAAAGCAGGTCTAGTTTACCTATTTCAATAAGAAATCCCAAATTTGTTCAATTGTACTATTTTATGTTCTCAATAAAGATCCTCTGAGGAAGACAGCAAATCCTGTCAAAACGTCAGGAAAGTAAACACATATGTTTTCTTCTTCAGACACAATTTTAGTTAAAAATAGAAGAAGGAAAATTGCTGAAGTAATTGTTATACCGAAGCAAGGTAAGCCACCAACAGAAGTGACGTCTTACAGACCAATATCGCTTATACCAATAATGGCAAAAGTCTTTGAAAAATTGCTACTGAAAAGACTGAGCAAAGTCATAGAAGAAAGAAATCTAATCCCAAATCAGCAGTTTGGATTTAGAAATAAACTTTCCACGATAGACCAAGTTCATAGAATAACGGATGCAGTTGAAAAAGCATTAGAAGAAAAACAAGTATGTTCGGCTATATTTTTAGATGTTGCTCAAGCATTCGACAAGGTATGGCATGACGCATGAGGGGCTAGAGTGCAAACTGCAAAGGGACCTACCCAGGCAGTACTACGAAATACTAAAATCTTACATCTCAAACCGGCTCTTCAGAGTACGGTATGATCAACAATATTCAAAGCTATGCAATATAAAAGCCGGTGTTCCACAAGGAAGCGTCCTAGGACCTACCCTGTATTTGCTATATACAAGGGATATTCCAGTGGATAACAACACCATTATGGCTACTTTTGCAGATGATACCGCAATTTTGGCATCCAGTAAGTGCGTCGTCAAGGCTGCTGAGAAATTGCAAAATGCCGTCGACACCATTAGTGATTGGACCAAAAAATGGCGTATCAAGCTCAATGAAGCTAAATCTGCACATATAAACTTTACAAATTAAAAGTTAAGCAACGTTCAAATATTCATCAACAATCAAGCTGTACCTTACGCCAATACGGCCAAATACCTTGGGATGAATTTGGATGCAAAGCTAAAATGGAAAGAGCATATCAAAAAGAAAAGGGAAGAGCTCAACTTGAAATATAGAAAAATGTACTGGTTACTCGGTAGAAATTCTGACTTATCTGTCGAAAATAAAATAATGCTTTATAAACAAGTACTTAGACCTATTTGGACCTATGGAATCCAATTATGGGGCTGTACAAAGAAAACAAATACTGAAATCATCCAAAAGTTCCAAAACAAAGTCCTTCGTGGAATAGTAAATGCACCATGGTATATAAGAAATAGCGATTTACATCGTGACCTACAAATAGAAACGGTTACAGAAGTTGTAAGAAAACATGCTGTATCACACAATCAGCGACTGCATAGTCATATCAACTCTGAAATGGAGTCCGTATTAAATACGAGAGGCAATGTTCGGAGATTAAGAAGAACCAAGCCACACAAGCTAATGGCCTAAAAGTCATGGGAAGCATTAAAAGCTTAAGCTTCCCTTAAAGCGATAATATTATTGAGAAAGAAAAATCTGTTGTCGATCGTTATAGATTGGTTCTGATTACGAGGAGTTTTTAGTGGGTAAGAATCCCACACTACTTGGTATCGAATACTACTAAGTGTCTTTTGAAGATTTCCTCCTGACAAAAAAAAAAAAAAAAAAAAAAATAGAAGAAGGACCTCATTGTTTAAGACTAACTCTTGTTTGTCAATGTTTATTTCTTCGACATTCTTACCTATCCATTCCATGCCAATGATAAAATTGAATGGGGTTTATCAATTTTCATGGCTAGCCACTTTATTCTTGCATTGTCTGCATATTTGAACTCTTTTGGGCAGACTGTTGCTACTGACTTGTTCAGCATTTGCACTTGACCTTGAATTGTACTTATTCGCGTTTAATTTGTACTTAAAGTCGTGTAACTAAGTCTCGGGCAGTTATTTTCTAACATTATACTTTGACCCTGTATCCAATAGTGCTAGATAACTTTCATCATTAATAATTGTATGCTTTAGTATTATCCTATTTTCCGAGGCTGGTTTGTAAAAAAAACATCTTCTCTTACTCCTTCCTCCTCATTGTTTAGGGCGTCAACTGACATGTGGTCGGACCTTTCCCTACTTTGTTGGCTGTTGCTATTACTATTCCTATAGTGAGGCTGCCCAAAATTATTTGGGACACTTGGCTGCCTGAATGGGTTTGCAAAATTTGGTGGCCTAAAATTATTTGCATTTGTGTTTACTTACTTTGTCTAAAATTGTTTGTATTTTGATTTATTCTACTGCTTTCCTGCCTGAAATTAATAATAATAATAGTAATATGTTTATTAGTTCGTTGAACTTTTTTAAAAAAATACAGTTTTTTTACAATTTCACAATTTCTTTTATATGTTTATGCTACTTCCTATATAAAACAAAAATATTGACAGTTGGCAATCATTTTATAACAAGGTCATAAATAATTTAAGATCAAGTCTAGACATTTATCATTAAAAAGGCCTTAAGTTTTCGTTTTGTTTGCCTCAGTGTAGTTATGCGTGTATGTGTGGTGATTATTTGTGTATGAATATAGGTTTGTGTATGTGATGATTGTAATGGTTTCTAATATTATTTCTCCGTCTGGTTTGTGAATGTGATGTTTGATATGATGTGTTTAGTGTAGGTTTGCGTGTGGGATAGTTGAGACAGACTCCTTCTGTCTTTACGCAATATTCATACACACTGTTGCGTGTGAGTCTCCTGCCAACCTGCTGGCTCGACACGATTGATGATAATCCAGGTGGAAAGATGGGGTAGGTATAAGGAATCAGGAAGTGAATGGGAAGGGTAAAGTCTTACAGAACCGTCAATTCTGTTCTCAAGTGGTTGGTTGCTTTTGCAGGGTTCTCTGTGAGTACGCCATTGGTTGATGGGACCATGGCTGCCCTCAACTCACCCAGAACCATGCAGCTACGACCAAAAGTAAAAGAATAAGGTTTTAAACAAACTATCGTAAGATGGTTTTTGCTGCGGTAAATTTTACCGCAACAACATGTATTCTGGTCTTACGTTTTGTAAAAAACAGAGTAGGTACTGCGAAAAATTAAATGAAAAAATGCATTTGCTGACGAACAAATTTTTTTTTTAAATTTTTTTTTTAGGAATTGTGTATAATGTACGTGATATGCCTAATGTATGATAGCGTAATTATATATAAAATTAAAGCTTACCAATTAAGGATTAAAGTGGTGCAAAAAAAAAATATAGGTCATCACCGATTTTTTCGAGATATTGGCTGGCAAACGTCAATGAAAATGTTTCTATTCAAACAACTTTTAGGTCTGTCTTTTCGAAATATAAAGCATTTAAATGTATTTGATATGAAATGAAAGATATGATCTTTCACATGATACCTAAAGCATTGTCCTACGTGCTATACTTTTCGAAATATACGTAATTATTTGCAGAAATGTCAGATTTTTCCTATTTCCGGTGCTCAATTTCAAGTCTAATTATCTCAAAATCACCAAGACCGAATTCAAAAATATTAAGCAAACTGATTGGGCTGAACATAAGCTTTCATTTGGTACTAGTCTCATAGGTGTACGCCCTGGGCCCAAGTATGCACCACCATCTTTAAGTTCTGTTTTTGTTTTAATATTTTCCAGGTCCAAGAATCATATTAAGACTAAACTTCAACAAAGGAAGTGTAAAATTTCTATTTTTTTTTTTCTTTTCTTTTAACGAAGCATAAAGTTTTTTCTTTTATATTTATTTTGTTCTGTCATTTGTTAGGGTAACGTTTCTAATTTTTTAAAAGCAGGTCTAGTTTACCTATTTCAATAAGAAATCCCAAATTTGTTCAATTGTACTATTTTATGTTCTCAATAAAGATCCTCTGAGGAAGACAGCAAATCCTGTCAAAACGTCAGGAAAGTAAACACATATGTTTTCTTCTTCAGACACAATTTTAGTTAAAAATAGAAGAAGGAAAATTGCTGAAGTAATTGTTATACCGAAGCAAGGTAAGCCACCAACAGAAGTGACGTCTTACAGACCAATATCGCTTATACCAATAATGGCAAAAGTCTTTGAAAAATTGCTACTGAAAAGACTGAGCAAAGTCATAGAAGAAAGAAATCTAATCCCAAATCATCAGTTTGGATTTAGAAATAAACTTTCCACGATAGACCAAGTTCATAGAATAACGGATGCAGTTGAAAAAGCATTAGAAGAAAAACAAGTATGTTCGGCTATATTTTTAGATGTTGCTCAAGCATTCGACAAGGTATGGCATGACTCATGAGGGGCTAGAGTGCAAACTGCAAAGGGACCTACCCAGGCAGTACTACGAAATACTAAAATCTTACATCTCAAAACGGCTCTTCAGAGTACGGTATGATCAACAATATTCAAAGCTATGCAATATAAAAGCCGGTGTTCCACAAGGAAGCGTCCTAGGACCTACCCTGTATTTGCTATATACAAGGGATATTCCAGTGGATAACAACACCATTATGGCTACTTTTGCAGATGATACCGCAATTTTGGCATCCAGTAAGTGCGTCGTCAAGGCTGCTGAGAAATTGCAAAATGCCGTCGACACCATTAGTGATTGGACCAAAAAATGGCGTATCAAGCTCAATGAAGCTAAATCTGCACATATAAACTTTACAAATTAAAAGTTAAGCAACGTTCAAATATTCATCAACAATCAAGCTGTACCTTACGCCAATACGGCCAAATACCTTGGGATGAATTTGGATGCAAAGCTAAAATGGAAAGAGCATATCAAAAAGAAAAGGGAAGAGCTCAACTTGAGATATAGAAAAATGTACTGGTTACTCGGTAGAAATTCTGACTTATCTGTCGAAAATAAAATAATGCTTTATAAACAAGTACTTAGACCTATTTGGACCTATGGAATCCAATTATGGGGCTGTACAAAGAAAACAAATACTGAAATCATCCAAAAGTTCCAAAACAAAGTCCTTCGTGGAATAGTAAATGCACCATGGTATATAAGAAATAGCGATTTACATCGTGACCTACAAATAGAAACGGTTACAGAAGTTGTAAGAAAACATGCTGTATCACACAATCAGCGATTGCATAGTCATATCAACTCTGAAATGGAGTCCGTATTAAATACGAGAGGCAATGTTCGGAGATTAAGAAGAACCAAGCCACACAAGCTAATGGCCTAAAAGTCATGGGAAGCATTAAAAGCTTAAGCTTCCCTTAAAGCGATAATATTATTGAGAAAGAAAAATCTGTTGTCGATCGTTATAGATTGGTTCTGATTACGAGGAGTTTTTAGTGGGTAAGAATCCCACACTACTTGGTATCGAATACTACTAAGTGTCTTTTGAAGATTTCCTCCTGACAAAAAAAAAAAAAAAAAAAAAAAAAAAAAAAAAAAATAGAAGAAGGACCTCATTGTTTAAGACTAACTCTTGTTTGTCAATGTTTATTTCTTCGACATTCTTACCTATCCATTCCATGCCAATGATAAAATTGAATGGGGTTTATCAATTTTCATGGCTAGCCACTTTATTCTTGCATTGTCTGCATATTTGAACTCTTTTGGGCAGACTGTTGCTACTGACTTGTTCAGCATTTGCACTTGACCTTGAATTGTACTTATTCGCGTTTAATTTGTACTTAAAGTCGTGTAACTAAGTCTTGGGCAGTTATTTTCTAACATTATACTTTGACCCTGTATCCAATAGTGCTAGATAACTTTCATCATTAATAATTGTATGCTTTAGTATTATCCTATTTTCCGAGGCTGGTTTGTAAAAAAAACATCTTCTCTTACTCCTTCCTCCTCATTGTTTAGGGCGTCAACTGACATGTGGTCGGACCTTTCCCTACTTTGTTGGCTGTTGCTATTACTATTCCTATAGTGAGGCTGCCCAAAATTATTTGGGACACTTGGCTGCCTGAATGGGTTTGCAAAATTTGGTGGCCTAAAATTATTTGCATTTGTGTTTACTTACTTTGTCTAAAATTGTTTGTATTTTGATTTATTCTACTGCTTTCCTGCCTGAAATTAATAATAATAATAGTAATATGTTTATTAGTTCGTTGAACTTTTTTAAAAAAATACAGTTTTTTTACAATTTCACAATTTCTTTTATATGTTTATGCTACTTCCTATATAAAACAAAAATATTGACAGTTGGCAATCATTTTATAACAAGGTCATAAATAATTTAAGATCAAGTCTAGACATTTATCATTAAAAAGGCCTTAAGTTTTCGTTTTGTTTGCCTCAGTGTAGTTATGCGTGTATGTGTGGTGATTATTTGTGTATGAATATAGGTTTGTGTATGTGATGATTGTAATGGTTTCTAATATTATTTCTCCGTCTGGTTTGTGAATGTGATGTTTGATATGATGTGTTTAGTGTAGGTTTGCGTGTGGGATAGTTGAGACAGACTCCTTCTGTCTTTACGCAATATTCATACACACTGTTGCGTGTGAGTCTCCTGCCAACCTGCTGGCTCGACACGATTGATGATAATCCAGGTGGAAAGATGGGGTAGGTATAAGGAATCAGGAAGTGAATGGGAAGGGTAAAGTCTTACAGAACCGTCAATTCTGTTCTCAAGTGGTTGGTTGCTTTTGCAGGGTTCTCTGTGAGTACGCCATTGGTTGATGGGACCATGGCTGCCCTCAACTCACCCAGAACCATGCAGCTACGACCAAAAGTAAAAGAATAAGGTTTTAAACAAACTATCGTAAGATGGTTTTTGCTGCGGTAAATTTTACCGCAACAACATGTATTCTGGTCTTACGTTTTGTAAAAAACAGAGTAGGTACTGCGAAAAATTAAATGAAAAAATGCATTTGCTGACGAACAAATTTTTTTTTTAAATTTTTTTTTTAGGAATTGTGTATAATGTACGTGATATGCCTAATGTATGATAGCGTAATTATATATAAAATTAAAGCTTACCAATTAAGGATTAAAGTGGTGCAAAAAAAAAATATAGGTCATCACCGATTTTTTCGAGATATTGGCTGGCAAACGTCAATGAAAATGTTTCTATTCAAACAACTTTTAGGTCTGTCTTTTCGAAATATAAAGCATTTAAATGTATTTGATATGAAATGAAAGATATGATCTTTCACATGATACCTAAAGCATTGTCCTACGTGCTATACTTTTCGAAATATACGTAATTATTTGCAGAAATCTCAGATTTTTCCTATTTCTGGTGCTCAATTTCAAGTCTAATTATCTCAAAATCACCAAGACCGAATTCAAAAATATTAAGCAAACTGATTGGGCTGAACATAAGCTTTCATTTGGTACTAGTCTCATAGGTGTACGCCCTGGGCCCAAGTATGCACCACCATCTTTAAGTTCTGTTTTTGTTTTAATATTTTCCAGGTCCAAGAATCATATTCTTCAACTTCAACAAAGGAAGTGTAAAATTTCTATTTTTTTTTTCTTTTCTTTTAACGAAGCATAAAGTTTTTTCTTTTATATTTATTTTGTTCTGTCATTTGTTAGGGTAACGTTTCTAATTTTTTAAAAGCAGGTCTAGTTTACCTATTTCAATAAGAAATCCCAAATTTGTTCAATTGTACTATTTTATGTTCTCAATAAAGATCCTCTGAGGAAGACAGCAAATCCTGTCAAAACGTCAGGAAAGTAAACACATATGTTTTCTTCTTCAGACACAATTTTAGTTAAAAATAGAAGAAGGAAAATTGCTGAAGTAATTGTTATACCGAAGCAAGGTAAGCCACCAACAGAAGTGACGTCTTACAGACCAATATCGCTTATACCAATAATGGCAAAAGTCTTTGAAAAATTGCTACTGAAAAGACTGAGCAAAGTCATAGAAGAAAGAAATCTAATCCCAAATCATCAGTTTGGATTTAGAAATAAACTTTCCACGATAGACCAAGTTCATAGAATAACGGATGCAGTTGAAAAAGCATTAGAAGAAAAACAAGTATGTTCGGCTATATTTTTAGATGTTGCTCAAGCATTCGACAAGGTATGGCATGACGCATGAGGTGCTAGAGTGCAAACTGCAAAGGGACCTACCCAGGCAGTACTACGAAATACTAAAATCTTACATCTCAAACCGGCTCTTCAGAGTACGGTATGATCAACAATATTCAAAGCTATGCAATATAAAAGCCGGTGTTCCACAAGGAAGCGTCCTAGGACCTACCCTGTATTTGCTATATACAAGGGATATTCCAGTGGATAACAACACCATTATGGCTACTTTTGCAGATGATACCGCAATTTTGGCATCCAGTAAGTGCGTCGTCAAGGCTGCTGAGAAATTGCAAAATGCCGTCGACACCATTAGTGATTGGACCAAAAAATGGCGTATCAAGCTCAATGAAGCTAAATCTGCACATATAAACTTTACAAATTAAAAGTTAAGCAACGTTCAAATATTCATCAACAATCAAGCTGTACCTTACGCCAATACGGCCAAATACCTTGGGATGAATTTGGATGCAAAGCTAAAATGGAAAGAGCATATCAAAAAGAAAAGGGAAGAGCTCAACTTGAAATATAGAAAAATGTACTGGTTACTCGGTAGAAATTCTGACTTATCTGTCGAAAATAAAATAATGCTTTATAAACAAGTACTTAGACCTATTTGGACCTATGGAATCCAATTATGGGGCTGTACAAAGAAAACAAATACTGAAATCATCCAAAAGTTCCAAAACAAAGTCCTTCGTGGAATAGTAAATGCACCATGGTATATAAGAAATAGCGATTTACATCGTGACCTACAAATAGAAACGGTTACAGAAGTTGTAAGAAAACATGCTGTATCACACAATCAGCGACTGCATAGTCATATCAACTCTGAAATGGAGTCCGTATTAAATACGAGAGGCAATGTTCGGAGATTAAGAAGAACCAAGCCACACAAGCTAATGGCCTAAAAGTCATGGGAAGCATTAAAAGCTTAAGCTTCCCTTAAAGCGATAATATTATTGAGAAAGAAAAATCTGTTGTCGATCGTTATAGATTGGTTCTGATTACGAGGAGTTTTTAGTGGGTAAGAATCCCACACTACTTGGTATCGAATACTACTAAGTGTCTTTTGAAGATTTCCTCCTGACAAAAAAAAAAAAAAAAAAAAAAAAAAAAAAAAAAAAAAAAAATAGAAGAAGGACCTCATTGTTTAAGACTAACTCTTGTTTGTCAATGTTTATTTCTTCGACATTCTTACCTATCCATTCCATGCCAATGATAAAATTGAATGGGGTTTATCAATTTTCATGGCTAGCCACTTTATTCTTGCATTGTCTGCATATTTGAACTCTTTTGGGCAGACTGTTGCTACTGACTTGTTCAGCATTTGCACTTGACCTTGAATTGTACTTATTCGCGTTTAATTTGTACTTAAAGTCGTGTAACTAAGTCTTGGGCAGTTATTTTCTAACATTATACTTTGACCCTGTATCCAATAGTGCTAGATAACTTTCATCATTAATAATTGTATGCTTTAGTATTATCCTATTTTCCGAGGCTGGTTTGTAAAAAAAACATCTTCTCTTACTCCTTCCTCCTCATTGTTTAGGGCGTCAACTGACATGTGGTCGGACCTTTCCCTACTTTGTTGGCTGTTGCTATTACTATTCCTATAGTGAGGCTGCCCAAAATTATTTGGGACACTTGGCTGCCTGAATGGGTTTGCAAAATTTGGTGGCCTAAAATTATTTGCATTTGTGTTTACTTATAAAATAAATAAATAGGGTGGCGCAACAGAGCGAGGAGCCCTTGGGCCTAGCGCATTTCTCACAACCATGCCTTGTGAGGGAATGGAGGGGACCTACAATTTTTCGCCGGTTCCGAACGGCTAATTGAGAATGCGCTTTTCATGGCAATGAATTTACTAACGGAGGACTTGCCAATTCCTCGCGAAAGGCGATACCCGTGGAAAAACATTTTTGCATTTTGCCTCTGCTGGGATTCGAACCTCGAACCTCGCCACGGGTACCACCCGTGTTTACTTACTTTGTCTAAAATTGTTTGTATTTTGATTTATTCTACTGCTTTCCTGCCTGAAATTAATAATAATAATAGTAATATGTTTATTAGTTCGTTGAACTTTTTTAAAAAAATACAGTTTTTTTACAATTTCACAATTTCTTTTATATGTTTATGCTACTTCCTATATAAAACAAAAATATTGACAGTTGGCAATCATTTTATAACAAGGTCATAAATAATTTAAGATCAAGTCTAGACATTTATCATTAAAAAGGCCTTAAGTTTTCGTTTTGTTTGCCTCAGTGTAGTTATGCGTGTATGTGTGGTGATTATTTGTGTATGAATATAGGTTTGTGTATGTGATGATTGTAATGGTTTCTAATATTATTTCTCCGTCTGGTTTGTGAATGTGATGTTTGATATGATGTGTTTAGTGTAGGTTTGCGTGTGGGATAGTTGAGACAGACTCCTTCTGTCTTTACGCAATATTCATACACACTGTTGCGTGTGAGTCTCCTGCCAACCTGCTGGCTCGACACGATTGATGATAATCCAGGTGGAAAGATGGGGTAGGTATAAGGAATCAGGAAGTGAATGGGAAGGGTAAGGTCTTACAGAACCGTCAATTCTGTTCTCAAGTGGTTGGTTGCTTTTGCAGGGTTCTCTGTGAGTACGCCATTGGTTGATGGGACCATGGCTGCCCTCAACTCACCCAGAACCATGCAGCTACGACCAAAAGTAAAAGAATAAGGTTTTAAACAAACTATCGTAAGATGGTTTTTGCTGCGGTAAATTTTACCGCAACAACATGTATTCTGGTCTTACGTTTTGTAAAAAACAGAGTAGGTACTGCGAAAAATTAAATGAAAAAATGCATTTGCTGACGAACAAATTTTTTTTTTAAATTTTTTTTTTAGGAATTGTGTATAATGTACGTGATATGCCTAATGTATGATAGCGTAATTATATATAAAATTAAAGCTTACCAATTAAGGATTAAAGTGGTGCAAAAAAAAAATATAGGTCATCACCGATTTTTTCGAGATATTGGCTGGCAAACGTCAATGAAAATGTTTCTATTCAAACAACTTTTAGGTCTGTCTTTTCGAAATATAAAGCATTTAAATGTATTTGATATGAAATGAAAGATATGATCTTTCACATGATACCTAAAGCATTGTCCTACGTGCTATACTTTTCGAAATAAACGTAATTATTTGCAGAAATCTCAGATTTTTCCTATTTCTGGTGCTCAATTTCAAGTCTAATTATCTCAAAATCACCAAGACCGAATTCAAAAATATTAAGCAAACTGATTGGGCTGAACATAAGCTTTCATTTGGTACTAGTCTCATAGGTGTACGCCCTGGGCCCAAGTATGCACCACCATCTTTAAGTTCTGTTTTTGTTTTAATATTTTCCAGGTCCAAGAATCATATTAAGACTAAACTTCAACAAAGGAAGTGTAAAATTTCTATTTTTTTTTTTCTTTTCTTTTAACGAAGCATAAAGTTTTTTCTTTTATATTTATTTTGTTCTGTCCAGGGGCGTAGCGAGGCTAAAAGCCATGGGGGGGTGAATTTTAATGAAATGCCGACTAGTCTTCAGAATTTTGCCGACTGCATCAAAAAATAAATCTATATACATATATAAAATAGGATGTATGTATGTTTGTATTTATATGTCCGTTATAGACTGGTTTCTTATGAGATTTTCAGGGTAGACATAGTCCAAACCAGAGATGGTTCCTTTCAAGGTTTTATCTCCATACTCCCACAGGAACGGGGTTGGGAACGGAAACCTAGAAACTACTGAACAGATTTCAAAAATTCTTTCGCCATTGCGATGTCACATAATCCCACAGTAAAAAAACTTATATTTTATACCCATACGGAAGCGGAAGAACGAGAAAGGGAACCTTAAAACTACAGACTCGAGCAACACCGGGTGGCTCAGCTAATCCTAACTAATATTATAAATGTGAAAGTCCCTCTGTCTGTCCGGCTTTCTATGTTACCATCTCCCGCCCCAACTACCAAACTGATTGATATGAAATTTTGTACAGAGATAGTCTAGAACCAGAGGAAGGACATAGGCTATATATTTTATCCCTAAAATCCCACGGGAACGGGAACGTATACGGGAACTAAGAAACTACAACACCGATCTCAAAAATTTTTCCACCGTTAGAATGCTACACTATTCCTGAGTAACATAAATTTTAATTCATCCACATATTCCTACGGGAACGGGAGTCCTTACTAATATAATAAGTGTGAAAGAAGCTCTGTTTGTCCGTCGTTCTATGTTACCATCTCCCGCCCAAACTAATAAACCGATTTAAATGAAATTTTGTACAAAGATTGCTCAGAACCTGAGGAAGGACATAGGCTTTATATTTTATACCTATATTCCCACGGGAACGATTCAAAAATTTTTCCACCGTTAAAATGCTACACTATCCCTGAGTAATATTAACTTTTATTCATCCACATATTCCTACGGGAACGGGAGTCCTTACTAATATAAGTGTGAAAGTAGCTCTGTCTGTCCGTCGTTCTATGTAACCATCTTCCGCTCAAACTAATAAACTGATTTAAATTAAATTTTGTACAAAGATTATTCAGAACCTGAGGAAGGACATACGCTATATATTTATTCCCTATATTCCCAGGGGAGCAGGAACGTATACGGGAACTTTTACACTATGGCACCGTTTTCAAAAACTCTTCCACCGTTGGAATGCTCCATAATCCCCGAGCAACATAAACTTTTATTCATCCCCATATCCCTCACGGGAACGGTCACCATGTTTCCACGGGAACGGGAGTCTTTACTAATATTATAAGTCCGAAGTTAAATCTGTCTGTCTATTTCTCTTTGTTACCATTAACTGCCCAAACTATTGAACCTATTTATATGAATTTTGGTACAGAGACAGTCAAGAACCTGAGGATGGACATATATGTTATGCAATATGTTTTATCCCTGTATTCCCTTGGGAACGGGAACTTGGAAAATACAGCACCCATTTCAAAAAATGTCCACCGTTAGAATACTGCACTATTCCCGAGTAATGTAAGCTTCAAGTCATCCTCCGGAAACGCCCTCATGTTCCCACATGAATGGAAGACTTTATTAACATTATAAATCCGAATTTAACTCTGTCTGTCTGTTTTTCTTTGTTTATATCTACCACCCAAACTATTGAACCGATTTATATGAATTTTGGTACAGAGATAGTCTAGAACCCGAAGATGGACATCCTTACTAATATTACAAATCCAAAATTAACTCTGTCTGTTCGTGTTTCTTTGTTACCATCTCCCGCCCAGAAAACTGATCCGATTTAAATGGAATTTAATTAAGAGATAGCCTAGAGCCTGAGGAAAGACATAGGCTTAATAAGTAATCCCTATTTTTCTACGGGATCGACACCGTAAACGGGAACCTTAAGACTGCTGGATCGATAAAAGTTCTTTTACTGCGGGGTGATTTCTGTCAAACTGTCGAAAATACATTAGACCTGAGAAGAAATGTCTATCTTGATCTTCAAATAATAATTGGCAATCGGGAATGGCTGTTTGAAAGGCGATTTCGGCGCCGACTAATGAGAAAGTTAACCATATAAACTAATAAAATATGTTTGACGTATTGGGGGACGTTGGCGAATGTCTATCAATAGACAATATTATGGACACTGAGCAAGTCACATCATACCCTATAGAGTTTCTCAAATTTTTAGGATTATAATTCAGAGTGGCAGCAAGTTGGTGTTCCAGTGCCAAAAATGAGTAATCCAGAATTGTACACAGCTACAAATTACACATCTGGGATGCGGCATTAATAATGACTGGAGCGAAAAAAGGAGAAAACGTTTCGATTCCCCGTTTTCCTTTAATTCCCACTGATTGGACATTATAAATAAGGCTCAGATGCTTTAAGTTGCAGGTGTTCGTTTAGAAAAAAATCCCATGGCAATTTTATGTGGCAGAATCACGTATATCAATCCCACAAAACCTTTTTATTTCGCAAAAGATGGAAAAAATAAGAACGTCGTGTGCAAACATATACTAAAATAAAATAAATTAACAATAAATTACTAAAACGCATGAATGTGTCTAATTTGCAAAATAAGTAGCCTAAAAAATTAAGAATGCTGCCGAAAGTCACTATTCCACGCGGACGAAGTCGCGGGCACAGCTAGTAAATAAATAAAACTATTTAAAAACGTAAAAGTGTTCATTTCACAGAAATTCATTTATTAGCATAAAATCAGTTTATAATTGCAATATACCTAACGATATAACAACAACAAAATTAAAAGTATTTATGAGAAATAATATCACAATATAGTATTTGGTATGAGAAAGAGTACATATTCTTTGATTTTAGTCTTTAAAATTTTTATCACTATTCAAAAAAAAGTTCATCAATTGGAATTTAAACTCCAACTCTCCGGTGTTTTAATAATGCCCATTTGTTGACGACCTCACTAGGTTGAATATTATCAACAACATCCTTTGAGGAATACAGAAGCATTAATGAATTTAGCCTATCACTACCCATCGTTGTACGCAAATAATTAAGAACTATTTTAAGTTTACTAAATGACCGCTCACCAGAAGCCGACATCACAGGAGCAGTTAACATGTAGCAAACTAGTTTAAAGGCTAACGGAATCACATATCTTAATTTGATTACCTCTTTGACAATATCATCGAAATTTGAGCATTTCTCACAAGTAAAAAGAAGAATTTGCAGTTCTGATAAATAGCAGTCCACATCTTCTTTTAAAAAAAATGGATCTAATTGTATGATAGATTTGACTAGTTCTATGTTGGCATTTGCTCTGGAAGCGGGTATTTTAAAAATTTTTAAGAAAGGTTCAAAAATGGTAAAATTTATTGATGGTTAGATTATCTTTAACGTGCGAAATAAAAGTTTGAAGAACCATTTTGAACTCTTTTCTATAAAATGTTTCTAGATCAAATACAAAAGCAGTTTCAGAATTTTCATCAATTCTCTTTTGTAACCGACGCGTTCTATGATGTTTTAAAAAATCGTTTTCGGGACTTATCTTTAGTTTTTCAGCAAATGAAGAAGAACTTTTTATCGAAGCATTTAATTGAATGTCATCATCGTTCATTTCTTGAAATAACTCCAATGTGCTTCGAATCCGTCATGAAGAGTCAAAAACGTTTAGCTCTTCCACCTTTCGGTCAAATTTTTAACTTTAAACCAATAAAGTTTACAAATGAATTTTTGTTTGCCAAATTCGCACAAAAACGCAAAAAATGTTTGTTAAAAACCCAAAGCAACTGTATTGAGTGGAAAATAAAAATATTCCGTAGTGAAATTAATGCAGGTAAACAATTTTTTTTGTTCGTTTTTTGTTAGTTTAGAAATGTCAAAAATAGGCCCGTTCACAAAGGTAACAAGGAATTTGTCTTGTATATTTTTGACTCTGTTTACATGCTGGGGTTGAATTCATATGAGATTGTGATTAATATGTGTGTTGGAAAAAATATTTTGTTACTTGTTTCAAACGAATTAAACTATAAATAATAAAAAAATAAAACCATATTTATGGAATACTTAAAAATTACCATTTAATCAACAATCTTTCCAATGAAATCTGTGAAACAGAAAATTATATGTGATGTATTATTTAAAAATAGTTGTTTTTTGTATGAAATGTAGTGTTGTATTAACTGTGAAACATGGGGTTAGTTCCCGATCTGTGAAGCTGTGAAGTGAAAACATTTATCACAGCTTAACCGAAAATTCGAGTCTCGATTAGTGAAAATCCAACTTCAAATGTCAAATTGTTTACATATGATAAAGGACCCTGATTATAGAACTACTAAGTTGAGACAAAAACGATTCCATTTGTGTCTTTCTGGTTGAGATCACTCGAGTCGGCATGGCAGTCGGGAAATCTACTTTGTTTTTGTACCTTAATTTGCCGACTTGTTATTTTTTTGTTGCCAAAAAACGACTGTCACAAACACTTCCATTCGTATCTTTTTGGTTGAGATCACTCGAGTCGGCATGGCAATCGGAAAATCTACTTTGTTTTTCTAACTTAATTTGCCGATTTGTTATTTTTTTGGCAACAAATCCACTGTCACAAACACTTCCATTCGTGTCTTTTTGGTTGAGTTGACTTAACAAGACAAATCTACTTTGTTTTTCTTCCTCGATTTGCCGACTCGGAAAAATCGTGGGGGGGTGCTACACCCCCCCACACCCCCCCCTCGCTACGCCCCTGGTTCTGTCATTTGTTAGGGTAACGTTTCTAATTTTTTAAAAGCAGGTCTAGTTTACCTATTTCAATAAGAAATCCCAAATTTGTTCAATTGTACTATTTTATGTTCTCAATAAAGATCCTCTGAGGAAGACAGCAAATCCTGTCAAAACGTCAGGAAAGTAAACACATATGTTTTCTTCTTCAGACACAATTTTAGTTAAAAATAGAAGAAGGAAAATTGCTGAAGTAATTGTTATACCGAAGCAAGGTAAGCCACCAACAGAAGTGACGTCTTACAGACCAATATCGCTTATACCAATAATGGCAAAAGTCTTTGAAAAATTGCTACTGAAAAGACTGAGCAAAGTCATAGAAGAAAGAAATCTAATCCCAAATCATCAGTTTGGATTTAGAAATAAACTTTCCACGATAGACCAAGTTCATAGAATAACGGATGCAGTTGAAAAAGCATTAGAAGAAAAACAAGTATGTTCGGCTATATTTTTAGATGTTGCTCAAGCATTCGACAAGGTATGGCATGACGCATGAGGGGCTAGAGTGCAAACTGCAAAGGGACCTACCCAGGCAGTACTACGAAATACTAAAATCTTACATCTCAAACCGGCTCTTCAGAGTACGGTATGATCAACAATATTCAAAGCTATGCAATATAAAAGCCGGTGTTCCACAAGGAAGCGTCCTAGGACCTACCCTGTATTTGCTATATACAAGGGATATTCCAGTGGATAACAACACCATTATGGCTACTTTTGCAGATGATACCGCAATTTTGGCATCCAGTAAGTGCGTCGTCAAGGCTGCTGAGAAATTGCAAAATGCCGTCGACACCATTAGTGATTGGACCAAAAAATGGCGTATCAAGCTCAATGAAGCTAAATCTGCACATATAAACTTTACAAATTAAAAGTTAAGCAACGTTCAAATATTCATCAACAATCAAGCTGTACCTTACGCCAATACGGCCAAATACCTTGGGATGAATTTGGATGCAAAGCTAAAATGGAAAGAGCATATCAAAAAGAAAAGGGAAGAGCTCAACTTGAAATATAGAAAAATGTACTGGTTACTCGGTAGAAATTCTGACTTATCTGTCGAAAATAAAATAATGCTTTATAAACAAGTACTTAGACCTATTTGGACCTATGGAATCCAATTATGGGGCTGTACAAAGAAAACAAATATTGAAATCATCCAAAAGTTCCAAAACAAAGTCCTTCGTGGAATAGTAAATGCACCATGGTATATAAGAAATAGCGATTTACATCGTGACCTACAAATAGAAACGGTTACAGAAGTTGTAAGAAAACATGCTGTATCACACAATCAGCGACTGCATAGTCATATCAACTCTGAAATGGAGTCCGTATTAAATACGAGAGGCAATGTTCGGAGATTAAGAAGAACCAAGCCACACAAGCTAATGGCCTAAAAGTCATGGGAAGCATTAAAAGCTTAAGCTTCCCTTAAAGCGATAATATTATTGAGAAAGAAAAATCTGTTGTCGATCGTTATAGATTGGTTCTGATTACGAGGAGTTTTTAGTGGGTAAGAATCCCACACTACTTGGTATCGAATACTACTAAGTGTCTTTTGAAGATTTCCTCCTGACAAAAAAAAAAAAAAAAAAAAAAAAAAAAAAAAAAAAAAAAAAAAAATAGAAGAAGGACCTCATTGTTTAAGACTAACTCTTGTTTGTCAATGTTTATTTCTTCGACATTCTTACCTATCCATTCCATGCCAATGATAAAATTGAATGGGGTTTATCAATTTTCATGGCTAGCCACTTTATTCTTGCATTGTCTGCATATTTGAACTCTTTTGGGCAGACTGTTGCTACTGACTTGTTCAGCATTTGCACTTGACCTTGAATTGTACTTATTCGCGTTTAATTTGTACTTAAAGTCGTGTAACTAAGTCTCGGGCAGTTATTTTCTAACATTATACTTTGACCCTGTATCCAATAGTGCAGATAACTTTCATCATTAATAATTGTATGCTTTAGTATTATCCTATTTTCCGAGGCTGGTTTGTAAAAAAAACATCTTCTCTTACTCCTTCCTCCTCATTGTTTAGGGCGTCAACTGACATGTGGTCGGACCTTTCCCTACTTTGTTGGCTGTTGCTATTACTATTCCTATAGTGAGGCTGCCCAAAATTATTTGGGACACTTGGCTGCCTGAATGGGTTTGCAAAATTTGGTGGCCTAAAATTATTTGCATTTGTGTTTACTTACTTTCTCTAAAATTGTTTGTATTTTGATTTATTCTACTGCTTTGCTGCCTGAAATTAATAATAATAATAGTAATATGTTTATTAGTTCGTTGAAATTTTTTAAAAAAATACAGTTTTTTTACAATTTCACAATTTCTTTTATATGTTTATGCTACTTCCTATATAAAACAAAAATATTGACAGTTGGCAATCATTTTATAACAAGGTCATAAATAATTTAAGATCAAGTCTAGACATTTATCATTAAAAAGGCCTTAAGTTTTCGTTTTGTTTGCCTCAGTGTAGGTATGCGTGTATGTGTGGTGATTATTTGTGTATGAATATAGGTTTGTGTATGTGATGATTGTAATGGTTTCTAATATTATTTCTCCGTCTGGTTTGTGAATGTGATGTTTGATATGATGTGTTTAGTGTAGGTTTGCGTGTGGGATAGTTGAGACAGACTCCTTCTGTCTTTACGCAATATTCATACACACTGTTGCGTGTGAGTCTCCTGCCAACCTGCTGGCTCGACACGATTGATGATAATCCAGGTGGAAAGATGGGGTAGGTATAAGGAATCAGGAAGTGAATGGGAAGGGTAAAGTCTTACAGAACCGTCAATTCTGTTCTCAAGTGGTTGGCTGCTTTTGCAGGGTTCTCTGTGAGTACGCCATTGGTTGATGGGACCATGGCTGCCCTCAACTCACCCAGAACCATGCAGCTACGACCAAAAGTAAAAGAATAAGGTTTTAAACAAACTATCGTAAGATGGTTTTTGCTGCGGTAAATTTTACCGCAACAACATGTATTCTGGTCCTGTAAAAAACAGAGTAGGTACTGCGAAAAATTAAATGAAAAAATGCATTTGCTGAGGAACATATTTTTTGTTTAATTTTTTTTTAGGAATTGTGTATAATGTACGTGATATGCCTAATGTATGATAGCGTAATTATATATAAAATTAAAGCTTACCAATTAAAGATTAAAGTGATGCAAAAAAAAAAAAATATAGGTCATCACTGATTTTTTCGAGATATTGGCTGGCAAACGTCAATGAAAATGTTTCTATTCAAACAACTTTTAGGTCTGTCTTTTCGAAATATAAGGCATTTAAATATATTTGATATGAAATGAAAGATATGATCTTTCACATGATACCTAAAGCATTGTCCTACGTGCTATACTTTTCGAGATATACGTAATTATTTGCAGAAATGTCAGATTTTTCCCATTTCCGGTGCTCAACTTCAAGTCTAATTATCTCAAAATCACCAAGACCGAATTCAAAAATATTAAGCAAACTGATTGGGCTGAACATAAGCTTTCATTTGGTACTAGTCTCATAGGTGTACGCCCTGGGCAAGTATGCACCACCATCTTTAAGTTCTGTTTTTTGTAAAAAGTGACAATGGGCGCGTTCAAGAACCTATCGGATAGCCTATCTCGGATAGCCGTATCTTAGATAATTTTTTGAACGATCGACAACAGACAACAGCTGTGAAATATTAAAATTCGACTTTTGAAAACAGAAAAACATTCAAAATATCATTGCTAGACGATTATAACTTATTTTTTTCGATTTCCCACACGTAAACAACACTAACAAGCTATCCGGATACGATTCTTGAACGCCCCCATTTTGACTTTATTTATCTGTCAAACCACCGCAACGGATTCTATGGGTCACCCCTATCAGTTGCGCGCGGCAAAACCCACCGCATCAGTTGCCGCGCCGCTTCTACCGCACGCAACGCGTTCTATGGGTCGGGGCCTTATGATGTTGTTGCGCTGACTAAAACCTGGTTGCACAATGGCATTTCCTTGTCTGAATTGTTCACAGCTGATTTTGATGTCTATCGTAAAGATCGGTGTTCGATTCAAACTGGTTGTGAAAGGGGAGGTGGAGTTCTACTAGCTTTTCGTTCGTGTTACAAAACAAAGCAGATAACACTTCCCACATCTACAAGCGACATCGATCAAATTGGCGTATGTTTGGATTATCATCAAGGTCGTGGTAGTAATGGTTTTATTTTAAATACATTTCATATTTATTTCTTTTTGTAATACATTCCACCTAAGTCTGATATTGAAATTTTTGAAACTCATATACCTATCGAATGTTAAAAGCTTAGTTGATAATTTAGATGACAACGCTTTAATAATTGCGTTGGGTGATTTCAATTTACCTTATTTAAATTGGATTTTCTTTGAACCGGATAAGTGTATAATGCCATTAAATTTAACTAGTAATGTAGAATTCCAAGTCGTTGATGCTATGGCATCAATTAATTTACAGCAAAGAAATCTTGTTCCTAACTCACTCGGTAGAATATTAGATTTAGTTTTTCTTGATAATGAATTTGGTGCTTCTGTTGTTGAATATGCATTCCCATTGTTAGGTAATAATACACACCATACGGCTTTAGATATTTCTCTAAGTTTAAACGTTGCATATTCTTGGAATTCAGATGCTAAAAATAATGTCCATATATAAATTTGATTTTATAAATGCTGACTATGAATTGATGTGCAATTTTTTTAATGAATTTGATTGGCAATTATGTTTAAATTCTGACAACTGAAATTCTATTTTTGTGTTATTCAGGAGCATATTAGATAATACGGTCTCTAGGTATGTACCACTAAAAAAATTAATGCCTCAAAATAGTAAGCCCATTTGGTTTAACAAAAATTTATTAAGGCTGAAAAATGCCATGCTTAAAATACACAAAAAAAGCAAGCAAGCAATCCATCTTTACACGCAAATTTCGTCAACTAAGGTCTGAATTTGAATTTTTGAAAAAGTTTATCTTTAGACAATATGTTTGGACAATCGAATCAAAAATTAAACAAAATTCTAAGTCTTTCTGGTCTTATATTAATGAAAAACGTAAATCTTTTGGTATTCCGGCGTGTATTGTTCACGATAGTGTTATTGCCAATGATATGCAGGAAATATGTTAAATGTTTGCTTCTTATTTTCAGTCAAACTATGAGAACAAACCTCTTGTTTATAAATCTACATTGACTCTTGCGTCATGTGTTGATTTAGGTTGTCTTAGCATTACTGAAGAAGAAGTTCTTTCAATGTTGTCAACCTTAGATCAAAGTGATAAATTAGCTCCAGATAATCTGCCACCAATTCTTCTTAAATCCTGCAAGACTAGTTTAGCTAAACCTCTTTGCATAATTTTCAACAAATACTGGCCACTGGCGAATTTTTAGATTGTTGGAAAACTTCTTTAATAACTCCAATACACAAGGCTGGTTGCAAAAACCAAATAAATAAATTACAGACCTATAGCTAAATTGCAACTAATACCCAAGGTATTCGAAGCTATAGTT
This sequence comes from Melanostoma mellinum, assembly GCA_914767635.1. Lineage (NCBI taxonomy): Eukaryota > Metazoa > Arthropoda > Insecta > Diptera > Syrphidae > Melanostoma > Melanostoma mellinum. Next base: position 96,406,617 of record OU612058.1, read on the forward strand.
AAAAATAAAATTTATGAAATCGTCCGGAATTATATATTTGAATTTCAACACGGCTTTGTTTCTGGGAGGTCAACAGCTACAAACCTCGCCATTTTTGCAAACTATTGCCTTAAAACTATGGAAACACGTCAACAAGTTGACACAATCTTTACTGATTTTGCTAAAGCTTTCGATCGTGTTCAACATTCAGTTCTAGTTAGCAAGCTAGAACGCTTCGGTTTTCATTGAAATATTTTGAAATGGATTCGCAGTGTGGGCTATTTATCAACTGATGATATTCTTTTTGGTACCACTGTTTTGCTTAAAGATATATAATGTAATGCGTACGTGATTACAAGATTATTAAAGCCACACTGATCGGATGATCTTACCGAACCTTCGTAGTAAATGTATATAAGATTTTACTGTACTCCTTATCTAAATATAAGAGATCTAATGTCAAATGCAAAAGATCAGTCATTAAAGAGATTTTCACAAGCAAACATCTAAACTTTTCTTTAATCGCCACTACAGCAGCTATTAAGAAAATCGTATACAATACTCAAAGATTGGTTCTTCTGTATCTACGGCTGTCTTGAACTACTCTGGTGTTCCTCAATGCAGCCATCTTGATCCTCTATTATTCTTACTTTTCATCAATGATCTACCTTCTTTTATTAAACACTCTAATTTTCTTTTATTCGCAGACGATCTTAAATTATTTAAATGCATTGCTTCCGTATCAGATGCTTATGACCTACAAGATGATATTAATAATATCACACACGGGTATAATCTTAATGGTCTGCAAATGAATATAAGCAAATGCTCAGTTCTTACAATTTGAAGAATTCTCTCGACGGTAAGCTTTCGGTATTCGATCCAAAATGAAATTCTAACAAGAGTGGAAAGTCATAAGGATCTTGGGGTAGTCTTTGACCACAAACTGGATTTTTCAATGCACTATGATTACATCATATCACGTACAAATTCATTATTTGGTTTCATTCGTCGCAATACCAAAGAATTTCAAGATCCATGCACATTGAAAACCTTGTTTAATTCTTTGATAAGATCAAGGCTTGAATATTGCAGTATTGTATGGAATCCATATTACCAAAATGACATCTCACTTATTGAAAAGATTCAGAAACGGTTTACAAAATTTGCTCTACGAAAGATGAATTTGAACGGTGATTTGCCAGTCTATGAAGCTAGATGTACCTTATTAGGTATTAAGCCCCTATACAAAAAGCGAATTTATTATGCGGTCTTATTTGCGCAGGATGTTCTAACTAGACACATTGATTGTCCACACCTGCTTTCTTTGTTTTATGTTTATGCTCCGTCTCGTACATACTTTGCGTCCAAGAGACCAGGATTTCTTTTATGTTCCTAGACATAATACAAACTATGGATTAAGCGAACCTATATATTCTTGCTGTATTTTTTATAACCGTTGTGATAATTTTATTGATTTTAACATGAGCAGATTATATTACAAAAACTTTATAATGTTTTTGATGTAAGCAAATACGTACATATCTTATATTAATAGTTTATGCTAAATGTACGGTTCAGACAAGTCAACAAGATACTGTTACTGTGTATCACACTGACGAAGAAGAACTTTTATTTGAAACTGAAAGGAAAAGAAATATGCGCACTGCTAAAAAACGAAAAGCGGAGGGTAGCCCCGAATTGCATACAAAGAACCAGCAAACCTCGAAAAATGAAAATAAAAAAGACTTGGGTACTACAAAGAATAATGCAAATAATGTGCTAGCCAATGTTAAACCGAAGTCTTTGTCTAAAGGCAACAGAAAAACTGTACCACCACCAATTATGATCACAGGATTCCCAAATTTTGGAGATCTTAAGAAAATGATTGAGAAATGTACTAAAAAAGCTAGCAAATATACATCGTATAACAAAGACAATTGGAAAGTTAATGTCGAGGAAGATGATGACTATAGACTGGTCACTGAGGAACTAAGCAAACATAAAATCCAGTGGAACTCCTATGAAAACAAGTCCACAAGACCAATAAAAGTAGTAGCCAGAGGCCTACATTCTTCATGTTCTCCAAAAGAATTAGTAGAAGACCTTGTCCAAGCAGGCTTCCAAGCCCTTGATGCAGTCAATCTTATTTAGAATGAGACTACTAAGAACTCTGCTGGGGAACCAATAATAATAAAGAGATCCCTGCCTTTATTCACGCTATTTTTCAACAGCAAACAAAGTCTTGAAAATGTCTATAGTATTCGATCAATCTTATGCCCAAGAAAGTCAAAATTGAACCACTGCGAAAATCAAAAATTGTTCCGCAATGTAAACGATGCCAAGCATTTGGCCACACCCAAAAATATTGCAACCGCGAGTTTGCTTGTGTTAAGTGTGAAGGAAAACATGCAACTAAAGACTGTTCATCAAGCAAAGAACAGAAAGCAAAATGTGTTAACTGTCAAGGTAATCACCCTGCAAGCTATAGAGGCTGTCCAGTTGCTAAAAGATTTCAAAAATCCAAAAGCGAAATGACATCCGGTGAAATAAAGCCCAGCAATCCAGCAAACACAAAAAGAACTCCTGAAGCTGAAGATAAAGGTAAGAAAGAACTTCCGAAGGAAGCTGTTAAAAGCAAAAGCGACGAAAATAAATCCTATTCACAGATTGTTAAAAACGTGCGGAAGAATGAAGAAACTTCCATTAAAGAAATTCTTGAACTTATTCTTAAAAGAATTGACAATCAGGATTTGAACATCAAACGGCTAAGAGAAGAAGTCGCTCTTAAGAAACAATGATGGACAAAGCACTAAAAATTGGAACATGGAATGCAAACGGTCTTTTACACCATTTATCAGAATTAAAAATCTTCTTAGACATCGAACACATAGATATTTGTCTGGTGTCCGAAACTCATTTCTCAAGTGGACTGGTTCTTGATGATTTAATATCAAACTATATTTGCTACCACGCTCCTCATCCAGCTGATAAGGCTAGAGGTGGATCGGCAATCCTGATAAAAAAGAGCTTAAAACACCATGAAGAAGTTATGTTTACAAACGAGAATATGCAAGTAACAATAGTTAGTATTGGTATGAAAAAGAAAGACTTCAAGTTGTCATCAATATACTGTCCGCCGAGGCGTTCCCCGACTAAAGATGATTATACAGAACTGCTAAATCTACTAGCACATAACTTCCTTGATGGCGGTGCTAAGCACACCCATTGGGGATCCAGACTTATAACAACAAAAGGCAGAAGGCTTTACAAAGCATGCCTCAAATACAATTGCAAGTTTTATTCATCCAGATCACCAACATACTGGCCATCGGATTCAAGTAAAATACCAGATCTTGTTGACTTTTTCATAGTTAAAGGTATCAAACGAAACCATATAAGAGTCGAAGGTAAATATGACTTATCATCAGATCATACACCGGTGATTTTATCACTTAATGAATCGGAGATAATGGAAAAAAGTTATCCTAAGCTAGTAAATAATAAATCAAACTGGACTGAATTCATAGAAAAGCTTAAAAGCTATATAAATCTCAGATCCCCTATGGAAACAAAAGAGCAGATCGACCTTGAACTAGAACAATTCATTGCCGATGTTCAACAAGCTGCAGAAGAAAGTATACCAACTAACTCGAGTAGGAGACAAACTGAAACAAAATACCCTGCCGAGATAAGAGAGTTGATATTGGAGAAGAGAAGAGCTCGAAGAAAATGGCAAAATACTAGATTTCCAGACGACAAAACAGCGTTTAACCGGCTAAGCAACGAACTGAAAAAACAAATCTACGAATTCAAAAATGATTCATTAAGTAGATTCCTGAAAAAATTAACGACTGATTGTTCAACCGATTATTCGCTCTGGAAAGCAGCTAAGCGCCTGAAAAGACCGCAGTTACAAAACCCGCCAATAAAATCTCTAAACGGGAATTGGATCGGATATCCAAAAGAAAAAGCTTACCTGTTTGCAGAACATCTTGCGAATGTTTATAAGCCATTCCCAGCAAATACATCTGAAAACAGCTCACAGTTTATTGATAAAGTCGATGAAGTTGACATACCAATTGTCACACTCAAAGAAATAAAAAGTATGTGTCGAAATCAACTATCGAACAAAAAATCACCTGGGTACGATCTAATAACTGCTCAGGTTATGAAAGAAAAGCCATAAAAAGCCTTCATAAAACTCCAATTCATAATAAATGCATGCCTAAAGACCCAATATGTCCCACATCATTGGAAAATTGCTGAAGTAATTGTTATACCAAAGCAAGTTAAGCCACCAACAGAAGTGACGTCTTACAGACCAATATCGCTTATACCAATAATGGCAAAAGTCTTTGAAAAATTGCTACTGAAAAGACTGAGCAAAGTCATAGAAGAAAGAAATCTAATCCCAAATCATCAGTTTGGATTTAGAAATAAACATTCCACGATAGACCAAGTTCATAGAATAACGGATGCAGTTGAAAAAGCATTCGAAGAAAAACAAGTATGTTCGGCTATATTTTTAGATGTTGCTCAAGCATTCGACAAGGTATGGCATGACGCATGAGGGGCTAGAGTGCAAACTGCAAAGGGACCTACCCAGGCAGTACTACGAAATACTAAAATCTTACATCTCAAACCGGCTCTTTAGAGTATGGTATGATCAAGAATATTCAAAGCTATGTAATATAAAAGCCGGTGTTCCACAAGGAAGCGTCCTAGGACCTACCCTGTATTTGCTATATACAAGGGATATTCCAGTGGATAACAACACCATTATGGCTACTTTTGCAGATGATACCGCATTTTTGGCATCCAGTAAGTGCGTCGTCAAGGCTGCTGAGAAATTGCAAAATGCCGTCGACACCGTTAGTGATTGGACCGAAAAATGGCGTATCAAGCTCAACGAAGCTAAATCTGCACATATAAACTTTACAAATAAAAAGTTAAGCTACGTTCAAATATACATCAACAATCAAGCTGTACCTTACGCCAATACGGCCAAGTACCTTGGGATGAATTTGGATGCAAAGTTAAAATGGAAAGAGCATATAAAAAAGAAAAGGGAAGAGCTCAACTTGAAAAATAGACAAATGTACTGGTTACTCGGTAGAAATTCTGATTTATCTGTCGAAAATAAAATAATGCTTTATAAACAAGTACTTAGACCTATGGAATCCAATTATGGGGCTGTACAAAGAAAACAAATACTGAAATTATCCAAAAGTTCCAAAAGAAATAGCGATTTACATCGTGGCCTACAAATAGAAACGGTTACAGTAGTTGTAAGAAAACATGCTGTATCACACAATCAGCGACTGCATAGTCATATCAACTCTGAAATGGAGTCCGTATTAAATACGAGAGGCAATGTTCGGAGATTAAGAAGAACCAAGCCACACGAGCTAATGGTCTAAAAGTCATAGGAAGCATTGAAAGTTTAAGATTCCCTTACAGCGATTATATTATTGAGAAAGAAAAATCTGTTGTCGATCGTTCATAGATTGGTTCTGAATACGAGGAGTTTTTAGTGGGTAAGAATCCCACACTACTTGGTATCGAATACTGCCAAGTGTCTTTTGAAGATTTACTCCTGACAAAAAAAAAAAAAAAAACAATACGTACATACATATATTATACTAGCCGAAAATACCCGGCGTTGCCCGGGTTTCTTTTTGCGAAGGCTTCTTATCACAAAGCTGGAAGTATCCAAAGACGAAAAATCCAATTTTTATTTTTTTTTTATCTTTACCTCTTATTAACTTCTGTTTTCTGTACAATTGTTTTATTGCAATAACATCAAAATGAATTTAAAGATTTCCAGGAAGCGTCTGAAGGAAACCCAATGGAAGAAACAATAAGCAACAAATAAGAGCACCTCAGCTTAGCAAATTAGCTCATTTGTCATTTAGAGCCAGTTTTTCAGTGCAGAGTTGTCCTGTGGTGATAGTTTTCGAGTTAGCCCAGACGATCATGAGTTATGTCAGAGTTAACTCCTCACCAGAGATAAGAAATTAATTAGATGGCAAACCTTTACTTCTCTTGCCCCGCAACAACCATTTGTTTACATTGTTGTTTTTGTAATCACATCCTCTGTCTGTGAATACGTGGAAGCTGTACTCAAAGTGGTAGTAGTGAGATTTGCTATAAAGGTGAAGTGGAAGCTGTACTCAAAGTAGTAGAGGTGAAATCAGCTTGTAGGCAGTTTCAATGTGTGTGTGAAGTTTGCCATCTAATTAATTTCTTATCTCTGCTCCTCACCATAGGATAGAAAAATATGAAAGACAGAATGAAAAATTTTAACTCACCATGAGTCTCAGCAATTTGCCATTGACATTTTTCTGAATTACGTCAAATAAGCTCATTTGTCATTTAGAGCCAGTTTTTCAGTGCAGAGTTGTCCTGTGGTGAGAATTTTCAAGTTAACCCATACGATCATGAGTTATGTCAGATTTAACTCCTCACCATAGGATAGAAAAATATGAAAGACAGAATGAAAAATTTAAGCTCACCATGAGTCTCAGCAATTTGCCATTGACATTTTTCTGAATTACGTCAAATAAGCTCATTTGTCATTTAGAGCCAGTTTTTCAGTGCAGAGTTGTCCTGTGGTGAGAATTTTCGAGTTAACCCATACGATCATGAGTTATGTCAGAGTTAACTCCTCACCATAGGATAGAAAAATATGAAAGACAGAATGAAAAATTTTAACTCACCATTCAATGTTTGCTCACCATGAGTCTCAGCAATTTGCCATTGACATTTTTCTGAATTGCGTCAAATAAGCTCATTTGTCATTTAGAGCCAGTTTTTCAGTGCAGAGTTGTCCTGTGGTGAGAATTTTCAAGTTAACCCATACGATCATGAGTTATGTCAGATTTAACTCGATCCTCACCATAGGATAGAAAAATATGAAAGACAGAATGAAAAATTTTAACTCACCATGAGTCTCAGCAATTTGCCATTGACATTTTTCTGAATTACGTCAAATAAGCTCATTTGTCATTAAGAGCCAGTTTTTCAGTGCAGAGTTGTCCTGTGGTGAGAATTTTCAAGTTAACCCATATACGATCATGAGTTATGTCAGATTTAACCCCTCACCATAGGATAGAAAAATATGAAAGACAAAATGAAAAATTTTAACTCACCATGAGTCTCAGCAATTTGCCATTGACATTTTTCTGAATTCCGTCAAGTTAGCTCATTTGTCATTTAGAGCCAGTTTTTCAGTGCACAGTTGTCCTGTGGTGAGAATTTTCGAGTTAACCCATACGATCATGAGTTATGTCAGAGTTGACTCCTCACCATAAGATAGAAAAATATGAAAGACACAATGAAAAATTTTAACTCACCATGTGTCTCAGCAATTTGCCATTGACATTTTTCTGAATTATGTCAAATAAGCTCATTTGTCATTTAAAGCCAGTTTTTCAGTGCAGAGTTGTCCTGTGGTGAGAATTTTTGAGTTATCCCATACGATCATGAGTTATGTCAAAGTTGACTCCTCACCATAAGATAGAAAAATATGAAAGACACACTGAAAAATTTTAACTCACCATGAGTCTCAGCAATTTGCCATTGAAATTTTTCTGAATTACGTCAAATTAGCTCATTTGTCATTTAGAGCCAGTTTTTCAGTGCAGAGTTGTCCTGTGGTGGGAATTTTCGAGTTAACCCATACGATCATGAGTTATGTCAGAGTTGTCAGAGTTTACTCCTCACCATAGGATAGAAAAATATGAAAGACAGAATCAAAAATTTTAACTCACCATTCAATGCTTGCTCACCATGAGTCTCAGCAATTTGCCATTGACATTTTTCTGAATTACGTCAAATAAGCTCATTTGTCATTTAGAGCCAGTTTTTCAGTGCAGAGTTGTCCTGTGGTGAAAATTTTCGAGTTAACCCATACGATCATGAGTTATGTCAGAGTTTACTCCTCACCATAGGATAGAAAAATATGAAAGGAGTTGTCCTGTGGTGAGAATTTTCGAGTTAACCCATACGATCATGGGTTATGTCAGAGTTTACTCCTCACCATAGGATAGAAAAATATGAAAAGCAGAATGAAAAATTTTAGCTCACCATGAGTCTCAGCAATTTGCCATTGACATTTTTCTGAATTACGTCAAATTAGCTCATTTGTCATTTAGAGCCAGTTTTTCAGTGCAGAGTTGTCCAGTGGTGAGAATTTTAGAGTAAACCCATACGATCATGAGTTATGTCAGAGTTTACTCCTCACCATAGGATAGAAAAATATGAAAGACAGAATGAAAAATTTTAACTCACCATTCAATGCTTGCTCACCATGAGTCTCAGCAATTTGCCATTGACATTTTTCTGAATTACGTCAAAATAAGCTCGTTTGTCATTTAGAGCCAGTTTTTCAGTGCAGAGTTGTCCTGTGGTGAGAATTTTCGAGTTAACCCATACGATCATGAGTTATGTCAGAGTTGACTCCTCACCATAGGATAGAAAAATATGAATGGAGTTGTCCTGTGGTGAGAATTTTCGAGTTAACCCATACGATCATGAGTTATGTCAGAGTTGACTCCTCACCATAGGATAGAAAAATATGAAAGGCAGAATGAAAAATTTTAACTCACCATGAGTCTCAGCAATATGCCATTGTCATTTTTCTGAATTATGTCAAATTAGCTCATCTGTCATTTAGAGCCAGTTTTTCAGTGCAGAGTTGTCCTGTGGTGAGAATTTTCGAATTAACCCATACAATCATGAGTTATGTCAGAGTTAACTTCTCACCATGGGATAGAAAAATATGCAAGGCAGAATGAAAAATTCTAATTCACCATGAGTCTCAGCAATTTGACATTGTAATTTTTCTGAATTACGTCAAATTAGCTCATTTGTCATTTAGAGCCAGTTTTTCAGTGCAGAGTTGTCCAGTGGTGAGAATTTTAGAGTAAACCCATACGATCATGAGTTATGTCAGAGTTTACTCCTCACCATAGGATAGAAAAATATGAAAGACAGAATGAAAAATTTTAACTCACCATTCAATGCTTGCTCACCATGAGTCTCAGCAATTTGCCATTGACATTTTTCTGAATTACGTCAAAATAAGCTCGTTTGTCATTTAGAGCCAGTTTTTCAGTGCAGAGTTGTCCTGTGGTGAGAATTTTCGAGTTAACCCATACGATCATGAGTTATGTCAGAGTTGACTCCTCACCATAGGATAGAAAAATATGAATGGAGTTGTCCTGTGGTGAGAATTTTCGAGTTAACCCATACGATCATGAGTTATGTCAGAGTTGACTCCTCACCATAGGATAGAAAAATATGAAAGGCAGAATGAAAAATTTTAACTCACCATGAGTCTCAGCAATATGCCATTGTCATTTTTCTGAATTATGTCAAATTAGCTCATCTGTCATTTAGAGCCAGTTTTTCAGTGCAGAGTTGTCCTGTGGTGAGAATTTTCGAATTAACCCATACAATCATGAGTTATGTCAGAGTTAACTTCTCACCATGGGATAGAAAAATATGCAAGGCAGAATGAAAAATTCTAACTCACCATGAGTCTCAGCAATTTGACATTGTAATTTTTCTGAACTATGTCAAATTAGCTCATCTGTCATTTAGAGCCAGTTTTTCAGTGCAGAGTTGTCCTGTGGTGAGAATTTTCGAGTTAACCCATACAATCATGAGTAATGTCAGAGTTAACTTCTCACCATAGGATAAAAAAATTTGAAAGACAGAATGAAAAATTTTAACTCACCATTCAGTGTTTGCTCACCATGAGTCTCAGCAATTTGCCATTGTCATTTTTCTGAATTATGTCAAATTAGCTCATCTGTCATTTAGAGCCAGTTTTTCAGTGCAGAGTTGTCCTGTGGTGAGAATTTTCGAATTAACCCATACGATCATGAGTTATGTCAGAGTTGTCAGAGTTTACTCCTCACCATAGGATAGAAAAATATGAAAGACAGAATCAAAAATTTTAAATCACCTTTCAATGCTTGCTCACCATGAGTCTCAGCAATTTGCCATTGAAATTTTTCTGAATTACGTCAAATTAGCTCATTTGTCATTTAGAGCCAGTTTTTCAGTGCAGAGTTGTCTGTGGTGAGAATTTTCAAGTTAACCCTTACGGTCATGAGTTATGTCAGAGTTGACTCCTCACCATAGGATAGAAAAATATGAAAGACACACTGAAAAATTTTAACTCACCATGTGTCTCAGCAATATGCCATTGTCATTTTTCTGAATTATGTCAAATTAGCTCATCTGTCATTTAGAGCCAGTTTTTCAGTGCAGAGTTGTCCTGTGGTGAGAATTTTCGAGTTAACCCATACGATCATGAGTTATGTCAGAGTTGACTCCTCACCATAGGATAGAAAAATATGAAAGACAGAATGAAAAATCTTAACTCACCATGTGTCTCAGCAATTTGCCATTGACATTTTTCTGAACTACGTCAAATAAGCTCATCTGTCATTTAGAGCCAGTTTTTCAGTGCAGAGTTGTCCTGTGGTGAGAATTTACGAGTTAACCCATACGATCATGAGTTATGTCAGAGTTGACTCCTCACCATAGGATAGAAAAATATGAAAGACACACTGAAAAATTTTAACTCACCATGTGTCTCAGCAATATGCCATTGTCATTTTTCTGAATTATGTCAAATTAGCTCATCTGTCATTTAGAGCCAGTTTTTCAGTGCAGAGTTGTCCTGTGGTGAGAATTTTCGAATTAACCCATACAATCATGAGTTATGTCAGAGTTAACTTCTCACCATGGGATAGAAAAATATGAAAGACAGAATGAAAAATTTTAACTCACCATTCAGTGTTTGCTCACCATGAGTCTCATCAATTTGCCATTGTCATTTTTCTGAATTACGTCAAATTAGCTCATTTGTCATTTAGAGCCAGTTTTTCAGTGCAGAGTTGTCCTGTGGTGAGAAATTTCAAGTTAACCCTTACGGTCATGAGTTATGTCAGAGTTGACTCCTCACCATAGGATAAAAAAATATGAAAGACAGAATGAAAAATTTTATCTCACCATTCAGTGTTTGCTCACCATGAGTCTCAGCAATTTGCCATTGTCATTTTTCTGAACTACGTCAAATAAGCTCATCTGTCATTTAGAGCCAGTTTTTCAGTGCAGAGTTGTCCTGTGGTGAGAATTTTCGAGTTAACCCATACGATCATGAGTTATGTCAGAGTTGACTCCTCACCATAGGATAGAAAAATATGAAAGACAGAATGAAAAATCTTAACTCACCATGTGTCTCAGCAATTTGCCATTGACATTTTTCTGAACTACGTCAAATAAGCTCATCTGTCATTTAGAGCCAGTTTTTCAGTGCAGAGTTGTCCTGTGGTGAGAATTTTCGAGTTAACCCATACGATCATGAGTTATGTCAGAGTTGACTCCTCACCATAGGATAGAAAAATATGAAAGACGGAATGAAAAATTTTAACTCACCATGAGTCTCAGCAATTTGCCATTGAAATTTTTCTGAATTACGTCAAATTAGCTCATTTGTCATTTAGAGCCAGTTTTTCAGTGCAGAGTTGTCCTGTGGTGAGAATTTTCGAATTAACCCATACGATCATGAGTTATGTCAGAGTTGACTCCTCACCATAAGATAGAAAATAATGAAAGACACACTGAAAAATTTTAACTCACCATGTGTCTCAGCAATTAGCCATTGACATTTTTCTGAACTACGTCAAATAAGCTCATTTGTCATTTAAAGCCAGTTTTTCAGTGCAGAGTTGTCCTGTGGTGAGAATTTTCGAGTTAACCCATACAATCATGATTTATGTCAAAGTTAACTTCTCACCATAGGATAGAAAAATATGAAAGACAGAATGAAAAATTTTAACTCACCATTCAGTGTTTGCTCACCATGAGTCTCAGCAATTTGCCATTGTCATTTTTCTGAACTACATCAAATTAGCTCATTTGTCATTTAGAGCCAGTTTTTCAGTGCAGAGTTAACCCATACGATCATGAGTTATGTCAGAGTTGACTCCTCACCATAGGATAGAAAAATATGAAAGACAGACTGAAAAATTTTAACTCACCATGAGTCTCAGCAGTTTTCCATTGTCATTTTTCTGAATTATGTCAAATTAGCTCATCTGTCATTTAGAGCCAGTTTTTCAGTGCAGAGTTGTCCTGTGGTGAGAATTTTCGAATTAACCCATACGATCATGAGTTATGTCAGAACTAACTCCTTACCATAGGATAACTCTTCACTGAAAAACTGGCCCTTAGCAAATGGCAAAAGGAAACCTATCATTGCGCTGATTGAAAAATTATTACTCACCCCTCTATATGTGCACTCACCACAACTCTTACATTGCGATTACTTCATCTTCGATCGCTCCTACATAACAAAACCACTTGTGAAGTGTCAAATCCATGCCCGAGTTTCAACACCACTGAAAAAATGAATTTCACCGACATGTCATTTGAAGACATGGAATTTTTGGTCTCCGTTGGACTTTCGGTAGATGTGATGCTGCTGGCTGAGACCACAGGTGAGTTTTGGAACGACTAAAAGTAGATATCTGTCAAATCATAAACATTTGAAAAATCGGAACCAAAACAAACCAAAAGAAAATAGCATTCCACATAATTTTCTGTGAACAATTTTTTTTTTCAAACTGCTATGTACTTTATTTCCAACAAAAACCCAACAAACTACAACCCAGAAAGCAAAACAAAATGAGTCAACAACAAAAAATATCACGAAAGGGATATATATCGCCTTAGATACTTTCTTGAACGCACCCATTTTTCTTTTCACTGATTATTCCTGTTTCCATGGAGTTGGCAAAGTCAACCTTGGTTCAACCCACTATGGAAACAGAGTATGGGCTGCAATTCTGATAATTATTATTATTCTAAACGTCATTTGGAATGTAAACAAAGTTTGGTAAGTACGGGAAATTTTTTAAATTGTAAGATATCTAAAATAATTGTTATTTTTTAGGTTTTCAGTATAGCCTATAACCAACCCATGGTTATAGGCTACCCAATGGATAAATTTTCAGGCCAATTAAACAGGTAAGTTTAACGTTTACCTCTTTCTTAGGAATTTTTGGCGCGTGCAAACAAAAAAGCTATTTTATATAGTAATGTAGATTAATAGTTTATGCTTAATGTCATTGTATTTTATTTTAATTTTTTTAAATTAAGTCTATGAAAGATAATGTTCTTGTTAGACGTAAGTAAATAAATCAATAAATAAATAAATTCCTTAGATTAAGTTTTATCTTTAATATTCAATCATTGTATAAACAGCGAATACTTTCCAATTATTTGGAAACAGGCAAAAGTCTTACCAATAGCGAAAACTAAAGGAGCAAAAGATGTGAAAAATTTTCATCCCATATCGTTATTATCGAAAATTGGGAAACTTTGTGAAAGAGTCTTGGCGGATTATTTGAATAGTTATTCAGAAGTAGCAGGCATTATCCCAAAAAACCAGTTTGGTTTTAAAAAAAGATGTTCAACTGAGCATGCCTTCCTCTTACTTCAAAAAAAGGTAATTCAAAATTTAAGAAACAAAAAATTTACAGTGAGTTTAGATACTGATCTTGAAAAAGCGTTTGATTCAATTTGGCATGACGGCCTTATATTCAAGCTCATAAAATTAAAATATCCAGATTGGCTCATAAAATTGATACACAGCTTTTTGATTCTACGAAGCTCTTCAATTTTGATAGGTTCCGAAAAATCCAATCTTTTCCAAGTGAATTCGGGTGTCCCACAGGGATCAATCCTTGGACCATATTTGTTTATCATTTACTTACAGGACCTCACACTTTCAGCCCCTATTACAGATGAGCCTGGTTCTATACACTATGCTGATGATACCACTATATTAGCCAGTGATGTACGACCAAATGTTGCTCTTTATAAAATCAAACGAAAACTTCCACACGTTGAAAATTACTTCACAAAGTCGAGACTGAAAATTAATATTGATAAATGTGGTCTCACGTGTTTTAGAAACGCTAGCGGAAAAGGACACTATCTAGCTGTTAAGGAAAGTAGATCTCTAGCTTTGAAAATAAATGGTCACCCAATACCATTACTAAGTGAAACCAAGCATCTTGGTGTTAATTTTCACCAGCGTTTTATTTTTAATAAACATGCAAGAAAAGTCCTTAACAAGGCAAAAATGGTATCCATGACGCTGAAACCATTGCTGAATTCTAAACAAGTCTTAAGTAAGACTAAGATACTGATTTATAAGACATTGGTTAGACCCATTCTTACATACGCCTTTTCAATTTGGTTGACTATATCTCCTACTGCAGCAAAGGAAATGGAAGCTTTTGAACGAAAAATACTAAGATTTTGGTGTGGCAAATTCAGGAAACATGATAAAAAGTGGTATTCGAACAAATTCATCTATGAATGCACGAACGTGGCACCTTTAATGACGTACCAAATTGAAATTTTACTGAAAAAGATGGAACGAATTAGTTCACACACAAATCCACTGGTTAGGTCCTTAACTGTACCTAATACTGGCCAAAGCTTTAATGAAAGTTATTATTTGTCTCCAATTTATTAACCTGCTAAATGAATTTTCTATGTCAATATTAAGACCTCGTGCAAAAATACATAAGCCTTTGTTTCTGAAAAGCATAAGAAAACAAATTTTCTTTGGATAATATAGGATTTATACTTATCCTTAAGAATTTTTGTAACTTATGCCGCTTTGTATGTTGTCATACTTTTAAAAATGATATCCGCAAAGATGAGAGAATTATCTTAGTTTAGTTTATGTTTTATTTTATTATTAGGTTCTAGTCATTAGTTAAGAATGCCTCAACAGCAAAAGTCTTATTGTACGCCGGGAGCAAGTGTACACTTACCAATCATTCGTTAATCTCTTAATGAAACCTATGATTAAAAGTTAAAAATCTTTTGTATAAAGTTAGTTTCAGTCAGACATATCTTTAAGTCGACAAAAAAAATATCATGTGTGTATTCATAATTATGTAGTTTGTAGTTTCAATAAAGTTTGAATTGAATTGAATTTCATACACTTCGTTTTATTTACATTAAGACTCAGTTCGTTTGCTCTTAGCCATTTATTAATGTTTAAGTTTGTAGTTCTGTCGTAAATCATTTACATTCGTTATAAGCACTCATAGTTTTTTCAACCGTCATCGCATCAATGCAGCACTTTATCTTATAATCAAACATTTTAAAAAGTTCTTCACTATTTTCAATAAGAAATAAGTCAGAAAATATAACTTCTTCTAAAACACTGTCTAAAGATAGTTTTGAGTATATTAAAACACGATATGTTTTCCCACTGTTTTCTTACTTATCTTATTTATTTGAATTTTTATTGTCTCGTGGTCCGATATTTAATTATCACAGTCAACTTTTACACGCGTTTATTTCAGTAATCACATAAATCTATTAGCGTTTTTGAATTCTGTGTAATTCTTGTTGGCTCTCTTACCAATTACACAAGCCCTTCATCAGTCTTCCATCTTTGATTTATTATTATCTTGAGTAAGGAAGTCTATGTTGAAATCACCAGTGATAAGAAATTTTTTTTCTTTTTCAAAACTTTGTTAGTACCAGTTTCTATAAGTGTCAAGAAAATCATTTACACTTGCACTTGGTGATGGTAATATGTGTGTATAATATTTAACTCCAAGGTACTTGTACTCCTTTACTGGCTCCAAGTCCCTATTTTCAAAAGTCCATTTCTCCTCTCTGGCGTATCTACCTGTTCCATTTCGAAAGATCATTATTTTCGACTTGGCGGTATTAACCGTGAGATTCCAAAAGCGACAGTGATCTTGGAGTCTGTTGATCATCATCTGCATCATTTTTGTAGTTTCCGCAAGCATGGCGATATCGTCCGCATACATCAGTGTTTTGATACTTCCCTCTGCGACTGACGTGGTGGTCTGACAGACACCACAAAATGAAAAATCTGTTATATCGCCCTTATTTTTTTAAATTTGACCGCTGCATTCTTAATCTTACAATTGTATGTTCGAGCATGCGTAAGTGTAAAGTCAGATGTCCTTGCGTGCTCATAGCGTGTTTTATAAGGTAGGGTGTCTACGAGACCACCACGTCAGCATTAAGGTAGGTGTCTGTGAGACCACCACCTCAGTGTTAATGTTTTATTTTCATAGTGTCTGTGAGACAACCACCTCAGTGTTTTTGTTTATTTTCATAGTGTCTACCAGACCACACGTCAGTAAAACTGATTGGTAGAGTATAATCTATGTGTTTTCTTTTTTTAATGGCTCACTTAAATATCAATAAATGAGTCGCAATGGTTGAAAATGATTTCTATAATTCTTTGAAGCTTATCTGTCTTCAATTTTCGAAGCCAATTTTTGAAAACTGCCAAAAAATTAATGATTTTTCTTTTTAATTTTTATATTTCAACAGATGAATTCCAAAATTTTTTTATTATTATTATTTTTATAAGTGTTAACTTTGAGAATTTAATAATTTGAATTTCGATTTTTTAATTTTTTTTTTATAAAAGCGGTACGTTATGAAGAGATATTTATGATATAAATAAAAATTATTAACTTACATGTGTTTTTTTATTTAATATAATATGAGCTATTAAATTTAGTAAGAACTCTAAGCTTTAAAATGGAATGATTAAAAATATAGTTATAAGTCTAGCTTTTGAAATACAAGCTTTCCAAATGATGTCAGTGGAATTGCAACAAAAAAGTCACCAGCGAAACGAATACCTCCAGGAAGAACAAAACAAACAACCTTGTTTAACGCCAGACGTCGAATGAAACCATGTTGAAGCTTCATTTCCGTCCCATACTGCGGTCATATTGTTTTCGTATAGACACTAGGGTGTGTCATTTTTGGGCAACTTTTTTTCAACGATAAAACAGGCTTAATACTTTCAGGAAGGTACAAAACGTAGCCTCTCAAAATTTGAGCTCATAATATTAACATTTAGAGGTGCCTGTTTTTAAATTTCTATTTTCCATACAAATTACATGGAAAAAAAATTAAATTTTTTTCTTATTTTTAAAGCTTGACATTTGAACATTGTAGAAATAAACTGACAAATTATTGAAGTAGGAAATTGAATGCTCTACAAAAAAGCTCAATATAATTTTTTTCATAGAGGCAACCGTTCTGAAGATATTCAAACTTAAAGTTGGAAATGAATGAAATTATGACTTTTATTTTATTAAACTAATTCTGCTCATAATATTAACATATAGAGGTGCCTGTTTTTAAATTTCTATTTTCCATACAAATTACATGGAAAAAAAATTAAATTTTTTTCTTATTTTTAAAGATTGACATTTGAACATTGTAGAAATGGGTATGGTACGATTCGTCATTTTTATCTCGTTTATTGTTGTTTCGCCATAATTGTTTCGCGTTTTGTTGTTTCGCAATTTGTTGTTAAATTTTTCGTTTGTTTAGTTTATTTATTTTTTGATATTTCTCGCTTCGCTTAACATTCGTTTCGTTTAAAGATCATTTGGGCTTTGATTACTTTATATTTGGCTCGTCTCGTTTTCTGTTGTCTCGTTTTTTGATTAGTTCGCTTTTGTTTATATAGATTTTGATTATTTCGCCATCGTTTGATTGGCATTTTGCATTTTGTGGATGAAAAAAGAGGCTAGAGGTGTAAAAATTCGCGCGAATTTTTACACCTCTAGCCTCTTTTTTCATCCACAAAATGCAAAATGCCAATCAAACGATGGCGAAATAACAAAAAGTTGAACTCTACCGGTTATTTTAACAGTGTTCTAAGCTTTTCATCAAACTTTATTGAAAATTGATTAGAATCATCAAAGATATATCATATTTTAGAAGCATTTTCAGAACCAATTAGTCAGAAATAGTATCAAATTTCGAAATACATATTGTGTGCATTGTTTTATTAACAAAAACATTCAGTTGAACACTAGAACTGAACATATCCATAATATTAATCTGATAATGAGCGAAGTAATTGAATGCCAAAGCAATAGATAAGCGTCGAGACAAAATGCGAAAAAACAGTTATCGAGATAAATAAAGTCCAAATAATCATTTGTAAGTTCAATGGAAATGCGAAACACATGGTTAGCAGGATAAGAAATGCAAAGTAACCGTGTAGCGAAATGATTGAAAATCTAAGTAACAGAAAAACAAAACACGCAATGCGAAGTAAACAAAAATTATTGTGTCAAAAACAAAATAATGGAATGCGTAATAAAATGTGCGAATCAATAGGCACCCGTAGAAATAAACTGACAAATTATTTAAGAAGGAAATTGAATGTTCTACAAAAAAGCTCAATATAATTTTTTTCATAGAGGCAACCGTTCTGAAGATATTCAAACTTAAAGTTGGAAATGTATGAAATTATGACTTTTATTTTATTAAACTAATTCTGATGACGATTTTTTTGATTTAAAAATTATTTTCAAGGACAAATAACTATTATGTGTAGAAAGAAAGAACGGAAATACATCAAAACACAAAGTGAAAAAAGAAAATGTAAGAAAACAAAAAAAAAATACAGTTTAAGCTTTCAAAATATACACAAATTACTGCGTGACACCTGTTAGGTAGCATTAGAAAAACTCTGAAAAGCTTTGATCAAAAAATTGATTAAAGGGAAAGCTCCGACATGAGGTAGCATGAGAAGAAGAGATAAAAATTGTTATGGAGAGAGGAGTTCGGAATATCATTTGATTTTCTTAAGAAACTTTTTACTTTGCGCTTCGATGGAGTTCAGGCTTTAGGATTGTTGTACCATTACTTTCTTCTGAGTATCATTATAATTTCTATCAAGTTTCAAAATTCTAGTATACAAATAGTTAAGAATTTTCTTTTAATAATAAATATTTAATAATAAATAATAATTGTACTAAATCTAATTGATAATTTAATTTGTTTAACACTTAATCAAATAATAAAACAATATTTAAAACGTAAATGTTTTTTTTTATTTTAGCTTTCTAAAAAAATTAGCACACAATGTTTAATTTTCCCATGAAAAATAATTTTTAAGTCTTAAAAAAAGTCATCAGAATGAGTTTAATAAAATAAAAGTCATAATTTCATACATTTCCAACTTTGAGTTTGAATATCTTCAGAACGGTTGCCTCTATGAAAAAGATTATTTCGAGCTTTTTTGTAGAACATTGAATTTACTATTTAAATAATTTGTCAGTTTATTTCTACAATGCTCAAATGTCAAGCTATAAAAATAAGAAAAAAAATTTAATTCTTTTTCCATGTAATTTTTATGGAAAATAGAAATTTAAAAACAGGCACCTCTAAGTGTTAATATTATGAGCTCAAATTTTGAGAGGCTTCGTTTTGTACCTTCCTAAAAGTATTAAGCCTGTTTTATCGTTGAAAAAAAAGTTGCCCAAAAATGACACACCCTAATAGACACGTTACTATATTAAGCATTTTTGTCGACATCCCAAGGCAACTTCGTTTATAGAAAGAAGCTTTTCGGTCAATCGAAACGAGCGCAGCTTTAAAGTCAACAAAAAAAGCATATGGAGTAATTTGGGGTAATGTGGTATAGATATAGTCAACAACAGTGATTATGGGAATTAGAGTCTTTTTTTTGGGTGATACACAAAGTTTTTATGCGGTTATAAAAGTCCTGTTTCAACAATGAAAATATATTTTTCGAAAAAATACAAGAATCTTCTACGAAAAATACAAGTAAGTTTAGCTTAAAATGTGTTTAGATTATTTTTAATAATTTTTTTTGCAAAAA
This sequence comes from Melanostoma mellinum, assembly GCA_914767635.1. Lineage (NCBI taxonomy): Eukaryota > Metazoa > Arthropoda > Insecta > Diptera > Syrphidae > Melanostoma > Melanostoma mellinum. Next base: position 96,426,349 of record OU612058.1, read on the forward strand.
TATACATTTTCGGCTAATATGGCATACTTGGCATGGTATAGTATACCACATATAGTACAGTATACCACATTACCCACGCTATAAAATTGATTTTTTTTTTTTTCAAAGTTGGCTGTTTGTATTCTTTCTCATGATCTATTCGTTAAAATGCGTTTACTTTTCAATAAAAATTAATTTTATCATTTACCTAAATTTTTTAATTTAAAAAAATACCGCGAGGTTGTATAGTATAGTATACCACATTAGACGGCATAGTGTACCACATTAAGCTTACAGTTTCAAAAGTGATGATTTCGAGGTCATGTCAGTATTTTGTTTACATCTTTGTTAGTTAATGTTAGAATTCAACACAAAGAAATCACTTTAAGGCAGTTGTTCGGATCGTATTCACCACCCTTTTTGAACAGGGGAAAAATGATATTCCTTCGGAAACTTTCTGGGACTTCAACTATGTTAAATATATGGTTATATGCCGTAGTTAGCTTTTCGATGAAGTTTTCAGTGACGTTTATGAAGAACGCGTATGACATTCGGTCATTTCCTGGTGCCTTGTAGAGCTTGCATTGGGGAATAACATTCATGACTTCCTCAACTGAAAAATCTCTATAAAGAATTCTGTTTTCAATATATGAACAGGCGTGCATAATTTGGTTTTGAGATGGTCGCGTGCTTATAAAGTCTTTAAAATGTTCGTTTAATAAACTTATACCAATTTTAATACTTTTTGCGAAGGGATGCCATTAAGAGAGAGGCTTTCTCTTACTTCTCACAGCTTTTGCACTAATTTAAGGGAATAATGTCTTTGTTTCTTTTTACATAAGATTTTGTACTCTTTATTCGCTTTTCGGTTCATTTCTTTAGCTAAAATTGAATTTGTTGTTCTTAGCAGTCTTAGAAAGCCAAAAGACTATTTCCGCATCAAGCCATGGTTCCTTCCATCTCTGGCTAAGTTTACACTGAAAAATCTTTGCGGTCTGCATTATACATTTAACCAACACGTCTGTGCATTGGTCTGAGTTCAAATGCTCAAGCAGATTATCCAAGTTTACTTTATATCTGTCTCGTTTGGCGTTTTTCCACTGAAGTTTCGGTAGCAGCTTCATGTTTTCGTGACCATGGACAGAATCATCGCTGAGGTTACATTTGACGGATAGCAGCAGGTGATCGGAGTAGACCAGTTCTTCAACTTTTAAATTAGCCACGACATCAAACCATTTTCCACGTACAAGACAATAGTCAATTGTTGAACAGGCCGTTCCTCTTATAAATGTATAATGTCCCTCTTGGTCACTCTTTGTTCTTCCATTCAACAAAGTCAGACCAATGGTCTCGCACATCTCGATAAATTTTTTTTCCATTTCTATCAACTTTTGTATCCAGTGCCGATTTCATGCTGCTCACTGTTCTTGGTATAAATTCGAATTCTATCTGAATAAGCTGTGAGTTGCCAACCCTAGCGTTGCAATCTCCAATTACCAGTATATTTTCCTGATGTAGCTCCATAAGAAAGTCATGAAGGCCATCGAATTCCTCCGTCCATTTGTAACAATCAATGTATACCGGTATTTTATATAGTTTTTTCATTTTTATGCGCTATCTCAACAACAATCCGTCTCATTTACAAAACGGCATTCCGCAGATTTTCCAAAATGTTTTTTTATCCCAAATAAGTATCCTTCACTCACTCTTCCATATGCATGATTTCTCGTTGCTGGGATCCATTGCAATGTAAATAAAAATATGTACTATAGTGTTCCATGTCCCGATCAACAAATGTTTCAAGTAAAAGAAAGATATCATTATCTCTTATAGTTTCAAAAAAATTATTAAAAATCAACTTATTACCTAAACCAGATATGTTATACGAAAAAACTTTGAATGATAAATTAAATAAACTTACAATAAGAGAAATATGTACTAGTGTTTACGTGGCTGACAGCATCTTTATTAAAAAATAATTGCTTGGCAGCACTTGACTTTTATTAGTTTGAGAGCTGCTGGCATGATTGTTGATGTCTGTCACTTCAAAGTTGTCAGTGGTCAGCTGCTGAAGAAACGTCATCCCTCCTTCAATGAAAGTTTTAATGTTTCTATTTTACGCAGCAATTAGGAGTTTAATTTTCATCAACTTTCTTCTCCTCTCTCTTGCCGCGGCAGGGTAATCCCTATGTAGCGATATGCCTCTGCTTTTAGGAGTAGACGCCGATTGGAATATGCGGCCGACATCATATTTGTTCTGTAGCTGACCATAACGTTCAGTGTTTACCTATATACGAGACCAACTGACCATTTTTCATTTTGTATTTTTATGTTTACTTTAAGAAACCATGCCACATAATCAAATTTACTAATATTTTTTACTGATTTTTACAATGTCTCTTAAATACATACTTACGCCACCAATTTGATGTACAGGCGATGTGCACATAAATTATTTATTTTTGTTTCACAGTCTTCTATATTATCACTTTTATCAGTAATACAGGTCTCAGAAAGAATAAAAAATCAGGATCGTTTTTATATATTTAAAATTCCACTTTACCTTTGTTTGCTATTAAGCTCTGTATATTCAAATATAAAATAAGGGTTTCTTTTTTTCTAGTTTGATTTAGTTGCTCTATTCTCACTTGTGCACTTTTGGGTAGTGTGATTAAATGCTAAACACTTATAACATCTTTTAATATGCAGGCCATCAACAACTACGCACTGATCCCAACCAACACTGAGCTTGTCAATTTACATAACTTTGTTGTAACTTTCTACATCTAATTCAATTACTGCATTAAAAGAATCCTGCCTTATTGATATATTCTTCCACATGACTTTTACCTCTATCTGTGAGATTTCATTTGTCTTTGAGACACTTTATAACATCACTGTTTTCCATATGCTCTGTCATGTTTATTATTATTATTTGAGGCTTTTTTTTCCAACACATATTATAATTTTTTCCCATGTTTTGCTCTATATTTACTTTGAGCTTCTCTACTGATTTTTCATCTGTGCATGCCACTATTACAGCTACACTACTAAGTTTTTTATTCCTGAAACCTGAGCTCCACACTTTGAGGAATTTACTTTCGATTTAATGTCATTTTTTGTTAAAACTGAATTTCGAAATTTCAGAAAAAAATAAATTACACTTTTCATTTTTTTCCGTCATTTTCTTCATTTGATAACTTAATTTATTTACGTTATGTTTTATTTCTTTCACATCATTTTCTATTGAATACTGATAAAAGTCTTTCTCTGAACTTATCACACATAATAACAACATAGTTAGTTTTTTTTAATTGTAGCCGTATCATACCCCGCTAGTTCAATACATTTAGTATGAAACGCATTTAAACAACACCATGACACAACACCATCTCTGTTTGCCTGCTGGCTTCGTACACACACAGGACACATCACTCCATGTTTACCAACACCTTCGTCCTTCATGTATTGGCAACGGCACAAATTTTACACAAATTTCTTATTTCTTTTTTATATTTATTTTTCCTTAAATTTCGTTAAACTCGCGGCAAAAATTTAATGAAAAATAGTTTCTATCAGGCAACTGCTTCCGTTTTTTCACCACAGTTTTTTATATATGTATATTTGAAGAGCAGACTAACACGTCTTGATTATTCTACAAAAGTAGGTACAAACACCACTTTTTTTCAATTCCCCTCGTTATACCAAATGTAACTTTGGTTAATTTCACTTCCTACTTGGCTTTCACTTAAATTTGTTTCATCGACCCCGATGAATCTGTCAACTGTAACCCTAATTTCGGCCAAATTTGTATTGTCCATTATAGCGTATGCTAATTATTATCTCAACTAAAAAACTCATCAATGCTGCTTAATTCATCACCTATTGCATTACCATTTCCACAAAATGCAGCGTACTCTGCAATATCTTCTACAATACTTGTAACAAACACCTTGCAAAAAGAAAAAAAAATAATTTGGTTCACTCAGT